>PVHT020000077.1:20052090-20111032 GCA_004024745.2 Catagonus wagneri | reverse complement strand
ACAGCAAAGTGGCAGAAAATGTGAGATGTTAAGGGAGGCAGAGCGGATGAGACGCAGGGTGAATACGAGCTGTGATGCGATTTGACTTAGGATGACAGTCCAGCAGCAATAAGGGCTCATCTGATGGTGGGGTAACAGGAAGGTGAACAGACTCACGCACTCTCACCTAGCACCCAACAGCCCCAAAGAAGAGGGGGCCCTGTAGGGAATACTCGGAGCTTGCAAAGAAGGGCCAGGCATCATTGCTAGTGCATCACGGAAACGGTTGCTCCTGAGCTCCAGGTTTGAAAAGAGGGTAGATGAGCTGGAAGGGTACTGATCAAGGTAAGGACCCAGAGGCCATGCAGAAGAGGACAGGCTGGGAAGGTGTGAGGCTGTCTGTCAGGTAGGAGGATGAGCTCACCTATCTGGAAAACCTAGCACACTGTCTAGCAAGGGGTAGACACAAAACCAGTGTTTGCTGAATCTGAAGTCTGTGGGTGCCCAGGGGAATTTCCGAGTTCATGAGCCTTGTAGGTGGAGTGGTAACAAGTCTGAGCACAGACTTAACACTGTTGGTTGGCTAGCTAAACAGAGCTGAAGTGAAAGCCACAGAGCATCAGAGGCCATGTCACTGAAACTTGTGGCAGTGGAGTAACGATGATTTTGCAGTCACTTGGATTCTGAAAGAATGCTGTAAAGTTGACTAATTATTGGGAGCACTGGCCCACAGTGCTTACGGTTCCCTTCATAATTCACGCTAGTGCTAACCTGACAGTGTTCTAGATTACTAGCTGGGTAAGGGGAAGCCAAGCATAATGAACACCACTGTGCAAGAAAAAGGATTCACTGTACTGTCCAAGAATCAGTGGTAATAAACTCTTTAAAAAAAATGGTGATCCCAAAGCAAGTCCAGGGTAAAAACTCAGAGTGCTGAGGTTTCTAATGCAAACGTTTCAGTTGCTACTTTGCATCTTTACACACTGCTGACCAAAAGGTCTGCACCAGGAACCATCTACCCACAAAGAACCTGTTTTTCTGGATTCTGGGGAAAAAAAGGCTGATGCAGAGGTGGTTTTATAAAGACAGGCATAAAAGGAAACTTCTGAGGGTGGCTTAATGAGATGCAGTGAAAGGGGTGGGGGCCAGTGAGCACGTGACTAGGAACTCGTGGGACTGACTGCTAAGGGAACAGCAGCTCAGGCTCTGAGATGTTTCCACGAAGGAGCAGGAAGGAGCCTAGACAACACCACCTGTCAAAGAGCTCGGGGAGCGTTTATGTCAATGAAGATTTGTTTTTTGCAGTCATTTCCTCCTGCCTGCCATTTACGCTTTTTGTCATGGTAGTGAATTTCGATGGTTCCAAAGTAAGGTAAATGCTTTTAATACTTCAAATATGGCAATAATGAGCATACACCACAAGCTAATTTATTTTATAGTGAGCTTTTGGCAGTTCAAGGAAAGATGACGGGAGAAGGTACTTCTGGAATGGTTAGCACCGGAATTTGGTCCAAGTACGTCACTGATATCTGCAGACTCGCTCGTCGTGACTGTTAGTTTTCCTAGCAGGAAACTAACAGGTCATCTCTGCATGAAGGCTAGTGGACCAATGTCTTTAACACAAAGTCACTGTCTGATCACCAGGCACGATGATGACCCATGTGTTAACTCTAGGCTTCTGCCACATTCAAAGCCAAGTCCCAGACCCTGGAATGTTCCAAGGCCTGTACAGTCTCATTTTCTCTGGCTAGCGATGCCAGTGTGTCAATCTCTGATCAGTCATACAACAAATATTCAGGGACCCTCAACTATAAACTCGGCCTTGTATTAGGTGCTAGCGATGCATGGGAATGAACCAGTCACACTTGCTGTCTGCTCAGCGTGTGGCGTCACTGGAGAGACAAAGGGTAAAAACTACTCCTCAAACAATCTAAAACGGCGGAGCGAGAAAGGACAAGTTTTAGATCCCGTGAGAGCCTGTAACATGGGACCTCACCTGGTCTCTTAGTGACATTTAAACTGAAAGACAAGCAGGAGTGACCAGGTATGGTGAAGTAGAGGGGGGAGGAGAAGAGGAAGCAACACCAGGTAGAGGAAAAGGATTGGCCTCAGGGTACAAAGATCCACCAGCAAACGCACTGACATCAGCAGCTCAGCATTCAACACCGGGCTTGGCCTGAACGTCCACCACACTTACTGCCCATCGACTGGAAGAAGAAACAAGACCACCACTGAGAAATACAAGTATTGAAATAAAAGAAACTTAGAGCAAGTCTTGGTGCTGAAAATAAGCACATAAGCAAAGAAAAATAGCCTGTGTAAAGTTGGTAGCCCAAAATGTGAACTGCTTATAACCTAAATCACTGCTAGAAACCTGCCTGCCCACAAATCTAGGACATTTCCATCAAGCCACACACACACACACGAAAAAAAATTGCAAATTTTAAGGAAAAAATTTCCTTTTGATTGTTTTCCAGAATGGTAGAGGACTGTTGCTATTGTTCCCTGGATAAGACAGAAGAGAAGCTTTCCATAATCCTGAGGAAGAAAAGGCACACTCCCTTAATTGTATCTGAAATAATACGTGAGTGAGGTGATCTGACATAATGGTAATTTACTTGTTTCACTTAACATGACAAAATTATAGGGCACAGAGATGAGTCATCTACCTGAAGGACATCTGACCCACGTAAATAAACACAGGATGAGGATCCAGTCACCTGTCCTTTTTGTGGGGAAGGGACTCAGAGAAGAGGAAGCCCTCCTGGAAATTTCCCACAATCAAGTTAAGATAGGAGATCAGACTAGAAAAAAACAGAGACTGGTGAGGGTCCTCAAGAGACATGCAGGAGGGGCTTTCCACTAGGCTATTCCCCCAGGAGAACATGTTGGTAGACGTTCAGAGAAAATGTGGGGCATTTGATTACAAATTACCATTTTTAAAACTATCATTTAATGAGCCATTATTTCCCAGAAAGTGTGCTAAACACTTATGTCATCTCTAAGCCTCACCGCCACCTGTCAATATCATTGTATTAATTTCACTTTACAGCTGAGAACCTGAGGCTTGGAAATAATGAGGTTAATAACCCTAACTGGCCTATTTTCACACTCGATCAAAACTGTGAAAACAATTTTCCTTGGTCTGTACTCAGAAGCTCCATTCTCATTTCACATCCTACATGGTACCTAGGGTAGCAAATTCTTTGGAATCTGGACAGAAACCTTAGAATTCTCTAACAAATCAATGCTGGGGATATAGTCTAAAAGAAAGGACTTGCATTTTACAGTCAGCAAAAATACCCTGTGTTTGAAATAGTTTCCATAACACCACAAAATCTTAGGTCCATCTGTGATTCACTTTGGGTCTTTGTATCTGGATCTGAGGTCTAATGGGGTATTATTTGCCTTCTGAAGTTGTCGAATCTAGAACATAAACCTAATACACAAGGGATCTGACATAAACTGGGCTCTTTCTAGATGCCTACAAAATTGGAGAATTCAGATGGACTTGCTCAAAATTACCTTTGCTGCTGTGAAGGTATTCGTTTCTGCTAAAAATATGGTCCGGGTGCCCGCAAGTCACCTGGAAAATTTCTGGCAGCAAAAAATTAAAATTGTTCCCTGAGACATGCTGATGTTAGTGGAAGTGGTTCCTCAAGTCAGCCTTCCAATAAATAAGGCCTAAGATTTATCAGCTGAGAGATCCTCACCAGATACTGAGTTTGGGTTCCTAAGGTTGGAGCAGTCAGCTCAATTTTAGCCCCCCTTCAATCACAGCTCTTGAAACAGGCATTCGATTTTTAAGCTGTTTAATTTTATATAGCAAACAAATTCTATTACATATAGTACCTCACTGTACCAAAAATGTGGTTATTAGGTACAGACTAAATCATGCTCTCCGTGTACACAGTGGTACATATGCTAATTTCCACGTTGTAACACAGAATGCCTGAAAGACATATTAACACAGAATGCCTGAAAGACATACTTAGTATGGAGAATCCAGTGAGTGCAAAGTCACACATAAGATGTTGTGATCCCTTGTTCCTGATATTTTTAAAAATTTTGGAGATTTGTTTATCTTTTTAAGGACCACACCTATAGCATATGGAGGTTTCCAGGCTAGGGGTCAAACTGGAGCTGTAGCTGCCAGCTGTCACAGGAATGTGGGATATCCGAGCCACATCTGCGACCTACACCACAGCTCATGGCAACGCCAGATCCTTAACCCACTGAGCGAGGCCAGGGACCGAAATCACATCCTCACGGATACCAGTGAGGTTCATTACTGCTGAATCACAATGGGAACTCCCGATATCCTCTTTTAAAAATATAAATGCTTTGAATGAAACTTTCTATTTAGAGTCACTTTAACAAGTACAATTTAAGCCAATCAATT
The DNA here is from genome assembly GCA_004024745.2 of Catagonus wagneri. Taxonomy (NCBI): domain Eukaryota; kingdom Metazoa; phylum Chordata; class Mammalia; order Artiodactyla; family Tayassuidae; genus Catagonus; species Catagonus wagneri. The sequence continues at coordinate 20,106,651 of PVHT020000077.1, read as the reverse complement.
TGACTTCAGTTCTCTCTCCTTATAGAGACCTTATTGTTCTTCTAAACTCTACTTTTGCCTCACAGCTATAAAATTCTACAGCTGAAACCTTTTGCCTGGTATTGAAATGTCACAAATAAGGACAACGGGAATAGACGAGGGTCCAAGTCTCGCAGGACAAAAGAGGAAAATGAGGAAACGTGTGAGAATGATTCTCAAGTGGCATTCACATGTCTTAATGCTCCTCCTTGAGAAGAAAAAGCCACATGACTCATGAGGACGTCCCGGTTGCTAGATCACTTCCTCTCCAGCAGGAGTATACCTGGTAGACGGCAGATCGGATTTCATCTGGAAACCTTAACTGGCAGAAATTCTACCTTTAGAGTGGACAAGCCAGAAAAAGAGAAGTCACCTTGGACTTCATAAATACACATTTTAACAAAATGGGGGGAGGGGAGAGAGAACTATTCAGAACTATAGTGTCCTGGTTTCAAAGAGAAATTTTTCTATCTTGACAATCTAACCTACAATTAGCTAAGAAAAGGGGCAGAAGACGCTGACCGTGGTATTAACAAAGTGGCCAACTGATACCACCTTGTAAACACAAACCTTCATTTTTTTCTCAAGGAAAGTGATGAACAGCGTGATGGAAAACAACAAAACAGCAGAACCCCGATACACCCCTAGATAAGGGCAGGCGGTAGAGAATAATCCCATTAGATCAGGTCAGATACACCCAAAGGCAGTACTGTCTCTTTCAGAGTAGTTACCTGGGAAGGACAACTCTAACATCAACATTGCTGAAAATTCCTACACTGCTAAGACCTTTACGAGCTAGGGAAAAGTATTTTATGCTGCATTCAATAGCTGTCCCTGCACTTTGCAAAGTACCGATGAAGAGGAACAGTCCTGGCCCTTAAGTAGCTCAGTCTAGAGAAGGGCGTGGGCGCATGCCTAGATAATTTCCTCACACTATCAGCCCTTCCTCTGATTTCAGTTTATACGCTTATTACATTATTTGTAGACACTTGTCTTCCTCTACTAGATGGTTAAACGCTTCTGAGAGTAGGGACCGTGTCAGTTATCTTAGCATCATTTCCGCAATGCCCAGCAGAGTGACCTGCACAGAGGGAGCAGTGAACAAATGCCGGTTTACGGAGAACATGTTATAGTTCTTCATAATCACACTGTGCTCAGGAAAAGTCACCGCAATGAAGGTTGGGTGTATGTGGTCACTGCCATACCTAAAGATTCTCTCCTAGATTCTCTCCTAAGCCAAGTCCTACAGTCAAGCATTATACTGAGGCTTGGGTTCTGAGGTATAAGAGCAACAGCATAAGCCCAGCTCACTCCCAATTACTACCTAAGTGTTATACGCATCAACAATAGCCACGTAGGCAGAGTAACTCCCTGGCCTGAGAACTTCCATATGCATGGGGTCAGCCATTAAAAAAAAAGAAAAGCCAGGTATGTAAAACATTCATATTGCTATTGACTACATGAGAGAGAACCCCTTAAAGAGTTGATGTAGTCTAACCAAACTACTGTCTGACTCCATCAGGTAATTGTGAAGCCACCACTGGGAGCCTAGATGGTAAGTGACATGTTCATTCGCACTGAGTTCATGACGATGGTTATCTGAAGAAGAGGACCTGGAATGATACTACTGTCATTAACCCAGAGTAAGCCTGGACAGAAGCATTTAGCTCATTCAATTTAGAGGAACAAGATTCTCTACTCCTGGTTAATGACAGGACAAAAGATTCTAAGCATGAAAGCCAGGTTGGGACACAGTCGGCTGATCAGACTATGGAGTAAGCAGGGGAAAAAAAAAAAGGTTTTGATTGCTTACCTTAACAGACGTAAAAGATAACCTGTATGTCACCCTGCCGTGATGCTTTGGAAATAATTTAGAAAACAGGAGTTCATTAAAAGTTGTAAAAGATGACTGGTAAGAATAATGCACAGAGCAGGCAATAACATTTAAGTGGAAAAGGAAAAATGAAATTGTCTTTAAGTCCAGGTGAATGTGCTCCCTTGGAGAGGACAGGCTGTCTGCTCCATGACATCTTTCTTAATACCCACATTATTTCAGGACCTGACCGTATCTGGTACTAGGAAGCACTGAAGGATGGATAAAGTAGAGAAGACGCAAATTCATGAAGTCACAGCTCTATGGACTACTTGGCTGTCCAACAAAGAAGCCAGTAGCCACCTGTGACTACATTTAAATTGAACTAAAAGTAATTTAAAAAAATCAGTTTGTCAGTTGTAATAGCCATACATCAAGTGCTCCTAGCCACATGTGGATAGTGATTATCATACTGGACAGTTCAGACATAGGAGATTTCCTCCATCATTGCCCTACTGATGGACAAAGCTAAACTTGAACGTGAACATTCCTGTTGCTCCTACAGGCCTGATGAGAAATTCAGAATCAAAGCCAACAGTCATATCCAAGGTGGTTTATCTGCTTATTTTATTGAACGCGTCCATAAATTAGAGATATTTGGGGATATAAAGAAAGTCTGGACATCCTTATCAGCATGGGACTTTTTTCTCTACTCTTTCTCCCCCGACCCCACCCCAATGCTTGGTGTGGAAAAAGGTAGTAAAAGAGCAATAGCAGAGGACCAGAAACTCTGGGATTTAAATCTCTCTTATTCAAAGAGCTGCATAAATTGCCCATAAGATTTTTAGAAACATCTACATCCCCACCCCTTCTCCCTTCAAATAAAATGCTTGAGGCTACTGAAAACGAAACAAAACAAAACAGAAGAAAGACAGGAGGAGGAATTCCAGAAAATTACTGAGGACAACTGGATGGCTATCCTAAACGACTGTTTGGGGACACCCCCAAGGGAAAAGTGCCACAAATCAAGAACAACATTTCTGCAACAGTGGCCACGATTTTCAAAATCCACATTAAAAGTTATCAACTCCTAGGAGGCCACTAACAATTTAAAGTATTAGAGTTTTCATCAAGAGAATACCCTGGTTCAATATCTAATGCACTGGCAAAGAGAATCATCTAAGTCATCTTCCAGTCACAGTATCATTGGATGCCCAAAGTTAGTTGGTCCTCAGAAGCGATATCTGATAGTAAAATAAAAATCAGGTATGGTAATAAGACTCTACTTACTAGAATTTCCCTGGATACAGTCTTCTAAAAATGAACTAAAAAAAAAAATCTACTTTTGGATTTAAAACAGAAAACTTCAATTATATTTAATGAAAGCAAGCATTCATTCCAGAACCAAGAGAAAGAGCGCCAGTAGCCTTCAGACATGGGATTCTATTTAAACACATTCTGTCACTGCTCAAATATTTGCCTGCTACTTTGCCTTGCTACCGCTCTGTGCCACACCGAGGAAATTGACCTCTCAGTGACAGAAGAATTCGAACGCAAGCTAAAAATGTCATCAGCACGATGGAAATGACAAAACTGATAACCTAACAGCCTAAGGATAGCTCATACGTATTCGGGAAGAGGGATTCCAAGATTAGGATACTGGAAAACTTAAAATGCAAGCCTTAATGCCCTTCTTCAGAAGGCATAATGTTGCTGACAGATAACTGCAGATCTGGGAGGGTGGCCATGAGAAGATGATTCGGTGCATGGGTGGGGGGACTGGAGGAGCCAGGCAAGCTCTGCTCCATTTCATCCTTATGAGAATTGGTCCTTTCCTTTCCGTACCTGGTGCATTTCAACCTCTATTCAGATGCAGTGGACTTGTCATCAGAAGTTACAACACCTCACGGTCCCCTCCCTGCTTCCCCTACAGTCCTGCTATAGTCAGGTGTTCCTTTTCTATTCTGAAATGCAGAGAAAGGAGGAAAAGGAAGTCGTATTCTGAATGCCGCTAGAAAGGCTGTGCTCTTAGGTCACTTTATCCAACTCATCCCTTTCAAGGAGAAACTTGCCCCAGGGAACAGAGCTCACCCACTGCACCTATGGATGGGGGGGTTAATTCATTTAAGTCTTGACAATGCATAGTCCTTCCTTCTGATGAGGACAGTCATCGGTAACCGTTTATGAGAACATGTGAAAATTAAATCTCTCTAGGCCAAGACAGCAGCTTGGGTCAAAAAGGCAGCTGATCTGAAACCTACCAAATCTGCAAAATCCGTTCCCCACTTCATGCATACACAACCCCGACAGGGTGTGTAAATAGTGCCAGCAAACGGCGGTGCTAGGAGGTCACAAGCATTCCACAGTGTGCACCCGAAGGGAGTAGGTAAAATGCGCTATCGGCAGCGTGGGAAACGGGGGCTGGCACTGACTCCGACCACAGGGTAGGGCTAATGCATACCTTTCGGTCTTCTGGAACTTCCATTCTTTTGCTGTTCATCTTCCTCATTAATGGTGAATAGACCCAGGGGGACTGGCCTCGCATTGGTCTTCTTCAGTCTGTCTTGTCGGAGAGCTGTGGCTGATCCAGGCATACTGCTGCTACTTGTTTTTTAATTATGATTATATCAAAAGTATATAATTGCAGCTCCCAAGAAACTGCTAGTTTCTAAGCTGCCGGTTCATTTGAGCACTTGTGAAAGATCCCCTATGGGTAAACAGTGTGCAAACAGCTGACAGATACTACCAGCCTCTTGGCAACTGAGGTCCTACAGTCCCCTCACCTAACAGCACCCCCTCCCCGACCAGCCCTCTCCCACTTACTTCCCACAGGCACATGTGCAGCTCAAGCGCTCTTACACACACACACACACACACACACACACACACACACCTACACTCACTCCTTCCAGAAAAGCCCTAGGAAAGGCACGCAGTGGCAGATGCGTGCCCCCTCCTGCCTAACCTGCTCAGATCCCAGCTTCTCCCTCCTGCTCCGGCACCTTTTGCCAGTCTTCTTCCCGATACCGCTTGCTGAAATATTCAGCACGAGGGGTAAATAGGATGCGCTGCTGCCGTTAACAGTCTCCCTGACAACCCCGACATTCCTAATCAAGGAGGGCTGGGAGCGGCTCCATCTCCGCGCTGGAGCCGCCGCAGCCAGCCTGCCGGGATGCAGGTCCTGGGAAGTGGCCAGCAGAGAGAGGGTTACAGCGCGAGGCCGGGCAGCCCGGCTGCGGGCAGCTCCCTCTTCCTCTCAGCGGCAGGAGCAGCAGGATGGGAGGAGAAATGGAGTTTTGCTCTCACACGGGCTGGCTCCCCGGGTGGGAGAAAGGGGCTCAAGGCAAGAGGGCTTTTTCGTCTTGGGAGGTGGGGGGGACCAAGTGTTCCACCTAAACAATGTTGGCCAGGCCCTGGATCAATGAAGGCCTGGCTGGTACCCCAGAGCTGTGTGCTTCGCACTCCATAGCACATCCCAGCTTCCCTGACATTCTTACAGCCCCAGACTGTATAAACTCGGGCTTGGTAGCATCTATCACGGGACCAACGTGGCCATGTACCCGAGACCCTCCAGTGAGGACAGGCAGGAGAGACCTGCGCCTGTTGTCAGACAGTTTGGGATACGCCTCCTGCAAGCCCAGCTGAGAAGACACAAATGAGACACTCTGATCAGCCCTCCAATGGGAAAAAAGGGCGAGTCACTACCAGCAGTGCTGAGCAATTCTCAACACTTGACCTAATTTTAGTTCTTTTTTGGACTGTTTTCTCCAAAGCACACAATCATGTGATTATTGTTTTCTCCTGAAATAAGCTCTCTTTAAGAGTCTCCATTTCCAGGCTGCCTAAAAGTTAAGCTGTGAAAAAAAGTTAAATATATAATAAAAGGGCACTAAAAAGCACCAATCTCCAAAATTAAGAAAATAATCTGTTCTTTTTGTTTTTGCCTTTTAATCAAACTCAAGTCTGCTTAGAAAGTCCAAAGCAATCTTTCCACTCCCAGACCTCTTACTTTTTCTCCAGCCTTAAACTTTACTTATCCAAGAGGCGACCCAGGGACTCTACAGCAAGGAAAACATCCTCTCGAAATCCTGTGTCGAAGAGTAATTTCAGATACTCAGCTACTGTCTTGGTGCCTCAGTTTTCTCTGTAAAACTGGGGTGATGACATCATTTCTCTCATAGGATCAGGGCGAGGACTAAATGAGTGTGGTGCTGGCAGCAAGTGGCTTAATAAAATATCAGCTGCTTCAATTGTATTTTATAATACTGTTATAACTAGTTCATTTTTGCTTTGTAATTACTTAAGGTGCTTCCAGTTTAACAGCCAGCTCCATCAAGGAATACTTCTGCTTTTTATCTACTTATATTGCCCAGCCTAGTACTGGAAATGTACTAAATGGTTACAACATCCATGCTGGAAAAAAAAAGAAAATAGATAAAATCTCTAGGAATCTTTCCCTCCAAGAGCTGGGAAATTAAATTGCTGTGTTTAGACTTGTGGCTTAGAGAAATGCAGGAAGTACCAGATATGGAGTTTATTTAAAATCTCGTTAGGAGTTGCCATCATGGCTTCACAGAAACAAATCAAACGAACAAAACAAACCGTAGTATCCATGAGGATGTATGTTCGATCCCTGGCCTCACTCAGTGGGTTAAGGATCTGGCGTTGTCATGAACCAGGTGTAGGTCACAGACACAGCTTAGATCTGGCGTAGCTGTGGCTGGGGCATAGGCTACAGCTCCGATTCAACCCCTAGCCTGGGAACCTCCATATGCCTCGGGTTCAGCTCCCCACCCCCCAAAAAAAAAATCATGTTAACTGGTGATACAGACATTTGGAATAAGAGTGGAAACTGAGCTGAATGGGTCTGAGAAAGCATCTGAATCAGCGTCATCTTACATGCAAGGAAGCTGAGGCCCACGAGCTCCTTGCCCATGTCGCATGCTAGCTGGCAGTAAGTCAACAACAAGAATTTGGATCCCCTCCTTCCGACTCCAGTGCTTTTCTTGATAAATGCTTGGCCTGCATGGTTTAGATTTCTTGATCCCTCTTCTCCAGCTCATACAGAGACAGCAAGACGTGGAGAGGAAAGGGAGGACCTGCGCCTTCAGATAAAGTGTGGCGACATATTGGTTAATGTGCTACCATCATTTTCTGTAACTGGTGAACTTTTTTCCTGAGTTAATAAATTTGTTTCCTGCGTATTTTTCTTTAATCAGATGATCAATAAACATAAGCCAATATCATGAACACACTTATGAAAATATTTTCAAATCTACTTTAGTTTCTTTCTTATATTTCCTGAGAATCAGGCTAATATTTATAAGAAAGCCACACACACACACACACACACACACACACACACACACTCACAGTATAGTTGAAACTACCTTTTAGCAGAGAAGATGAAAATCAGCGCCTTGGGCAAATGACAGATTTTATTCAGAAAACAGTCTTCACCCAAATAAAGCTAACAGCTTCCAATCATCTCCACTGAGTTTAATAAAAGTATTGCTGAAAGTAGTAATGCTAAAGAAAAAGGGATCTTTTCCTCTACCTTCTAAATAAAGAAAACAAAAAAGGAAAGGACAATATTAAAGAGGTACCCTAGGAAGGTAACGAAAAGCCTTCCTAAGAGTAGTTTTTGAAAAGCAAAGGGGGCGCTCAATTCAGATAACCTCTGCAGATGACGCCCATCCCGCTCCATTCAAGGATGGCCTCAAACACTTTACGGCAGAAACGCAACAGCAAAGCAAGTACTACCTAGTGTTTAAGTTGTCCAGACAAGGTTACAGGCTTCAGGAAGGCATCCTCCTTGGGGTCTCTGCCTGCACTCCAGGCACCCAGCAGAATGAAGGTACCAGAAAAGAGATCACAGGACACACAAAGAACCAGAACTGAGCCCAGCTCCACCACTCAGGCCAGCTGATCAGGGGTCTCCCTCTTCTGTTAACTTTGGTGGAATACCCCTCAGTGACAAAGAAGGCATTTTTCATGCTCTAAGGGGTCTCCCAGAGAATTTTGATTTGTACCAAAATGTGAAAAGCACCGAAATGGCTGTTTTGTTTTGCTTTGCTTTTTGAAAACAAAGTTACATACTTAAAACCACTTACAGGGAGGAATGAGAGCTCACCAGAGGAGGCATGCAATCAACCCGTGAGGCAATGCAGGGTCAAGTAAAGGAATATAGTAATAGCCCATCATCCGGGAACACGTTCCACGACTTGCAGTCTGACACTGTGCTGGGTGCAGTAGATATCTTTGTTAATTACCAAGGCCCTCAGGGAGGGAGGAGTTATTATCACCAGAGAGGGCAGGAAACTGAGGCTCAGAGAGATTTACGTCACACAGCTAGTTAATCACTGGGTCAGGATTAAACCCAGGCCATTTCCTCTAAAGCCAAAATGCTTTCATCCTGCTGCCTTGTAAATCCAGACTCTAACGCCAGCTAGCTGCATCGTGGTCACAGCTGTGACCAGTCACAGGAAAGCAAACAGCTCAAGATCAAATAATCATAATAAAGGATTTTTTTCCTACTCATGAAGTACACATTTTTTAACCTCATGTAAGACATATACATACATTTGAGATTAGAGTCCTAAATGCTCAAACCCAGCCTTTAATGGATCTAAGGGTTAACTCATAATTCCGGGAATACTGTGGCTTGACCCCTGTAGGGGAGGAAATCAGGGCTATAGCCTCCTTTTTACACTGACCCCAAATAAAAGCAAATGCGGAAAGGGGGCTAATGAGACTTTAAATTTCAATATCCCCAGAAGTGAAAGGAATACTACTCTGAACTCCTTCACTGTTCCTGGGCACTAATAAGTCTTTGCGATCCAATGTGGCATAATTGTCCTGGCATGTCGCCTGCAGATACCAAAAAAATCGTTCGGTTCCCATGGGAATTGGGGCCTGCAGATGTCCAAGAGTCAATGACAATTTGCAACCGTTTTGTTTAAATTCTTAAAGTAATAGATAATGTTGTAATGGAGATTTTCTGCAAGCGAGAGAAATGAGACACTACCTGGCTCAAAAGGGTAGACTTTACAACTAGACTGGCTTTGTACACAGAAAAAAAATATTTGCAGAATAATCACAAAACATACTCACAATCGTCAATAGTACCACTCATCACCACTATGAACCAAACAAGCCAACAGGGCACTTGAACAACTGCTGTTCCCGCCCCGCTCACACCTCCCACCCCACTCCTGCAGTACACAGTGAATTTATGTCTGTTGGTCCTTCTACCCTGGCAGCCTGGCACCTCTGGCCTAGCTCCAACCCATGAACATGAAACAGAATTAAACTTGCTCATCTGAAGAAAAGTCAGCTCACGACTTGGACCTAGCTCTCACGATGTTACATAAAAGACTAAACACATGTAGGCACACGCACACACATACAGCTTCAGGCTTCTGCTCACATGTATGCTTCCCAAGCTATTATTGTGACCGTAAGATTGGAAAACCTAGCATAATGAATCTAAGAATATCCTCTTGCAAAGAGAAATCTGTCGTGAGGAAGCATACCTAGATTTTCTTTTCTAAGAGCTTAGTGAGCTTGACAAAAACATTACTGAAATGGCAAAGAGGTAGATTTGTACTAATCAAGGATTGCTGTTGCAAACATTATTATCGCTGGATTGAATGGCCACTCACTGCTAAGTTTCAGTTTTGTATACATATAAGTTAGTTACTTTACAGGGGGGCCCAGACGTACCAAAATGCTTTTCCACATTTCAGTATTAGAGAAGGTGATTAACTCTTCGAAACTACTGGACTAGAGTAATCTTTTAAATACTTATGCAGCTCCCCAAAGTAAGCTGCAATTTACTTCTAGCAGGAGTTTCAGAAAACCACATTTATTATTACTATTATTATTATTATTTTGTCAACTCCCACAGCATATGGAAGTTCCTAGAACAGGGATTAAATCCGAGTTGCAGCTGCAGCAACATCAGATCTTTAACCCACTGTGCTGGGCCAGGGATCGAATCCACGCCCCAGCAGCAACTCAAGCCACTGTAGAGACAACACTGGATCCTTAACCTGCTGTGCCACAGCAGGAACTCCTCAGAAAGCCACAATTTTAATGCAGTTTTTTTTTTTTCCAAAAAAACCTCACATGGTTTGAAAACGAAAAGCCAGCTTAAGTTGATATGAAATCAAACAATCCCTGGGGAACAAAGGGTCCCAGTTGGTTCTCTTGCCGTCCCCCTTCTTGAAGTTCAAAGGCTCCTTACAGTTTCCTAGAATGCCACCAGTTCCTCATGGCTTCGGTGGCAATTAAAGGCACAATACTCTGCCATCTTGCAGCATTTTGCAGAGCTTCCAATAGGCTGTTGGACAAAGAAATACTGCACAAAGAAATATGGCTGACCCTTTGAAAGGCAAAGAAGCAGGTTTGATCTTCTGTATCGTCCTTTGTTAACAGGCATGTGAGAAAAACAGTAAGTACTCTAGTAGGGACATGCCACCAACCAAGAAGCACTAGGTCCCTGCTGTGCCTTTTATAACATTTCTATAAATCTCAGTTGCACAGTAAACAGTTTGTGGCACTAGCAGATTCCACTTTCCCATGTCTGCCCTGCCATAAACAAATTTAAAACCCTGAGGGTTCATTTATCTAAACATAAGGTATGGATACTAAGTTTTCTTTCACATTCTTTCCTAAACATTGGGTATCACTGGTTGGCCTGAAATATTACAAAATGCCACATTAAACTTTAACCCAGTAAAAACAGGTTAGAATGCCTTTAGGCCCTCCCGTTTCTTATTCTCAGTTAATACTTTATTACACTGACCTCTGAATTCCTTGACAGAAGTTAAAATGTGCACAGAAGGTCTCTCCCCTAATACTGGACACCCTTATTAGGTCAGACATCCAATTTTACAGATTCAAAATGAGGCAAAGAAATCAATCACGGATTCAGCGAAGACAGGCAGCTGCCCAGGGCAAGGCTCTCAAAGTTACTCAATTCCTCACTGGTCTGTGAGCAGTTCTGTGTTTAATTTTTGAGCCACGCCATTAGGAAGGTATGAAAACTAAGAAACTGGTTCCTTGCCTTGCTTTAGGAGAGGTCCAATGTCAAGGATGCTGGATGAGGTGCTTTGGTGGATGACAGAGGAGGGCAGGAGGCACCCAAATCCTGCCATGTTCTCCCATCAAACAAAGACAAAGGGAGCCACTGAGGGTGGTCGGGGGAGGGTGTTGATGACTAAACGCGTGATCCATACAGGCCAGTCTGGTGGCTGCTGTGGGATGTGTTAGAAAAGAGGAGTGAGACTTGAGAGAGCAAAAACTAGTCAGGCAACAACCCCGTCCAGGTAGAGAAAAGGGATCTCAAGTAGCTGGTGGGACAGAAGGCGAAGGCAGGGAAGACAAGAATCACCTTTTTATTTTTTAATAAAGGAACAGACATCTTTCCCCTTATGCAGTGGAAGACTTATTTCAGGGGAACGAGCAAGGATACCGAGGTCCTGAAACAGTCCAGGTGGAGGCCAGACAGGTGGACAACGAGACCAAAACATGGTTAACGCTGTTATTAAAGATTCAGATGAGAGCAAGGGCTGCAGATCTATAGATAAAAGCTGAGAGATGGCTAGAAGCAGGATCAAAATGATCTCCACAGATGGAAGTGGACTACAATTAAAAGGATGAATTTAGTAGCGGTAAGAACACCTCTTCTATTAAAGAAATACACCTGCACGGGTACAACATGAAGACCTACCCAAGCTTCAGCAGACGCAGGGAAGGCAGGCCCTGGGACAGTAAGCTCACCTCGCTAGTGTCATGAGGCAGTAAAAATCCTAGCTGCATAAATCATGGGCGAGATCAGCAGCAGCCAGCATGCTGAGTCAGAGGAACAAGGCTTTTTTATTTTCTGGTCCTCGTGTCTCATGGCCTGAACTAGCTACTCCAAATGGGATGAGTTAGAAGACATACAAGATAAGAGGGCCACTAGGATCTATTACACAGATTCCAGGCCATGGCCCAGGAGGATCATTTGGAAGAAAAAGTACGTTTTCTCTGGAGAGAGTAAGACCCTGGAGAAGTAAAATGAGTGAATTAAAGGCTAACTTTTAGTGTAGTTCGGGAAGACAGACTGAGGGCCGGTGATGACGACGGGAAGTTACGGGAATGCAATAAGCCGTGCTTCCCCCGAGTACAAGGAGCACAAACGCTGCCTGGGATGATGCGCTGGATTGACACGTTGTGTACAGGATGTGTACAGGCTGGATTTTTAGATTCCAGAGTCTCTTCCAACTCTGCGATTCCATAACCCGACACAAACGGAAACTGGAGTTACATCCCCAGGGGAAGACAGTCGGGTAGAGAGAAAGAGCCGAAGAGATTCAGACAGCCCTTCTCCCTGCTGTCACCGGATCTCCACGCTGTCTTACACTCCCCAGGGATTCGCTCTGTGGGCAGCTCTGCAGTTGCACTGTTCTACTCATTCAGCTGATGCCCCCCAGAGGCTTCAGACTTAACACTAAATAATGACAACAACGGGAGCCTCACTTGGGGGGTGCTCCCATAGAAGGGCCACACTAGGATTTCTACACCTGCAGCCTTCAGAGCTCCCTCCTCTCTCACCTACCCACAACTTAATGAAAACCTAGCGGAAAAACTCTGGGGAAGGTGGGGTGTTTCAAGGTGAATAAGATACACAGATTTTCCCTTAATGGCACAACTTACTATGGCTGGATCACTATGGCTCGCTATATGACTTAAAAGATGAGATCGAAAGGTTTGTGAGTGAAATGCAGTATTTAAAAAAGAAAGTAAACCAATTCAGTTTATTAATTGATGGGCATTTTAAGGAGAATAACAGTCCTAAGTCTTTAGGCCAGTAAGGAATTGGACAGCTCAAGAACAGGATGTTTCAGACAGGTCGACTGTAGACGTTGATCATAGTCACTGCAAAATACCGTCAGAGCAACAACTCACCTAGTATTTGACCAAAACTGGGCACTGCGGCCTACTCGGGTTGACACAGAAAATTAACCACCTTGGTCAATGACCTCAGAGAGATTAAGACACTCCGTTCCCACACTGAAATCAACATGAAAGCATGTTAGTCAAAGATCTATGTGTCAACGATCATTTACCTTCACTGATTAGGCTGGATACCATTTACTCATACCATTTCCCAGTATTGCAAGGTTCTATTAAGCTAGCATTCATCGGAGTTCCTTCTGTGGTTCAGCGGGTTAAGAACCTGACATAGTGTCCGTGAGAATGCAGGTTCAATCCCTAGCCTTGATCAGTGGGTTAAGGATCCAGCACTGCCACTAGCTGAGGCGGGTCACTGTTGTGGCTTGGATCCCATGATCCTGTGGCTGTGGCATAGGCCAACAGCTGCCGCTTGGATTCGACCCCCAGCCCAGGAACTTCCTTAGGCCACAGGTGCAGCCATAAAAAGAAAAAGAAAGATAATATTCATAAACTGGGGTCAAGCCATCTCGGAGCAGACCTATTAAATTTCCCTCTATTTCCACTAGGGATCTCTCACTAAGAATCCAATACAGGTCAACTTCAAAGCATCAAATAAATTCTTTTTATCGATATAAGAACTAAGCAGTCTTGTGGTCTGAACATTAAATGGTTTAGAAAGTAGAGAAAAAGAAATCCATCCTGACATTTCAATTAGAAAAAACTACAGTATGTGGATATATGGATGGGGTGGTGGTAGAATAAACAGCTTTTTCAGGAGAGTGTGTGTACGAAGGTTTGAGGTACTAAACATCTGTTGTATAGCTACTGGTCCCATTTGTTAACTGAAGGCAACTCTAAGAAAAATTATACAATTTTCCCACACAGTTCTGAAATCAACCTGGAGCAAAGAAGTGACTACCAGAAATGTCAATTTATATAATCATGGTGAGTAGTCTGAGGTCTGGTCATTTTCACTCAGTAAACGTACACACTGAAAAGGATTAGCACATCTACTCTGTCAGCAATCAACCAGAACACCAAAAGTATTAATTCTAAATTATACAGGTAAGAGTATATTTTGGTGTTAAATAGCAAGCCCACAAGCTTTTAAAATTTGCAACTGCTACGCCAAATTTTTATCATGCATCAATAATTACTCTAAAAGACATATGGAGTATTAATTTCCAAGTAGGCACTATCAACAACCAGTATGTGTTTTCACAAATACAGCTTCCTTTAGTCTTGCCTGACCTAGGGGTATCAAGAGTCTGGGGGGCTCTCATACTAAACGAATAACATCTCAGAAAGGTGAACTTGTTGGTAAGTATACTTAGGTCACCCAAAAAAACCTCACCTCTAAAAGCTTTCACCCCCTTTTTTTTTTCTGGTCTTTTTGCCTTTATGTAGAGCTGCATCCGCGGCATATGGAGGTTCCCAGGCTAGGGGTCTAATTGGAGCTGTAGCCGCCGGCCTACACCACAGCCACAGCAACGTGCGATCTGAGCCGCGTCTGCAACCTACACCACAGCTCATGGCAACGCCGGATCCTTAATCCACTGAGCAAGGCCAGGGATCGAACCCGCAACCTCATGGTTCTTAGTCGGATTCGTTAACCACTGAGCCACGAAGGGAACCTCCCAACCTTTCCCCTTTATTTGTGTTCTAAGCCCTTGCTTTAAAACTCTAATGTAAATTCCATACAGGCAACTGAGAAAGAATTATAATGCTGAAAGAGGCTTGGCAAACTTCCTAAAATACCACAAAGGGACCATTTTGCACCTTTTATCATAAGGCAAAATAGCTACATTTCCATCGTTAAAGGTATTAACTTTTTGTGGTAAAAAAATAGGTTGTTCCTGCAATATTACAATAAAGGAATCAAAATCATAATAAAAATCTCCTCTGTCTCAAAATTTTTGCTGGAGATAATACTATTTGGTTTCCCCACAGGCACAGAGAAGAGACCTGCCCTGAAACCACTGAAATAAGAAGTACCCACGTCCTCTTGGAGCCCAGAGCCAGGCTGCATCCAGCTCACTGGAAAAAGACCTTGTTCTTCCTTTCTGTTTACCAACAAAAAGAGGGCAGTCTACATAACCAAAGCTGTTTGTTTTAAAAATAGCTGCAACACACACACACACACAGTTCCTGTCACGGCACTATGGAAACGAATCCAAATAGGAACCATGAGGTTGCGGGTTCGATCCCAGGCCTTGCTCAGTGGGTTAAGGATCTGGCGTTGCTGTGAGCTGTGAAGTAGGTCACAGACGCGGCTCAGATCTGGCGTTGCTGTGGCTTTGGCGTAGGCCGGCAGCTGCAGCTCCAATTAGACCCCTAGCCTGGAAACCTCCATAATACCGCAGGTGCAGCCCTAAAAAGACAAAAAAATAAAATAACTGCAATAACGCAAATTGTTCCAGGAAGATGTTTCCACACATACATCAATAACAGAAAACACAGTGCTCCATGTAGCAAAAGTCACTACACACCTCACAGCTAGTTTGGAACATGACTCCACAGGCGTCTAAATGCCATATAACAGGTCCTATATTTTGAAGCAGTTGCTAGATTTACAATAGCCTTTTACTCCTTCCTTCTGATATCTGTGCTCCTCCTCTCGCCCAGAATCTTCTGAAGTGAGTCCCCGACCCCCTTCACAATGACATGTGGTTCTTATCACGTCCACGGTTTAGGTTTGTGTTGCACAAGCCGGTGGATGATTGGGACCAATTTTTCCCTCCAAGCCGCTGAAGCTGATCAGTTTGTAAATAAATGGGATAACAGTCTCAAAAGCTATTTTAGGTACAGCTGGACCACCAAGAATTCAATCAGAAATGCCAAACTAATGTTCTTTCCTATGTTTCATTGGATTACAAGATTATGGGGCTTTTCTGTTCAAAGGAATTTGCCCTCCTGAAGGTCTCCCGGAGTAAAAATAGCTATTCATTTTAACACTTTCGTTCTACTTTCTTTCACCTACTTGTATTTTACATCGCAGTACTCTGCCTGGGACTTGGTCAAAGCCACTGTAACAAAGTGTATGGATATATCTTTATATACACAACAAGTGCACCTTTATTGAGGAGGCAGGAAACACACTGTTACATTGGGTTTATTCCAGAGTTTTATCCAGTCAGTTGGTTTATCCCAGTGTTGGGTGCATCATTTTAAAATAATGCTGTTTTCAATATTAATTTTCACTGGAGAATGATACAATATTTTAAGGGTGGTCTAAAGCGTATTTGTTCAGCTACCGCAGTGTCTACTGTATGAAGACGTATAAAGACACTCTGAAGGCATTTCAACCCAGGACCCACCTGAGGGAATGTCATTTTAAGACTTAATACGTTATCAAAATTTTAAGATATAAAAATCCGAATGACAAGGTGAACAAGACAGCATTTTCTCAGGAATAAACGTCCATCTGTCTGCATCTATTTCACACACACACATACACCCTAAATACGGGATAGGCCTTGTAAATGAGCCTCTGCAGTGTAAGAAAACCTCTTATGAAATTTAATAGGAAACTATGACAAACAAGAAAGACAGCTTACCGATATTTTCTATTTCATGTAAGTATTCTGAAGAAACCCAAACTTTTTACAAAAGCTTGTGGAAGGCAAGCTGCATATGCTTCCTCTCTTTTCCCCACAGAGAAACATTCAATGAAGTGACAGTGACTTGTTCTAGAAATAACAGACCTGAGAAGTCCATCTTTGTGGTTTCAAGACAATTGAAGTCCATCTTCCATTTAAAGTGCAATAATTTTATAGCAATATTTTGAGAACCTCAAATTTAGATAATATAGTAATAAAAATACTTAAAACTGTAAAAAAATGGAAAAAAGAATACTACACCAAGATGGGCTGACATGGGTATCCAACACAACACACGACAGGCCTTGTAAGTGAGCCTCTGCAATTTAAGAAAATCTCTTATGAAATTTAACATGTCAGTATGTAGCAACTTTCTACTGGAAGGTATTGTGCAACAGGTGAAAAGTACCATCCAATGTGCACTTCCCATAACTTGTGCCAAGCCGGGGGCCCTGTGATCACACAGCTGTAGTTAAGCCTGAATCAGCATTACATTCAGATTCTCCTATTATGGAGACCTTCCAATCAAAAGTAAAAATCTGCTCAAGGGAGAAATTCAGCATGCCCAGGCTTGTTTGTCATTTCACAGTGATGCATTATCAATCCTTCAAAATCACAACTATGGTATTATCATACTTCTCACTTACGTCAGTCAGGCATTGTTCTACAGACTCTACATGTATTAAACCATTTAACCCTCCTCCTAGGAAGCTGCTATCACTACCTCTGTTTTAAAAAGGAAGAAACTGAGGAAGAGAACAGTGAAACGACTTGCCCAATATCCCTTAGGGATTGGGGGGTGGAGTTGAGACTACAACCCAGGCAGCCAGACCCCCAGAGTCCTACCACAAAGTAAGAGTTTAGTATTATCCCTAAATAATTGGGTGGTCAGGGAGTTCCCACTGTGGCAGAGTGGAAACAAACCTAACTAGTATCCTTGAGGACTCTGGTTTGATCCATGGCCTCATTCAGTGGGTTGGGGATCCAGCATCGCCATAAGCTGTGGTGGAGGCCGGCAGCTACAGCTCTGATTCGACCCCTAGCCTGGAAACTCCCATATGCCATGGATGCAGTCCAAAAAGTGATCCTAAAAAGTAATAATAATAATAAAGTGGTCGATTTTGAGAGCAAGATTATATGTCTTCACACATGCTTGGTTTCAGAACAATCCTGAAGCTGGTGGGGAGGGGGAAATCAAAGACACTTTTTTTTTTTTTTAAGCAACCAGTCCCATTCCATATCCCCACTGCCCTTTTCGTTCTGGTCCTGGATTTTATAGTTATGCAGATGCCAGCAGCAGGGATGAGAAAAGAAACAAAGAGGAAACCAGTCTGCCAAAGGTCAGCCCTCCCAAAAAAGCATCAAGTCACAACTGCTGGCACCTCATATCCTCACGAATGCGGCTCAGAAGTGCATCTAGACGTTCTGACACAAAGAGCCAGAGGTATTCACATGAGGTGATGGTCAAAGCCATAAATGCTAATATCACCAAGGAAAAAAAACCGCAAAGTGACAAGAGCAGAGGTCACCAGTCTGAGCCTTTGGGAGAGTAACATCCAAAAAGAAGACAAGTGAAGGAAGATTAGCCCAAAGGGTATTAGCATCAGATCAGGCATAAGACGGAAGAGGGAGAGCATCAAGGCTAAGGTCATCCTTGTGCCAAGTATTTATAGACAGAAGAAACAAGAGCTGGTCTACAGAGCTAGGCATCTGGTGATTAGAGTTCATGGGTCACCACAAAAATCTCTTGAGAGAAAAGTATATAATTTTCTACAAAAAGAACCCTTTAATTATCTACCCGAAATTGACCTTTCCTCGTTTTTGAGGTGGAGGGGGGAGGAGAAAGACAGTGTAGCAGCTAAGCAAAGTAGACAAAAGGAAAGCTAATTATGTCTTGTCTAACTGCATATATTCACACATAAGAGTGCATCAATATGCCCCTGAATACTTGTGAACATACATGTGGCTACTCAGTGGACTCATACCAATATTCACTTCTACCTTTTCTTCAAAAACAATTATTGGGGTTAAAGTAGAGAAAGGGGAATAAATACACTAGATGGAGAAGAGCTGTTACAATCCAAGTGGTTTTCGTAAGATACATTCAACACCTCCAAATTAAACCTAAGGTCAAATGGAAGAACACTAAATAGGAAATGGATCTAAAGTAGTTCTCAGGGAGGAACCTAGAACCAAAAACACTACACCCAGCAAGGCTCTCAGATTTGAAGGAGAGGTCAAAAGCTTTTCAGACAAACAAAAGCTAAAAGAATTCAGCAACTCCAAACCAGCTCTACAGCAACTAATAAAGGAACTTCTCTAAGCAGAAAGGAAAAAGCCACAACTAGAAACAAAATTTCAAAAGAGAAAAATCAGTGGTAAAGACAAAGATAAAGGTAGAAAATCACCTATCAGCAAAAATATCACAACTAGCAGACATAAGACAAATGAAGAACTTCGAAAATGCATTCAAAAATAAGAACTGCAAACCAAAATAAGTACAATAGACACACATAATAAAGAGAGCAATCCAAACATGACACTAAAGACAGTCGGCAAATCATAAGAGATGACAACAAAAGGGGAAAAAAAGACCCAAAGTAACAATTCAAAGCAATTAACAAAATGGCCATAAATACATACTTATCTATAATTATACTGAGTGTAAACGGATTAAAAGCTCTAATCAAAAGACACGGACTGGCTGAATGGATACAAAACAAGACCTATATATATTTTGTTTACAAGAGACCCACTTCAGACCCAAGGACACATATAGACTGAAAGTAAGGGGATGGAAGATGTTACATGAAACGGAAATCAAAGGAAAGCAGGATTGGTAATACTCAGACAAAATGGACTTTAAAGAAAATCACAAGAGACAAAGAAGGACACTACCTAATAACTAAAGGATCAATCCAAGAAGAAATAATAATTGTAAACATATATGCACCTAATATAGGAGCACCTCAATATACAAGGCAACTGCTGACAGCCATTAAAGGAGAAATTGACAGCAACACAATAGTGGGGGACCTTAACAACCCCACTTACATTGAGAGAGAATCAACAAACACACACAGGCTTTAAATGATACTCTAGACCAGATTGATTTAACTGATATTATATAAAACATTCCATCCCAAAGCGAGAGAATATACATTCTCAAGTGCACATTAACATTCTCCAGGATAGATCATAATTTGGGCTACAGCTCAAGCCTTGGTAAACTACAAAAAGTTGAAAATATCCTGCATTTTCTCCGACTATAATGCTATAAGATGAGAAATCAACTACAAGAAAACAAAAACAAAAAACAAACTCCTGGAAGCTGAACAATACGCTACTGAACAACCAATGGATCGTTGAAGAAATCAAAGCAGAAGTAAAAAGATACTTAAATCACAACGAAGATACAACCCAAAAACCTATGGGACACAGCAAAAGCAGTTCTGAGAGGAAAGTTTACAGCAATACAATCTTACCTCAAGAAAGAAAAAGCTCAAACAATCTAAACTTGCACCCAAAACAGAAAAGGAACAAAGCCAAAAATTAGAAAGAAATCATAAAGATCAGAGCAGAAATAAATGAAATTTAGAGACAAACAATAGAGAAGATGAAATAGTTGGTTCTTTGAAAAGATCAACAAAATTGATAAACCTTTAGCCAGACTCACTAAAAAAAAAGGCTCAAATCAGTTAGAAATGAAAAAAGGAGAAATTACAACTGAATGCACAGAAATACAAAGGATCATAGAGAATACTATAAGTTTATGCCAATAAAATGGACAATCTAGAAGAAATGGACAGATTCTTAAAAAGGTACAGCCTACCAAGACTGAACCAGGAAGAAATTTAAATTATGAACAGACCAGTCACAAGTAACAATACCAAGTATGTGATTAAAAACCTTTCAAAAAATAAAAGTCCAGGACCAGATGGCTACACAGGTAAATTCTATCAAACATTCAGAGAAGAGTTAACACCTATTCTGAAACTTTCAAAAAATTGCAGGGGAAGGAACACTCCCAAGCTCACTCTATGAGGCCACCATCACCCTGATACCAAAACCAGACAAAAACACCACAAAAAAAGAAAATTACAGACCAGTATCACTGACGAACATAGATGCAAAAATGCTCAATATTAGCAAACCGAATCCAAATATTAAGAGAATCATATACCATACCATGATCAGGTAGGATTTATCCCAGGGATGCAAGGATTCTTCAGTATCTACAAATCTATCAATGTGATACACCACATCAACAAACTGAATAATAAAAACTGTATAATCATCTCAATAGATGCAGAAAACGCTTGACAAAACTCAACACTTATTTGAATAGAAACTTTCCAGAGAGTGGGGATAGAGGGAACCTAATTCAAAAAAAAAAAAAAAAAAACATACAAAAAACCCAAGCTAACATCATTCTCAATGTTGAAAAATTAAGAACATTCCCAAGATCAGGAACAAGACAAGGATGTTCACTTTCACTATTATTCAACAGTTTTGGAAGTTCCAGCCACAGCAATCAAAGAGGAAAAGGAAAAGGAATCCACATTGGAAAAGTAAAACTATCACTGTTTGCAGATGATATGACACTATACTGAGAAAACCCTAAAGACAGCACAAGAAAACTGTTAGAACTCATCGATGAATTTGGCAAAACTGCAGGTTACAAAATTAATACACAGAAATCAATTGCATTTCTATATACTAATAGTGAAAGATCAGAAGGAGAAACCAGAAACCACCCCATTTATAATCGCATCAAAACAAAATACCTACGTACAGAGACAAAACATCTACAGTCTGAAAACTATGAAACACCGATGAAAAAAATCAAAGACCACACAAACAGATGGAAAGATATACCATGTTCTTGAACTGGAAGACTCAACATTGTCAAAATGACTATACTACCCAAGGCAATCTACAGATTCAATGCAACCCCTATCAAATTACATTCTTCATAGAACTATAACAGAATATTTTAAAATTTGTATGGAAACACAAGAGACCCTGAATGGTCAAAGCAATACTGAAAAAGAAAAAAAAGGGAATCAAGCTTCTTGACTTAAGACAATACTACAAAGCTACAGTCATCAAAATATGGTACTGGGACAAAAACAGAAATATAGCCCCATGGAACAGGATAGAAAGCCCAGATATAAACCCAAGTATCTATGGGAAATTAATCTATGACAAAGGAAGACATACAGTGAAAGAAAGATAGCCTCTTCAATAAATGGTGATGGGAAAACTAGAAAGCTACATGTAAAAGAATGAAAGTACAATACTATCTAACACCATATACAAAAATAAAATCAAAATGGATTAGAGACCTAAATGTTAAGGCCAGACACTCAGACTCCTAGAGGAAAACACAGGCAGAATGCTCTTTGACATAAATCACAGCAACACCTTGTTTGACCTACCTCCTAAGAATAATGACAATGAAGACACAAACCAATGGGACCTAATCAAACTCAAAAGCTTTTGCACAGAAGGAAACTGTTAAAAAAACGAAAAGACAACCCACAGAATGGGAGAAAAATCTTGCCAACAATGCAACAGACAAGGGCCTAATCTCCAAAATATGCAAACTCATGCAACTCAGCAACAATAAACAACCCAACTGAAAAACGGGCAGACACCTAAATAGACATTTCCCTAAAGACATATGGATGGTCAGCAGGCATATGAAAAAAATGCTCAGTATCACTAATTATTAGAGAAATGCAAATCAAAACTACAATGAGGTACCACCTCACACCAGTCAGAATGGCCATCATTCACAAGACCAAAAAAAAAACAAAATGCTGGAGAGAATGTGGAGAAAAAGGGAACCCTCCTTCGTTGTTGGTGGGAATGGAAACTGGTACAACCACTATGGAAAGCAGTATGGAGGTACCTCAGAAAATTAAATATAGACACTACCATATGACCCAGCAATTCCACTGCTGGGCAGGTATCCAGACGAACCTCTCACTGGAAAATATACATGCACCTCTATATTCATAGCAGTACTATTTACAATAGCCAAGACATGGAAACAACTTAATGTTCACTGACAGATGAATGGGTTAAGATGTGGCACATACATACAATAGAATATCACTCAGCCATAAAAAAGACAAACTAATGATGTTTGCAGCAACATGGATGGAGCCAGAGCTAGAGACTCTCATACTAAACTGAAGTAACTATCACTTATTTGTGGAATCTATAATATGGAACAGATGATCCTATCTAAAAATAACAGAAAAACCAGAAACAGATCATAGCCAAGGAGAACAAACTGGGGCTTCGGGGCAGGAGGCGGGGGGGGGGGGAATGGGACGGATGGGCATTTTGGGGATGCAAACTGCTATATCTGGAATGGATGGGCAGTGTGATCCTACTGTACAGCACAGGGAAATGTGTGTGACTGGGTCACTTTGCTGTACAACAGAATTTGACTAACACTGTAAATCAACTATACTTTAATAATAAAAAATAAAGTCGTTCTCAACCCTAACTGCAAGTTGGAACCACCTGGGGAATTTTGAAAACACACTGCCACCTGGCTCCCACCCCTAGGGATTCTCAGATAATTACCTAGGGCACTGAGATATTAAAAGGTCCCCAAGGGATTTTCACTCACTGCCAAAATTGAGAACCAGTGATCTGAATCAATGAGGCCCCAGAACGACCTCAATAATCAGTTCAACAACAGAACCTTATGTCCAAGGACTGAGCTATATTTACATGAGCTAATTTAGAGCATCTACTGTGAACAGGAACCACTCTAGCAGGAATGCAGGAAGCAGGCAGCCAGCCCCTGTTTGGTGTATCCGCCACCCTCAAGAGTCAGGTCAGGAGCTTCTGGGAAATAGAGGCCTGGATTAAACGCTTGAAGAGCAGCCAGGTGTTTCTACTATAGCCAATTACTATGCACGTTACTGCCACCCAAACAGGTCTTGGGTTGGGTTGTGAGACACTAAGAGGCAGGGGGAGGTGGGTTCTTTCTAGAACTTCACCTTAGAATTTAAACTTTTCCTAAAACATAGCTTCTTCTCTATTTTCAACGCTGTCAGGAATACGGGTTTTATAATGGCAGATGATGCCATAGTAAAGGATGCTTCTGTTTACCAGAAAGCTGCCTCCAAAAGGGAGGCTTTCAGAGCATTAAAAAGAAATTTCACAGATATTCCTAAAGATTGAGATCTCAAGTCTCAATATTCTAAACTTAAATATACACAGTTCTACTAACAGCGCTTGCAAAGTCCAGTTCACATGTGCCAAGTGCAGGTCACTGAGCTTGCTTCCTCCTGAGTTTGGCTTCCTTACACGCATCTGCACTGCCTGCTCAGGTGCGCCAGTTGTTGCCATTTTCTCACAATTCCCTTTTAACAACTGCTTCTGTGCAAGTTTTTAAGGATGAGGAACTGCTGGGGGCAGTGAATCCTTGCTGTCGAAAATATATTACTCTTCAAATCAAAATTTGAAGGGGCACCTGAGAAAATCTTAGAGATTTTTCTCAGCTGGTTATTTCTCAAATAAAGACGCTAAGAAGAAGAGCAGTTAGCGAAGAGAGAAAAACCAGGACCACAAAACAAGTCATAGCACCAGTATTTCCAGCTTTCTAACTGCCCCCCCCCAAAAAAAAGCCCCATGTTATTTCCCAGTTCTAGAAAGCGTATCTCAAGACCAATATTAATGGGGAGAAGAGAACTTGGACTGGCATGGGATATGCTGTATGATGGCACTTCTGGTCCTCATTAACTTCAGAACGCAGACTCCACAGAAAATAAAAGGAGGCAGTAATAATAGAACCAAACTGCAACTCCACACATCACACCTGGGCACTGGGAGAACCTCTACCCCACCGGTTTTCCTAGTTCAAATGGGTATCAGCCTGCGGAAGGGCACTGTTTTTATTTTGAAGTGATTATACTGCTTTACTCAAGTCACTTGTCAGTGGTTAAAAGACAAAATTAAACCTAACAACATCAGGTGTTGGCAAGGAGGCAGGGCAAGGACGACTCGCATCCATGCTTGTAGGAATGAATGATCATAGATCCTTCCAGAAAATAGATTAGCAGTCTCTTATAAACATACAGTTACAGAGGAGTCAGCAATGCCACTACTAGGTATTTCCCTTAGATAAACAAAAATGTGTACATGAGTGTTTACGGCAGCATTTTTTACATCACCAAAGCCTGGAAATAACCCAAGGTTCCTCAGTGGGTGGATGGACCAAATCCGTGGGACTTTCTCACATGCGGCAAACTACCCATCAATAAATACTGATACAGACAACACGGTTGAATCTCAAATGTGTTATGCCGAGTGAAAAAATGTCAGGCTCCAAAGTCTGTGTTTAAGACATTCTGGAAGAGGCAAAACTGGATGGTGAACAGATTTAGAGGGCCAGGACAGGAGAACCTGGTCAGAGGGGCGGTGTGAGGGAATTCTCTGGGGCGAGAGGATTCTTCTGGATCATTATTACCATGGTGGTTACACGCCTATACATTCAAGACTCAATGAACTGTAATTCCCCGCACCCCCCATGAAAACCCGTAAATTGTAGGCAAATTAAAACAAAACTTTCCTTCCACCAGTGGACTTTACATATAGGGTCTTTTAAACTGGCTCTTTCCTTACCTACTGCTAGTCTATTAATCACATAATCTATGACACCCTTCCCCCCACTCTGAAATGCCTCTTCTGGAGGTGGCGACTACCTGGTAGCCACGCCAACGGCTTTTCTTTCTCTGCAGCCTCTGAATCCTTGCCCTCCCCACCCCTCTCCCTTGGCAGGAGCCGTACTGCTCAGTGATGCTATTCCTAACTTTCTGGTTTTCTGCTCAACTACTCTGCGGGCTCTTTCTTCTCTTGAAGTGTTGGCTCAGCCCTTTCCATTTTCCTGCAAAACTCTGCTCATTCTCATGGCTTCAACCACATTCCCTTTATGTGATTAAGTCCCAGAGTCCTGACCTCTGTTTCTGCCCATGCCCGTCCTTCCACTTGTCCATTAGATGTTTCCACTCACAAGGGAGGGCTGTGTCTCCATTGCATCTCAAGCGTCCACGTTTAAAACCAGAGATTTTTCGAGGTCTCCCGCCCAGACCCGTTTCGTCTCACGACTATTTCCGTGGCACTCTTAAAAGCAAGGAGCCAAACTCAACCCTGGAGTAGAATCTTTTACGTCGACTTTTTACCTGCGACCTTCAACACACGCCTCTGGAAACCTTCAACGCGAGCGTTCTCTTCCCAGCTCAACCGCCACGCCGCGGTGCCGGCTCAGCGCCCGCGTGCTTCCCGCAGGCGCCTCAGAGGTGGTGTGTTCGCCGCCGAGCGCGTCCTTCTTAAACCCCTCCCCCGGTCCACGCTGCGGCTCCACAATGAAGACCACCTGACAGAACACTGGTTCCCCGCCCCCGACTGATCTCCGGAGACCTAGCTGAGCTGACTACACAGATGCTCCTCATACACGGCCGCATCTCCCGCCCCGTGTTACCCTTCTCCCAACGCAGCAAAAATCAATTAAGAGAATGACTTTTCCAGAAGAAGGGGCTATGCATTCCTAAAAGGCAAAGCCGAGTTCTTCAGCTAGACTTTGCGGTCAAGCTTTCAAGATCCAGGAGTAGAGAATTACCTAGATTATTTAGCGCTTTATTCTTGATAAGACATTTTCTGGAACCTTCTAGTTCCCCACTGCCTGCGGGATCAGGGGCTGACCTCCTGGCTGGACCACTCCGCCGTATGGCCTTAATGTGCCTTCACTTCTGGGACCCTTTCATGTTGAACATCACGGAACTCAACAGGACCAAAATGTTCTTCTTTGCCACATCTGCACCTTTAGTTTTCTTCCTTTCCTCCATCCAGCTGTAAATGTCATTTACCCATTTTAAAAGTTTAAATTAATTACTAGACCCTGTATGTCCTCCCTGATGAAAGGCGGCAGCTAAAAGCAATTCTTTCCTTGCTTGAACCCCTCATCACCTGCAATTACTTGATTGTGGGCTTTGTTTTCCTTTTGAAATCCAAGGATCAAGTCCTTATCAAGCTTTCAGCCACCAAAATGCTTTATAGAAGGTACATGGTTCTTGGTCAAATCAAATTATTTTAAAACATAATACTTTCAATCAATATAATGAGAACTGATTATAACCCTTTTCAAATGATTCTTGTTCATGCCCCAGGAGGCACAAATGTGAGCTTTTTTTTTTTTTTTTGAGAGCATGCCAATGTAAATTAGTGTTTCACACATGTGCCTAACTAATGATACCAAGTAAATGCATGGTCCAAATAAATGCATGCTCCTGAGCACAAATGCCTTGTCTAGTACTAATCCTTCCCTTCCCACTTAGCAAGATGTAAAGGCAAGAGCCAGGCACAATATAACTGGAGAAAAGTTGTCTGTTCACTCAAATGAAGCGTTACCAGCCTTAGGATGTGAATTTCAAAGCAGATGAGTTTAATACCAACCTGTAGTCTGAGACCCTGTCTAACAATTTTTATTTGCAGATATCTGTAAACTCTCAAATCTAAGGCTTTAAAGATCACTTTTTAATTTGGAAAAATGCCGTGAAGGGTTAAGACCAAGATCACAAAAAAAGTCTGTGTTCTTCCACCACTCTACCTGCTAAGGAGAGAAAAAGCCCAATTCCAGGTTCTAAGTCATTTCTTCCAAAGGAATATCAACAGGATTCATAGATTACAGATATGAACTTATTCTCTGTGCGTGAAAGTGTGGTCTCATGAATTAGTCAAAAGCTACTTTATATTTGGTCTTAATTCAGTAGGCTTTTTAAAAGGAAATTATTAAATTGAGAAATTAGCTCTGCACACTCACTTTCAAAGCTCTTCAGCACCAGCATAAGTTAAATACACAAAGCTCGGGTAGAGGCAATCTTGTGAATTTCAATCTGTTACTCAAAATAACCTGAAAAGGACTTGACATCCTCTAGTGGTGAAATTGAAAACTTGTTTTCAAGTCAATTATTTTTCTCAGTTCTTGCTTACCTTTTTGGTCATTGAAAAATATACTGAAAGAACTGTTTATCCTCAAGACAAATAAAAAATGTCACCCCAAGGAATATGATTTGACTGCCTTTGAGTGGAAGATAAATATATGCTGACAGAAATAGTTTTTACATGTTCAAGGAAACATGATTTTTATATAGTACCTTTAAATATTCTAACAAGTTCTCGTTATAGGTGGCATTACCAACAATTTTTCAACCCGTCTTTAATACACACACATACATATGTATATAATTATGATTACAGGTGTTATTTTTATAATCACTTGAGATTCTAATTAAATTGCCCTAAAATTAGACGAAAATCTTTGCACAGGGACAAAAAAACTAAGGGAGACATTTAAGAATGGACCCTACTTTCAAATAACCAGTTCTAAAAAGGGAATAAAATGAATTCCTCAACAAATGTTGCCATTTGAAGTGGCAATTCTCACCTCTTGATGGTAAAAGACAGTAATCACGCCTGCCCCGAAAAAAAAAAAAAAAAACCTCAGTACAATCCTGTGATTGTTAAAAAAAATAATGACTTGAAGCATTTGGATGTTACAATGTGAAATATGACCATAAAGTAAAGTACCACATTGAAGTCTGATATTCAAGTACAGGCCACCTGTTTTAAATACATGGAAAACTTCATAAGTTGAAATTGTTATAATTCAAGACATCCTCACTTGTTCATTCAAAATATTGCTAGATTTAAATATGTGTATATTTTTCATCTTTCTTTCTTTATAGCACCTGCTCACGTAGGCACTTTGAGCACCAAAAACACTGAGTAATCCAGGGTAGAAAAAAATAATAGGAAAAAGACATGAGTCAGAATTGTTTTAGTTAAATTATAAAGTATGATTATTCAAAAGACCATATATAAAACTTGTCCCTTGGAAACTGAAGTTTCTAGGCAGATATGGAAGAATTGTTTTCAATGATGGAGATGGCAGCCAATTAAATTCCCTTCTTCATAAAGGAAATGTTTCACTGATGGCCACACGATTGATTTCTGTGTTGTTAGAAGCACGACCAATTTGCTGGTTAACATGCTCTGGCACTGAATAAACTAGATGTAGTTCACTTACATCTGAACAACTTGTTCATGTGCAGATTCTAGCAAGTGTTTTTTTTTTTTTTTTAAGCATAAATTGCTATGTATTAACTCGCCAGAACAATTTTGTTTCAGAAGCAGGTTTTCTTTTTTTTTTTTCTTTGTGGGGATTAAGCACCAAACAAATTTATATTCTTGGGAGCCTAACCCTTAGCGCCCAGCCTATCAAGTTCCCTAAAGCAATTACAAAGGCATGTCCTCCTGATCACCCCTTCCCCACCCCAAACCAAAATAATGACCTGCCAATCCTTCCAACACATTAAGACGAAATTAACCACCCTACAGGAAGTAGAGTGACTTCAAATAAACAAGTTCAAGATGCCTGTCTTAACCTCAGGTATTTTGGCTGGAGGGATTAAGTCATTAGATTTTAGGTGCCCAAACAACCTAGCAGAACAGACACATCATTTGCAAATACTGTTACAGGTTTTCTGGACCTTTCACATTAAAATAAGCATACCATTTAAATACCGTTTTTTTGAGGGTGGGAGGAATCTTACATCTAGGAAACAATTGTTCCCTATTACGTGTGAGCAGAAAAATACAACACAACTGGAGAGCCTGCAATTTGAATTTCTTTTTAAAATAAAGTTTCACCGCCCCCATCCCGAGTGTAGGAAGGTGTCAGAAACAGTTTACTGGCCAAGAATAGAATAAGAGGGAACTGGGAGAGAGGAGATCTGCAAGTCGCTCGAAAGAAAGAAAGAAAGAAAGAAAGAAAGAAAGAAAGAAAGAGAGAGAGAAAGAGAGAAAGAAAAAGAAAAACCAAACAAAAAACCCTATCTCGAGGGGGATAATCGTCTACATATAATAAGATGGGGGAGGGTAGGACTTAATGCTCTTGGAGATTTGAGCTTCTGCCCCTGACCGCGAGGTGGAGGCTACGAGGAGGCGGCGGGGGGGGGGGGGGTCCTCAACACAGCAGCGCCCTGATGAGCCTCACTCATCAGGTTAGGTTGGTAAACGGACTAAAAACATGAACGCAGGGGACCCTTTCAGGTCAGCTAATCTCTGAGCGCCCACCAGCACCCGCAGTTCCCCAGCATCCGACAATCAGCCCCAGCCTCCCGACCCCCCGATCTCAGCCAGTGGTTAACTGCGGACTCCGGGCTGCGAGCGGGCGCAGGTCACGCGGGGCCATCGCACCCGAGCGCTAGGCTGCGCCGCCCGAGCCACCGGCGTCGGGCGACCTCGGCACCTAGTACGCAGGTTAAGGCGGGAGGGTTTGCGCAGAAACGGATAATCCTGCCAGGAGCACCTGGCCGAGGATTTTTCCGGCTGGTGGTGTGGTTGGGGGGATACGATTTCCCCATTCAACTAAATTAGACCCAGTCCGGCAGGTGGCAGGGGAGAGGCCAGCGTCTCTCCATTTCCTCCTCCCTCCTGCGCTCCCTGGAGCGTTTCCACCTGTTAGAAAGTCGAATTGGAGCGCAAGAGGGGCGGCCGGAACTGGGGCGCCGGGGCCGAGCGGCCGACGCGCGGCTGCGGACGGCGGAGGGCAGGCGCGCTCCGAGCCCGGGTGCGCCGCGCGCCGGGCCGGCCGTTCCGGGCCGCGGCCGGGTTGGGGAGGGGAGCGCCGGGGCCCCGCGCCAGCCCCCCAGCTCCGCTCAGCAGGCCCCCCCCCGCCCGCGCCCTCTGGACCCCCGCCTGCCCCCGCGGCGCAGTCACCTGTTTCGCCGTGCGCAGCGCCGTCGCCGCCCCTGTGGCTGTCGCCGCCAGCTCCCAGGTCCGCCATGGTGCTCCGATGACGCGCCTGGAGAGCCGCTCCGCCCTCTTCCTCGCCTTGCCTCCCGCCGGCCCCCCGCCCCCGGGGCCCGCGGCCCAGACAGGTGAGCGCCGTCAGGGAAGGGCGGAGGGAGGAGGGAGCGAGCGCCCGCGAGCCTGCTGTCCGCTGGGCCCGGCGCTCGGGCGCGCCCCCTGGTGGGCAGGTGCGGCGAGGCAGCCGTTCCGACGGACGCTGCTGGGTTTCCCCAGAGAGCAGCTGGCGGAGTTAGGCACTTGGGCCGTGAGCTTCTGGTCCCCGCTGCCAATTCCTGGAGGTCAGTGCGGGGGTCGGTGGCACTTGGTGGCGCTAGGGACTGGGACGGTCTGAGGATCAGTCGAAACGAGGCGAGAACACCCAGACGCTCTATTCCGCTCTGAGCTCTGAAGTAGCCAGGTCACTGTTAGTTTCGCCAGGGCCGGGGTTCATGGTGACAGCCGCCAGAGAGCATGATGCCACGTGGAAAGCCGAAGTTCACGGGCTGAATTCCACTCTGGGATGCAGTCTTGATCTGCGTTTTAGGACGCCACTGCTGATGACCTATCTTTTCACGAAGCTTCTGTTTCTGGAGCCCCAGGGCGTTCAATTTAGTGAAATTTGTGCCCAGTGAGTCTGCTTTTCTTATTCTTGCTTGTCGATTAGCAACTACCTTGTGACTTCAGACTTGCTCCGGAAGACCAGGAAAAAAGCAAAAGGCAACATTTTCATTGTGTAAAGAAACAGATTATTAGCTGCGGAGAAACCAGTTTCTGCTCTAACAAGCAAATAAATGTTAAGCAACAAAATGCTGAGAGGTGAAAAAAGGAGCCGGTATAAATGGAAACATAAAGGAACAAAATCAAGCAGCGATCAGTTCTGCCTGGTTACACAGAAATGCACTCCCACGGCCTCGGTTGGCTGAACACAACCAGCAAGCTCCCAACAGTTTAAAAGCTTCTCAAGGACTTTAGCAGAGTCTAGTGGACACCCAACCGTGTCTGAGAACAGTGTTGGATTTCTTGCTAGGGTGATAGTTCTCACATCTTTGCATGCAAATCCTGCAACTCCGAGAGCCCCGGAGTGGATTGGTTTTATTTGATTAACTGGGTCACTGGCTAACTACGTAGAGGTTTTGATTAAAGAACACTTCTGCTGTAGTTATGTTTGTAGTTACGGATTTTCCCTTAGTTCCTTTTCACAGTGGATTAGGTAAACTGATCATTTAGCACGTGATCTTCCTGAATTGTATTCAGATCATTCTTATCACACTTCGAACAATAAAAATAAAGCACCAGTTGGGCAGAGGTAGTTTTAGACCTCAGCTTGGGGCCTAAGCAAAGATATTTTTTACTACTTAAGCCATCAGTGTTTAAGACACTTTCCTGTGATCATCAGAAAGGCTCTTAGCTGAATTTAGAGAGCAGCGTTCTCTGGAAGAAACTTGGGTAAAGGAAGCAATCTGTTTTCAGCCTTCCGGTATACTGTTTTCTTAAACCAGTGAGTTCTCTGACATCCCACCACCTCCATCAAAAAGTGAAGACAGACTTGTTGATGTTTTCATTTGTGTATGTTTGGCTTTTGTTTGTGTGTGTTTATCCTTCTCCCTTTCTTTGGATAACTTATCAGCTTGTCACAAGTTACACAGAAATAAATGCGGTAGGAAACTTAATGAAATTCTGCACGAAGTCCCCGTACAGACTTTCCAGACTTCATGTGGTGAGTGGAACAGGGTTGACTGTTGCGGGAACATGGGATTGCGGGAATGGGTGACATCTGCTAAATGTCACACACCACCACGTTGTACTTTACTTAGAACACAGAAGCCATCTGTCCTGAGCTCCCACAGCCATCTCAAAAGCTCTCCAAAACATCACCATCCCCTTTCCAGGGGGGGTAGTTGAACTTCTTGATGCCACCCACTCTCCTCCTGTCCCCTTTGAAACTTCATCCTTCCTTTCTCCCTACATGCGCTATTCAAAGGGCTCTGTCCCAACAAATACATTGACTCTTTGATTCTGAAAATGTCTTTGACTCCCTCGCAAACCAATTGTCATACCTGTGGTTCACCAAAGGTAATAAATGGACTTTGTCTGGTGCCATCTTCATCATATGTTTGTTTAGCCAGCTATGGTCTTTCTTACCTGTTTTTAAAAATTTCCAGGTCACAAAATCAAATGACCTGTTATTTTTTAATCCAGCATTCTCCTAGACTTTCTGCAGCTTTCACCCCTGATCCTCTTAGCTTACACAGCTGGCCTGGTTTTTCTCATTTCTCTGTGGTCAGTTCTTTTTTTTTTTTTTTTGCTGACTTAAATTCCTCCTCCTTTTCAACTCAACCTCAAACCTTCTTCCTTTTAAAAGGCTAGGCTATAACCTTTCTATCTCTACCATTTCTCACAGCTCTCATTTACTATTATCTCCATCCAAGGGACTCCTAAATCCAGAATCTATACCATTGACCTTAGTCCTGACTTTCACCAATACATTCTCAATGGTCTCTGCACGTTCCAGCCAGATGCCCTGACATTAATTCTGCGTGTCCCACACTAGCTCCCCCTTCAAACTTGCCTGTTTTTTGATTCTTCTCTTACTCACGTAGACGCAACATCTATCCTTTCCTCTTCTTTGTCATTATGGCCCAAATCAAATTTCCCTAATCTTGTCCATTTGTTGTTTAATTCCTATTGCTCTAACTCATTCTAGACACTCATTCACATCTGAAACAGTCTCGGAATGTCTCTGTCCAATTTCTGTTCCCTCTAATTTACCCAACACAACTTCACCAGGTTAAGCTTCTAATACACAACTACTTTATACACACCCCGCATGCTCAAAAAACGTTCATAGATTCCACATCTCTACAGAATTTAATACTAACGTCACTTCCTTCCCTGACCACCCCCTCAATCACATTTGAGATCTCTTCTTACATTTTCCACGTTTCACTTCTAAACTTCATATTTCCAGCCAAGTTAAAGCTAAAATGAGTTAGACATTTTGTATGCTCTGATGCAATGTAAAAGTCGTTGGTTTTCTCTAGAACACCTTGAAAATCTTTCTGCCTTTATTCTTGGCGCTCTCTGCCCAGAATGACGTCTCCAGTCCTGACTAGTTCAGTAATAACTTTCTTTTTAAGACCCAGTTTGAGGTCCACCTCCTCAGTGAAGCCTCTTCCACCTGCCCTGGTTCATGGTAAACCTCTCCCCTGAACTTCTCCAGGGTCACTAAGCTTGCCACTTGTCCAGGCTTTAACACCAACGAGATGTGATTTGCTACTGAAAATTTATTTCTTTGATCAGATATTAATTACTTGGTGGCAGGGACTCTGTCTTCTCTTTCCCCATAGGTGTCCATAAAGTCTGGAGCCATTGATTATTTTATTTGTTTACACACTGCAGATATCCGCGATAACACATGTGCATTGCCTGCACTCAACTTGATGGGCTTCAGGCATCTCTCTTGTGATGCTACAGTGCCTCACACAGAGCAGGCATTCCAGTGGGTTAGCAACATTTTTCACTGCCAAGTTTAGGAATGAATGAAAAAAAAAATGAAATGACAGAAGTTGGAGAAAGAAGTCAAAGCATTGTAAAAAAGAAACATTGGGTCTACTTTTCCAAGCAAAGTCCAGTTTTGTTTCTCATCACTTGTGCATAACTGTTCAGTTACAAATTGTCTTTCTGAGCTCAGGCTGGACCTTCACTTCTCTGTAAAGCTTTTCTTGATTCCCTCTGGCAGTTAAATGTAACTATAGCATTTGCTACATGTACTCTTGTCTCTATTGTCTAACTTCTACCTCTGACAGTGAATTTCAGGGCCAAGAACTGTGCCTTGTTCCTGCACCACAGTATGTGGTACCCAGTAAGTACTTAATAAATACCTTTGCATGAATGATAAGAGAGAACAGTAGCAGGCAGCATTTCAGTGAGTACTCTCTGCTAAGCACTGCATTACAACAGCACCTGCATCATTTTATTTAAATCTTAAAACTCCATGTTATTTCTCCCATTTCAAATGAGCAAATAGACTTGGAGAGGTTAATTCATATGCTCCAGGTCACAAGGTAAGTGACAGGCTTGTGTGCATAGACTCTTGCTACAATGAATGAACAAAGACCAGTAACCATCTTACCAACACCTCATTGGGAAGGGGCTCAGTTTATCTCTCCAAGTGTCACATAGAATTAGGAGGTGGGACTTGATAGTGTTAAATTACTTGTAGAGCTCTGTAAAAAGACCTCTGCACCCCGCACTCCCTTAACCAACAAACACAGTTTCTCTGAGGTGGTGGCATCAATATTTTTTTTAAAAGCATCCAGGTCATTTTAATGTGAAGCTGGTTTGAGGCTTGACTCGACTGATGCTGAAGGCCTTTCAATGCAAAACTTGTATGAAAATTGGACCATAATGGTATTGCCTTTTGTGACTGAGACCCCAGATTCTGGAAAGAACTCAAAGATACTAGTCAGGGGATAGACCATGAACTATGCAGGGATGGAGGAACATTTGCCCGTTCAAATAGGATAGGAAGAAGATCCCAAGGGAAGATTATATCATTAAAGAGTCAGCTGAAGATGGGTAGCTTGATCCTATATATGGCCTAAAAGAAGCACCTTACCATTTACAAGTGGGGATAGGAACCGTTAATAAAGAGGTTACCCTGTGCTTCATTATGAGCGAAATGATATATCATTTAATTCACACCTCGCCTCCTTCAAGATTTCCTACAGGTAGAGCAGGCCACTATCCCTTCTGAGGATTGAAATGTAAAAAAAAGATGCAGCTATGTTGTTGCAAAAATCAAACGGGAACATATTGGTGAGAATCTTTTGCATTCTCTAATGAAGTATATAAAAAACATACACTGATTTTCACATAGAAATAAAGATGACTCCTGTTTTATCAAAGACTCTTTAGATCAAAGTCATGATACACGAACAGCTCTGTGATTTCCCTCTTGCATAATAAACAGGTTCCTCTGTATTTTAAGAAAATTTGTTTATCTCATTCATCCATCCAGGAGCTTCAGACTTCATCCTATTACTATGGACAGGCTTATACAATATAATACATATCCACTTAACATAAAAATACTTCCCTCAAATATGAGAACTAAAATTAAGGAGGTAGAAAATGCAGTGTTCTCCACCAGGAGGCCTTTCAAGGACACTTGGAGTTACACAGCAGTCATCCAAGATAACTTGGGGCCTTGAGAAAGATACACTGACTTTCTGGTATCCTGTATTTCCACGTCCTCATTCTTACCACTCTGTAGCCCTGGGGAGCGACCTGGACATCCGCTCTCCTTTGATTACTGGAAGAGAAGACAGATTCTATCTAATGTTAGCATGGGAGAAACGGTTAGAATTTTGACACAGTAGTTGTCTACATTGCCCAAACAAAATACACATTCTTTAGAATTGATCACAGCAGTCTGTGGAGAGTCCTTTTACTTTTGTCGAGTAAATATGACACAATGGATAGCTTTAGAACAAGCTAACATTACTAGGATTCGGGCAGGTACAACTGGTACAGTTCAGTAGTACATAAATGACTCAAACGAATGTGCTCTAAGCCAGAAACTTAAGTTACAAAATGTAGTCAATATTACAATTAATACAGGTAAGTAAAAACCATCACTCTCAGAGTCTGCACACTTTAAAAAAACAACCCATAAACTTTATACAGTGATCGAAATTACGCATTTCTACTCAGATTATCAGGGCATATTACAAACACACATAAGCCTAAAAAGTTATGGTCACATTTTGGTTTTGTTCCAGTGATGCACAGTCACATGAAATGTCTTCGTTTCGTGTGAAATAAACCTGTGGCTGAAGTGCGATAGCTGCTGAATTAAAAATATTCCCATAAAAATGTTTAGACTAACACAATCCCAAACATCCCCGCGTTTAGGATTATTCTGAGAGTCTATACAAAGAGTCCTTAATGAATCATAGAAATAGAAGCAGTTAGGAAATTTCAGTGTATTTTGCCTATTGTTTTTTGACATAAGTAAACAAATACTGGATTTAAAGTGCAGCTTCTTTCTTCTCTCCCTTCGATTCTCCCTCCCCAAGAAGACCAGATCTGTATTCATTTTTGGAATCTCCGGGGAAAGTTGCAAACAA
The DNA here is from genome assembly GCA_004024745.2 of Catagonus wagneri. Classification (NCBI taxonomy): domain Eukaryota; kingdom Metazoa; phylum Chordata; class Mammalia; order Artiodactyla; family Tayassuidae; genus Catagonus; species Catagonus wagneri. The sequence continues at coordinate 20,070,268 of PVHT020000077.1, read as the reverse complement.
ACTGAGCGGCAGTCAAGTCTGTTTGTCTCGAAAGTCAGTGATGGCTTTCCACAGTGCACACAGCATTCCTCCTCTGTTTAAAGACACAAGAATATGGTGAAAAGATCACTTCATTTCAAACAGTGCCCTTGAAACATGAGTGACTTCCTAGCTGTCCGCAGCTCTGATCAGAACATGAAGATCCCAGAGACTTATTGGTTATTGTGTGTTTTTTTGTATATATTTTCTCCTCCTCCCTCCATGCCTGTCCTTTCTACTCCTACAGATGACCAGGGCCCAAAGCGTCATTTTAGATTTTCAGCACTTTTGAAATGTGCCTTTCTAGAGATGGATGGAAGTGATGAGCTATGTATGTGCTTGGCCTGATAGAAAAAAAAAAATTGAATTATTGTAAGAAATGATAGCAGGTCATACCAGGTATTTGGATGGCAGATCAATATTTCTAATAAGCATGGCACAATCAGGAACCAAATCTGAGCATTTCTTTCAGACAGCTTTAGACTGTATGGTCTTAGTGTGATATGGCATCAAGAAAATTCTTCCAGCTGATTTGCATTTACTAATATGGAAATATTGGTTATTACAGCGCCCAGTATTAGCCTGGTCCAACGAACTTAGGTTACTCAGAGCAGCTGAGAACCAGAGAGCTCTGCCCAGGACTGTAGAACTAGTAAGAGCTAGTTGGGGACCCAGCCGGGAAGGGACCTAGGCTTCTGAATCTCAGCCCAGTGACCCGTTCCCACATGATGACTGACAGAAAGAAAAGTGGTACCTTAGTCTCAGGCATTTTAAATCATCACGTGTAACATAGTAGAGAACATCCACTAGTGAATAATCTTCAGCCAAAAACTGTGGAGAAAGTGAAATATTCACAAAGATGTTTAATCACTTTTAATAAGTAGCAAACTACCCATAATGTCAACACTGGCAATAACGAAAAATAAATCTGAAAGGAAATTTGCTAAAGACATAATCTTATGGAATTATCAGAAAGAAAGTCCCCCATTACAAAGTAATTACAGAGAAATACATCCATATGACTTCCAAGTGCCTAAAGATGACAAGCAGCAGAGAATTTCTGATTGGTCTTCTGATGGGTAGATAAGACTTGCCTGTAATTATATCTGCTGCTTATAAGACAATGTTTGTATTTAAGAGGTTTAGTGGTGTGGAGTTTATTTTTCCCAAATGGATAAAAAGTGTTCCGAAAAAGGTGTTGCTTACGCTCAATGTCTGAACTTATTTTTCACGGCTAATAAAAGATATTTTCCAATAATTACTACAAAATCAGTAAGTGAATATAAGTGAAGTTTTCAATTTTTAGCCTTTAAAAAAGGGCAGCAATTTAGTGAATCAATTACTACTCCTAAAATGTGATTCAAGTCTAAGTTAGAGGGATAAATAATTTGGAGATCTTGACTGGATGCATTATTTTCCACAGGCAAAGGAGTTGTTTCAATTTATATAACTTCTTATGCAGATTCCTTAATGAGACGCTAAATTGTATTTAGTGGTCCAATAAATTATCAAGTCAAGAGACACACAGTTTTATTCTTAGTTATTTTAAATTTTTAAAAACTGAAATTGATGTAATATTGTTTTAACAGACCCTTTCAATAAAATAATAAAACATACAACCTCTTATTGTACACATACGTGTATATATATATGTAATTTAAAAACAGAGAAATGCTATTCATGCTGACTACAAAAGTCTATAGGGAGGAGTTCCCGTCATGGTGCAGTGGAAATGAATCTGACTAGGAACCATGAGGTTGGGGTTCGATCCCTGGCCTCGCTCAGTGGGTTAAGGATCTGGCATTGCCGTGAGCTGTGGTGTAGGTCGCAGATGCGGCTCAGATCTGGTGTTGCTGTGACTCTGGCATCGGTTGGCGGCTGCATCTCCAATTAGACCCCTAGTCTGGAAACCTCCATATGCCGTGGGTGCAGCCATAAAAGGACAAAAAGACAAAAAAAAAAAAAGTCTATAGGGAGGAGAGATGAATTAGGTTCTCATAGATATAATACAATAGATATAGAAAGGTTTTGTTTTTGACCTAAGTTCACAAACTAGCCTATTTTATTATATAGCAATAAATAGCTCCTGCCCAGTGGAATCTAAGAATGTCACAAGAGAAAGAATTAGAAACAGAAGAACTTTGGGAGTTCCTCTGTGGCTCTGAGGGCTAAGCACCAGGCATATGGTTTGGGTTGCTGCTGTGGTGAGGGTTCAAGCCCTAGCCTGGGAACTTCCACATGCTGTGGGTACAGCCCCCCCCCAAAAAAAAAGGAAAGAAAAGAAATAAGAACTTTTTTCTTTTAGTTCTGTCTTGATTTTTTTCTACTCTTCTTTTCAATTCAAAACCATAAAAATCCTTAGGGGTTCTGGACCACAAGCTTTCGTCTGCCTCACTGTGTTTGCAAGAAGGGTTTTCCCTCCTTGTCTGCCCCTCCCACCCCGAACCTCCATACAGACAGTTTATTCCTATGTATTCTTTTAGACTTCAACTAACTCACCATATTCTCAAAGAACTTTCCCCAACTTCTCCCTCTTTCTGTCACCTGACTACCTTTCCTTCACAGAATGACACCCGTATCTGTGGAATTATTTGGTTATCGTCTGCTTACCCTAGTCCCTGAGCCTCAGGAAGGCAGGGCTAGGTCTGAGATTCTGTGTCCCCTACGGCTCGCCCATAGAAAGCACTCAACACTGTGAGACAAAGTGAAAGAACGCTTGTCCCACAGAATGTTTTCTTTACCCGACTTATAGTGTCGTCATCAGCTCCATTTTCTCTCAGCCAGTCAGTAAGTTCAGAATCTTCAGTATTTGTGCCGGGAGAATTTGCGTGACGCACAGGAAATCCAGGAATATCTAGAACAGAATTGGGGAGAGGGAGAGACATTCTTAGCTTCAGCTAACAGAGGTCATCTGAGAACCTGCTAGTCAACAGATATTTATTGGTACTTTAAAAGATGTTTTTCTTTCTTTCTTTTTTTCTTTCTTTCTTTCTTTCTCTCTTTCTTTCTTTTTTTTTTTGGTCTTTTTGCTTTTTAGGGCTGAACCTGTAGCATATGGAGGTTCCCAGGCTAGGGGTCTAATCAGAGCTGTAGCTGCGGGCTACACCACAGCCACAGCAACACAGGATCCAAGCCGTGTCTGCAACCTACACCACAGCTCATGTCAATGCTGGATGCTTAACCCACTGAGCGAGGTCAGGGATCGAACCCGCAACCTTATGGTTCCTAGTCGGATTCGTTAACCACTGAGCCACGACGGGTACTCCTAAAAGATGTTTTTCTATCAAATGTAATTAATAGAAACTATTGAGATTGGTGGTATACATGATAATATAACTAAAACTCTCTAAGACTGCTTAATATACTAGTAATAGTAATGAATGATACTACCTTATACTTTCATATAAATTTTATAGCTTAGAATAAAATGGTGCACGAAAACTGCATTGTGTGCTTTTCTTTTCTTTCTTTCTTTCTTTTTTGTCTTTTTAGGGTCACACCTGTGGCATATGGAGGTTCCCAGGACAGGGGTTGAACTGGATACACCCTAAACTAATACCATGTTACATGTCAATTATATCTTTTTAAAAAAGTCATAGATTGGAACTTCAAAGAAATCTGTTCTGTAAGAAATTGGGATTGAAAGTTAATTTTTAGATAATCTTATTTAACCAATTTAGAGGATCCCTGGCCTTGCTCAGTGGGTTAAGGATCTGGCATTGCCGTGAGCTGTGGTGCAGGTCACAGACGCGGCTTGGATCCCACATTGCTGTGGCTGTACAGGCCAGCAGCTGTAGCTCCGATTCAACCCCTAGCCTAGGAACCTCCATATGTTAAGGGTGTGGCTCTAAAAAAAGCAAAAAAAAAAAAAAGAATTGGATGTCCTTTTTATTTTTTTATTTTTTGCCACACCTGCGGCATTTGGAAGTTCCACAGCCAGGGATTGAATCCAAGCCTCCACAGTGACCTGAGCCCCTGCAGTTGGATTCTTAACCTGTTGCATCACAGTGGGAACACCCAGAACTGGATACTCTCTCTCTCTCTCTCTCCCTTTTTTCTTTTTTTTTTTGCTTTTTAGGGCCACACCCATGGTATATGTAAGTTCCCAGGCTAGGGATCAAATCGGAGCTACAACTTCAGCCTCCGCTACAGCAACTCAGGATCTGAGCTGCGTCTGTGACTTATATCACAGCTCACGACAATGCTGGATCCCCGAACCACTGAGTGAGGCCAGGGATCGAACCCTCATCCTGATGGATACTAGTCGATTTATTTCCACTATGTTGCAATGGGAACTCCAGCACTGGATATTGTTTAAAAGCAGTTTCTTCTGGATGTGGTGCAAGTGCCAGATACTGATAAGCCATGAAATAAAGCTGCCTGTTGGCTTTCTAGTTTTCTGTGGCCTCCTGGTTGAACAGTATTGCTTTAAGATTTTCTGCTATTCACCTATTGGTTGGGACTTAAGCTTCAGGTGTTTAATTTCTTGGTCTTTTTCTTCAATAGCTTGATGAAGGAGTGCTTGTAATTCTTTCTCTTTCTGAACCAATTCTTGCAGTAATCTGCAAAAGAAAATGATATTAGTTGACAGGATGATAAAGCTGGAGCTGCCACAGAGTGATCTTCTCAACCTGGGCTTCCCAAGCCTTAAGGAACTCGGGCACTCTTGCAATTTTACTGAGATGCAGATTCTGACCCAGCAGCAAAGATGCAGAAGGGGGCTCTGAGATTCTGCATTTATTTATTTATTTATTTTTTAAATTTTTTTGGTTGCACCCTCGGCATGCAGAAGTTCCCAGGCAAGGGACTGAACCCATGCCATAGCAGTGACAGCACCAGATCCTAACCCACTGAGCCACTGAGTCTGAGATTCTAATGAGCTCCCAGGTAATTACTCATGTTGCTGCTCCACAACACTCCCCTACCCTATGGTGAGAAGAAAAGTCCTGGAAGACGTATTTCCAGACAAGAATTGAAAAGCCCCATCACCAGTGGTCTGCCCAAATCTTCAGAGATGTTGTTCTATTTCTTTTTATGGCCATAAGTGGCAAAAAATGTATATATGATACTGACGGATCATATGTACACATATGGCCCATCATCAAAAAACAGTCAATATGAATAATACGATAAATAATCAATGCAAAATGGAAATATAATCATTTTTTGAAAACCATGGAAATTTGAGAAGTAGCTATAAGGGAGGTTGCCTATGGTACCTGGCACATAACAAGTTCTCAATAAATGTAGTTGCTGGGGTTGTGGCGGTTGTTACTCTTATTCCTCTCCCTTCTAACGGGAGCAATGAAGTGGGGAAAAAGGTAGCTGTGTTCCTGGAACATTCAGCCCTTAGTTGGCATCTGATGCATTCTCCATAGACATAAGGAGAAACTACGACATCATTGTATGTATTTTCTTAGCCACGAAAGGTTTACTGCACAACTGAGAACTAACTGGGAACCCACTCGCCATTCCCAACACGGTTCTCTGAGAGAATATTCCAAGTGATGAGAAGAGAGATGTTCTGCTTTTTCAGAAAATTATCTTTGAGTGATTTGGATTCAGAATGGTAATAACAAGATACAAAATTGTTTATTTATAAGATCATCAAGGTAAACTGTTGCATACCCTACAGCTCTTAGCAAGCTGCATTTGTTTCACTTTCTGAGTATGGACAGATTTAACTCAGGACCACACTCCTTTCCAAAAGTTTGTTTCTGCTTCAGCTCACAAGTTCTGAAGGCAGCACAGCCCAACTGAAGACAGCCCTGGGCTTGTATCCTGGTTCAGCCACACACTTCCTGCGTTAACCTTGATAAATGACTTCACGCTTCTGGGCTTAAGTTTTCTCATTTCTAAGAAGGAAAACTAGAACTTCCTGGAAGGATTTCTGCGAGCAGCAAACGAGATGGCATAGGTGCCAAACACAGTGCCTGGCCTTTAAAAAGAGCTTGATCTATTCCTGCTGCAGTCTCATGCCCTGGAAGAGAGGTCCCCCTGGGCTCCGAAGGGTTTGTTTCCCTGACTCCCAGGCTCCACCCCTTTCCCACAGGGCAGAGACATGTGAGGCCCATTGGTGGGAGAAAGGATCATAGCAGAGAGGGTGGCAGAGGCAGAACAAAAGGAAAACAGAATGAGAGGCAGGCAGAGAAAGTGGTTCCAGGAAGACAGCCTGCTTACAGACCACTCTGGAGAAAACAATACTCGGTTATGTGGATTAAGTTATATGAACTGAAAGCCAGAGGGAAGCAGAGGGATTAAGGAAGATTTTATCTCTTCCACATTATTCAAAGAAATGGATATCAAGCTGAGTATAAATTTTGAGTTGGCAATTTTTGGGTCAGATATATATTTTTGTCCTTCTTGCTAATTTACCTGTATGGGATAGTGATGGCATATTCTAGAGTCTTCTCAAAGAACACAGTGAAGTTTTCTAGAGCTTAATCAATGTTTATCTAGAATTTTTATCTTAACATCCCTTTTTTATCTTAAAATCCTTTTTATCTTAAAAGCCAGAACTTAACACTGGAAGCAAAGCATTGACAGGCCACCTCGTCTGTCTCAAATCCAGTCTTAAAATTATTTAGTTGAAGGTCAGATCAAGTCCATCAATTTTATTTTTGCCTTGTCTTCAGCTGGTAGGGAAATCTTTTGAAACTGAGGCAACTGCCTGCCTTTCTGTTCCAGAAAAGTCTGGCAAGGATCAGCCATGAGGTCATTTTTTTTTTTAACTCCGATGGGTGGGGGTGGGGAGGTTCGTTGGTGGGTAATTCCAGAATGGCAGGAAGGGGAAATTAGATAACCAGTCGCTCCTCCTGAGTTAGATTTTAACTACCTCTGCATTTTATCCCAACTCCTTGTGCGAAGTGAATTCTTTTCGGAATATTTTATGTAGCCATGTACTTAAATTTAAGTAAAACATACATTCTAAAACTATTTTGTTACTTTGTACCATTTAGTATTATTGATGCTCTATTAATCACGAGCTGGTTAAACCTGATGTACCTTCATCAGTGATCCTCCTACATATGAGCTCAACATTTCTAAACTCGAAGGTTACAACCTCTTCTAAAAACCCAGTAACATTTCCTCTAAGTTAATTCTGCAACATAGGTACTTCTCTATATCAAGTAATATTCTGCTGAAAATTACAAAGACCAATATAGACATGACCAATTTCTTATTTCCATTGCTTAGTACTTGACTAAAGCAGCTACCCCTTCTTTAAATCATATGTGAAACGAATGTGGTACCTTGTCTCATTTTTCTGGGGGTGATTGAGAAGTCTGTGGGAGATCACAATAGAAAAATAAAAAAGGAGGCCAATAACCCTATAGAATTCACAGGTTTAAGTGTAAATATGTAGAGAAAGAACAGAAACTCGTGGGCAGCTGTGAGAAGGACAGCTACATGCTAACATAATAAAGAAATGTGGTAAGTCCGTGGGCGGATGTGGGAGGCAGGCGCTCGCTAGCTGATACCCTCGGAAGAGAGATGTGAAGACTGGAAGAACACAGCTGGAGAAGGGCCACCCTCGGGGACCACAGATGGAGCAAGCATGGTGGACAGAAGGTGGGGATACGGCGGTAAGACAGGGTATCTCAAAAGGAGAGAAGGAAAAGGCTGCACTTAGGAGAGGCAGGTTCTGCTGACATAAGCCAGGGTGTGCAGACAGAAGGTTTAGGGCCAGAGGAGCAAACAGAACAGCTCTTTGGTAAATGAAGTACCTTTACTGTCTGCATAATTGTCACTGGAAGCCATGGGCACAGTGAAGGGCAGGGTAGCAGGACCAAAACAGTTAAGAGTGTGCCTCCCTCCTCCAGAAATCGGAGAGGGATATGAAAAAACAAGTCCACTCAGGACTGGGCGATGGAGAGTAAACTAAAGAGAAGCAATTCGAGTCAATAGGTACTATAATGGATGGCATCATAACTGGACCATTACTTGAGAAGAGGAGGAAATGAGGAACATCAAGATTTAGACAAAGTCTTAAAATGACTCAGTGATTCTTTCCCACTGAGTAGTGAAGATGGGAAGTAAAGAGCTGCGTTTCACAACCCAAATGTCCATCAACAGATGATTGGATTAAGAATACTACTTAGCCATGAAAAAGAATAAAATAATGCCATTTGCAGCAAACTGGATGGAATTAGAGACCCTCATACTGAGTGAAGTAAATCAGAAAGAGAAAGACAAATACCGTATGATATCAGGTATATCTGTAATCTAATATACTACACAAATGAAACTTTCTACAGAAAAGAAAATCACGGACTTGGAGAACAGACTTGTGGTTGCCAAGAGGGTGGAGGAGGGAGTGGGATGGCAGGGGGGTCTGGGTCAGTAGTTGTAGACTGTTGCCTTTGGGATGGAAAAGCAAGGAGATCCTGCTGTATAGCACCAGGAACTATGTCTAATCACTTGTGACGAACCTATATATGTATGTGTAACCAGGTCACCACATTGTGCAGTTGGAAAACTGACAGAAATCTGTAAACCAGCTATAATGGAAAAAATTTTTAAAAATGCAAAAAAAAAAAAAGAGCTGGGTTTCAGAGGACAAGATCTGGATATGGAAGTCAGAAAGCCACTTTCCCTTTACTCAGAAGGATTTCTGTATGTAAATCATAGAAGATATGCATGGATCTCCTTAGTCATCCAGTTAAAATGTAGGATTCTGAAGAAAGGATGAGCTTTGTATTACTCGTGTAAGCTTGGTAGTCAAGCTTAACTTTAAAAACATGAACTTATGACTAGAAATAAAATATTTTTATCTCCCTGGTGAACAACCAGGATTTTCAAATAAGGTTTCCAGATATTTGAACAATGTCTATTGATTCACTCAAAAAAAAAGTTTTCACTGTCAGCCCAAAGTCATAAAGTCAGTTTACCCATACATCAACTGTAACCAGCACGGAAGCTATAAATCGTAGAGTCAGACCTTGAACTGTGGCAACATCTGTGAAGAACAGGAAATATTCACTGTTCACTTAATAACCTGATCATGTGAGTTCTATGTTATCAAGTTCAAAGAAAAATTAAACTCCAGGTAGGACACAGCATATTAAAAATAAACCTTAATCAGAAATGTGGTCAACTGATCATCCTTTTAAGATCTAAAATGCAAAGCTTTGTACCATTCATTTTATCTTAAGAACAGAGATCTTCCTCTCTTGAAAGAACTTGATATTCCAAATCACGGACTTTCAAGAACACAGACTTTCTGTTTTTCTTCTCTCTGTTGGATGGTACATGCTGCTCTGAGTCTGCATCCAAGATAGTCTGTGAGGTTACGACTAAGTTACTCTGAAAATCTCAGTGCACTTGGAGATAAAGCTGTGATTCAAAGAAGAGGTGCTGAAGGCTTGAACTGGTAAAAGCAGAAAAACGTATTTGACCAAAGAGGCTAAGATAAATCTCTCATTTTAATGAATAAAGCATTCAGTGAAGTTTATACTGAATGGAATAAAAGAATCATAGTTTATATATTCTGTGGGTCAGTCTTTAAAGTCAACCCCAAACACATGCACTTACACAAAAGTAAGAAAAAAGAAGCCCGCCCATGTCAGACTAGGACTGACCTATTTGTCTCTATTTTCATCCTTCCAAGCTGTACGTTCAGTGATCGGTGACCACTCTGGGAGTCGTGGGATACAGTAGAACTGAGCGTGCTAACCCCCGAGGTAGCCACAGCATCTTCAAGGACCACGTGAGGTCTTCGGACAGTTTGATTTGCAGGCTGTTCCTCATGGTCGTCTTCTGCATCCAGATCTTCTTGATCAGCAGTATCACTCTCAGATGCAAGGCTAAAATGTGGCCTCAGTTCTGTTAAGTGTGAAATCAACAATGACGTTAATAAAATATGGCTGATTGCCTTGGTTCCTTAAGATGTGAATGTCATTTCCTCCGCCATCAATAAGAGATGTGTTCCAAACTCCTTTTCTAAAAGCGAGGATAGATTTCCGTGCATTACTTCAGGTTTGTTCTTCCAGTGAATTTGCCAAATTCACAACATATATAAACTCAGAATGATCCAATTCAAACAGAAGAGAAATAAATGTTCACACTGCACTTAAGATATGTGGGAAACATGTTAAAATCAGGAAGACAGTTATGGAAAGACCTGTTAAGAATACAGTAGTTTGTTTACATAATTCAAATTCACTTTCTGGATTATATAATATCTGACAATTATTAACTCACTTAGAAATGAGGAAATTGAGATATAGAGAGATCATATAAACAAAAGCAAGGACGCAGTATGCTTTCTGCTTGTAATATTCAAAATATAAGAGAGCAGGTACTGAAATTACCACACACATATTTAAATTGACTCTACCATCTGCTTTGGACTCTTGGGTGGGTTTTCAGTGTGTCCCCTACGCTAACCTGTTGACTAACCACTGAAAGTGCAAACGTTACTTGTCTCCAGCTTAAACACACTGCATGACATGAGTTCATCTGCATGTCCCTCCAGAACTGGGATGGTACCTTCTCTTAGGAAAAACTATTATAAATTGTGATTAGGTTCTCAAAACGGCCCCCCAACATATGCTGCCAACATTTGCTTTTTGTGCTCTTTTTGATGATGGCCATTTTTTTTTTGACTTAATTTAAAAAAAATTTTTTTTGTCTTTTTTTAGGGCCGCACCCACGGCATATGGTAGTCCCCAGGCTAGGGGCTGAATCCAAGCTGCATCTGCGACCTACACCACAATGCCGGACCCTTAATCCACTGATCGAGGCCAGGGATCGAACCTGCATCCTCATGGATACTAGTCAGATTCCTTTCTGCTGAGCTATGACAGGAACTCCTGACGATGGCCATTCTGACAGGTGTGAGGGGATATCTTATTGTGCGGCCCACAGAACTTGTATTGGATCACAGAACCTACTGAGAATCTGATGAAAGCCATGGAGATTCTCCCCAGAAGCATGTTCAGACAGCATTTTGTCTGGATTTCCTGAGGGCTCGCACATGCCTTGAAGCCTCCCCTTGTAGTGGGAGGGCTGCAGTGGGAGTGATGGAAGACACCATCCTACCACTCCAACACAGCCACTAAGGCAAGGCAACCAAAGAGCCTGCCCATTGCCAATTCCTCTAGGTAACTTTCCTTTCCTTGCCTCACTGGACCTATGAATAGATTCTCCTTTAAAGTCTTTGGCTGCTGTTTCTCTTTGTCCACATTTTTGTCTACTACCTGCTCCTTAAAAGCTGGAACCTAGGATTCTATTCTTCACTTTTTTATTTTTCTACTTGCTCTTCATGGATGGGCTCATTAAAATCTATGATGATTAATTGCACGTGATGTGTAGATGACAAACTAGCCCTGGTTCTGTTACACCCAATACCTCTTAGATATTCCTGTTGGGGAAATGCTTCAAATTCAACAATCTGGAGTTCCCTTCATGGTTCAGTGGTTAACAAATCCGACTAGGAACCATGAGGATGCAGATTCAATCCCTGGCCTTGAGTGGGTTGAGGATCCGGTGTTGCTGTGAGCTGTGGTGTAGGTCACAGACATGGCTCAGATCCTGCGTTGCTGTGGCCGTCATGTAGGCTAGGAGCTGTGGCTCTGATTCAACACCTAGCCTGGGAACTTCCACATGCCACGGGTGCAGCCCTAAAAAGCAAAAAAAAAAAAAATCAGCAACCTAAAAAAGAACTCATTTTTGCTCATAACAGAAACCAGAGCTCTCTTCTTCAGGGTCATGTTTATGTAGCCCTGACTTCCTTTACAAAACTTTATTTAAAATTTTTTTTTAAGATGGTTGAAAAAAATGCATAACGTAAAATTGATTATTTTAGCCATTTCTAAGTGTACAGTTTAGCAGTTTTAATTATATTCACACTGTCGTTCAACTAATCTCCAAAACTTTTCCGTCTTGCAAAACTGAAACTCTATACTCATTCAGTAACTCTCCATTCTCCCTGCCCTCTGTCCTTGGTGACCACCTTTCTACTGTCTGTTTCTATGAATTTGACTGCTACTGATACTGCATATAAGTGGAATTATGCAGTATTTGTCTCTTTGTGACTGGCTTATTTCACTTAGCATAATGTCCATAAGGTTCATCCATGTTGTAGCTTGTGTTGGAATTTCCTTCCTTTTTAGGGCTGAATAATACTCCACTGTGTGTATATTCATGCTGTTTATTTACTCATCTATCAGTGGATACTTGTGTTGCTTCTACCTCTTGGCTATTGTGAATAATGCTGCTATGAACTTGGGTGTGCAAATATCTCTGAGATCCTGCTTTCAATTATTTTGAATATGTACTTAGAAGAGGAATTGCTGGAACATACGTTAGTTCTATTTTAAATTTTTTGAGAAGCCTCCATACTGTTTTCCATAGGGGCTGCACCATTTTACAGTCTCACCAATAGTGCACAAGGGTTCCAGTTTCTCCACACCCTTACCCCTTATCCCCTAAGGTTGACCAGACTCCACCTCTACACTATTTCTGCATTATCTCTTTTCTCCTTCAAAATTCTATTTTCTAATTAACCTATAACAGATGTGATTTGAAATCAGGTGTTTAAGTTTTGTGAGCTAGTATAGGGGCTAAGACATATTAGTCTCTCAAAAAATGTTGGCAGAACAGATGTTACTATGATTTTTTGTATTTATAAGAGAACAAAATTAAGAAAAAAATCATACTTTAAAAATAAATTAAGGAGTTCCTGTCATGGCATGGCGGAAATGAATCTGGCTAGGAACCATGAGGTTGCAGGTTCGATCTCTGGCCTTGCTCAGTGGCTTGAGGGTCTGGCATTGCCATTAGCTGTGATGTAGGTTGCAGATGCGGCTCAGATCTGGCGTTGCTGTGGCGTAGACCGGCAGCTGTAGCTCTGATTGGACCCCTAGCCTGGAAACCTCCATAAATAAGAAAGTTCAATTCTATATTAAATTAGAAAAGGTGAGGCCTTTAAAATTTTTCTGAAATTATTCTTAAATTTCTTTTGTGGTCTCTAAAGTGAAATTTTAAAAACAATTAAAAGTTTTATTGTCCTGTTGGAATATAATCTCACTTCGGGGGAAGAAAAATTTCTGATATTTATGGTTACATTTAATTATTCCCTCACTTTTCCCTAAATCTGCACACTTTAAATTATCATAAGTTATCATTTTGTTTAAGTCTAAATGACTAAAAATCATTCTCAATAACTTAAAGAAAGTAGAAAATTGTAAGCGGATGCAATACTGATATTTTGGTCTTTCCTGTGGCTCCCTGAGTACCTATCATCAAATTAGACATTATAAAATATGCAAATGAGATAGAGCATTTGGTCTTTATCCTCAGAGAGATAAAACTCTAAAGCAGTACTAACACAAATATATAGAAGAGCCATGAAATCCTAAGTACAAATGAGTACAGCCTAAAATATTTTAGATGATCTCCATTACACACCTAGCTACACAGGTAACTCAAGGTACCTGTAGTAAGAGTACAGGGAGTAAATAAGGTATACATGCAATGACTAAACCCAGTGGTGATGGTTTACGCATTGATGGAGGCAGAAGGGCCTGCACAGGGTTCTGGAGGAAGGGAAAGTCTTGGCTGGGTGGAGAAAGGTGGAGAGGTGTTTGAGGGAAGGAAGCTCCAATGGGAATTGAAAGCAAAGGGGACTGGCAGGAGAGAGCCAAGTGTCAAGAGAAAGGCAGGGACTCAGAGGGCCCTGTGATGGGTGGGAACTTAGAGGGCTCACTGTGGGAAGCTAGAGCCTTGGCCAGACGGGATCAAAGAAGACTATTCCTACCTCCTTCCCCCTCCCCCCACCCCAACTGTTTATTTTCCCAGAGGAAAGTAACTAGATCGAGTTTCTTTAACGCAGAGAATTTCTGATGCCAAATAGGATCACAATACTTGTCAGTGGAGCAGAAGATACCTCATGTAGTTTAGATGCTGATCCTTTGACATTAATGTGGACCCGGGGTACATGACAGACTCAACAACGAGCAGTGATACCCAGTGCTCTAGCAGGTTAAACATTTAGAGTTCCTATCAGAAGTGTGCCTAAAGGAGTTTCCACTGTGGCACAGCAGAAACCTGATTAGAATCCGTGAGGATGCAGGTTCAATCCCTGGCCTCGCTCGGCGGGTTAAGGATCCAGTGTTGCCATGAGCTGTGGGTATAGGTTGCAGACAGCTCGGTTCTGGCATTGCTGTGGCTGTAGCGTAGGCCAGCAGCTGTAGCTCCAATTCAACCCCTAGACTGGGAACTTCCATATGCAGCGGGTGCAGCCCTAAAAAAGTGAAATATATAAATAAATAAATATTCCCTTAAAAAAAGAAAAAAAGAAGTGTGCCTACATAGTTCAATCCGGTCTCACGCTCAGTATTTCTCCATCTGGTCACCCACAGCCAGAGGAGTAACAACAGATACTCAATGTTGCCAGTAATCTACAGCCTGATCCTGGACGACAAGTGGGAAAAGAGCCTGAGAAAAAACACTCTTAAGGTCTTGCACTGTACTCTCTGTTCTGTGTGCTCTTTTTTTGGAAGAAAGAAGAATGAACACTTTTTTTACTTTTCATTTTGAAATAATGTTAGAATAACAGAAAAATTGCAAAAACAGTACAGAGAATCCTTTGGCAACTCACCTAGACTTAACATCTTGCCTAACTTTGGCACTATTACCAAAACCAGGAAGTTAACATGGATGCAAGGCCATTAACTAATCTATGGGCCTTATATGAATTTCACCAGTTTTCCTGACAAAGTCCTTTTCTGATCCAGAATCCCTCCCTGCTTTTAGCTGCCATGTTTCCTTTGTCTTTTCCAATCTGTGACAGAACCCTAGTATTTCTTTTCCTTTTTTCTTTTCTTTTTGCTTTTTAGGGCCGCACCCGTGGCATATGGAGGTTCCCAGGCTAGGGGTCTAATGGGAGCTACAGCCGCTGGCCTACACCACAGCCACAGCAAAGCCAGATCCGGGCCAAGTCTGCGATCTATGCCACAGCTCACCACAACACCAGGTCCTTAACCCACTGAGTGAGGCCAGGGATTGAACCCGCAATCCTACGGTTCCTAGTAGGATTCGTTTCCACTGCACCACGATGGGAACTCCAAGGGCCCTAGTATTTCTTTATCCCCCATGACCTCCATAATTTTGAGGAGTACTGGTCAGTTATTTTGTGCCCCTCAGTTTGGGTTCACCTACGTCTTGTCTTGATTAGGTCGAGGCTATGCATTTTTGGCAAGAATACCACAAAGGTGATGTTGTGCCCTTCTGCAGGCATCATTTCAGGAATCCTGATGTCCTTATTATGAAGGGTGCTTACCATGACCTTTTGATAAAGAAGGATATTTTCATAAAGTGGAAGTCACTGCTTTCTCTTTGCAACTGGTAGCTATCTTGTGGGGAGATTCCCTGAGACCATTCAAAGAGGCTGTTTCTCAGCACTCATTTGCCTACTAATCTTAGCAGCCATTGATGGTTCTTGCGTGTAATGATTATTACCACAGTGTTCGCCTAACGATGATTTCCTAATTCTCTCATTCCTTCTTCATGTATTAATTGGCATTCTCCTAAAACAAAGAGATGGCCCTTCTCCTCCAAATATGTCCTTATGCAATGACATATCAATATGTACTTACAGGTATCTAGTTTATTCCATGGGCTATCATCCAATACTATTATTATTTTCTTTTCTGCTTACTTTGTTCTGGCTTAGACTTTGGGGAACTCCTTCTCGCTGTTTCCAGACTCCTTTCAATAAACCTCTATCCTTTTGGGGAACTTTCTTACTTTCTGTCATCATAGTAAGTTCCAGGTTCATCTTGTATGTCCTCTGCCCGAGGCCTGGAAATCAACAGTTTCTTCAAGGAACTCTGATTCCTTTTATCAGAGAATGGTGTTTAGAAACCAAGGTCTGGGTGCTCTCAGCAAACACATCTAGGAAATGTATGTATTGATGATGGTATACTTTTGAATTTGTTGGTTTCTTTAGCATGTCTTTCAACATTTGGTTGAAATTGGTTAATTGGAGACTTTTGTCATCTAAAAGGGACATTTATCAGGAAAATATGAAGACAGGCATTTCTAGTGTCATTTCTTTGAATCTTAAGTGCATAACGAAATCTTTAGGGATATTTGGAAATTTGATGGAATTGTCAAATGCTTGAAATCAGTTCTTCTTGGTCACATATTTCATCATTTATATATTGGAATCCAGTGCATATTGTCCTCCTCTATTCTGAGAGGAATATTAAAAAGTACTTACTTTGTGTGATTCTCTAGAATTTCCACTTTAAAAAAATGCTTTCAGGAGGTCCCATCATGGTGTAGCAGAAACGAATCTGACTAGGAACCATGAAGTTGCGGGTTCGATCCCTGGCCTCACTCAGTGGGTTAAGGATCCGGCGTTGCTGTGAGCTGTGGTGCAGGTCACAGATGTGGCTCGGATCTGGCATTGCTATAGCTGTGGCGTAGGCTGGCAGCTGTAGCTCTGATTAGACCCCTAGCCTGGGAGCCTCCATATGCCATGGGTGCAGCCCTAAAAAGCAAGCAAAAAAAAAGTGCTTTCAGTCATTCAGAGACCCCTGGTGGCCTCAAAGAAACCAGTTTCACAGAAGAAGGACAAAGAACTTCCTGAGCAAACCCTTCCCATAAAGAATGCAGCTTGCTCCACACAGGGGGTGAGTTAAAGCAGTGCCCATGACTGGGGCACTCGTCACGGAGACGCGCCTGCCTACACTGCCTCTCTCGCTTTCTCTCAACAGTGTTTCACCTACAGTGTGATAATCAGTGCACTTTATAAACTTTATATTTGAGGAGAGCTTTAGATTTATGGAACCTGCAAAAATAATACAGAGAATTCCCATATACCTTCCATCTGGTTCCCCCAATACATCTTATATAACTGTGGCACCTTTGTCAAAACTAAGAAATTCCCATTGGTCCAATCCTATTAACTAAACTCAGACATTCAGATTAGTGTTTCTTTCTTTCTTCCTCCCTCCCTTCCTTCCTTCGTTTTTTTTTTTGTTTGTTTGTTTGTTTTACCACTATACCTGAAGCATATGGAAGTTCTGAGGCTAGGGGTCAAATTGGAGCTGCAGCTGCAGCTGCCGGCCCACGTCACAGCCACAGCAATACCAGATCCGAGCCACATATGTGACCTACACCACAGCTCATGGCAATGCCAGATCCTTAACCCACTGAGCAAGGCCAGGGATCAAACCTGCATCCTCATGGATACTAGTTGGGTTCGTAACCAACTGAGCCACACTGGGAACTCCTGATGTTCTTTTTTCTATTCCAGGATACAATCCACTGCATTCAAATATTCTGTTTGTAAAATAACTTTAAAAAATTAGACAAATTATTTCTATGATATTTACATTATTTTGAAGTATAATCCCTCTCTGCAGTGACAATGCCAGATCCTTAACCCACTGAGTCACCAGGGAACTCCTGGGGCAGTCTTAATTTAGGTCGCTGCTGGGTTTAACTTATGGCCTTTTACCTAACCCTTTCATTGATACACACCTAGTCCCTCTCACGCCTTGTACCTTTTGGGCTTACAACTCCCCTTTTACATTTCCCACATCCGAGCTCATCCCAATGACAAATCACCTAAACAGAAGTATGTGCTGACTTTCTTAGAGCATCACGTTAGGTTTCCAGCAGCTGTAGACTCCTCGGGTTCATATGCAACTGTGAGACATGTTGTTTCAAAGCCTCTCTAGAATTTTTTCCACGTTAGGCAAAATTGTTCATCCTAATTGGTTCTAACAGGTGAAACTCACTTACTTATTGTTTCAACCAATATTTATCAGGCATCTACTGCTTTCTAGGCACCACGCTGGATAACATGCTTGGCACAGAATAAAATAAACAGAGTTGCCCTCTGGGCAGGGAAACAGCCATTAGGCGAGAAAATAAAAGCAGTTTCCAATTGGAAGAACTATCACCAGTAGGGAGAAACCATCTCCAACGGGAGAGAGTAACAGAGGGAGTCTGCTGTAGGCTTCAGGGCAGGTCAGGACCCTCTGAGGAGGCATCTTGTAAATTGAGATGTGAAGAAGGCAGAGATACGTATGTGGCAGAAGGGATGAGGGTTGCAGACGCGTCACGTAGAGGAACAACAGGTTCTGGGACATCAGCATTTCTTCTATTTCCTTCTTTCACAAGAAGGAAATAAGTTAGTCCC
>PVHT020000077.1:20003517-20051090 GCA_004024745.2 Catagonus wagneri | reverse complement strand
TTACAGCAGGAACCCGTGCCGCAGCAGGGACAACACTGGAAGAGCTTTACCTCAGTTTTTTTCTTAATGGGAACAGTATCAAAACACTTTGGGAGTTTGCCTTCGAATATGACTACAGCTCTCACTGACTCCATAAAAGCTGGTTTCATGAGCACTACCCTTTTTGTATCTCACTGCAAACATAGCTGGGATCTGTCTAGACCAGTGATTTCCAAACCTGGCACTGTATAAAAATACCTGGAAGTGGGATGAAGATCAGATTCCTGGGCTTTATCCCCAGCAAATTCTCAGTCCTGGATGGAACGCTGAAAGTTGTAATTTTAAAGAGTGCCTTACATCACTCAGTGCACTGGCAGGTTTGGAAACCACTGGTAAAGGATGACACAGGAATGTGTCTTATGGGCACAGATGTCTGTATATGGAAATGCATACATTTCTGGGTCACCTGTATAGTTTTCTCTTTGTCTTCATATACAACTACGCTCTTTAAAGACCAGGAAGCAAGTCTTCCTCGCACATAGTAAACACTTTGCTTGGGGAGTCCCCGTTGTGGCTCAGCAGTAATGAATCTGACTAGTATCCATGAGGACATGGATCCGGGGCTGTCATGAGCTGTGGTGTAGGTTGAAGACACAACTCAGATCCCATGTTGCTGTGGCTGTGGCACAGACCGGCAGCTATAGCTCTGATTTGACCTGTAGCCTGGGAACTTCCATATGCTGCGGATCACGGCCCTAAAAAGACAAAAAAAATGAAAACAAAAACATATATTTCTTGGTGTACCATTGCTCAGCATATACGCACGAGATAAATATTATCTGGTGGCTTGGAAAGATGAAAAGCAGTGAGGAGACACCATGAATGGTAGATGAATGGTAACTGAAAATATCAAACATTAAATATTTGCAAGGTATTTCTGACCTGGAACCAGAATGGTAATGGCTGTCTGCACTGCCTTTCGGATGATACTGTCCAAGGCAAACATCCAGTGTGGCTTGATGTTATGATTCCGAAGCACTTTATTGACCTGGAGAAAGAGAGTGACATCAGGTCTGCTTGCACACTTAACTGCAAATAACCTAGAGCTGAGGCATGCGTTTGGATGACATTCTAGCAACAAAAATAACCATCAGGCTTTTTCACCTTGAATCATGAATAATTTCTTTGTGTCACCAGTAAACCGATGAAGAATTGTCGCTGCAAAATGAAGTTTGGTGATCCCCATGTAAGCAAGTGAGACACATCATGTAAATGAAGGGCTATCTGGTTCAGTGGGAAGGTTACCCCTTTGGGACTCAGAACCTGTAGCCTCCACCCTTCATGACGTGTGCAGATCTTTTGCTGCAGGTGGCAAAGGAGGAAAAAAAAAAGAGTCCCAGGGGCTTTAAATGGAGTAAATGCTATTTTTTTTTTTTTTTTGTCTTTTTAGGGCTGCACCCACAACACATGGAGGTTCCCAGGCTAGGGG
Source organism: Catagonus wagneri (assembly GCA_004024745.2). Classification (NCBI taxonomy): domain Eukaryota; kingdom Metazoa; phylum Chordata; class Mammalia; order Artiodactyla; family Tayassuidae; genus Catagonus; species Catagonus wagneri. The sequence goes on along the minus strand of PVHT020000077.1, from coordinate 20,049,622 downwards.
TTGAATCGGAGCTGTAGCTGCCGGCCTTCGCCAGAGCCACAGCAACGCGGGATCCGAGCCGCGTCTGCAACTACATCACAGCTCACGGTAACGCCGGATCCTCAACCCACTGAGCAAGGCCAGGGATTGAACCCCTCGTCCTCATGGATGCTAGTCAGATTCATTTCCGCTGAGCCACGACGGGAACATTATAAGGCTTTGTTGTAAGAGTATGGTATCTTTGTGTGTGTGTGTGACTAGTAATGTTGCACATATTTAAATAGATGCCGAAATAGATGTATACATTACCTTTCCTTTTCCTTTTAAAAATTATATGGTAGGAGTTCCCATTGTGGCTCCATAGTAATGTGGCTCAGTAGTATCAATCCGACTAGTATCCATGAGCATGAGGGTTCAATCCCTGGCCTCGCTCAGCAGGTTAAGGATCCAGCATTGTCGTGAGCTTTGGTGTACGTTGTAGATGTGGCTTGGATCCACTCTGCTGTGGCTGTGGCATAGGCTGGCCGCTGTAGCTCCAATTAGACCCCTAGCCTGGGAATTTCCATGGGCCGCGGGTGAGGCCCTAAAAAGCAAAAAAAATTAAATTAAATTAAAATTTTAAATAAAATTATATGGTAAAATACACATATCATAAAACTGACCTTCTTAACCATCTTTAGTGTACAGTTGGGTGGCATTAGCACACTCACCACCGGCGTCTCCAAAACTTTTTTCATCTTGCAAACCTGAAACTCTACTCATTAAACAATAACAATAACACCCCCCTTGCTCTCTCCTCCTCTGGCAACCTGTCTATGAATCTGACTACTGAGATGTCTCGCCAAAGTGAAATCATACAATGTTTCTATGTCTGACTTATTTCACTTAGGGTAATGTTTCAGAAAGTCCTTCCTTTTTAAGGGCGGATCATATTCATTGTATGTCAAAACCATGTGCATTACCTTTTTGAAAGTAACTTTATCATAAAACTAAGAAAGGCTTATTTGAAATTTGGGTTGGAAGTTCCCGTTGTGGCTCAGGGGTAAAGAGCCAGACTAGTATCCAAGAGGATCGGGTTCAATCCCTGGCCTAGCTCAGTGGGTTAAGGATCCAGCATTGCTGTGAGCTGTGGTGTAGGTTGCAGATGTGGCTCCGATCCTGTGTGGCTGTGGCTATGGTGTAGGCTGGCAGCTGTAGCTCCGATTTGATCCCTTGTCAGGGAACTTCCATATGCTGCAGGTGCAGCCCTAGAAAAAATGAATAAAAAATAAAATAAAATTTCAGTTAACTCCACTAATCGCTGCTTGATACGGACCTCTAAGAAAAGAGACTGTTTTCCCAATAGGGCTCTGACTCGGGATATTAGAGAAAGCTGGAGAGACTTTACTGTTCTCTCACCAAAAGCTGGGGTTCCAGACGCTTGCTCCTGCCCTTGACCCATCCCCATCAGATTCCCCAGTTTAGAGGGGAGTCGACCTGAGGAACTCCTCAGAGTAACTGCTCCCAAGGAAAGGAACCATTGCTCGGTTCCCAGTAGTTCTAGGAAATCCTTTCAGAATGATTTTGTCCTGGTACTCTCATAAAGGATTTGCCTGCTTACTTGACTAATGTGGAGTGTAACATTTAGTAACTAAGAATATTTCTCTCAAGGGTCACACAAAGAAGATGCAAGAGGGGTCCTCCACAACCATGACCCTGAACCTCACAGCCCTTCATCAAATGGTGTCCATTCCCATTGTGGATACAGAGTGAGCAAGAGCTGGGGCAGGCTTGTGCGTGCGTGTGTGTGTGTGTGTGTGTGTGTGAGAGAGAGAGAGAGATACAGACAGACAGACAAGACAGACAGACAGACCTGGCCTATGGCCCAGGATTTCAACTAACCCACTTTCAATCTGAATTCTGGCCTATTTGCTTTCCAGCCTCTAGCCTGGAAGCCAAATGTGTGGGCAAGTGCAAATTTATTAGATTATTTCATCCTCTTTGCAGATGCCTGGGATTCCCAAGTTCCAGAGTAAGTGTGCCTTTAGCATTTAACATTATCGATAGGCTTTGCCAGTGGCTTTCACAACTCTGGTTGAGTCAGGGGTGTTGCCCTACCCTGTGTACAGCACAGGACAGAGTGGCTTTTGCAGAGTCCCAGAGAGCACCAGTGGTCACTGAAGGATGACAATTTGTTTTTAAATCAGGGATCATTTGATGCACCAAAAGCAACTGTCAAGATATCGCCTATGTAGGAGCCATACACACACTAGGAGTGAGTTAATTTGGGGAATTTAAATACAATTATGCAAAGTGCTTCTCTAGTCACACGGCAGGCACTGTCTTATTTCAATATCTTATTCCTGTCTCCCACACCTCGCAAGGGCCTTCTTGGAGGGACCTCAGGCTTTTTTTGGTACAAAGTTCCACAAATAAGTCTCATTCAAGAATATCACATATGGTTTGAATCAGGCTTCTGGAAAACTGGCTTCAATTTGTGTTGCACAGCAACTCCGTACACAAGAGAGGAATCCTCAGCGATCTCTCACGAGAGCCTGTGGATTAATTTTCACCCAGTGATGCCCTGGGCTCTGAATATATTGCTGGCTAGGAAATAGTGAGTATTAACTAAAAGGCATGTTAACGAAGTTCTGTGTGGAAACCAGAGCAGGGGACAAAATGACCCACCGTTGCCGTCTGTACGGCTGCATTTCTCTCAATGACCACTAGATGGCATTTCTCATATAGAACTGGAAAGTGCAGGACGCAAGTGTGCACTGCAGCTAAACTCATCAAAATAGACAGTGACCAGATACATGATTTCGTAAGGACAAAGCACAGCCATGGGGGAACACCTGTGGGTTTTGTTATTTTCCATGGTGTTCAGTGTAGGGAGATACAATACTCCAAATCTGAGGAGATACAAATCTGGGGAGATACAAACACAGCAACAACAAATCTGCTACTTAGAGGCACACGGACAGGCAACCAGCTCACACTTCTTTATAATCCAAAGAGAATAGAATTCATCAAAATTATTAAAGAAAGAAAAGATAATAGAACTTATATGTTTATCCTATTTTCCTTATATGTTTACCCTATCCAATTTTTGGACTAATTTTAGCTGGAGTCGGGGGCGGGGGGGGGGAACACGGACAAAATAGCATACTTACAGCATCTTGAAAACCAAAGAGCACCACCTGGACTTGACTGATGCCATGGCTGTCAAAGTCCAGCTCCAGTTTCAGCTTCGACAGGGTGGTGGCTATGATCTTGCGGTCAGTGGACCTCACAAATTCTCTGAGGCTTGTGATGAGGGTTGTGATGTGCTCCCATTTTAGTTTGGGTTCTTCAGCCCCCTGTGAATAAAAACCAACATTTTTGTCAGGTGATCTGTGCTGGACGCATCAGCCACAGGTTTGCTGTCCCATAGCTCCGGTTGAGAAGAAATGGGCTTCGAAATGCACCCCCACCCCCCATTGCCAAGGGGAGAGATCATATTTGAACTATGTGGCTCCTCCCACCCAAAAAGAAATGATCAGACCTTAGCAGGAAAGGCACCCGCCCCATGCGTTGTCCAATAGCCATGATGTAGCCAGATATAAAAAGCTCTGCCCAAACAGGGACAGGCTGAGGCAATGAGTCCACTCTCAGAAATTTTAATCAGGTGCTAAAGAGAGATTCAGGCAATAAGCCACAGTGATCTCGTTGAGACAGCAGTGAGTGATGATGGCTTGAAGGGATATCTTAATTCCCTGCTCAGGAGTTGAATGTGGGCAGCCTGGATGAAAACCAGGAATTTTGGCCACTAGAGCAGCTAGAGGCTCAAAGCAGAGCTGTCCTGATCCTTGCCCCCGCTGAGAACAAGAGTGTTTCACGGAGGCAAAGACTGTAAAAACAGGTACAAAGTTTATTATTAGAGACACAGCACAACATGTGGGAGAGCACACAGAGAAGCAGTTTATTTAAGACAGAAGCAAAGCAGTAATACACACTCAAAAGAGCAGTGCGGGTGCAGGCGTCCGGAATGAAGAGCGTGCCAGAGAAGCGATTTAAGCCACTTATATAGGACAGTTCTTCCAAGTCTTTGTTCTCCTTTGGCTACTTATCTTGCTTTACTTCTCACATCTGACTAGACCCAGGGCCCTCCCCGATATGGGTGCACGTATGGTCTGGCCAAGTTGGATTCCAGAGCAAAGGGTTAAGGGACAGCTAACAGGACTTGTTACAGCCTGGCATGTCCTCCCTTTGTGACCCCTAGGAGTCTTTCTGCACATGTGTGGTTGGGGAGATCTCCTTGACCCCAGGAGTGACTGAAGTAGTCATCTTTTTTTTTTTCTTTAACTCCAGCAGGGCTTAGCTCCTGCCATTAACTTTCTCCTTGAAGTGTCAAAGAGAAGCAAAGGCCCGATTTACTCAGCCTAGCAAGTGCTAGCTGTTCTCAGCCCAGGGGCCCATCTACCTCCTACCTCAATAGGATCTCAGGCTTGAAGTCTGCCCAGAGATAGAAGTCATAAAAGAGGAGCACGAGTAGGTCCAGTGACGAGGACGGAAGGAAGCGGAAGCAATGGAGTTGAGGATGACGATCAGTAGGGAGAAAAGTGGATGGAAAGGGAAATGACACACCAAGGGGGACCAACAGCAACTGAGCCAGAGAAGAGCCCACCCTCTTGGGACTTGAAGGTCCTTGGAATCACACTCCAGTCTCCATCTCTGTGAGGCTGGCTTGGTGCTGTGGTTGGAAGTAACTTGAAATGCTCGCTTCCCCCATTGCACTGTTGTGTGCCTAGGACATGCTCCCTTCAACTGCCTTTAAAGGCAATGCTTCAATTGCCCTTAAAGGGCATCAATTTCTTACAGTCAAAAGGGGCTCATTTCGACTCCACCCTGCAATCCATTCTTTACCCACCTGCAAGGCAATTAGCTAAAAGAATAAACCAAATGGATTACTTTACACATTAAAAAATTAAACACAATATTTAAACAAATTCCCTCTCTCAATTTTTTTTTTTTTACTTTAAGCAAAGAACATTGCTTCCTTAAAGGAAACATAATAGGATGTTATTTATCTCATTTAACTTTAAGAAACAACGGGATTTTTATCACGCTCATTTCTAGCTCATATTGCACATTTTGTTACTGAATCATTACAATTAAATCCCTCAATTGAGCTTTGAAAATTACAATTTCTAGGAGTCTATTCAAATAGAAGAGGAACGCACCATCAAGTTCTTTCTCTCAGTATATTTTCATTTGGGAGCGCCCTCTCATGTTTATGTTTTAATGAGAAAATATATTGAAAAGCTTGAAAGCTATCATTAAGGGAATATTTTAAAATCCGACTGGGAACAATTATAAACTTTGTTTCTTTTCTTACCACGAACTAAATTACACCCAAAGCAAAGATTCACAGGCAATATCATAATAACATGAAAATATGTTCAAGAAAAATGTGAGTTTTTCAGAAATTGGAAGCTTATCTAAGTGAAAAGTCAGTTATGTTTGCCAGCAGTTTATTTTTTTTTAATTAATTTTTTTTTTGTCTTTTCGCCTTTACCTGGAGCCGCACCCGTGGTATATGGAGGTTCCCAGCCACAGCAACACGGGATCCGAGCCGCGTCTGCAACCTACACCACAGCTCACGGCAACGCCGGATCCTTAACCCACTGAGCAAGGCCAGGGATCGAACCTGCAACCTCATAGTTCTTAGTCGGATTCGTTAACCACTGAGCCACGACGGGAACTCCGCCAGCAGTTTAAATAGCAAACTTTTTTTTTTTTTTGACATTAGTTTTGTTTTCACAACAGCAAAACACGCTGCTTCCGCTTTTTTGATGCCAATGTCCTCCCAAGGAATGCTGTGTAGCCTGGGAAATGTTTCCTGTCTAGGGTGTCTCATCCACTTACATAATGGCTATTTCTGTTCTCTCTCCTGCCTCGCTGTGTGCATGCATTAACATGCCTTTATGAACAACCATCTTAGGTATCAAATGAGCCTGATTCAGGATCAGAAGGTAGCATCTGACAGTGCCCCTTACCTGAGCACTCATAGTACTCACAGGAGAACTCACAGGTTCTCCTGCAAAGATGCTTTCTATTCTTCATCCCTTATACTTCCTTGAAAATGATGAGTGGAGGAGTTCCCATTGTGGCTCAGTGGTTAACAAATCCGACTAGGAACGCTGAGGTTGTGGGTTCGATCCCTGGCCTTGCCCAGTGGGTTAAGGATCCTGCATTGCAGTGGCTGTAGCGTAGGCTGATGGCTACAGTTCCGATTGGACCCCAAGCCTGGGAACCTCCACATGCCACGGGTGTGGCCCTAGAAAAGACAACAAAAAAAAAATGATGAGTGGATTTCAGAAGGATGTTACAGACTGAAACGGCTCTCATGGACCTGACCAACATCTACATTTCAGTCTCGTTATAAAGGATAGGCTTATTAAGTACAGATGTATCTAGAAATATTTCATACAATGAAAAGAATTATTTCCAACTGGTTATAGGAAAAAAAACAGATACTAGATAAATGTTATTAGCCTGCTCGCTAATGATAATGACAACAGTCATAGTTAGCATTTGTGGAACACTTTCTATTATTATCTGAATGCCTCACAACCTTAGTTACTTCTTGCAGCAACTCTATGAAGTCAATACCATTGCTTCCTCATTTACAGATTAGGAAATTCAGCCTCAGAGAAGTTAAGTAACTTGCCCAAATCACAGAGCCTTTAAGTGGTGGAATGAGGTTTCAGAGTCAAGTTGAGGCTGAGCCCACGCTCCTCATCATGGCCTTCTGCTGCCCCAGTTAGCTGGATGAGCCAGCAGGAAACTGGGGTCTGGACCTGCTCTACCACTGGAATAGCACGTTACGTCACAGGGAAGGGTTCATAGCACCCGCGCAGCACAGTCAGGACAGTGACTATCACTTGACCTTTCTGGATTTGCTAAGTGATTCCGGCCAGTGGTTTCTGGTCCTCACTGGTTACTTCTTGCTGGTGCACCGCGGCATGCCCTCTGCGAGTTGCTTTTAAGTTTTTCTTTCCATTCTCCTTTTACAGAGAACGTTCAAGTGTGCTGTAACAAACTAGGGAGTCACAAACACTTGAATAAGATTAACCAACTCCTGGGAGTTCCCGTTGTGGCTCAGCGGGTACGAACCCGACTACAGTCCATGGGGATGCAGGCTCCATCCCTGGCATCGATCAGTGGGTTAAGTATCTGGCTTTTCTGTGAGTTGTCGTGTAGGTTGCAGACAAGGCCTGGATCCTACATTGTTGTGGCTGTGGTGTAGGCCAGCAGCTGTAGCTCCGATGATTCAACCCCTAGCCTGGGAACTTCCATATGCCATGGGTGTGACCTTAAAAGCAAAAAAAAGAAAAACCTCCAAAATTTAAGAATTTCAGCCCAGTCATGGAAGTGAAGTCTCCTGCCGGACTCTGTGCTGAGCGCTGGGACAATGACAATAAACAGGGCAACCCCTGCCCTGTTGGCCCTCTAGTCCAGCAGAGAGACGAAGAAAAGCCCAAACCAGAAGACACTTTCTGTACTGGAAAAGTACACCCACTGTACGGGATGATTACGGGATTCAAGCAACTCCTGCGTTTGTTCTGTCTTTGTGACCTGAAACAGGCATCTCACACCAGTGGCCACAGGAGAAGCCTTCCCTCCACGGTGGCTGCTGGTGATTTCCTCCCCCAAGCCCAGTCTCCTCCCCTGCTTTATGTTGCTCCCAGCGCCTGTCACCATCTGGCCAGCAGGCAGGAGAACGGTGCGGTGCTCGAGAGCACACGCCCAGGAGCCAGACTGCCTGGGTTCAAGTGCCACCTCCATCCCTTACGGCTTCAGGGCTTTGGCAGGCTACTCTGCTCCTCTATGCCTCCGTGTGCTCATCTGCAAAGTGAGGACACTAACACAGCTACTGCTGTAGGGCTATTGTCACGAGGATTGAGTAAAGACATGGGGAATACTAAGAACCATACCTGGACATAGAAAGTGTTTGCCCTTATCACCATGTATTTAACATATATAGTAATAGATATGTAATATAATAGTATGTAGCAACATATAGCTTCATATTGAACCATACATGCATATTCAACTACATGTTTACTGTTTTTTTTAATTGCTTTTCTTCCTCCACTGGAATGTCAGCTCTGATGGTATGCAGATTCTCCCCCTCCCCCACCCATTTTGTCACCATAGTGTCCCCAGCACGCAGAACAGTGCCTGGCATCTAGCAGATGCTCAGTAAGTATTTGCTGAATAAACGACCTCCAATGCAGTTTGCTCTGTCTGTCTAAACCTGGTTCTCCTTATCTTATGCCATCCGATTCTCAGTCCTTGAATGACCACAGTGAGCAGGTTGGAAAGGCTGGAGTGACAGCTTAAGTTTGACAGCTCCTGTATCCTCCACATTTCCAGATACCTGCGTGGCATCCTCGGTGTTCATTCTACCCCCCAACTCAGAGGCCTGGCTGCCCCTCACCCCAGAGCACCCCGTTCCTGAGCCTCAGAGTCCCTGCTCCCTCGAGGCAGCTTCCCTTTAGGACCCAGGTCAGGGTTTCCTAGAAAGCACAGATGGTGCTCATTTCAGTTCTCCCTGCACCCGGAGGCCCTGCAGGCACCCACATGGCCTTTCAGCTCCTCCTGTGGGATCTAAAGATGTGAACATTAGAGAAATCTTAAGGTGACAGGATCAGGAGAGAAACTTAATGCGGTTCTCTGCACAAAGACAAGCAGGGGCTATAGAGTAAAAGCCTAAAAAGAGAGAGCCTGGCTTCATTTACACCCCAATGAAAGCTGAGAGCAGGTAAAATGCTGGACTGAGGCTGACACTTGACCCCACCCTTCCAGCTCCACCCTTTCTGCTGCTAGTTTCCTAGGACAGAAAGGAGGGAAGAAGTTGTGTGCACAGTGATCACGGAGGACAGGTGGTAGCCACAGGTGCTGAAGCAGATACAGAAGTCCGTGATGCCCACGGGACTAAAAGAGGATGCAAGTCCTGGGCCGAGCTTGTCTGGGGAGGTTTATACTCACAAGAGGCCTGAGCATCTGCTCCAGGCCCAGGATGTGTCCCCCAGACCTTGGAGCTTGGGGGAAACCCTATTTCCACTGGGGCAGAGTTGGGGAGGGGATTCTTGCTTGTTTCTGTAAGCAGAATCCCAGAGAACACATTTTCCCAGGTGCTATGGACTAAACTGTGTTATTCTTCCCACCCCCACATTCACACATTGATGCCTTAACCTGCAATATGACTGTATTTGGAGACAGGCTCTTGAGAAGGTAATTAAGGGCAAGTGAGATCTGAAGGGTTTGGCCCTAATCCAATAGGATTAGAGACACTAGGAGCTGGCAGAGTACAAAGGCCAGGTGAGGACAAGGCAAGAAGGTGGCCATTTGAAAGCCAAGGAGAGAGAGGCCTCTGGAGAAACTAAACCTGCCAACACCTTGCTCTTATACTCAGCTTCCAGAACTGGAAGAGAGAATTTTCTGTTGTTTCAGCTACTGACCCTAAGCTATGTTGTTACGGCAGCTTACAAAAAAAAATACCAGGGAACACGAGTCTGACCAACTTGGTTTTTTTCATAGCGCATGTGGGCTCCTAGCACACTAAACATAATTCACCTATTCTTGCCCTTCACCTCTGAAGTAGCTCTGCAAGCACAAGGGTCTCTGTTGAAATGTGATGTTTCCCAAATGCTCAGAGGAGCCAATGGAAGATAGCCCCGCCTCACGTCAAAATTAGCAATTCACGTGACTCAGTGCATTTTTTTTTTCCTTTTAGCCTCCCAGCATATGGAAATTCCCAGGCTAGGGGTCGAATCAGAGCTGCAGCTGCCAGCCTGTACCACAGCCACAGCAACCTGGGATCTGACCTGTGCCTGTGACCTACGTCAACGCTGGATTCTTAATCCACTGAGCAAGGCCAGGGATGAAACATGCATCCTCATGGATATTAGTCAGGTTCTTAACCCGCTGAGTCACAATGGGAACTCTTCAATGCCTTTTTATTGACTCAATGAATAAACACACGAATGAAGGATGAAAAGGCTTGTAGGAACCAGCTGGAACTTCATCAACGTGAAAATTTCGCTTCTGACTTAAAAATTGCTTATGTTAAAAATGCAGTTTCTGTGTTAGGAATCTGCCTCCCCCTGGGGTAGGTCTGTTTTATCATCAGGAGGGCAGCAGCCTCGTGTCTGCACGTCACCTGTGACAGTGCCAAGTGGTATGACACCGGTAAAATACGCAAACTCTGGGGAAATGAAGTCTCCACGAGGGGTTTTACCTGAGCCAAAGACTCCATTAGGTTTCTCACGACTTTGTCTTGGTCTTCCGTTAGGATCCTGTGAAGTGTGGCTCGTCTCTCACTGTCCTTCCTCAGCATGAAGAATCCCGAATCTTTTTCCTCAGGAGAAGGTGGAGCGCTGTGGTCTTCAAAATTTTCATCAGGGATGCTGTAGAAATGGATACAGCGCAAATCACAACTTTCTTTATGAAGACATACAACATACTTCTCTCCTCCCACGTAAGTCAGGTCTTTACCCCAGAAAGAGCGTCCGTATCCCTTTGACATCTTTTTCTCCGCAGGACTTGGCTCTCGTTTTGAAGGAGAAGGGGTCCACCTTTAACTCCGTGTCTGGAGAAACGGAGCCGTATTCGCTGCTGCTGCTGGTGTCCTCCACCAGGACAGGCACAGGCAAGGAGATGCTCCTAAGATACTCTGCGAATCGCAAAAAGGGGAGGGAGACCAATAATGCTTTACAAATGTGCACGCACGCTGAAACACCTACTCAGAGACAGCAAGAGTACCTGTCAAGGGTCTCGTTCCAGTGAGAAGCAAAATTATGCTGTGATAAGAGGCTGGTCCTGGGTCTAGGGTTGCCCTGTGCTCAGTATAACCCAGTATAACTTTCCAGGAGGAAGGCCCCCCCCACCCCGCGCCCCAGGGCCCTGCAAGGAGAATCTTAGGGGCGTGAAATAGTGGAGGAAGTGCCTGGCCCAGAGCTTCTGGCTTGTGAGCCCTTCATTTCTATTGCCCACCTATTAGAGTTTAGGAAGGTCACTTAGGAGTCTTAGTTTTTGCATCTATAACATAAAAGACTAGATTCGTGATTTGTAAACCATGTTTCTCAGAGGTTTAAGGTCCACCTCAGTGTCTTGGGGCTGCCTTGGATGGGGTCATTAAGATTCTGTGATTCTAGAACACAGGTTCCAATCCTGTTTTACCTAAAACAAATATGTTCTCTCTGTTATGTATCAGGGCTCTGCTTAAGGATTCATATAAGAAAGGGTTCTTTGCTAAACCCAGATTTTGGAAACCAGTGGATTAGGATGATCTCTTGAGTCTTTTCCAGTTCTTAGACATGACGATTCTATGGCAAATGCAAGCTTTTATTTTGATGGAGACTGAACTGGCACAACAGGAAGTGCCTACATTTCATCAAATACTGGTTTTAAAATCAGGAATTTTTGCCAGAGCCATCTTGATCAAACAAATCAGTGTCCCAGGCCAAAGGGACAGAACAGAGAGGGTTGGGTCACTAGAGGTAAAACAACAACAACAACAACAAAAAAACCCCAGAGAATTCAGGAGGCCTGGGAGTTGTAAGTGAAGAGGAAAAGGGAGGTTTTTAAGGAAACTAGAGGGGGCCTTTGGACTGTGGCCTACAGTTCTAAACAACCTGCTACAGAGGGGCAAGCAAGAATAGGCCAGTAACAACAGTCAGAATGAGCACCTGACGGCACTGCTAAGCATCTCACATACGTGACCGTAGTTAGTCATCACAAAACCACCTGCGCAGGCTGTCCATCTGAACCCACTGGATAGATGAGAGGACTAAGGGCAAGTCATTTCCAAGGCCACCCCGTCAACGTGTGAACCCAGCTCTGACCCCACTGCCCTTCCGCTTAATTCTGACTCTGTAAAACCTTAAGATTTGAAAATATCTTAAGTTAATCAGACTCTTCAGAGCAGGGTCCCAAATGCTCCTGAGTCACCCTAAGCGCAGAGGGTGAAAAGGCCACGAGTGGAGGATGACCGAGAGTTCAGCGGAGGGTCGCCTTCCATCTCGTGCTCATGGCGAGGCACGTTTTCACTAAGAGCGCTCACGGGCAGAGCTGGCGGCTCAAATTCTCTCTCTTCAGCTCTCTCTTGCCAAATGTGTGCAGTTGAGTTCACATAATTTGAATGCGTGTGTGTGATGAGAATCTGTTTTCTGCAACAAAAACCTACCATGTGGAAGGGATACAGCTATCATGGATCGAGCTTCTGGGCACGGCTCCAGCCTCTTTGGGTATATATGTTTTATTTTGGTCTCAGAACCAAATCTGTGAAGTAGGTATTGTTACCAGCACAGAATGACTGATGAAACAAGTGAACTGTGGCATGTCATATTTTTAGAAAGTGATTCAGCTGGACTCAGAACCGACTTCTGCCAAAGTCCAAAGTGAACTGACTTCTGCCTAAGTCCAGAGGCCCATTTAGGACATCAAAAACAGGCTTCTCGCAGGGCTGCTGAGCACCCTGGCCCACCTTGTGAAAGGCAATGACTGCCTTCCAAAGTCTAGATTGCCTGTGGAAAAGGAGGAAAGGGAGAGAGTTCTCTTCGTGGACTTCTCCCAGCTCTCAGAACTGACAGAGGAAAACCGGAGAGGCTATGGCCAAGAAACCCCAATTTCTGGGCCTCTCCTCTAGGCTGACTGGAACCTGCAAAATCCCACCCCTGGCCTGCGGAAGAACGCATGTCACACTCACAGCGGATATTAAGCCCCTGCCTATTTGATCGCCGATTCATTACAACTAAGGCAAACCCACAACCGCCATCACTTTTTTCCTATTCCTTGAAATGCACAAGCTGATCTTCCCAGAGCAAATGTATCTTGCTAGTTATGACGTGCAAAGACCAACATTAAAAAAGCAAAACCATAACTAGTTCTGACCAGCTAAAACCGGAGAGAATATAGGGCACCAAAGATGACAGAGGAAGGTGTCCAGCACTGAAATTTTCCAGGACGAGTCCATTAGGGGCCAACTGGCTTCTAGATAAGAAGCCATAGACTCCACTCGAATTGAAGATTTCAAAAACAGAGTCACCATCTTGCATTTTGGGAGGAACAACGGAAGCCTCTCTCATGAAGGAAAAAGGTAAGGGGTTTCTGAAGGAATGAGCCAGCCAGGCTTGCAGCCACACATCCTTACCCAGGAGACACGCTCCCTCCCCTCCCCACGTAAGCAAGGAGCAGAGGATGAGGCTCTTCAACAGGAAATCTAAAGCTTATCTCATGATGCGTCATGCTTCACCTCAATGGACAATATAAAAATAAACTCACCATTCGATCCAGCTGAAAGAGCTGTGGAAAGAAAAGCAAACACAGTGACATAAGCCCGCGATGGATTTGTTGTCAAACTGAGAAATCAATAAAAAGTGAAGTGAATGCTTGAAATGGGATTGATGCCCTTTCGAAACATTCAATCTGCCCATCTCATCCCACACAAACCCAAAAATGCCAACAACAAATGAATCATTTACTTGTTTGTTTCTTTCTGAAGTGAGTTATGGAAATTATTGCAAAAAAGACAATTTATATTTTTACACTGCTATTTTATTTATAACTGGCCATCTTCCCTTCTTTTTTTGGAAGGGGTTTTTTTATTCAGAAAGGCATTCTCTAAAAGGCAATGGGTGTTTTCTACTGCCTAAAATTGAAAGTATCAACTAGATGGCTAGGAAGTTTAACAGCTCTGCAATAGTCCTGTAGACCACCAGCGCTAACGTTGAGTTTCAGCTTAAAAAAGGCTACATCTCCCCCCATTTTATACTTTAATCTTTGTATCACGAATGCTAGTATATAAATGCTGATATACTAATTTCCTATTAATCATGTGTGGAAGACTATTATGTGTGAGGCCCCAGCATTTGTGAAATTGATGGGAACATAGCTTCCTGACGCCCTGAAAATACAATATCTTTAAACAAATTAGCTTACTTCTGGAAAAACCTTCTGTCTTGAAAACTTGGGATTTCGTGACTCTCACCTGTACCCCCTTCGATGCAACCACATACCTGAAAGCTTAGGTTGTGTCTTTTTCTTTTTGCTTGAAACTTTTAAGAACTCATCCATCAGCAAATCGTTAGCACAGTCTCTCTTGTCAGGGTCTGGTTCAAAACACTTCAGTATGAACGCCTTGGCCTCTGCCGACATAGACTCCGGGATCTCCGGGTGGACTTTAAACATTCCCACCTAAGACATAAGCACAACATGACGTTTTGTTTTATTGCCCAGCTTGCAGCCTGTAGAAGTTCCAGGGCCAGGAACCGAACCTGTGCCACAGCTGTGACCTGCGAGGCAGTGACAACACCGGATTTTTAACCCACTGAGACGCTAGGGAGTTCCCCACAACATGGCTTCTGGGCGCTGATCTCATCGCATGAGCTTGGGTTCCATCACCTGGTCACCTAAGGCAAGACCCTTTATCATATATGCAAACTCATGGCTTTTCTCAAGGTGAAGCAGGACTTATTTTCTGTAGGTTGTGGAAGGTTTCCAGAGGGCTTTGGTAACTTTATCAATGACACAGGCACAGTGATTAGCTGGAGACAGCAGACAGCACTATGAAATAATATTTCAGTCCTCAAAGCTTTGTGCTTGGCTTTTTCCATGTATGAGATCTCATTGGAGCCTCCCAGCAACCCTGGGTGTTAACATTATCCCTGGTACAGCAATGGGGGAAATGTACACGGGGTGAGGTTACATGCTCATGAAAACGCAGATCAGGGATCTGAATGTTTATTTGTTTGGTTTAATGCGTGTGTTGTTTCTCCTGTGCTGTGACTTGTAAATGTTTTCCTTGTCTCAAATTGCCTACACTCAAAGAGATATTTAAAAATACTCAAACAGTATTTTATAACAATGAGAATTTTCTTCTCATTGCGGTCATTCTGATTTTTTTTCAATAATGTTTTTGTGTATTTAGTACAGAGAAAATTTCCTGAGGAAATCTTTTTTGTTATTATATAGCTTGATTTATTATTATGTGGATAATAATATATAATTATTCGTAGTCATTATAAAGCTTTTACTATATGTTAGACACTGTTCTCAGTGCTCTGTGCATATTATCTCACACATGCCTCACAAACCTTTATTAGATAGGGACTATTTTTATACCCATTTCATAGATCGGGAAACTGAGGTACAAGAAGGCTAAATAATTTACCCAAAGTCATCAAATACCTTGACTGTGTGGGAACCTGGATTTAAACATTGCAAATCAGTACCAGAGGATGGTATCTCGTCTAAAGCATTTTATACAATGATGCCGGCACTGATGGGTAATAGAGGAATATTTCAGAGCGGAGTGCTAGAGATTGGTGAAAATGTGAAAGACTGGCCAAGAGGAGAAAGACAGCCATTCCTGTCAAGAAAGGCAGCTCTCTTAGCAGCTCTCATTGTCCTTTCAGGCTTGGTCACACTACTTATTCCTGCATCAGCAGTAGCCCATCAGATTGTCTCCAAGCTTAGAGTACACCAAGCTTTGAGCAGACCCAGAAGGTATGTAACACACGGTCCCTTATTATTCGCAAAGGGAGTAAGTGCTAGAAACACGGTCAGTGGTAGGGAAAGGAATAATGAATTATTGTCAAAAGTCCGATGCCTTAGAAAATAGCAGACATGTGGGCTGTACTTCTTGAGAAGCAGGTTCTCAGTTTAAATGTTCCCGTGGCTTGGTGGAGGGCAGGGGACGGTGTCAAGGATTCAAAGGCAGGTCACTGTTTGCCCAAGGCCAGGATAAGAAAGCTGTGGGTACTGGGTTCCCTCAGGCCTATTTCCATATCAGGTGCCCCCTGTTGTGAGAGGTGGGACTCTTTCCTTTCTCACACCCGATAGAGCTACAAATGGGCAAATTAATAGGCTAGAAGAGTAGATATATGAGGATAAGGTTACTGTACTTAAAATAGCCATTATGCCCTTTTATCTATAGAGCCATCAAACTATTAGGATAGAGGAGTAAAGGAAAATATTTCTTTACCTAAATGGATAAAAATGTTTTTAAATCTGGAAGATTTTTCAGATTGTGTTTCCCAAACAGCTTAAGTCATCGTGCACGGAGTGGTGTGTTACTTATACTGCACTGTGAAAAGGCGATCAAAGGGAGGTACACTGGACCTCATGGGAGAGTGGTGAAAACTCATGTGGAGAGAGCACCTCCATGTGGGCAGATGTGCTGTCCGGGGGAATGAATCCTGAATTTTAGATCTTAGTGCTTACTTACGCTCCTTTCCCTTTGCTTAAAAAAAATATGACGTACACACGTGAAACATCCAACAGCTATAAAGAACTTTTAACTGCTGGTGTTTAAGACATTTAAGACATATGAAATGTGACCTTGAACATTGCTGCTTGTGGTTCTCCCAGTTCATAAAAGGGTGGTTTTCCAGTGGCCATTTCAATGATTGTACAGCCCAAAGACCAAATGTCTGCTGCCTTCCCGTAGCCTCTTGGTCCTTTGTCTATTATTTCTGGTGCCATATACTGAAGGGTACCTGGACATAATTCAAACACAGTTACACTTTAAAAACAGAAAACAGGTCAACATCTAATGACGGTTTCAATTTTTTATATAAAATAGACTTTAGAATCATGGTTCCAGTTTTAAGGTCTCATCTTTTTTGAGTTCCAGTTTTCTCTGGGGTTCATAAAAGGGGAAATCTTTCATAATGGATTTTACTAGTGACATAAAAATAGTTTACTCATATCACCTGTTTATGAGTGGATACTTTATCATTTTCTAGATCTTACAGTATAACTGAGGCATCATTTCATTAGGACCTCTTAGAAACTTCTAACAGTCATTTGAGACTAACGGAAAATACATCAACACACATTTTCTACAATCAGTTGTTCAAATAATGAAGACTCCCTTTATTCATACTTCCATTTTTTCCAGGAAAAATTTAGGTCATTCATCCATTTCCTTAGTCTGTTATTTCTCAGTCCCTGACTGAAGGCTTAGTTCTTTTATTTTCACTCTTTTTCTTCTTTTTTAATAATTCCACTCACAGCATGTGTAAGTTCCCAGGCCAGGGATCAAACCTGTGCCACAGCAGCAACTCAACCTGCTGCAATGACAACACCGGATCCTTAACCCACTGTGCCATGATGGGAACGCCTTCTGTTTTCATTCTTATTTCTTAATTATGAAAGCATGAAGATTCTGAAAGCCATTGTTAAAATAATTTGGGGTGTATTTTATTTTGTAAATCAAACATACATGGCTTCTTCCGTGAGCCTGTGGTCAACAGAATAACAGATTTAACGGGTCAAAGGCAGGGCATGAGCCCTCAGTCCTTACAAATCACCAGAGTGAAGAACAGGATGAAAAAGAGACTTAAAAGTCTGCGTGGAATCAGAGAGTGGAGGAGTGTGGTATGATGGGAAGAGCATGAAGTGGGGTCAAGAACCCCCAGTTCTGGCTCTGGCTCTGTCCTGGAATATTCCAGGTGGACACTCAACCGCAACTGTCTCATTGGCTCAAACTAGAGTCTAAATTTATACTTCTAATCTGGAGGAGGATTTCTCAAAGTCCAGCGATGAGTCAGGAATGTGAAATAGGAAGAGATAACTGCCATATCCCAGCTTCTGATATACTCATACGAATGATACAATCAGCTAACAGGAACCCATCCAAGAAGCCATAATGAATTATTTCAAATTCTGGGGCATCTGCCAAAAGAGCTACTTCGGTATTTTCTGATTTGTAACCAAGGTGACAGACATTTTGATAAATACAGGCAACACCTTTTCTGAATGCTCCATGCCTGAGTTATAGGTGAAAACGGCTACACAAATTTCCTCTAAAAAGTTCCTATGAAACTGTGTTTATAAAAATAAAGTATATTCTTTTTATCAAGAATTGTTGTCTTGCTAGGTTTATCCTCAGCCTCATCATCACACGACAGCAGCTCAAGTTCATGTTCCCCTACAACTCTTACGTGTTTTAGCTTAAATCAGTAACGTCATTAGAGGAAAGCACCTAGTGAAGGATAAGGGAACCAGGTTTCTCAAGTCACTTACCCTTAGTAGAAAACTGTTAGGATTTCTATTCATTTATGGCTTCCCCCAAAGTGATCTAATTTTTTGTCTTTTTAGTGCTGCACCTGTGGCATATGGAAGATCCCAGGCTAGGGGTTGAATTGGAGCTGCAGCTTCTGGCTTATGACACAGCCACAGTAATACCTGAGCTGCATCTGTAACCTACACAGCAGGTCATGGTAATGCCAGATCCTTTATCCACTGAGCAGGGCCAGGGATGGAACCTGTGTCCTCGTGGATACTAATCGGATTAATTACCACCGAGCTGCCAAAGTGATCATTTTTTGTGATGTAAATAAAGTCAAGTAGTCATTTAGAAAATATGTACTGAAGCCTACCTACCAATCTTACCTCTGGAAATAGATGATGAAAGAATTTAAGTTGTAATATATGAGTAGAATTACAACTAACCAAAAATACAGTGAATTTTAAAAATTGGGCATTCAAGTAATATCCTAACAATAAACTATGTAATGTTTTTATTCATCAGGTGATATTTCAAAGAGTGATATCTGCCAATGATGTTTAATTATCCCCCACAGAGCAAGTGCCAAAAAAGCAGGTTTAGTCATGCGTTCATATCTGTTCTCCTTACTCCACAAGCATATGACAAAATATTTTATATAAAGAGAATAGCAGAGCTGGATAATGAAGATGCAAACCAAACTAAACATTAGTCTAAGGAAAATAAGTGATAGTATTAACTCTAAAACCCGTACCTCACATATATTCACTCAAATAAAAAATTACTCTAAAATGATCTATTTTAGGAGTTCCTGTCGTGGCTCAGTGGTTAACGAACCTGACTAGCATCCATAAGGATGTGGGTTCGATCCCTGGCCTCGCTCGGTGGGTTAAGGATCTGGTGTTGCCGTGAGCTGTGGTGAAGGTCGCAGATGCGGCTCAGATCCTGCGTTGCTGTGGTTCTGGCGTAGGCAGTGGCTACAGCTCTGATTGATGACTTATAGACTGGGAACCTCCATAGGCCACCTGTGCAGCCCTAAAAGACAAAAAGACAAAAATAAAATAAAATAAATAAAATGATCTATTTTAGAATTTCTCTGCCACGGCACCACCTGGGGAGCCAACACAAGTTAATGGCTAAAAGCTTAAACTTTGAAAGAAACAGATCACGGTCAAGGAGAGCAGACCTGTGGTTCCAGGGGGGAGGGAGGAAGAAGGGGGATGGATGGGCAGTTTGGGGTTTTTGGAAGCAAACTGTAACATTTGGAATGGAATGGGCAGAATAGGGAACTGTGTGTGATTGGGTCACTTTGCTATACAACAGAAACTGAAGAAACGTAAATCAACTGTACTTTAATAAAAATAAATAAAAATTAAAAATAAAATAATTCTAACAATTTCTACCCCAGGAAAAAAAATGAGTACTTTGTTAGAAGTATAATTTGCAACTATTTCTTCCCAGTTTATGGCTTGTCTTTTTATTTTCCAATGTTTGTAATTTGAAGTGTAGAAGTTATTTATTTTCCTAATATGTTTTATTTTAAAAATAGGAAAAAAAAAACCCTTAAACTTTGATGTCACACTCTGTCCACTCATTCATTTAGTGAATCTATGCTGTGGACCTGCTATGCACCAGGCACTTAGAACTGGGCAGTGGTGGAAACAGACAGAAATCTCTGGGCCTGTGGAACTTACATTTTGCAGTGGGAGATAAACAATAAACTACAGCATAAAAAGTAAATCATATAATATGTCAGAAAGTGATGTATTATGATTAAAGAAAAAAAAATAGGGGATAAGGATCAGAGGTATCTAGAGGAGGGCTGCCAGGTAAACAGGGCAATTGGCCTCTGAGATGACATCTGAGTTAAGACTTGAAGGATGTGAGGGACTTAGCCACGCAGGTAGCTGAGAAAAGAGTGTTACAGAAGGAAAAGCATGTGCAAAGGCCCTGTGGCAGGACCCTGCCTGGTGTAGTGAAGGAAGTGCAGGAAGTGCAGTGTTTCCAGTGCAGAATGAGCAAAGGGGGAACGAGCAGGGAAAGGGTCTAAAAGGTCATGGACTCTGAGAAGGTCTGAGCCTTGTCCACCACTCTAAGTAAGGACTTTGGCGTTCATTTACTCAAAAAACACCACTGAGGTCTCTGAGTGATAGGGCTGGATTGATGTTTTTAGAGGATCGCTCTGGCTGCGGTGTAATCACTGGGGCAAGAGTGGAGGCAGAGAGAACACGCTACTGAGGCCACGCAGGTGAGAAGTGAGGGTGGCAGCCCTGGAGGCAGCGAGGGGCTGGTCCACACTCAGACACATTTCGAAGGCAGAGCCGATAGGTTTCCCTGGCGGATTGAGTCAGAGTGTGAGAAAGGAGAGGCACCGTGGATAATTCTAAGTTTGGAGTGGCCAACCGAGACAGAGAAAAGAGTGAGTGGAACAGGTTTGGGGAGAAGATAATTAATTCCATTTGACATGTTAAGTCTAGTTTGCATCGCAGTTCTTTTACTTACTAGTTTGTGACTTCAGGCGAGTTCTTTAACCTCTTTGAACCTTACTTTTCTCACCATAAACTTGGAAAATGATGCCTAAGGATTAGGGTTGATAAATGAATTTCAGTGAAATAACACGTAATACACTTAACACAGTCAGGGGTGCAGAAAGCACTCCATAAGGGGTAGCCGCTGCCGCCTTTCCTCTCAGCCAGTCACCAAGTCAGAGAGTGACTGTCTTTCAGCTCAGTCTAACAGAGGTTGTCTACACCTGTGACTCGGCCCGTGCTGAGTTAGTGCTTTGAGGCCTGCAGGCCACAGACCCATGCATGTGTGTTTTCAAAACAGACTCACAGATGTGGAGAACAGACTTGTGGTTGCTCAGGGGGAGGAGGAGGGAGTGGGATGGACCGGGAGGTTGGGGTTGGTAGGTACAGACTATTACATTTAGAATGGATAAGCAGTGAGGTCCTGCTGTACAGCACAGGGGACAATATCCGATCTCATGCGGTAAACATGATGGAAGATAGCATGCGGAAAAAAAAATTATATATATATATATGACTGGGTCACTTTGCTGTATAGCAGAAATTGGCACCACATCGTAAATCAACTGTACTTGAATTAAAAATATATATATCAACTATACTTGAATTAAAAAAAATATCAAAAATGTTTTCAAGAGCGTAGAAGATATTTAATTAACATCTTGGTGTTCCCATTGTGTTTCAGAGGGTTAAGGACCCAATATCTCCATGAGGATAGTTCAATCCCTGACCTCGCTCAGTGGGTTAAGGATCTGGTGTTGCTGCAAGCTGCAGCACAGGTCGCAGATGCTGCTCATATCCAGTGCTGCTGTGGCTATGGCGTAGGCCTCAGCTGCAGCTTCAGTTTGACCACTGGCCTGAGAACGTCCATATGCCACAGGTGCGGCCATAAAAAGAAAAAAAAATTAATATCTTGCCCAAGTGTCTGAAAGTAAGGCTTTTCCACTCAGAAGTTATGGAGTCTTGGCAGTATCTAAAATGTCTCTTGCCAAATGGAGGGAGTAAGAGGAAAGAAATGTAAAGATACTTAAAGTTATTAAAAGGATGGGAATTAATTTTGTTCAAAAAGAAAATGCATTCTACATTATGTTTGATCCTGTGTCCTGAAAAACCCACTGTTGTGAGAGTAGGAACTGGGTCAGAGATGTTGCCCAAATGTCCTGAGGCGAAAATATATAGACTTTCTCTCTTTCTTCCTTTCCCCTTTCCAGGCTTCCATAATAGATACTTCAGCAAGGTGGAGAGAAAGGGAGCTTAGAGCAAGATCAAGGGCAGATTAAAAAAACCTACGTTCGATCGTTTACAAACTCTTGTGACTTCTGGCTGGGTTATCCCTTCTCTCTCTCAATTTCCTCATCTGCAAAATGGAGATACTGCCTCCATAGAATTCAGAAATAGGGGCATCTGGCCATGTTGCTTTACAGGAGACCAAAGATTACTGATTAACCGACCTCCCCTTTTTTTTGGCTAAATCTCTCACTTCATGAGACTCAGCAGAATGGAGTGATCGGTACTTGGACTGGAGAGCAAGGGTGAGGTTCCAGATAGTCTCCTTATAACTGTTGGGTAGTCAGTCCCTCTGAGCCTCAGTTTCTCTGTGGCCACTGATAACTTTTTGGAAATCACTTTGTCTCTACCCTCTCCAGATTTTGCTCCAGAAGCAGCTCAGTAGCTGTCTTGCCTAATTTTTCAGGATGGTTTTCTCCCCACCCTACTTCTGTGTTAGTGAGTCACTTCCTTTTTCTGAATTGAAATCCTACAGCTATTCATGTTGTGAGAAGGGGAACAGACCAGAAGGAGTAAACAGATTAGGAAAGAGGGAAACCGTAATCCAAATGGGAAGTGATTAAAGTATGAGTAAGAATCACAAAGGGGTTGAGCTAAGGACAAGTTAAAAAAAGAAATCTTGTCCAGGTCATAGTGGTTGTAGACCAACCAGGAGAGAAGTAATGACATGAAAGGAAAAACAAATAACAAATCGAGAGTTAAAAAAAAAAATGTTCATAAAAGTTTTTGCACAGCAAAGGAAACCCAAAACAAAATGAAAAGACAACCCACAGAATGGGAGAAAATATTTGCAAATGAAGCAACTGACAAGGGATTAATCTCCAAAATATATAAATACCTCCTGAAGCTCAATACAAAAAAAATCCAAACAACCCCATCAAAAAATGGGAAGAAGATCTAAACAGACAATTCTCCAAAGAAAACACACAGATGGCCAAAAAACACAAGAAAAGATATGCAATGTCACTAATTACTAGAGAAATGCAAATTAAAACTACTATGAGGTTCCACCTTACACCAGCCAGAATGGTCATCACCAAAAAATCTACAAATAATAAATGCTGGAGAGGGTATGGAAAAAGGGAACCCTCTTACACTGTTGGTGGAAATGTAAATTGGTGCAACTACTATGGAAAACAGTATGAAGATTACTCAAAAAAAAAAAAAGAAAAGGAATGACCATTTGATCCAGCAGTCCCATTCCTGGGCATCTATCCAGAGAAAACCATGACTCGAAAAGATACGTGTACCCAATGTTCACTGTGGCACTGTACACCGTAGCCAAGACATGGAAGCAACCTAAATGTCCATCGACAGAGAAATGGATAAAAGAGACGTGGTACATATACACAATGGGGTATTACTCAGCCATAAAAAGGAATGAAATAATGGCATCTGCAGCAACATGGCTGGACTTAGAAATTATCATGCCAAGTGAAGTTAGACAGTGAGACACCAACATCATATGCTATCACTTATATGTGGAATTTAAAAAAAAGGGCACATGAACTTCTTTGCAGAACAGAAACTGACTCACAGACTTTGAAAAACTTAAGGTTACCAGAGGAGACAGGTTGTGGGGGGGAGGGATGAGCTGGGGGTCTGGAATGAGATGTTGTAAAATTGGGTTGTGATGATGGTTGTACAACTATATACATATAACAAAATTCATTGAGTTATAAACATCCTTCAGTAGCATGAAGCAGGAGACTGACCAAGCCATAGAAATACAAGGTAAGCAATGGGCCAGATCAAATTCTGTGTAACATCTTTCAGTGAGCATCAGAAGATATCAACATTAATGCTTGTGAGAACACAGACTAAATTTATCTCTCACACTATGCTCAAACATGGCAATTATTTCTTTAATTACATAAGATCTGTATCATCATTGCAAAAACATACCAGTAAAAGTTTCAGTACAAGGATTTATGCCAGCCAGCCTCTTTGATGTCCCGAAATCAGAGATCTTGAGAACACCACTGTAGGTATTAATCAACACGTTGTCACCCTAGAGAACAGAGAACTTCAATTAAAAATGTTACCTTTCTTCCAATGCTGTTTGTGGCTGGCTTGAAAGTCTAAGAAGGAAAGGCACCTTTCCTGCCAACAAGGACACTAATTCTATACGCTTCACTCACAGTCACTCTCAGTGATGAATTCTTGACACCATTTTTGTTTACACATTATCAAGTTCACAATCTGCTACTCAAATCACAAGTTCCAACATGGTTCCTACTTAGAGCCTGCTGTGGTTTACAGATAGTAGGTGCTATCTGTGTCTGATCCAGATATGATAAGTTAAATTAGTACATTTATAACTTCCCACTTTATTTTCTTTTCTATGTTGTTTTACTTCTTTTCCTGGAATACTTAGGGACAGCACAAATACATGGGGTTTGATAGTTGGTTTTAGGGTAGTAATATTAACTTACTTTCAATAGTCCAAACTTTGTCGGAGTTACTAGTTGGATTCTTTGAAAGGAAAACTTCATAAATTATCTAATTTTAGTTTAACCCATGAGTAAATGATACTTATAAGAAGTGGGGATTTTATTTTTTTCCTTCTACATACTCATCCACTAACTGAACAAATACTGACTATCTACTACAGGCAAGAATACAAAGATTAACCAGCCTGTAAGCTTCTCGGGACAGGGCCCATATCCTGTTTAACTTTGTTCCTCTGAGCCACCAGCCCCACAGAGCACCCGAAACAGTGCCAGGCATGTAGTGGAAATTCAACCTTTGTTGGCTGAACATAGTTAAGGAGTTTATTTTTTGAGTAGATAAGACATGAATATCAACAACTAACTCAGATCAGAGTGATGTATTTCTGCTATTTCTAGGATGGGTGGATTGATTGATTGATTGATTGACTTTAGGGCCGCACCCGCAGCATATGGAAGTTTGAATCAGAACTGCAGCCGCTGGCCGACACCACAGCCACAGCAACACCAGATCCAAGCGTTGTTTGTGATCTACTCTGCAGCTCACAGAAACACCGGATCCTTAACCCATTGACTGAAGCCAGGGATCAAACCGGCATCCTCATGGTTACTAGCCAGGTTCTTAACCCACTGAGCCACAATGGGAATTCCTATTTATTCATTACCTAAAAACTTTTTTTTTTTTATGGCCACACCTGTGGCATATGGAAGGAAGTTTCTGGGTCAGGGACTGAAGCTCAGCCACAGCTGTGACCTATGCCACAGCTATGGCAATGCTGGATCCTTAACCTACTGCACCAGGTCAGGAATCGAACCTGGGCCTCCACAGTAACCTAAGCCACTGCATTAGGAGTCTTAACCCACAGTGCCAGAGCAGGAACTCCCAGGGTTTATTTATCATTCCTAATTAATAGCCATAACACAATATAACTTTTGCAAATAAAACAATGACCCATCAAGGCCCTTAAGAAAAAGAAGCCTAGTGCATTCCTACCTTTATATCTCGGTGAACTATCTGATTGTCATGGAGGTATTTTAATCCTTCCAGTATTTGCTTCGTATAAAAGCCAATGGTTTGCTCATTGTCTTTCAGTGGACCCCATTTGGAGCGAAGGAGAGCAGAAAGACTTCCTGTAAGTAGGGAGAAACAGTGGGTAAAATCGTACCCAGAAGAGTTCTTTAAAGCAAATTAATAATGTAACATTAATTTAAGCTAACATTTACGGTTATTCACGGTGGCTTGGGGAATGTACTAGGTATTTGGGCTCAAATATAAATAGAAAAGTATCGCTGCTCTGATACAGTTGAAGTAGAAGTTCAATCAATTGCTAATCTTAATGTCACAACGATTGATACTAAAACAGTTCTGATATTTATTTTTTGTCCCTTAATAAACTCTAACATAATGTCATATGTCTAATTTCTCTTTTAATTTAGACAAACTAAGACCTGTAAAGTAGTAAATCCCATTCAATTTTACTCCTTTTCTAGGCCCTAGAAACATCACTCTTTTTAAAGTAAGCTGTTTTTTAAGATTTTTCTATATTTTTACTGAGGTATAGCTGATGTACAATATTATATAGGTTTCAGGTGTACAAAGCTGTGATTTATAACTTTTCAAGGTTATATTCCATTTATAGTTATTATAAAATACTGGCTACAATACCTGTGTTATACAATAAAAATGCTTTGCAGGTTATTTATTTAATACATAGCAGAAACAATACTTTTTAAAGAAAAAAAAACATTTTTTACCTCCTGGGACTTGCTCCATGAAGATTTTAATGAAACCGTTCTCACTGAAAGAGCCCAGATACTGGACAATATTTTTGTGCTTCAGATGCTTATGCAATGCTATTTCTTCATGTAGTGGCTGGGAGTATCTGAAATATGTGCAAATGCCAATGAGCTAATTATGTGGCCAGACCTTTGCATACAAATTTAAGTAACACAAATCGAAAATGCCAGCTACATATATGCCCATATATGAAATCAAATATGACTATCTAAGGCCTTTATTTCTCATCATGTAAATTCTGTGAAGGTGGAGCTGTGGTAGGGTCTGAGGGGAAACGTGTCAGGTACTCTTCTGGGCCTTGTGCATATATTAACTCATTTTTCACAGCAACCCCATGAGAAGGTACTACTAAGATGTCCATGTTACACTTAAGGAAACTGATTTGCAGAGAAGATAACTAACTTGTCCCAAATCTCAAAGCTAGTAAACAACAGAGCTAAGATTTGAATCCAGGAAAATTGAAATCACCCACATAGTGCACTATCCACATTAACATGACTTTCTATTCCACTGGTTTCATAATATAAGTTTATTATTCCAGGATATTCTTGCCCAGGAAGATAAAAATTACCAATAATCTTAATATTCATTCCAGAACTTACTGAAAGGCCCAGCAACTCTTCAGTAGAAAACATAAAATCATTTGCATGCCAAGTCTCCTTGATTCTATTCTAATCAATTCTATTTTATCACGATTTTTTTACCCAGTCCTAACCAAGACTTCATAGTGAAAGACCAGCTATAGACCAGACTTCAAATTCATGTACTTGGTATATGCTGATTCGTCAAATTATAAGAGAAAAGTATTTATATTTCTGGAACAGACAGAATAATACTTCTGATGATTATCTGAATTACTATAAAGCTTATAGGCTCTTAACAATCCTGAATACTACCACATACTATATTAATATAACTGTTATATAACTATGGTAGGGTGTCAGCAAAGATAAACATAACCAGAGACTCAAAGATATTCCCTAATTTTTTTCCTGTTGTACAGGGGGCTACAGGTATGAAAAGCACTAGTCACTAAATCATAAAATACAAGCCTGATGCCTCATAATTTGCTTCAGTCCTACATGCAAGAAATGCTCAGATCCTACAATGGCAAGTCCATATAGGAGAATGGGATTTTTTAATGCCAACAACAAATATTAGAATTGGTTAGTATTGAATAATCCTATTTTCATGAAGCTTATCAGCATAAACTATAAATCTAATGCAATTAGTAGGTTACCAAAATCCAAATTCCTTTAATTGAAACAAATTTTATAATCTGTGAAATATTACTCAGAAAGTGCCAACATCAGCAACAAAAATTGACTTGCACATTAGATCTTTTATTCATTTTTCTTTAGAATTGCTCTAGGAACTAAAGGCAGGTATTAAACTAAACCCCTTAACAAGACAACAGTTAGGGACAACAACACCATTTTGATTATTGCTTGAATGAAATAACCTACGAAATACCAGTACCCAGTGTTACCAATAAGATATTTAGGTAATAACTCTCAGCAATGAAGACATTTACAAGTTATTTCTCCTATGGAGTTTTTTTTTTTTTTAATTTATTTTTTCATCGCTTAATGGTTTTTATTACAATTATAGGTGTATAAAAATCATCACAACTCAATTTGATAGCATTTCCATCCCAAACCCTCAGAGCATCCCCCCCGAGGAAAACATAGGCCAAACACTCTCTGACATAAATGACAGCAACATCTTCTCAGATCCATCTGTCAGAGTAAGGACAATAAAAAGAGAAATAAACAAATGGGACTTAATTAAACTTCAAAGCTTCTGCACAGCAAAGGAAACCCTAAACAAAACAAAAAGACAACCCACAGAATGGGAGAAAATATTTGCAAATGGATCGACTGACAAGGGATTAATCTCCAAAATATACAAACACCTCCTACAGCTTAACACCAAAAAACAAACAACCCCATCAAAAAATGGGCAGAGGAACTAGGCAGACAATTCTCCAAAGAAGACATGCAGATGGCAAATAAACACATGAAAAGACGTTCAACATCTCTCCTCATTAGAGAAATGCAAATCAAAACCACTATAAGGTACCACCTTACACCAGTCAGAATGGCCATCATCAAAAAGTCTACAAACAGTAAGTGTTGGAGAGGGTGTGGAGAAAAAGAATCCCTACTACACTGTTGGTGGGAATGCAAATTGGTGCAGCCACTGTGTAAAACAGTATGGAGATTCCTCAGAAAACTCAAAATAGAATTACCACTTGATCCAGCAATCCCACTCCTGGGCATCTATCCAGAGGAAACCATGACTCGAAAAGACACATGTACTCCAGTGTTCACTGCAGCACTCTATGCAATAGCCAGGTCATGGAAACAACCTAAATTCCCATCGACAGAGGAGTGGATAGGGAAGATGTGGTACATACACACAATGGAATATTACTCAGCCATTAAAAAGAACGAAATAACATTTATAGCAAGATGGATGGACCTAGAAATTATCATGCAAAGTGAAACCAGTCAGACAATTAGACAGCAACATCCAATGCTACCGCTTACATGTGGAAACTAAAAAGACACAATGAACTTTGCAGAACAGACAGTGACTCACAGACTTTGGAAAACCTATGGAGTTTAAAACACGTTATTAGCACTAGTAAATAAGGTCGCTCTTGATATGTATGAGATAAACTTGTGGAAATATTGGGCTCATTCCATAGATTTAGGAGATCAAGAGGACTAAATAATCTGAAGCAAGAGACTCAGTTTATAATTAAAGGGCTCCCACGTCCTGACCCTCTATTAAATGTCAATCATAAATGTTTAAATATAACACCCCGGAGAAACAAATATACCACACACATCCCTCCATATGTAACCAAAAGATAGCTCAAAAGTTACAATAGTCAGGAATCCTCCTAGCTAAAATGAGAACTCTTCCCCAACATGGAAATGATTAGAAATACCCAGCAATTCTCACTAAGTGTAAGTGAAAGTTTAAGGACCAAGCACTGAATAAGTATGAAATTATAATTTGTTCAGGTCAATAAATTATGCTTGTCTACGGGAATTATAAGAAAATCCATTTCTTCTCAATTAGTTGTGACAACAGAAAGAAGACATGGTAGAGAAATCCTTAAAAGCGTTTAGCTTTGAAACATTATTAAATCAAGCAGGTCTCCAGAGCACCTCTCCTGAATTAAATTCCTTACAACCATCCAAACCAGTGGCTCCCAACCATGGCTGGACATTTGCAGATCCCGGAAGGATTTTTAAAAATAACCAATGTCTACAACCCACCTCAGAATTTTGGGGGGTAGGGCCCGAGTATCAGCATTTTTAAAAGTTCCCCAGTTGGCTCTAATATAAAGCTGGTTGGAAATATCGAAGTAAATAGTTGAGGGGTGTGTTGAATGCTACTGGAAACCAACCTGAGATGAACAACTAGTTGGAATACATTATGAGAGTGCCCTTGAAAATCCACCTGCTCATTATGACTACACTGAATCTTTAACAAAGTGTTTTTAGAGTGTGAGGGAAACACAGAAGAAGCTGTTTTTGTTGCTATGATCCTTCACTACAGATGGCAGTGCTCAATGTATGCTAGATAATGCATTATTCACACTCATCCTACCATCTTGGCAATTATCCTTCGTAACTGTTACCTTTTTAAATGAAACCTTGAAACCTCTCCAGGGCACAAAGATAGAAATACAATAATATGATAGACTTCACTGTAATCTTCCTTTATAGTAACGAAAAGATGTCCCATGACAGCTGTTCAAGAGAAGGGCTCACCATGCAAGTGTTTTCAAACAACCCATATTATGCCAAATAGATCTTTGTTGGCGCTGGTGTACTCTCTTTGTGCATAGTGGCAGCTGAACAAACTTAAATTACAGAGATGGTCTTAAAAGTGGTTTTCTTCCAAGAACCTACTTACATGTATCTGATGGTGGGAAGAGAGGTGATATTGCTAAAGATTAGTGAGTTGGCTGTAGCAATTTGAAAGCAACAACCCTTTAAAAGTTTACATTGCTTAAAAATCTACTCTACTATATATGATTTAAGAAACTATAGCAATGTTTAACAAAAGATTTAGTATGACAAATTTATATATGTTGCTCTAGGTTTTTAATGAATAGTTTCTATCACTACCCCATAAGAATTCATATATGCATCTCATGAATTAGCAAAGGGGAAACTGTAAAAATACCATAGAAAACACAAAATTGAATCCATGCATGTGGTAAACAGTAAAAGCTGTTTGCCTACCCAACACCCGTCCCTCCCTCTTTTTTGGATTTTGTTTGGAAGCCATAAAAGAAGCTATGAGGCAGCAGAAATCATGAGACTGAGAGAAGACATAATTGTTGTTTGGAGAAACAAACGATAGGACAGAGCCCTAAAGCATGGAGCAGCAGATAATCCTGGCCCTGGAACTGTTCTGCTCTGAACAAGTTGTTCCTAAAAGCCATCCCAGTTCCCTCAAGGCTCATTACGTGTGGTTCAAGCCATCTCCTCAAATGTTTCTTCTCTTCACAGCCGCTGCGTATGTTACACCTTTTATAGTCATCCCACAGTTTTTGGAGATTCTTGGTTTTTTTTTTCTTTCCAGTCTTTTTTTCTTTTTGCTTGTCAGTTTTGGACATTTCTATCAGCAAATCCTCAAGTTCAGAGACTGAAGCTCAGGGATCGCACCCTAAGCTTTGATGGGCAGTGTCCAGCCCATCAAAGGCATTCTTCATTCTATTAAAGTGGTTTTCTCCTCTAGCACCTCTGTTTGATTCTTTCTTGGAATTTCCACCTCTCCACTTCCACTGACATTTGTTCTTGCGTGTTGTCTACTTTTTCCATCAGAGCCCTTAGTGGATTAATCACGGTTGGTTTAAATTCCCAGTCTGATCGTCCCAGCCTCCCTGTCACACCTGTATCTGGTTCTAATGCTTGCTTTACCTCTTCAAACGATATTTTTTGCCTTTTAGTGTCGCTGGAAATTTTTTGTGGAAAGCTGGAATGATGGCGTAGGTTAAAGGGACTCTGCTAATAAGACCTTGAGTGGTGCGGTGGCGAGGTGGGGGGCGAGGGGAAGCACTGTTCTATGAACCAGTCTCTGTCTTTCAGTGAGCCTGTGCCGCTGGGCTGTGAACTTCACGAACGCTTCCCAGTCCCTGAGGTGGGACAGGGTGGCCGGAGTGGGCTGGAGTTGGGCATTTCTCTTCCCCCAGGTCGGTTAGGCTCTGAGGACAGAGTTTCAGCTCTGGTAAAATAGTTTCTCTTGAGGGCAGGCCTTATTAAGAACAGAACACTCAAGTGTATTTCACAATAGCTATTTGACTCCTACCCCTGCAGGAAGCCTAGGGGAGGGGGACTTTTCTTTTTTTTCTTTTCTGATATTCTTTCTGAGAGCCTGACAGGGCTTCTGGAGGCAAAACTTACAAAAGAATGGGACAGCCCTATGACTGTGTCTCCATTGTTGGGGACAGTAGTTTGTCCTGTGACGTCCCTTTCCTGATGGCTCTAAAGAACACTGGCTGATTTCTCAGTTTGTCCAGCTTTCCGCTGGCTGTTTAGGATGGAGTGCTGATTTCCAGCCTCCTGACATGCTGGACTGGAACTTGGAAACTTTGGTTCAAACTATTTTTTTTTTTTTTTTGCCTTATCTAGGGCCACAGCCGCAGCGGCATATGGAGGTTCCCAGGCTAGGGGTCTAACAGGAGCTGTAGCCGCCAGCCTTCACCACAGCCACAGCAACGCGAGATCTGAGCCACGTCTGCAACTTAACACCACAGCTCATGGCAACGCCGGATTCTTAACCCACTGAGCAAGGCCAGGGATTGAACCCGCAACCTCATGGTTCCTAGTTGGATTCGTTAACCACTGAGCCATGATGAGAACTCCGAGGTTCAAACCATTTCTGATGGTGCCCGTTCTCCATCTCTCCATATTAAAAACCCAATCACCGTCCAGGGTAACCTGAGCCCAACACACACAGGGCTGTTCTCTCTTCTACTCTTCGAAAGTGATGCCCTTGTTACCTTGGAGATGCTGTCCTCCCCCATCCGAGTCTTGGGCTTGAATCACTGAATAATGCATCAGCTAAACCTCAGAGGGAGCTAATTACAGCAATGGAGTTTTCAGACAGGGTTGCATTAATTAGAATATCACCAAAATATTTTAAAAATACCATTAACAACCCAAATGCCTTAGAAAAGAGCTTTCAACAGCCACAGTTACTGTACCTGCTATCTCTCTCTGGGATTTCCTTAATGGCGATTCTGACTTGGTTGCTCAGATCGCGGCCCGCATAAACTATTCCGTAAGTACCTTTTCCTAAAACGACTCTGTCACCATTTTCATCATATTCATAGTCATACTATAAGAGGAGAAAGGGGGAGAGAAGGTTGAAACGTGAGTTGCAGTCCACATTTTAAACATCAACTTTTCCCAAGAGCATTTCCCCTTATAGTATTAAAGGGCTTTCAGAAGGGAAGCAACCAGATGAAGTTCTAACAGCTTCTAGAACCAAAAAATAGACTCAAGGTAAGCATATGTTGTTTGTGTTTTCACAATGCTTAGGAATGCAGTGGGGGCTATATATTTAAATCCATAAAAACTCTTCTTCAAAAGCCCACTGGAATTCTTTTCATCCACTGAATCCTGTTTTTCATTGATTCAGGAGATGAGTAGGATTAGCATCAGTGTCTATCAACAGCTATCACATCTAATTAACTTTTTCTTTTGTTTGTCAGCTTTTTGTACTATGAAAGTATTTCACACTCTGTCGGGGGAATAAAACCACTGAAAGGCTTTGAGTAAGAGGAAAATTCTGAGGTTGACTAGTTGACAATGATAAAGGAAGGATTATTTGTACTTCAGCCCTGATTCCCGATTCGGCAAGATTAAAAAACATTTTAAAAGTAAAAAATGGAGGAAATTTTTCGTTTTTCATGTAAAAAGGAAATATCTACAGCGCTAAGCCCCGAATTATCCAGCATGTCAGTCAAATATGGAAAACTGGATGAAATGAAAGGGGTATAGTGACATGTCGTAGGGACCTTCTCAGATCTGGAGGTGTCATCCAAAAAGGCACATCTTTTGTCCTGGACTTGAACTACAGGATGCAGGGTCATCAAATGATCAAGCCATTTCTCTGTAGAAACCCACTGCAAAACTACAGACCAGCAGGGAGGTACATGAGAACAACCCTCTCCTCCTGCCCACATTTTGCTGGAGTATATAACTGGAGGCCCGTGGGTAGATTCAACTCACAGAAGGGTTTGAGTTAGCCACTTTAAAGAAAAACTGATTTCTAACATTCACAAGCCAGCGAATGTAACATTAACACTGCTAAGTAATCCAAGAGGATAATGATCATGGAGTTTTACACTCACGACATAACCTGAAAACATAGAGAGCTGATAAAATTACAAATAAAAATAGAGAACTATAAACCACAACAGGTTTAATGGTACTCTTTTAGAAACTGCTGTATCTAGCAGACTAATTCAAAGTAGAGACCATAATGGCACAAATAACAAGTTTGGTAAAACATATACAGAGAGAGCCCTGTATCCAGATATAACTTGCTTTCACGCACATATGAAAAACGTAATACCTAGTCACATGTTAAGCCACAAATTTCAGCAAATTTCAAAGAACAGATATCACAAAGACCATGACCTTTCACCACAAGATATTAAAAACAGGATAGCCAGGAGTTCCCCTCGTGGCTCAGTGGTTAATGAACCCGATTAGCATCCATGAGGATGCAGGTTTGATCCCTGGCCTCGCTCAGTGGGTTAAGGATCCGGCGTTGCCGTGAGCGGTGGTGTAGGTTGCAGAAGTGGCTTGGATCCGTTGCTGTGGCTCTGGTGTAGGCCAGCGCTACAGCTCCTATTGGACCCTAGCCTGGGAACCTCCATATGCCTCAGGTGTGGCCCCCCCAAAAAGACAAAAAAATAAAAATAAATAAAAGATAAATAAATAAAAATAAGATAGCTAAGAGAGTTCCCTGGTGGCCTAGTGGTTGAGAATTTGGTGTTGTCATTGCTGCTGTGGCTGACTAGTGCAGTTTAAAATTATCAATGGATTAAAAAGTAAATGATCAGGAGTTCCCTTTGTGGCTCAGTGGTTAACGAATCCGACTAGGAACCATGAGGTTGTGGGTTCGATCCCTGGCCTTGCTCAGTGGGTTAAGGATTCGGCGTTGCCGTGAGCTGTGGTGTAGGTTGCAGACGTGGCTCGGATCCCACGTGGCTGTGGCTGTGGCTGTGGCCGGCAGCTACAGCTCCTGTTAGACCCCTAGCCTGGGAACCTCCATATGCCACGGGTGCGGCTCTAGATAAAGACAAAAAATAAAAAATAAAAAGTAAATGATCATGGGGAATGACAAGGAGAGCAGTTTATATCAAATACTACAAACACAGAACTATGTAGACGACAAATTTCATGGCTTTAAAAAATTATATTAGAAAATAATTTTTTTATGATTTTTATTTTTCCCATTATAGTTGACCCAGCCATATATATATATGTATATATATATACTCTTATGAGATCCTGCTGTACAGCACAGGGAACATCACTTGTGATGGAACATGATGGAGGATAATGTGAGAAAAAGAAAACTTTTTTTTTGCCTTTTTGTCATTTTAGGGCTGCACCTGTGGCATGTGGAGGTTCCCAGGCTAGGGGTCGAATCGGAGCTGTAGCTGCTGGCCTAAGCCACTGCAGCAACGCCAGATCCGAGCCGCGTCTGCAACCTACACCACAGCTCACGGCAGTGCCAGATCCTTAACCCACTGAGCAAGGCCAGGGATTGAACACACAACCTCATGGTTTCTAGTCGGATTCATTAACCACTGAGCCACAACGGGAACTCCCAATTTTTTTGGGGGGGTTGCTTTTTAGGGCCACATGTGCAGCATACGGAAGTTCCCAGGCTAGGGGTCAAATCGGAGCTGCAGCTGCCGGCCTACACCACAGCCACAGCAAAACCAGATCTGAGCCACATCTGAGAACTACACCATAGCATAGCTCATGGCAATGCCTAATCCTTAACCCACTGAGCAAGGCCATTAACTGAACCCATATCCTCATGGATTCTAGTCTGATTCGTTATCACTGAGCCACAATGGGAACTCCACAATCCAAAATTTTTAAAATACATAACAACTCACCACCAGTGAGTATTGATTCGATAAACATCAGTCTTCAAAATGTCATAAAAAAGGAAACTGAAACTATAAAACAAGTACCTTTTTTTGCCTTTTTAGGGCCATACCCGTGGCATATGGAGGTTCCCAGGCTAGGGTCCAGTCGGAGCTGTAGTGCTGGCCTACACCAGAGCTACAGCAACTGATTCAAGCCACACTGAGACCTACACCACCGCTCACGGCAACACCAGATCCTTAACCCTCTGAGCAAGGCCAGAGATTGAACCTGCATCCTCGTGGATGCTTGTCGGGTTTGTTAACCACTGAGCCACAACAGGAACTCCCTAAAATAAGTACGTTTAACATAAAGATATAAAATAATAGATCCAAATCACGAGAAAAGGATAGGGCACTCTGAAAAAGGCCAGACAGGCGTTCCCTTGTCGCTCAGTGACTTAAGGATCTGGTATTGTCACTGCCAGGAGTCCAGTTCACTGCTGTGGCACGAGTTTGATCCCTGGCCTGGGAACTTCCATATGATGCAGGCGCAGTCAAAAAAAAAAAAAAAAGCCAGATAGATTTGAGACAGAATGAAACCTAACTTTCAGAAATTGAGCCCTAAGTTGGAAAAATAAAAATAGATTCACACTCAGATATAATATGGGGAAACTACAAAATATGAAAGCCAATGAGGAAGTCACAAAAGGAAGTAGAGATTAAAAAGGACAAATTAGGAGTTCCCATTGTGGCTAGGGGTAACGAAACCAACTAGTGTCCATGAGGATACAGGTTCAATCCCTGGCCTCACTCAGTGGGTTAAGGATCTGGCATTGCTGTGGCTGTGGCACAGACCAGCAGCTGCAGCTCCGATTTGACCCCTAGCCTGGGAACCTCCATATGCTGCAGGTGCGGCCCTAAAAAAAATTTTTTTTAAAAGGACACATAATCCATAACTCACAAAGGCAGGTAATCAGACCATTCTGTGAACTCTCTGGGGTACACATTCTCAATTTGAGAGACCCCTGCCGTAGAGGATGAGGAAGATGTAGGGCATGTTGTTACCAGCTCATTTATTCGTTTCCAGCTGGTTTCCAAGCCTCGGTAGAAGGCAATCAGGTTGTATGTAGTCTCTTGGGGAAAACTACGCCCAGTCCCATGCCAGGACTAAGTGAGCACTGACTTCCCTAGAGTGGACCCTTCTCTGGCAGAGGAAAGACGTTAAGCTGCGGAAGGGAGGTGTCTACTTCCCCAGTAGCAACACTGTACCCAGTGTTCATTGGAGAATACGCCTGCTTTAACTGCCTAACATAATGCTGAGGACTATCCTAGATCAGAGGAGAAAACCCCGTATGTTTACAGGGTCTGGGAACAGGAAACGGGGATCATTTAACAATTTCCCCAGACTAGGAGATAAAACTCCAGCACAGAAGCAGTAAACATAGTCCCAAAATTCCCCCGGAAGGAGCCCAAGTCTCCACACCCAATCCCTGCAGTCCGGACTTTTGCCATGTTGTGCCAATGCCACGTGTGCTGGAAATTTACCAGCCAGGACCCAGGCTGGCAGGAGGCAGGACGGAGTGGATCACAAAGTAGCTCGTCCTTGCCAGTGTGCCCTATCCAAGGAACAGAAACCTATGCACTGAACCTACCATCAACTTACATAACGCACTGTAACTTGAAAAAAAAATCAACTTTCAATAATCTACCTCATTTGACAGTCATAATAAGCCTGCATCCTAGTAGGGAAGGTCTATGATTAGCTCCAACTTATAAATGATCAGAAAGAACTTCCACTGAAAATATGCCAGAGCAGTGGCTTTTACCCAGCTCATCGGATTCTAGATTTTCTGTTCTTTCTACTACTAGTGCTGTAGGAAAATCCTTTTTATAGCATAAGAGCTTACAAGGTGCACCTTAGGTCTGTTTCCAGACACCAGTATTATAAGGGTGTTTCAGCACATCGTCAATATGCACCGGAACAGCCATTCGCTTATTCAAGCAGACGTACGAGAGACACCTGCTGGCCTTCTCAGACTCCACTCTTCCCTTTAAAGCCCTTACTCCCCACATCAAGTTGACTGCCAAACGCCGCCAGGTTGACTCTGGCTGCTCTTACCTCCAGTCAGGCCCTCCCTGCTTCTGTGCTAATTCTACAGACTCTTGACTGGCCTCCCTGCCCCCTCCTCTCATTGTCCTGACCCCCAGTTCATTCTCCATTAAGTTGACAGTGAGCTTTCCAAAGCCCAAAGTTCCAAAGTGAGATGTCCATGCTCACACCACTGCCTCTGCCTTACTGACTCCTTGTTCCTTTCAGGATCAAATCCAAACTCCTTAGCCTGACATCCATTCCCGTCAGAACCTATGTCCAGCCATCTATGTCATCAATCTCCTGCCAAAACTCTCATTGAGGGTCCCAGGCTCGCAGCGCCTTCACACATGTGCGTTTTCTATCTGGATTATTTTGCCTCATCCTTCAAAACAAGGAAGCTTTCTTTCCTTCCTTCCTTCCGTCCAACTTTCCCTTTCTTCCTCCCTCCCTTTCCTTTTCTTTCTTTCTCTTTCTTTTTTCTTTCCTTCCTTCCTTTCCTTTCTTGCTCTTTCTTTCCTTTTCTTTCTTTCTTTTTTCTCTCTCTCTTTCCTTCCTTCCTTCCTCCTTCCTTCCTTCCTTCCTTCTCTCTTTTTGCTTTTTAGGCCCACACCTGTGGCACATGAAAGCTCCCAGGCTAGAGGTCCAATCGGAGCTGCAGCTGCTGGCCTACACCACAGCCACAGGAACGTGCGATCCGAGCCACATCTGCATCTACACCACAGCTCGCCTCATGGCAACGCTGGATCCTTAACCCACTGAGTGAGGCCAGGGGTCGAACCTGCATCCTCAGGGATACTAGTCACTGAGCCACGACAGGAACTCCCAAGGAAGCTTTCTTGAACTGTCTACCTGGCCCTGAAGAGCTGGACTAGATTCCGGTCCGATGTGCTTCCAAGGTCTTCTGCCCTCCCTCTCTCAAGCATTTTTCACTCTTCTCTTACCCAATCTGCATTCCAGTCTGTATTCTGAACGCTCTGAGAACAAGGGCTTTATCTGTAATACTCTGTCCCTAGACCCATCTCTGGCTACTGCTTAGTGATTGTTTGCTTAATTAATCAGGATATAGAAAACTTGATGAGAATCTTTAAAAAAAAAAAGGATGCCAAATAAAACCTTTAACATCAGTATCTGTTTATTTTTGATTGAAAGGAGTTTTGCCACAGGAATACTCATATGGCAAAATAAAGAATATTTAAGCCTCAATCTAATCAATCTAATATTTAAGCTCAAGCTTTAGTTTCCTCCATGAATGTCAAGCACCAAAAGACTATCCTTTTTTAAAAAGAATACTTATTAAGTATAGAAATCGAATCCTGTTAAATGAAGTGGTTATGGTAAAAATCAAAAGCACTTTCAATAAAACTGGAAACTATTCCAATGGGTATTGCTGCTTTCTTTCTTTCCCTCCCTTCCTTCCTTCCTTTTCTCTCTTTCTTTCCTTCTTTCTTTCTTTCTTTCTTTCTTTCTCTTTCTTTCCTCTCTTCTCTTCTTTCTACTCTTACAAAGATATAAATTGAAAGGGCAGGTTTGAGAAAAGCACCCTGACCTACAAGGACAGAGAATTATCTCTGTGATAGTCAGAAAAAGTAGAACACAGCCTCGGCCAAAAGCCAAGGGAAGGCAGGGTCTGGCAAATGACAAATATGGGGAGAAAAGAAGGCGAGGGTGGGGGGAACAGAGTGTTTTAAAACATAAAAGTAAAATTACACTGCTTATATAGTTTGCATTCTATTTCTATGGCAATGGGTTGGCAAATCAACTTGTTGCTAAGGGAGACAACTGCATTTTGAAGCAGTGACGGGAATGCTTCTAGAATCAGCCCTCTCTTGTTGCCTGCCCAGAACTGTCTAAACTGGCACTGGGAAGAGAATGAGCACAGGAGACAATACTGACAAGGCCAAACAGCAAAGTGGTGACTCACTTAGTCCTTGCAGCTGTCGAGGGACCCACAGTAAAGCAACCACCTTCCAAAAAGCTATGCTTTTAGTAATTAAGTACTTCCCCTGGTACTTAATTACCTTAGGTGAGTAGTCACCTCAAAGACCCAAGGGTGGCTTTGTGAATTTTCAGTCTGTATTGCTCCAGTAATATGTAAATGCTAAAAACATTCGTAACTACTAATAACAATAATGAATACTAAAAATGCTGTCAGTACAAATATCTAATTTGATGGTTCTCTCCTCTCTCAGATCTTTACTCAGATTTTCCCTTCTTAAGGAGCCTTCCTTTCCTGGCTTCCTTGTCCAAAATTACATATCCCGTTACACTATAACTTCTTAAATCCTTCGCTGCTTAATTTTTCTCCTTTACAACTGATTGTTATCAAAGATACTATATATTTCACTTACTGTCAATTTCCCACTAGGATGTGGGCTCACTGAAGGCAGATATTTTCTCTATTTTGTTCTCGGCTGGATCCTCAGCCCCTACAAAAGTGCCTTCCACCTAGCAGATGTCCAATAATTATTTGTTGAGTGAACTGATTGGATCCACTTGCACCCACTAATGTGGTGTGAAGATTATTTTAAACTAAAAACATCTGAATAAGTAGCAGCTGCAAAAACAAAAACAAAAACAAAAACAAAAAACAAAAACAAACCAAATCAGCTTCTTTGGCTGATTTAAGCAAAGACTCTTGAAAACATGGCTGCCCTAAACTCCTTTCTGGTAGGTTTACAACCACTTACACCTGCATGAGAAATTACTAAACAAAACTTTTTCAAAACTTTCTGTACTTGTTTCTCATTAGTTTCCCACTGTGCTGCTTTCCCTTGAAGTTCTATTATGGATTTGTCTTATCAAGATAAACTCAACTCTCGCTGTTTAAGAGTCACTTCTTTGCATGCTTCCACTAACAGGAATAAACCTTGTCTTTTCTCCCATTAATCTGGTTTTTACCAGTTAACGTGCAGGCCCGTAACCATAAGTTGGTAGAGGAAAGAGTTTTTTTTCTCACAGCAAAATAAATAAATGAGTAAC
Organism: Catagonus wagneri; assembly: GCA_004024745.2. Taxonomy (NCBI): domain Eukaryota; kingdom Metazoa; phylum Chordata; class Mammalia; order Artiodactyla; family Tayassuidae; genus Catagonus; species Catagonus wagneri. The sequence goes on along the minus strand of PVHT020000077.1, from coordinate 20,009,321 downwards.
TAACCGACATTCTTATCATACATTATGATATCAGTGTGGTAACTACGTGTGATCAGCTTCAGATCTGTACAAAAATAGAAATAGTCTGTTAAAGAAAAAGAAACCAGTGAGATACTTGATGACTCTGAATTGATTTAAATGAATTCTAAACCATCATTTACTGTTAATGTTTGTGAGGCAAATCATCAGAAAAAGAAATGGTAAAGGTATTTCATCATGTGGCAGATTTGCAGCGCAAGGAAAACATTTCCCCCACCCCCCCCTTTTTTTTTTTTTGGCTTTTTAGGGCCGCACCTGCAGTATATGGAGGTTCCCAGGCTAGGGGTCTAATTGGAGTTGTTGCTGCCAGCCTACTATGCCAGAGCCACTGAAACGCCAGATCCAAGCCGAGTCTGCAACATACACCACAGCTCATGGCAACGCCGGATCCTTAACCCACTGAGTGAGGCCAGGAATCAAACCCACAACCTCACGGTTCCTAGTAGGATTCGATTCCGCTGCGCCACGACGGGAACTCCGAAAACATTCCTTTTTTCTTGCTTGTCCCCACTCCATCCCACAAGGAGGTAACTTCCTCTTTATGCAGGCTGGAAACTACCTGTGCAAAGATTCACAGGGCCAGCTGCTGCGACTACCTCGGGCTTGTGTCAATCGCATGCCCATTCTGCTAAAACGGTGAAGGTAAAAATGCACAAAAGAAGGATGAGGAGGAGGAGTTCCCATTGTGACTCAGGGGGTTACAAACCCAACTAGTATCCATGAGGATGCGGGTTCGATCCCTGGCCTCGCTCAATGGATTAAGGTTCCGGCGTTGCCGTGAGCTGTGATGTACGTCGCATCTGCAGCTTGGATCTGACATTGCAGTGGCTGTGGCAAAGGCAGGTAGCTGCAGCTCTGATTCTAACCCTAGCCTGGGAACTTCCATATGCCTCAGGTGTGGCCCTAAAAAGCAAAGCAAAAAAACCCCCAAAAAACAAAAAACAAAACAAAAAAACGATGGAGGGAAGAGAGAACGAGGGAGAGAGAATATATGTATGTTTGGGAAGGTAGTGAGGAGGAAGGCATCATATTCTGTATTGAACATCAACAGACCTCAGTAATTTATGTTTATTTTTCAAGAACAAAAAAGAGAAAGAGATGAAGAGAATAGGTCGAGAGTGGCTTGATTACGGTATTCATCCTTTCATTGATTTTACATTGATTCAACAGCCTTCAAGCCAGTTTCCCAGCATTTACTCTGCCTCCTCCTCCTATCCATAGCCCCTTACTCTTGGTTTGAGATACTATTTAAACAGCTCCGGTTTTGTCACTCCCCGGCTTCAAACCCTTCTCAGCCTACTGAATGAACTTCCCCTTGGACGCCTGGCACCATGCAGGACTATGTGGTTTAAAGGGGAAGAGAGCCACAGTCTAGCCTTCGGATGTTAACAGTCTGGGGCAGGCTGTGGAATCACAAGGCAAAGAAGAGAACTAAGGCAGAGGAGTGCTGTGAGAACAGAGAAAAGTGAGAAGGGATGCTCAACATGATTTAAAGTAAAAAAGACACTTGAGTTGGATCTCAAAAATTAGGATGCAGTCACCAAGCTGGAAAAGCATGTGGAGCTGGGCATCTGCATGCCAAGCCCAGAAACAGGAAGAGCTTGGCTGGCTGGAACATGGAAAGGAGTTTTTGCACTCTTGGACCACGGCGTGGAAAGGAAAGGGAAAGTCATGGTTAGAGAGATAAGAACGTTGCATGGTATGGAAACCTTCTACGAAGAGTAGCATCGAAGCTTCTAAAAGGGGAGTCACAGGATAAAATCTGCATGAGTGATCTCTCCAATGATGGCAGGGGAGGGTAACGACTGCAGGAGAGAGATAAGGCCACGTGACAGACGAGGACCCGTGATGGATGAGTGACAGAATGAAATGAAGCGACTGGAGGGACTGCTATGTGTGAGGCTGGAGCAGAGGTTTCTCTGAGGTGCCTGCCTCGGATAACTGTGCAGATGCCCCTGCTCTTAGTGGAGAGATGAAAGGCTGGGAGAACAAAAACAGGGACCACAGCTGATCAGTATTAGAACTCCTACAGTTAACTGTAATCAACCATTCAATGATTTCAATATAAATTTATTAATGCATTAAATTATTAAAGATAGGGGTTCACAGCCCTTTCATTTCAAAATACAGCCTTGAGTCAAAAAACATGGCTCCGAATCAAAAGATGATATTCTTTCTTTTCAAAAACAGAAGAGTCCCCTGAAAGTGGTATTGAGCTGCATTTTTAAAACCTTGTACAGTTTGTACTAATCTTGAAATTTTTTATTTTTTATTATTTATTTATTTATTTATTTGTCTTTTTGACTTTTCTAGGGCTGCCTTCGGGGCGGCATATGGAGGTTCCCAGGCTAGGGGTCTAATCAGAGCCGTAGCCGCCGGCCTACACACAGCCACAGCAACATGGGATCCGAGCCGCATCTGCAACCTACACCACAGCTCACGGCAACGCCGGATCCTTAACCCACTGAGTGAGGCCAGGGATCAAACCCGCAACCTCATGGTTCCTAGTTGGATTCGTTAACTACTGAGCCATGACGGGAACTCCCTGAAAATTTTTTAAAATGTAAGCTAGGAAAGGATATTTAAGATCTTCTTTTTCAACTTTCATTTAAGGACTTCTATGACTTAGCCCAGCAAGAGTAAGATTTTTTTTCCTCTTTTTTTTTTTAGGGCCGCACACGGCATATGGAGGTTCCCAGGCTAAAGGTCCAATCCGAGCTATGACTGCCAGCCTACAACACAGCCATAGCAACGACAGATCCGAGCCTCATCTGTGACCTACACCATAGCTCACGGCAATGCCAGATCCTTGACCCACTGAGCGAGGCCACGGATCAAACCCACAACCTCATGGTTCCTAGTCAGGAGTAAGACTTTTGTCCAAAGTTATAAAACTGGCTATTGGCAAAGTCAGAATCAGAACCCAAGGCCCCTGACTCCAGCAAAGGGGTCTCACTAGAATCAGGTATGATCGGTGGGAGGAGGGTTTTGACTGTGACCTGAAGAAAGAAGGTTATCCCTCCCACAACTGTACAGCTTCAAAGAAACCTTAGTATTCAAACGAGAAAGAAAAGCAAACCTTGACTTGGGCTTTGAATAAGATTTTCAAACACCAGGAGGTCTAAGTATTAGCTTCAAATTTGTGGCTTATGGAACCACATTATTAGTTAACGTTTGCCAAATGTTGACACCACCCCAAGTGAAGTTAAAAACATTAAAAAGCATCTGACCTTCTGACATTTTTATTTGCTTTGGGGCCAAGGTACCCAAAGGCTTCAGTTAGGAATAATTGAAACAATTTTAATTTTATCTCAAATGGAGGTAAAGATCAGGAAATAATTATTCAGCACACAAATCTTAATCACCAAAGTAATCCTTTTTGTTTATACCATAAAGGATGAGAAAAAGATGAATTACTAAAATTATTTCTTTTTTGTCTTTTTAGGGCTGCACCTGTGGCATATGGAGGTTCCCAGGCTAGGGGTCTAATCGGAGCTGTAACCGCTGGCCTACGCCACAGCCACAGCAATGCCAGATCCAAGCTGTGTCTGCGACCTACACCACAAATCACGGCAATGCCAACTCCTTGACCCGCTGAGCGAGGCCAGGGATCGAACCTGCAAACTCATGGTTCCTAGTCAGATTCGTTTTCGCTTTGCCATGATGGGAACTCCTTTTTCTTTCTTTCTCTCTCTTTTTTTTTTTAGGGCTACATGTCTGGCAAATGGAAGTTCCTGGGCTAGGGGTCGAATCGGAGCTACAGCTGCTGGCCTACATCACAGCCACAGCAACGCCAGATCTGAGTTGTGTCTGCTGCGACCTACACTGCAGCTCTCAGCAACTCCAGATCCTTAACCCAATGACCGGGGCCAGGGATCAAACCATCATCCTCATGGATACTAGCTGGGTTCATAACCCACTGAGCCACAGTGGGAACTCCGAGGAGGAGTTATTTTTGGTATGTCATTCATGGACTGAAATTTGAGTTCAGTTTGTGGTATTGAAATTAAGGAACTCATTTTAATCAAATCTTTAGAATACTAAAAATATTATCTGAGAATGTTGAAAATATCTAAGAAATGTAATCAAGGGTATAATGGAGTTAGCATCAATTATGCAGAATTATAAATTTAGGCTATCATAAGCCATGCAGTGACGGTGCTCTGGCTATGAAGGGGTCTTCTGTGAGAGAGAGAGCCAGGATGGACATCACCATCTTCACGGCCCAGGGCATCACCGATCCACTCATTCATGCTACGCTAACACAACACCCAAGATAGAATGTCAGCAATATCACTAGTTGTGAAAGGATGGCAAACTAAGCCAAAATACTCAAAGAAACAAGCACGCTTGAATTCGCCATTACAGACTATACAGTCCACTGGGAACACTGTAGAAGCCATGCCATAGCTTTTAAATTATTCTGATAGAGTGTAAAGGACAGAAGCAAAACAGTGTTCCTCTAGGAGTTCCCATGTGGCTTGGCATTAAGGAACCCTACTGATATCCATGAGGACTTGGGTTTGATCCCTGGCCTCGCTCAGTGGGTTAAGGATCTGGCCTTGCAGTGATCTGTGGTGTAGATTTCAGACGTGGCTCAGATCTGGTCTTGCTATGGCTGTGGTGTAGGCTGGCAGCTCCAGTTCCTCTCCGACCCCTAGCCTGGGAACCTACTTGTGCTGTGGGTGCAGCCCTAAAAAGAAAAAAAAAAACAAAAAACAGTGTTCTTCTAACATTAAAAAAGAGTATCCACGCATTTTCTTGAGAAGCGTGAGTTAAGAGCTCTTTGATGACTCAGAGAACACCATGGTATGAGCTGTTTTTGTGCCATCAACAGACCTACTAAAACCCTGTGGATATTCCTAGGAAGAAATCTGAGCATTTCTCTCCTCATCTGGCTGTGCGTGTTCTCAGCGCTTGCAGGAGAATTATCTGATCAGGAAGGGTGTCTCACAAAGCCTGCCCCATTTACCACCACTGTGTACAGACCAGAAGCTCCTGACCCCGGAGCTTCCTGACAGCGCTCTGAAAAGTGACCTATTTACCCTTTTCACATTCTAGGAGACTGAGTCTTAGAAAACTCAGCTGGCCAGATTTACCACAAATTCGAAGGCAATTAAAGCTGTGTTATACTATGGACGCATCCAGTTAAAGGACTTTCTAGAGCAGAGCCTCTGAACTGTGGATTCAATCAGTTTTGAAGACCAAGCTTGTCTAACACAGCTACATGGCTGTGCCCTGTGTATTTTTGGTTAAGATGGATTTAGTTTTTCAAAGAAGAGTATGAAATAAAGGATAGCTATTGCTGGTTTTAAAAAAAGATCCATCAATTCATGATGTTGTAAAAGGGCTTTATGGATTTTTCCAGTCTATCCAGTGTAAAATTTATTACTAAAGGAACTATTTCATTTTCATTGTCTTTGTTAACTTTTACCCTGGTAGTTGCTACGAATCAAGAGATTCTAAATTTAACCCAAATAAAAACAGAGATAATGAGGTATAGTCAAAAGAGCACCTATGTGGAAGTCTAGAGATCTGGTTCCAAACATAATCACTGAAATAAGAAAATACAATACTGTAAAACATAAAGCATAAACAAATAAGAAGTATTGTTGGCGTTCCCACCGTGTCTCAGTGGAAACGATTTCACCCCTAGCCTGGGAAATTCCATATGCTGTGGGTGTGGCCCTAAAAAAAAAAAGGGAAGTATTGTCTATTACTCCTGCATACAGCAAGCTAGTGCATGGGGAAGCTTTTTTTTTTTT
>PVHT020000077.1:19880474-20002517 GCA_004024745.2 Catagonus wagneri | reverse complement strand
CAGAGTTGACAATTGGTTATTTTATATATAGATATATATATATATAGAGATATATATACAGTCTTTTAAAAAATAAATATATATATATATATACATATATATATATATATATATATATATATATATATATATATTTCTTTTTAGGGCCACCCCTATGGCATATGGAAGTTCCCAGGCTAGGGATGAAATCAGAGCTGCAGCTGCAGGCCTGCACCACAGCCACAGCAATGCAAGATCCAAGCTGTGCCTATGACCTAAACCACAGGTCACAGCAATGACGGATCCTTAGCCCACTGATTGAGGCCAGGGACCAAACTTGCATCCTCATGGATACCAGTCCAGTTCGTTTCCGCTGAGTCATGATGGGAACTGCCTGGTTATTATATTTAAATTCTCCCTCGACTGTGACCCTCCCGCTTTAAGGATTATGTAAAATTTAGTGTAGGAGTTACATTATCAAAGTGTCTAATTCATAAGTATGCCAGTCAGGTTGGTGCTCTAGTTTCCTCAATTTCACTTTAACATTAGAAATGTAATTTTCAGAGTTGTTTGAATTCAGAATTCGGTCCCAAGTCATACACCAGGAAGGACCTGGAGAAAACGGAGGACCAGGCCATGCCTGGGGAAGTGTCATCCTTCAGACACTGAAGATGCCCAAGTGCGAGTCAGCACTCTCGAAACCCTCCAGCACCGGTCCTCACTGCACTGGGAGGCTCTTCCACACACGGGAGACAGACTGGATGGAGAAAACGGACACAGCCCCAAAGCAGGTGTCTGGAGGGTATTATGGCCAGGATCTGGCATTGCCATGAGGCGAGATGTCGTGTAGGTTGCAGACGCAGGCTTGGATCTGGTGTTGCTGTGGCTGTGGCATAGACCGGCAGCTGCAGCTCCTATTGGACCCCTAGCCTGGGATCTTCCATATGTCACGAGTGTGATCCTAAAATAAAAGACAAAAAGAAAAAAAAACCCTACAAAAACCTCAGTATTCTTATTAAGTGTTCTCCAATGTTTGCTTTTTAGCTCTTTTTAACCAAAGGAATTCTAGAAGTTTTTTTTTTTTTTTCTTGGCCATGCCCTAGGCATGTGGAAGTTTCCAGGCCAGGGATGGGACCTGCGCCACTGTTGCAGCCTTGTACTAACAGCTGTGACAATGCAGGAAGCTTCACCCGCTACTGCCACAAGGGCACTTTCTAGAAGTTGCTTTTAACATTAAAGGAAAACTTACTGACTCTGGCTGAGCCATCTTCCCCTCACTGCTACTCACATCAAAACACACACACCGATTTCCCTCAGTAAAGCTTTAAACAGATCATTTTTGATAAATCAGCTACAGAGAAACTTAGTAAAATGAACCCAGAAACTAAAGTCATTACCTCCAGGGAGTCACTCTCACAATCTCCTTCCTCCGTATTTCTCCCCTTCTCTTCGGTAATGGTGTTCACCATTTCAAAAAACCTATGATAAAAATTGACATGTTGTCACTTATTCTGCAAAAAATATTCAACATAAGCAAGTATGCTTCAAAGTGACTTCAGAGTCAAAAATGGGAGCCAAAAGAGTCAGGCAATAAAAGGAGATTAAATATCAGCATCAGGGCAAACACTGGATTTTTCAAAAAGAAAACACAGATTGGTAGGATTTGACAGAAATTTCTAACCTAATGCCTTACCTCAAGTAATACTATTAACATGATAACGTTAGTTACAGAATTAAAACAGTAAGGCTAGACATTTCACATAGAAATATGAAGAATGTGGACTGGTACATCAAACCAAGATTGCCAGTATCTGTATGATTGGGCGTGAGCTCCTCACCTCTCTGAGCCTCTCTCTCTTTAATTATAAGCGGGGAAAATGCGTATCTGTCCCAAACATTGCTGTGAAGACGACTTGAGTAAAACTTGTAAACTGGTGCTCAGCATGGGGCACTCATCAAATATTAGCTACTACCGTTTGGCTGCTGTTTACACTATCTTAGATGGGATATAACAAAAATACCCCCATTCTGGAACAGTGGCTCTTAAATTCTGAGCTGACTCTTTGACACGATGTTCACCACTACATTTAATCTCAGTTTCGAATCCTCTGTCTGAGCATCTCAATACTATACATGTGGCCTGGTCACAGACCAAAATATGGTTTGTGAAATACTGATGTGAACCAGCAATGGTTAGCTTATATGTTTGTGATAGAAGCCACCTCTTTTAGCGACAAACTATTCTTGTAATTTTTTTTTTTTCCTGGAGATTATTTCAGAGGCAAAAAAAAAATGATGGCAAGGAACAGACTTTCCCTCTGCAGCACTAGCTGTGTCTAACCATTCAGAGAGGATGCTAATGGCTTCTAGTCTAGACGTGAAGGGAGGCCTGTGAACAGGGGCTGATGATCAATCTCACGGCAGGTCTTGCTGTGCATGGCCAGCCCAGGGGAAGAGCAGATTACTGTGCGACAAGATAAGTTTACCACCTACGACTCAGGACCTTCTCTTTATCTCTGTACCTATGAGATAACAGAAAATAATTCTATGGTCTCTGCTCCCAGGTCCTGGGGCACAGAGCTGCTAAAACCCTTGTAATTTTCTGAGCAATAAGCCTACTAGGAGCATCTCTTGTTCTAATATTTATCTTAGACACCATATCTGACACAAGGTTCTTAAAACCTTTGTAAATTCCTAAGTGATGAGAGAACCGGGAGCATCTTTTGTTCTAATGAGGTGGCTCTGGGTGGGGCTCCTGCACCAGGGCGCTGTTTGCAAGAAAGACCAAGCTAAGCTTAGAAGCTTGGAATTTTCAACCTCACCCCTCATCCTCCAGAGAGGAGACAGGGGCTAGAAACGGAGTCAGTCATTGATCATGCCTACATGAGAAGGCCGCCACAAAATCCCAGTAGTAGGGGATTCAGAGAGCATCCAAGCTGATGGACACGTCCATACAGCGAGGGTGACACCCCAACTCCCCAGGGAGAGAAGCTCTGCGCTCAGGACCCTCTCAGACTACACCCTATGTATCTTTTCATCTGGAAGCTTATCTGTATTCTTTATCACATCTTTTAATAACCTTGCATACATAAGTAAGTATTCACCTGAGTTCTATGAGCCTTTCTAGCAAATTAATTGAATCCAAGTAGGAGGTCATTGGCACTTCTGATCTATAGCCAGTATGTCTAAAGCACAGGGCTGGTGACTGGCATCTGAAGTCGGGGGAAGAAACAGTCTTTATGGGATTGAACCCTTAACCTGTGGGTTCTGACTCTATCTCCAGGTTCAAACGTAAGTGTCAGAGAGAACTGTTGAGGTGGAAAACCTCCACACATCTGGTGATCAGAAGTGTCAGAAATGAAATGTTTTATGTTGAGGAATAAAGGAGACACACAGGAAAGAAACATGGTAGGAAGAACTGGGTTTTTCCCTACATTGGAAGGAAAAAGCTGAATTTTTTTAAATATAGTACCTCTTTTCATCCAACCATCCACCCATCTATCCATCCATCCTTCCAGTCAGCAAATACTCATCAAATGCCTACAAGAATCAAAAATTGTTGTAGCCTTTGGGACTATGACAATGAGCAAAAGAGACCAAGTCCACTGTGGAGCTGGGAGCCTCTCTATGGAGTCTGCATACGATGCCTAGTTCCTCACTCTTCCTTTCTCTCTAGACACTTCTTAGAGGTTAAGGACAAGAGAAAAACAACAAAAGACAAACCTGATCAGAATGATAGCTCTACTGAAGATTACATATCTTGATGAGTTAGAGAAAAAAGCAAGTTCAACCAAAAGGAAGAAGAAGATGAAAGATCCAAATAAATTCTAGTTCCAAAGACAGACTTTAAGATCTGGGGTAAAGTTTTACTTCCATCAGCTACTCACACAAAAAGTTTCAACATGAACGTTTCTCAGCAGAATATAACAATTCTAGTGGAACAGGAGCAGAGTGCAATTTTTAGATGCTTGGATTCTCGAGTCACATATGCCTGGTTCAAATCCCAAATTTTATACTTTTTGCTATATATGATTATAGGCTAGTTAAACTCTCCAAGATTCAACCTTTTCAAAATATCCTTTCAACAAAAATATTAATATTACCTACGTAATAGAGTTTATTTGAAGATTAAAATAGATACTAGGCCTGGAGTCAGCACTCCATAAAACCTAACTATAATCATCACTGAAACAAGTGAATAGCCTTGAGAATTTAAACGTAATTAGAAAAGTATACCATATATGCACTAGGAATTTTTTCTTATTTTCAAGTCTTTTTTACTACGTTTTACAATAATAAATATAAAACTTTAGCCAAGAATTGTCAATTAAACATATACATTTTTTGGTCCCAGGATAAAAATGATGGTCTATTGTAGCTAGCATGTCAATTATTATTATAATGGGGTCAAATAGTGATTAGCTGAAGAACAATCTCCGGCAAAATTTTAAGTCCAAGCTGGCTTTTACCTGCACTTTGGTGTCTAAACTGTCACCTTCATAGGTCCCCATAATTAGTTACTTGTGTTCTAAGGAACCACAAAGTATGTAGTTATTAGCCCAAGAGAAATATATCCAGGGAGGTTAACACAAACATACACTGCAGTCCATGGATTTTTTTTTTTTTTTTGGATTTATCTTTTATTGGTGCAGATCAGATCACTGGTTCTTTTTTCTTTCTTTTTTTTAGGGCCATACCCGAGGCAAATGGAGGTTCCCAGGCTAGGGGCTGATCTGGAGCTATAGCCACTGGCCTACACCACAACCACAGCAATGCCACATCCTTAACCTACTGAGCAAGGCCAGGGATCAAATCTGCATCCTCATGGATGTCAGTCAGATTCGTTTCCACTGAGCCATGATCGGAACTCCGGATCACTTTCTCTTGACTCAGTTTGTTCCTCCACCAGAAAATCGAATGTAATCAGTTTAGGGTAGGGCTCATGCACTTTCTCAAGCCCACCAGTTGATTCTAATATGAGCCAGATTTAGGAGCACTGTTGTAGATGATGGTGAGATTACTCAACAGAATTCGAGTTTGAAAATTTTGATAATCACATAATAAATGAGCACTTTAAAAATGAGACATAACACTTGGTAATTAACTGGTAAATTTGATTAGCATTTTGTCTGTGGAAGAAGAAATTATGACTAAGAAAAAGGTTGACTTATTAAAGACAGGCCCGCAAATTCTCTGTTAAACATGCCACATAATTATAAAATATCAACCCAAATGAAATATTTATATAAGCACATGGCCATGATTCTTTACAAGAACCGCATGCTCACTCACTAATTAAAAATAATGATCAGGTAAGAACACTTAAACAATGACTAATACGTACTTTTTACAGTGAAGTTCTGTACAGAAATAGATTTGGAAATCGTCGGAATTGTGAAGCACATAAAGAAAACAGCATCGTTCTTCAAATTTAGAAATACTGAAACAGACAAAAAAAAAGATTTATTCACAGTAATCTCAATACTTCCATGAAATGAAAAACAAATACTTTTTTGTATCCAGTCCCAGATATCAATGTTGTTTATACCAAAAAGTTGTAAATGGCACCTGAAAAAGTGACATTCCCTTTACCACAATACTAAGATTATTTCATATTCTAAGAGTTGTCCTCCTACTTGTATCTGCAGATAAGGATGTTCTTGGGTGTCGTCAGCACATAAGCAATGTGTCCTACCACTCAGCATGCAGAAGGGGTCTTGCCTGCATGGGGAAGGGGTCTTGCCTATTGGAGCATTCAACTGTGTGCTGGGAGGAAAAGCATAAATACCAACTGGCTGACTAACCACAGTGATTCTGGTTCTATGAGATCTGTCTAACTATAAAATGCTTCCAAGACTAGGAAAGCGATGTGTGGAGCCAGTAAAAGGACCTCATTAGTTGTAGAGATTTTAGAGCAGTGAAGAAATGTGAAACAGCACTTGTTTTGGACTCAGCAAGTCGTTTACTTTACAGCAATTGAAACAATTTTGGGTTTGCCAGTCAGGCCATGCTCTTTCATGCCAAGGGTTGGCAAGTATTTTCTGTAATGAGCCAGAGAGCAAATATATCAAGATTTGCAAGTCAAGCTACTTGGTTTTGCTGTGGGAGCAGCCTTGGACAATAGACAAATGAAAGAACATGGCTGAGTTCCAATAAAACTTTATTTACAAAACCAGGCAGCCAGCCATATTAGGCCTGTGGGCTGTTTGTAGTTCACCAAACCCTGTGCCTTTGGATTGGCTCTTCCTTTGATTTGAAATGCACATCATTTGCCTTTTTAAAGAAATTCTGTTCATCGTTTAAGGCTTAGCTTGGACCTTACGCTCTCTCTCTTTGCTATTTCTACCTTAAACAGAAAGACTTCCTCTTGCCCTCTGGTCTTTTAACATACTTCCACTAATCTCACACTGTACTGTCATTTGTCATTAAACGTCTGTTGTCCTGCTGGGTTGGGAATGCTTCAAGAGCAGAGTTCACGTCTTAGTCACTTTTGTATCCTTAGCAGAATAGGACTCAACATTTGACACCTAGCTCGTGCTCAATAAATGCCTGTTGACTGAGCTGAGCAAGTCTGAAGTTGATGCAAGCCCAACTGCTGACAGCTCGATTTTCTTCTACAGTTTGTCATCTGTTTATAGAGGAGGAAGCCAAGAAAAGTTAGCTTTCTTTGAAGTCACACATTGGAACTCAAGTTTCCCAACATATAAACCAGCAGTAGCCCCATGTAAGCCTCCTGTGTTTATGCCATCACAACAAAGGTGATGTAGTGATCCCATACCTCATTAAAGAAAACTGATTCATTGGAAAATAGATAAGATAAAGTGAAATTTATATTTACCATGCTTTCCTAGATGGATTGCTTAAAATTACAGCAACAAATAATGAATGTCTGGCTAATGACTGGTTTCAAAAATTAAATATTAAGAGAGTAATGCTTTACTGGAGAAGGCATGGATTGGAAAGATCTATAATGAGTCAGTCTGGCATGTTTCTGTTCACATCATTCATGAGGTAACAGGTGGTTTTACCAGGCAAACTCTAATTATCAGTGACTCAGACAGCTCAACCTGTTCATGCGCCAACAACACCAATTACTATTATGCCAAAAGCAACAGCATATTGCATAACTGGCCTGCAGAAATCTGGTTTTTCTCATTTCTATTATATGGGACAAACAATAGTAAACATAGCTAATTTGGTTTGAAATTTGCAAGAGTTGGTTTCTCATCAACTTCTATAGAATAAGCATTTAAGCACTTAAGCGGTGGCTCTTGATTCTGAAAACATTTCATTTCTAAATCCCAGGAATTAGCATTATGATGGCAGTGTCAGAACTGACTGAAGGGAGCCACTGTAACCTTAAGGTCACTTCATTAATGGTGACTTCAGAAAAAGTTGTTAAAAAAGAATTCCCATAATCTCTCCACATTAATATTAGCTATAGAATACAATCTGGTAGATGGTATGTATGCCTTAGATCCATCTAAGGAGAGATTAATTCCTTGGATATTAAAAGACCAGGAAAGCCATCCTCAGAATGGCTTACTTAATCCAACAGCTAGAAAGGACCCCACACAGCTTACTTTTACCTTCACCTTGACTCTGGCCCATACCTCACATTTGTCTGACACCATATTATAAGTAGGTGACAAATATGGAGTCAGTTCAACTAACAGTGAAGGTTTTGTTGTACATCTTTTTGTCATGGCGATAGTGAGGCTGAAGAAGGCTGAACATTTTCATCAATAGAAGGATTCTTGAAGTTCTTTGCAATTTTTAAATCATGACTACAAGTCCCACCCAAAACATTCATATTCTAGAAAAATATCTTCTAAGTAAACAAAATGTGCCAAGGAAACTTACCTCACTCCCCTGACAGAAGAAGCACTAAAATTCCACTCATGTATACCTTTCTAGAACACAGGGGAAGAATAACAACAAAAGTTGAGCTATCCCAATGAAAATAACATAACAATAATTTTGTTTTATTACTTTTTAATAATACACACAGAGTAATTTTTCCTAGTGCATAATTCTTCATAGACAAACTATCTGAATGGAAACTGTAATTCATTCTTAAGCCACAAGGGTGATGTTTATTTAATTTCCGTACTTCAGTAAAACAGCTTCCAAGAGAACCTAGGAGAATTAGTCTCATTAAATTCTAAGACTCTATTTTAGTAGATTAACCTAATAACTCTAATGCCTTGATTTTTTTTTTTTTGTCTTTTTGCCTTTATGTAGAGCCGCACCTGCAGCATATAGAGGTTCCCAGGCTAGGGGTCTAACAGGAGCTGTAGCTGCCGGCCACAGCCACAGCCACAGCAACGCGGGATCCGAGCCGCGTCTGCAAACTACACCACAGCTCACGGCAACGCCGGATCCTTAACCCACTGAGCAAGGCCAGGGATCGAACCCGCAACCTCATGGTTCTTAGTCGGATTCATTAACCACTGAGCCACAAAGGAAACTCCACTAATGCCTTGAGTTTTAAAGTAAAAAACCCAGTGATCAAGACAATTCATTTATTAGAATCGAGGGATTCTTCCAAGAAAGAACACGAATTTGAATAAAATCTCTGTAAGGTTTTAAACATAATCATTTCTGAATTATCTTTAGTTACAATTTGAACTAATATGACGGTTCTATTTCTTCAGAAAATAGTACGGCCAGTATGTATACAGTGCTTATCACAGCCACAATGTGTTGTTACCTAATTTATGCAAAATTCAATACACTATAAAAGTCTGAACATAAAACTTTCAATTATCATATGATAAACCAGAACCAAGATGGAAAAAAAAGTGGAAATTTATTTCTTGTTTATTACTAAAGCTAAGTCAAAATTAGTATTAAATCCATGTATCTTTAAATTAATGACGAGATACATGGCATTCCCTACAAAGACATGTCTGATAACAGTATAGAATTAATAACAAATATTTTTATAGAAATAAAGGAGTTGACACATGCGTCTAAGTTTAGTAAGTATTGTACTGTAGTCAGTTCAGATTGCAGTTCAGTTCCATAAATGTAAAACAACCAGGAAAGCAAGCTCTTACCCACCTACTTAAAATACTGCCAGAGGCTGAGGTCTTGGCTGGGCTAGAGAAGTGTATACCGAACCATGTGGCTCTGAGGTGGCCCAGAACTCTCTTTTTGGCCAAAGCAATTCAAAAAGCAACAATTTATTTCCATAGCACCTAGTTCTTTGCTAGGATCATGAATCTTAAAATAGATCCTTTCAAACTCGAAATAGATTTACTAAAAAAAACTGCTTTCAAGGCACATCAGTCAGGTCACAGGGATGTAACCTGAATTAACACAGAGGAAGCATTGCCATGCATGAAGCCCAGGGAGGGAAGAGACCACAGAAAGGTACTCCTGGAATGCAGCTTTCTTAACCAGCGTAGAGAGAGGGACTTAAATTAAAATAGCAGCCTGCAGCTTCAGCTGGTAATTTGGAAAGTTGCTTTTAAATCCTGTTGGCCTCAGGTGACCTTCTAAAAATACGTGACCCAAGAGCTGCAGCTGTTACCTGCAGGATCCTTGCACACAATGCAGCCTTATCCTCAGAGTCTGCAGCCCAAGCTGCTTTCTAAGGTTATCCCCAGGGTCAGGAGAGGGGTTGAGTGTGGAGCCCGTGGGGCAGTGTGCAGACGTGCCACAGAGCACAGCAACTGACAACAGTCACAAGACAGCCCTGGTACAACCTA
Source organism: Catagonus wagneri (assembly GCA_004024745.2). Taxonomy (NCBI): domain Eukaryota; kingdom Metazoa; phylum Chordata; class Mammalia; order Artiodactyla; family Tayassuidae; genus Catagonus; species Catagonus wagneri. The sequence goes on along the minus strand of PVHT020000077.1, from coordinate 19,992,822 downwards.
TCTTCCTTCAGCCCTGTTCTGGAAGCCGCCAAGGGGAGATTTCCCAGACTGATGGGGCTGGATTTGTAGGAAAGGAGTAGAGCATTTCCAGAACGTTAGGTTCCTGGAAGGTTGTGAGTGCTGCCAGAGAATGTTCCATTTCAGGGCCTGAGACGGAATGATCTGGACTGAGTCCTCTTCCCACCTCCCTTGCTACTGGGACTCACCACACAGAGGTGCTGGTGAGCTACAGAGCCAGCAGGTAAGATTAAAGTCTAAGGCCAGTCTAGGAATCAGCAGAAAGGGCAGAGGCAAGCTGGAGTGATAACCAGCCCCAACAAGTCCCAAACCAACACTCAAGCCAATCAGCACAAGCGCCATTTTCTTGGAACTGGTTAGCCTCACATCCGGTGCCCAGACTACAGCAGGAATGAGGACAAGGAGTTAATACTGAGCTAAGGTGGCAGGAATTACACTGTGGCAGACACTGCTAGTTCCCCAGGCAACAGCCATCCCCCTCCTTCTTTGCTAAGAAAAAGTGAATTTTTTCAGGTTCAGGTGGCAATGCTGAAAGATGGTGAAACTGATTTGTCTAAATCGGCCATGGTAAGCCCATTTCTTCAACTGCCAAGCTGGCGACTGGCTTAGGCATGGAAACATGATGCAACTTTTGGTGCTAGAGAAGGCCCTGTCCTTTGGATGCTGTCTGTGTGAAGTGATGCTTGGAGCTGCTCTTTAAGACCAGGAAGGAAAAAGCAAGAGCACACAGACAAGCCAACTCAGAAACCTAACACTGCGAAGCCCCTGAAATTAGCCCCAGAATGACCCATCTCAGAAGCTGTAATATGAGATGGCATTTTGTTATCATTTAAGCCACTTTTAGTTGGGAGTTTTGTAGCTAAAAGCTTCCTTGATGAATAGGAGCATCATAAAATCAAAATGTAGAATCTGGGGTAAACATATTCCCCTGATAAATTTCCTGGATCTTCTCTGAGTGGCCATTGGCTGGAGCTGGTGTGAGGTGGAGGGGGGCAGGGTTGGTCCTTAGTCCTTCACTTGGGACCCTGTGGCCAAGACCAGGAGTGCTTAGATTCAAACCTCAATGGAGAGGAATTCTAAATAACAACAACACAAAATATCTTGCGAAAATCTAGGTTTCTCTCTTCCTCAATCTAGGTTTTTCTTTCATGTACACATGCAGATGTTCTTCAAGCACTTTAGGCAGCAATCAACCATTGAACAAAGGGAGAACTGTTAAAAGACTGAGATTTCAATTAATTTGCCCCTGCCCATAGAGTAACTCTTGAAGGTTTACTGAACTCTTGAGACTTAGTACAATCTTCAAGCTTTGAAAGTTGCTAGGTAAAGTATATAAAAGCTCATATACCTGCTCATTCCACATCTTAGAATGAAAATACTGAGAGAAGGAATAAAGAAATAAATATGAGAAACAAAAAGCAATACTCTGTTGTTTAACAGGAAAAAAAATTAACATTCTATCAGCAAGAAAAAATCGACTTTTTATTTAATGTTATGACCCACTGAACCTATTGCTTACCTGTTATTTGACTATAGTTATGACTGTTGCTTTAAACTAACAAAATGATAACAAAGTTATATTTATTGCTTGTCCTCATTCCAATTACATCACTTACATTTTTAAAAATAGGGAAATTGGCAATGGTAATGAATACACTATGGACAGAACAAAGGTTTGCAAAGAAATTGACATAAATTTAAAATGAAAACAGATCGAGTCAAGAAATCTTAATTTTTTGTTTTTTACGTTTTTTGCGGGGGGCCACAACTGCAGCATATGGAAGTTCCGGGCTAGGGACTGAATCAGAGCTGCAGCTGCTGGACCACGCCAGAACCAAAGCTTGTGGGAATGCCAGATCTTTAATCTACCGAGAGAGGCCAGGGATCGAACCTCCAGCCCACATCCTCACAGACACTATGTTGGGTTCTTAACATGCTGAGCCACAACAGGAACTCCCAAGAAAGCTTAAACTGTTGAACAAGGAATATTTCTACACTAAAGGTAATAGGCAGTGGGGGCAATGCAAATGTAATACTTCTTGAGCAAAAGATGGTAAAAAGAAGCAGGACAATTCACAGCCTAAATCTATAACTCTTCTTAATGCACTAATTTATATCCTAATATATTTATTTCTTAACAGAATATAAAAATTATCTCTACAATTATCACAAAACATAATAGAATCAACATAAAGCTAACAGTATTTAACACAGAACCTCCAGAAAAAGAAAAATAATGACAACTAGCTGGAAATAGTACTCATTTTCCAAAAATTTCTGGCTTACTTTCTGTTCCTTTTCTGTCTTCCAAATAACTTCTGGCTCGCCACTCATTCTCGGGGCCTGCCTTGCTAATGGCTAATTCCTTTAGCCCCATTCTGTTTCCAAGTGTCCTTGGATAACCTTGCTCTTCCCAATCAAGCTTTTGAAAAATCTCCTCTCCCAGATAATAATGTTCATGTCTCTAACCTCCCTTAGTTTTTATAGTTTCAACTGGATGACTACTCTACTTCTGCTTGTGAGAACAGGTATGCAATATACTTTAATGTAAATGAAACACGAGGTACTGTAAAACTATGTTAACTATGTACATAGATAGTTATGTTAGTTATTATCAATTTTGTCTCTGGACAATACCACTTGGAGTCATGTCACCTTGCTGGCTGTAGGCTGGAGGTTCCAAGGATCCCCTCCTTGGGTTTGATTAATTGGCTAGAAAAGCTCACGGAACTCAGAGAAACATATTACTTACTAGATGACCAGGTTACTATATACAGATATATCTCAGGAAAAGAGCAGGCTGGAAGAGACGCCTAGGGCAAGGTATGGGGAAAGGCCTTGGAGTTTCCACGCTCTCTCAGGTGCACCACTCTTTCCAAATTTCCAAGTGTTCACCAACCTGGATGCTCTCTGAATCCTGTCCTCTTGGGGTTTTATAGAGGCTTCATTACATAGGCATGTTTGATTAAATCACCGTCCAATGGTCTATGATTCAGCCTCCTGCCCAGCTCCTCTCTGGGGTGTGGGAATGCAAGTTCCAAATCCTCTAATCACCTGCCTGGTTCATCATCTCATTAACATAACAGAAGACACCTTAAGGCTCTCAGCACTTAGGAAACTCCAAGAGTTTTTTAGGAACTCTGTATCCAAAACAGGGACTAAGATCAAATATATATTTCTCACTATAAATTGCAGTATCACAGTTCCCTAATACAATACAAACAACCTCCCAAATGATTGGTGCCATGTCATCCAAAGAGAGGAGCAGGGTTAAATTCTGGGGTTTCGATCTGAGGGCTTAGTCCATACGTTTACCGCCTCAACTTTATCACTGTCGTGGTTGTTACTGTTGTTACAATATACTGAGCACTTATTATATGCCAGACTCTGTGCCATACGCTCTACCTACGTTATTTTGTTTAATTTTCAAAACAACCTTTTGAGGTGGATATTATTTTTATCCCATTCCACAGATGAAAACACCACAGCTTTGGAGAAGCCTTATTTCCCCATGGCAGTGATAGGATTTGAGCCCAGGTCTGCTGACTCAAAGACATTTCAAACAATTGACGATGACATTTTAAAAACCTGCAGACCCATACCCTCAAATACACTTCCTGTTCTATTTCCCCCTTTTCACCATTAAATATATATATATATATATATTTTTTTTTTCTGTCTTTTTAGGGCAGCACTCGCGGCACATGGAGGTTCCCAGGCTAGGGGTCAAGTCGGAGGTGTAGCTGCCGACCTACACCACAGTCACAGCAATGCAGGATCTGAGCCGCGTCTGTGACCTACACCACAGCTCACGGCAACGCTGGATCCTTAGCCCACTGAGCGAGGCCAGAGATCGAACCTGCGTCCTCACGGACACTACTCAGGTTCCTTTACCACTGAGCCATGACGGGAACTCCCTAAGCCATATATTTAAGTATTAGGTCTTTGGTACATAATCTATAGCATACATTTACAAAACAGAGAAAATATTCCCATTTGAGTGCCCTTTGGATGGGTAGGTCATTTATGATAAAAATCCAAACAGTTGGATTATATTTTATTAAGTGAGTGAAATCCATAACCAACATTTAACAAATTTTATATTACAGAATGTATTTATGCAAAGATAAATACACAGGAAGCTATTTCTTATTAATGCAGGTATTCGCTGGTCTATATAAAGGCCAGGAAGGTATGAGGTCTTCCACTACTAATACGCTTGTCAGCGGTACAATTTACCTTGTCATCAGGAAGCACGTGCCAAATAGATATTGTCTTCTCCTCAACTTCATTGTTGATAGACAGATACGAAGGCTGATAGATTTTGGTTGGTTCTAATATTAATACCTTGAAAACATAAGGCAAAGAAACTAGTATTAGTGACTTAGGATTTAAGCCACTTAGAGCTGTTATAACAACAGTGCACAGATGAGGTTGAATCCAATGCTGGAGTAAAAGCATTTAACTTCTGATTGCTGCCACCCCTATAAGTCCTTTGAGCATTTTACGGTGTTAAGCAATTGAAAGTTCCAATAACGTCATCACCTTTCATTGCTAAAGAAGTTGGAAATAAATTTTTGGAGTCCATATGTGGGCTTGGCTATCCCCAAGGAATTCACTAATATGTATTTCTGAAAGCTTTTATTTCTATCTTGCAATCAATATATAATCTAATTCTTTTTTAAAAGTGTTTTTTAATTTTAATTATTTTTTGGTAGGATACTTGATTTAAAATGTTGTGGGTGTACAGCAAAGTGATTCAATTATACATATCTATTCTTTTTCAGATTCTTTTCCCATAATCTATTTCTACAAATATAAGTATGTCAAACAAAGGCAGAAATGTTGTAAAACAAATAATTCTGTGCACAGAAAAGACTCCATGTGTAGAATATCACATGCTGATTTTAGATTTTCTGCAGCCACATCTTACACAGATGTACTAGTATGGTTTTCATACAAATTTTTTTCTTTTTATAGCCGTCCCTGTGGCACGTGGAAGTTCCCAGGCTAGGGGTCAAATCAGAGCTGCAGCTGAGGCCAATATCACAGCCACAGTAATGCCAAATCCGAGCCGCATCTGCTACCTACTCTACATCCACAGCAGCACCGGATCCGTAACCCACTGAGCAAGACCAAGGATCGAATCCCCATCCTCACAGAGACAACAGTGAGTCCTTAAACTGCTGAGCCACAACAGGAACTCTTGGTTTTCAGACTCTTGCAAATAGACTGAGAAATAGTTTTGATTATTATTGAAAGAGTTTTACATATGGACAGAGTTGTACGAAATAATACAAATGTTTTTGCACTGCTTTCAAGATAAAACTGGTACCTTCAACAATGACATAGTTAGCTTTGTGAGAGAAAAAGAGAGGAATAAAACTTGCTCCTATTTTGTAGACTTTCTAGAGATACATGACAAGTGAGATGATACTCTCCATCAAAGGACTGGACCATGTACTATACTATTGCAAATATCTCATGTTAGGAGCAAAGGACACAAAAATGCCACACATGCCCTGATTTCAAGGGTGCTACAAATATTATCTATTTGTACAGATGCTTAAAGGCACCTATCTAGCTCAAATTTCTTGTGCAGTCTTAAGTAGGAATATTTGGGAAAAGAAAATACTTAACAATCAGAGAAACTGGAAAAATCCTTTTTTTATTTAATTTCAGGTACAGAGAACTAGAGAAAGGGGATTAGAAAGTCAAAACCTTCTTTACTTGAGCATAAAAAACTGTAAGGACACAAAAGAGTTCTTGGTCAGGCTCTAGCTATGAAAATAAGATGGCATATGTCATAAGTAAACACACAGTAAGAGCCCAGTGGGGAACATGGTCTAATTCAGAAATATACCAGATCAATCAAGGTCCAAATTCCAGACAACAGAGAGCTAAGTGACACTGATTAATAATGAAAATCATTCATTTTCAGTCTTGGCAGAAATGGTGCTCTCAAATCTGAGTATCCCACTATTTATGAAATTCAGACTAATAATAGGGACTAAAAGGTGGTTTTCCCCAAATGGCATCCAAGTAACTCCACTGACAATGAGAACACACCTTGCTCCTTAATGACAGGGGTACACTATCTAAGGTTAGAAAAGCACAGCACAAAATATCTTCTGTCTTCTTAAATGATGGCTTTATTATTGTCTCAAATATTTTTTTCTTCTCTTTTCTTTTCTTTTTTTTTTTTTTTGCTTTTGAGAGCCGCACCCACGGCAATGGAAGTTCCTAGGCTAGGGGTCAAATCAGGTCTACAGCTGCTGGCCTACACCACAGCCAGAGCAATGTGGGATCTGAGCCACATTTGTGACCTACACCACAGCTCACAGCAACGCCGGATCCTCAACCCACTGCGCGAGGCCCGGGATCAAACCTGTGTCCTCATGGATACTAGTCAGATTTGTTTCCGCTGAGCCACAACAGGAACTCCCTCAAATATTTCTAATAGATAAAATCTGAACTCTGAGTTTTCTAGCTTGAGATAAGGAGTAAAAACAGGTTGCAATTATTATTGTCCAGCGTTTGCTGAGCCCTTGAACTGCCCTTGAAATGACAAACTGTGAGGAATTTGCAGCGTGCATCGTGGATGTGCCAGAAAGGCTGAGAAAAGACAAGGAAAAGGGGGCAAATTGATGAAATCAGCTAGATACAACTAGCTTGAGAGTATACACATTCTTGCTTTCAGTTTCTAGTCTTTTAGAGTGGTTAACATACAAATTAACTGCTCACTTCGATGAGTGAAGGAAAACAGCAAGGCCTATAAAGTATAAAGAGTAGCTATTAAGTAGAGTTACATATCCAAGCCCCTGCAGAGTCTATGAAAGCTCCACACTCCTCTTCCTTTTGTCTGATATTAAGTGAAGGGTTGGTAATCTCTAAACTTTTCAACGTAGGAAGGAAAGAAAAAGAATAAATGGAACTGAACCCAAAATAATAATAAATGATGGGGCCGCTCAAATCATTTCCTAAAGAAACCTGTGTCTGTTTTCTTTTGCCCGGGGTCTCAGTTATGTCTTAGAGGAATGTGCATGGACGTGGTAGCGAGATGACTGGAGATAATTAAATATCTTCTAATAAAGTTATCTGGTTTAGTCAAATCCAGTTCCAAAGAAGGATAATAAAATCACCCAGTAAAGACCCATAAGCGTGAACCACAGAAAATGCTACTCTAAGCATGAGCCACATGGCTTCATAAGCATGAGCCACAGAAGATGCTACTCTAAGGACAGGAAGACCTGTCAGTGACTGACATAGAACCACGGGTACTAGAACTTGCCTTTCTCTCAGCAGCAGAGCAGGGGCAGCAAATCCCAATGACGCAGGGTGTTGGGGGTTCGGGGGAGGGAAGGTGAGTGAAGCTCAGAGGGGCTGTAACTGACATCTCAAATGGTAGCAGTTACTGGCTCAAGAGATTGCTGCTTTGGGAGAAGGGAGTCACAAACTGCCTGGCCCTTCAATTTTTCAAAAGTAGTTAAAAACCTGGATTTTTCTATGAACTCATCTTATTTTTGACTTGACTTTTTATAAACTTTATTATTTTTTTAAGTTGAAATGCTCCACCTTTTCATCCATTGTGTCCATCTTTCCTCTGTTTTCTTTAACACAGTAGTTATATTCATCTGAGGCCCTCATCTGGCAACTCCAGTAGGAGAATCACCAAGGAATACCTCTATTGGCCGTTTCAGCTCTGATTATCAGTCACTTTTTCCTGCTGCTTAGAATGTCTAGTGACTTTAATTACAGCTGAATGAGACATTGCAGAGGCTCAGGATATCTTTCCAAAGCTTTTTTTGTTTGTTTGTTTGTTTCTAGGTTAAATTATTAGTGTCTGATCTGGATCCTATCAAGGCTTACTTTTATTCCAGCTTTGTTAGGGTGGGTATGTTTTAGTTTTGCCTTTACTTGGAAAGTACAGGCTTTCTGCATCTCAACTAAAGGCCTGGAGTGTTCACTGCGGTCTCAGCCTTCTAGCTGGGCCCACAGTCCAGGATCTTATCCCTGCCTGATTTATATTCCATAATATCTGCAGGGCTGTCAGCCTTCCAAAACATGCCCTCTGCCATTTCTGGTCCTGATCTCCTAACCAGCAAGGGAACTTATCTCAATAAAGTTCATTTAAGCCATGTAGGTTTCATCCACAACCCAATTTTAATCAAGTATGGGGCCAGGTAGTTGTGTTTATCCAGGATGTGCTTACTCCTTGTTCACATTAAGAAGTGCTCTTGGACTCAAGGGAAATATACAGGCAGGATCCCAGGACTCACTCTTCAAGACTCCCTCTCTTCCCCCACACCCTGGCCCTCCCATTCCAGCTGTCTTAGAACCCCAAACACCAATCCCTGCCAGTGCTGCCCAGGGAGAAGCCCCCTCCTTGAGCTGCAGCTAGGAAAATGACCTTAGAGAACTAGAGCAGGTGATGTGGGACTCAACTCAGGGACCTCCTGTCCCCAGGATGTCAGTCCTGAGAGGACTGCTGTTTAATGCCTGTGAAAAGTTGTTTCATATATTTTGGTGGTTTCCTTTGATGAGTTGTAAAGTGTGCTTTCCCAAGGAAAGATTATCTCAGAATTTTAAAGCTATTTATAGCAGTACCAAAATATTTACTCCATCCTAGCCAAGACGGAAAGTCCAACTCTCTTCATTTTTAAATATTGGCAAGAAATTCTTTTTTTAAAGAAAAGAATCACTGAGTGGTCTTTGAAACATAGGGACTTAACCATATGCATAACCTCACATATAGTAAGATAATACTAATTAAAACTACTTCAATACGCCACTTTTCATCTGTAAGTTTATCAAAAGTACAAATCTGGTAAACAGACTTTTTTGGAGAGACCTCATGAGAGCAGGTAGTTTCACAAGTTGCCAGTGGGAATATTGATGGATATGGTTCCTATGGAAGGCAACATGCAATATAAATCAATTCCACTTCTGGGAATTTATCCTATACATGCATTTGCACACAGGGAAAATGGCAGAAGTACAATGGTATCTTGAGTTCATTTGCATTTTTGACTAGACAGTGAGATTAAGAACCTTTTTATATGATTACCCATTTTTCTATTTCTTTTGCTTATCAATCTGCAGGAATTTGGGTTCTTTGTTTTTCTGCATATTAGGCAAATTGATCCTTTTGCAGCATTAGTATTAAATATTCTCTCCCTAGCTAGCATTTGCCATGTTTTGGTAGTTTTTAAGTTTTTTAACAAAAACTTGAATTTTTCAAGTCAGTACTTGCCTTTGGGGCTTAGAGGTCCCTTTCTTGCTCAAGAAAGCTTCTCTTTCCTGGGTTATATAACTATATTCTCTTAATTTCTCTCTCAATGTTTTCTGGTTTTATTTATTTATTTTTTTTACATTCACATTATGACAGACTCATTCACACTGAAGTAACTTAAATTAGCTCAGAAAAGCCAGTATGAGTGGTTTCTTTTCATAGCCAACTTTCTTAGCCCGTCAAGTCAATAGTCGATTAAAGACTTCAATTCTCCACTGTCTTCTTTCACCACCACATTTCCTGCCATCCGAGCACCAGCTAAAGGCAAGCTGCCAGCTCACTCTGAGATAAGTATTTTCCTAGGCTGCACATTATCTAAGCTAGAAAATAGAGTAAAGTGTTTTAGTTTGAAAGGTTTTTCAGCTAAAGATCCTGCTGAGCTTATGGCTTCATCTGGAAGCAAGGGTTAAGGAAGCGTGTTAATGCCAGTGAGGGATTTAATTAAATGAAACAGTTGATCCTATCAACAAGAACTAGAAAACAAGATTTCAGAAAAAGAATTGAGAACTGCTACCACCTCTGAGAATGGAAGATTGAAACTAAGAGAGCTCAAACAGAGAGATTTAAGCATCGCTTCGCAAAGAGCTGCCAGTAATTCTTGAATGTGATGCTAAAGCTATATTGTTATGGATGGTATTCCAAAAACTATCAGGATATGGATGGCACCTGCTGAGATGGACAAGACATTTTTAAAGTGTGTGTGTGTGTGTGTGTGTGTGTGTGTGTCTGTGTTATACATTTAAACATCTAAATTTGATAGAGACTAGCCAAAATGAGTGGCAGATCAGAACCAATGGGGTCTCATTTCCCATGAGCCAAGAGCACCATAAAAAGAGACCAGGGACACTTAACTCTGAGCCACATGAGTAATAAGTGAATGAGTAACAACGCAAGTGAGCCTGACACTTTTCACCACGGTAATATTGATGATGACAATGTCAACAAAACTGTGGCATGAGTTAAAAGCACCCATCCATCTGATCTGAAGAGATATCTTGACTTGAGCTAAGAGATAATCTTCTCCTAGGAAAGCACCCTTTACAACTGAGCCGGAAACCAAGTTTCACAGCAAAAAGATGAAAATGTATCTAATTTCTCTGATTCTGAGAAGTAATTTTAAAAAGTAAAATTTAAGAGTTCCCATTGTGGCACAGTGGAAACAAATCCTCAAAGGAACCATGAGGTTGCGGGTTTGATCCCTGGCCTCGCTCAGTGGGTTAAGGATCTGGCATTGCCATGAGCTGTGGTGTAGGTCACAGATGCGGCTCGGATCTGGAATTGCTGTGGCTGTGGTGTAGGCCGGTAGCTGTGGCTCCAATTAGGCCCTAGCCTGGGAACCTGCATATGCCACAGGTGAGGCCCTAAAACGCAAAAAAAAAAAAAAAAAAAAAGGTAAAATTTAAAGAGTAAGCTAAAGCAAACTCATTTGCAGAAAATAAATATGCTAACCAGATGATCATCGTCTGTCATTTTACGGCATGACAACCAGTACATTAATACTATTACAATCTCAAGTGCATGATGTTCTTTAAATAAAAGAAACAAAATAGAAATGTCCTAGAGTTGAGTGAAAAGTACTTACTGGAAACCTAACTACAGTGACATCTGTCTTTGTGGCCTCAACCAGGAAATCCATCCAGAAGTCCACAAGTTCCTGTTTGGCAATAGGCTGTTCTGAAGTCAGCTTCACAAAATGCTTATATATCAAAATTGTCTCTACAATAGACTTGAGGTACCTAGAAATCAAAAGACATAAAGCACAAAATAGGCAAATTTAGAACCACCTGTTGCCACGTATCCCAGTCTTATCTGTAAATGTCACTGAGTATAGCTCAGGAAAACCTACTCAAGAGTTGTAATAACCTACGTGGGGAAAATGAATAAATATTTTTATGTGTATTCATTTTGCTGTACACCCGAAACTAATACAACACTGTAAGTCAACTATTCCACAATAAAATTAGATTTAAAAAATTATGCATTCTGGGGAGTTCCAGTTGTGGCTCAGTGGGTTAAGAACCCAACTAGTATCCATAAGGAGCCAGTTTGATCCCTGGCCTTGCCTGGTGGGTTAAGGATCTGGCGTTGCCATGAGCTGTGGTGTAGGTCTCAGACGCAGCATGTTGGATCCTGAGTTGCTGCAGCTGTGGTGTAGGCCGGCAGCTGCAGCTCTGATTGGCTCCCTAGCCCAGGAACTTTCATATGCTGCAGGTGCAGTCCCCAAAAAAGGCAAAAAAAGCATTCTCATTCATCAAACTTTACTATTTGTTACATGTCATGCACTATCACATGTTATCTCATTCACAAAAATTCAATAAAGTAGGTTATTTTACTCCCACTGTAAAAATGAGGAAACTGAGGCTTAGACAACTTAAATAACTGGACTAGACAATATATCTACTTAAAACATAACTTTTAAAATAATACGTATGTTCTATTCAAGGAAGGGGTTAATGCATTTGTCTTAAAATATGCTTCTTTGAGAAAGCTTTTATAAATAGACGCTTCATAAGAGATATTATTTTTCTCTGAAGTAATTCAACTCATATATATTAAATGAATATCTTCATCCCCTAAGACAGATGGTGCCTTGAAGGAAAAATTTAGGAAAAAAATGAGGAGCAAAGTAATTATTGAGATAATATGTATGCAAGCACTGTACTATAAAACTATAAACTATAAATAAACTATATATGTATATAAACTATATATGTTGATTTTAAGTTAGTGGAAACAAAGCATTGTTTTGTGCTTGTTATTACTATAGTATAAAATAAGGTGTCTTCTTGTCAACAGCAGCCAGGATGCCTCAAACCAAAGCTCTTTGTACCTGTACTTCAGTCTCCTCCTCAACTATCAGAATGGTTGTCATAGAGAAATAACCAACTTAGCTGCACGGAATGCGTGCATTTATTGGTTCACTGATTTCATGCCATTTACTGAATGCCTGCTGTTGACCTGCTACTGACAGTGCAGCCCTATTCTCAAGCTGCACACTATGCCAAGGAGACAAAAATGTAAGAAGATCCATGAACTAAATACCCATGGAGCTGTAACCAACAAAGATGCAACGAACAAAAGCTACACAGGTAATATCAATAGAGATATGACTAAGGAAAAGAAAGAAAATTTCTGAGGTGAAAGAATCACAGGTACATAACACCATCCATGATCTTCTCCCTGGTGTGAGGAAGGGTTTTAGGTGGGCGTGTGGTTTACGAGCAGATGTGACCTGCGAGTGTGCCCCAGGTGGAAGCGAGTATGGCAGGATGATGCTCAACCTCTGCTGAGACACATGGAGCCCAGAGCTGGCTGTTCATTGTAAACTGAGAGCAGAGTAAACCAAGGGGTATGACAAGGGCTGAGGTTTAATGACTAAGGGCAAATCCTGCTTGCCACACCAAGGCTGTGAGGAGCCATTAAACTATACTGATTTAAAGATTTCAGTGGAGGGCATGGGTCAGACATGCATTTTACAAAGATCGTTATGGGGAGGATTTGCTAATGAAGGAGACCTGCATGTGAGGAAATGCTTTAAGAAGCCATGAAGGTCTGCCGTGGTGGGCAGCTCCTCAAGTGGTCCCTCTGATGGAACGAGGCTCTGAGCAGCTCTGAGCATTTTCATATCCCTGTTAAGCTTTAAAGTCTATACAAGCTAATGCTCAATCACCATATGTGATGCACAATGAAAAAATTAATAGTCCTAAATGCAGATGGAATTTTGTTTTCCTCACTCCAATCACCACATCTACAGTGAGGAGATATGGATGGGTGCATGCCAAGAAGAATGTGAAATTAGAAAAACACACACAATAGAGGAAACATCTCAATGTGTCAGTAAGCCCTAAGTGAAAAGCAAGAATGAGATTGGCTCCTGAAGGAAACAAAAGGCATGTGTTTGGAGCAGAGACCTGGGAGGCTGAGGTGGAAGCTGCATGTGTAAATTCAAGGCCCCTGAATGATTCAAATGGATGCTACTGGCCAACCTGTGCTAGTGGGTTGGACAACATGAGGGAAAAGTTAAGCTTGGTGGCCAGTGGACATCATATGTGTCCAGTCACCAGAACTTATATACAACACATTTTATTTATATATATATATATATGCATCAGTTTTTCCTCCAGAGTCTGCATTTTATTCTCTAAGCAAATAAAAATCACCTAATTGTCAGTTCAATAAGGCTAACAATTTAAAAACAAGTGATAGATGCATTCACCAGCAATGACTATATGAACATCTAGCAGTTTACTATTACCATGCAGGTGTCTTCAGCTTAAAAAGCTTTTCAGATGCTTGAATGACTCTCAAGTGGTCGTTGGCCAGGACACTTGCCCCCAGGAAAAAACCAACTTCCCAGTAGCTCTGGAGTTTTTCCAAGTTTCCTTTTTTACCAAGAAGGCTACTTAGCTTCACCCCTAGAAGATGAAGAGAGAAAATAATGTCACAAACACACAGCAGGTAGGCAGAGCTGATTTTTGATTAAAAATCCAAATTAAGCTTTCATTTCTCTTTTCAGATTAAAATAGCGGTATGAAGTTTCTAACAAGGACTGAAGTTCACCGTAAAAAAAAAAAAGTCAGACTAATCAGAAAGGCACATAGAAGTGAAAACTTCCCTTTAATTTGACAGATCCAAAACTACTAGCGTCACACTGATGTACATCATTCCAGAATTTTTCTATATGCCGGAATATGCATAAATTAAAAGGTGATAACACTCAAAGTTTTCCTATGTAATCTCCTTCTTTTTCTTATTATATCATGGACTCCTTAGTTACTTGAAAAGGAAATATGCTAAAAATTCTATCAGTCAAACTACAAATGCATATAATATATAGAGTTTGCGAGGGTAAAAGCCTAAAATAATTTAAAATTTTATATGCAAAAACAGTTACTACACACTTAGAAAGTTAAAGAAATAAGGAGACTGATGGATAACACTGTCTTGATTATTGCGGTTTTTAAAAAGATTTGAAATCACGTCACGTAAATCCTTCAACTTTTTTCTTTTTCAGCATTGTTTGGTACTTCTGGGTTCTTTACATTTCATTCTAACTTTTTAATCTCTACTCTCCCTTGTATTATTTTTGCATTTGTAAGTATTGCTTAAAAAGAATATGCTTCTGCAGAGCTGTTATTGCCACTAGCATCCACCACATATGCCAGGAAAGTTATTTATTTATTTATTTATTTATTGCCTTTTTAGTCCTGCACATGGGGCATATGGAGGTTCCCAGGCTAGGGGACCTTACATTTATGGCTACGCCGCAGCCAATAGCAACACCTTATCTGAGCCGCCTCTATTTGATTATTGCACCTAACAAAAATAATTCCCTCAATTATTTTATATCTGGTCCTGATTCATGTTCCTTAATTGTTCCCCAAATATCTCCTTAAAAAAAAAAAAACGGAATCTAAAACTGCATTTGTTTTTTACATCTCTAAGTCTCTTTTACCCTGACCAATCCACCCACACATTTTTCCATGACACTGATTTTTTTTTTTTCTTTTCAGGGCCACACCTATAGCATAAGGAAGTTCCCTGGCATGCCTTAAGAAGAGCTTTATCTCCTCAACTAGATGAACTATAGCATGCTTTTCAAAGGAAGGGAAGGGACTAAATTTTCCCTTATAATTTGCAATTTTCTGAGACTTTGGTTCCCCCCCACATATGAAAATTGAGGGTGTGGTGTTTTTTTTGTTTGTTTGTTTGTTTTGTTTGTTTGTTTGTTTGTTTTTTAGGGCAGCACTTGCGGCATATGAAAGTTCCCAGGCTAGGGTCAAATTGGAGCTACAGCTTCCAGCCTACACCATAGCCACAGCAACGCCAGATCCGAGTTGACTCTGTGACCTACACCACAGCTCATGGCAACGCCAGATACTTAACCCACTGAGGGAGGCCAGGGATTGAACCCGAATCCTCATGGATTCCTAGGCGGGTTCGTGACCACTGAGCCATGGTAGCAGCTTCTCTGTTTTTAAATCCTCGTGATAAATAGTCCAAACATCAATGATTTTTTGAAAATTGTAAAAGTAAAACACAGATCATGAAGCAATTAGTCATAACCTCAAACAAACACACTACCAGAATAAAGAGTCTTTGGATAACAGATTATGACGGTTAAGAACTGTTCTTATATTAGAGGTTTTAAATTGAAGATAATATGTTCAGAAAGCTCCAGATTCAGTGGTCATCTTATGACGCCTTAATTTATTTATTTATTTATTTATTTATTGTCTTTTTAGGGCTGCACTTGCGGTATATGGAAGTTCCTAGGCCAGGGGTCGAATCAGAGCCACAGCTGCCAGCCTACGGCACAGACATAGCAATGTCATATCTGAGCCTCGGCTGTGACCTATACTGCAGGTCATGGCAATGCCAGATCCCTAACCCATTGAGCGAGGCCAGGGATCTAACTCACATCCTCATCGATACTAGTTGTGTTCGTTACTGCTGAGCCATGAATGGGAACTCCCAACATCTTAATTTTTAGTTGTTTACTCAATAAATCAAATTTCAAAATACATCTAAAGAAAATATTTCATAAAATCCGATTATTATTAGAGCTCAGACTAATTTATGTGTTTGCAGGGGGTCAACAAAAAACAATGGAGGAAGTAATTTATATCTTATAAACTAGTTATTTATATTAGAAAATTTGTATTAAAAAAAGAATGCAGCTGTATATCTTTAAATATGCCAAAAACGTTTTAGTCTTTTTTTATTATATACTATTAATTAACATCATTATTAAAATATTCATTTATTTGGTCAACCTGTTTCTCTTTGAGAATTACTTTAATCCTGTTTTACCAGATAAATATTAATTTTAGATCAACCTATGTTAATCTGAATAATTTATTACTGAGTAGAATCTAAATTAGTGAGTTTTAACTGCCTTTCAGTTATTAAGAATGTGCAATTTAGAATGTATATCATAGGAGTTCCCGTCGTGGCTCAGTGGTTAACGAATCCGACTAGGAACCATGAGGTTGCGGGTTTGATCCCTGGCCTTGCTCAGTGGGTTGACGATTCAGCGTTGCCGTGAGCTGTGGTGTAAGTCACAGATGCGGCTCAGATCTGGCATTGCTGTGGCTGTGGCGTAGGCCGGCAGCAACAGCTCCAATTAGACCCCTAGCTTGGGAACCTCCAGATGCTCGGAGGTTTAGAAAAAGAAAAAAACAAAAACAAAAATGGAATGTATATCATAGTATTTTAGAAGCCTAAAAACTAGCTCTTACAGGAGCTAAAAATTCATTATCAACTCATATTTTAAATCTTTATACGTTTTGAAATTTCCAAAATTAGAAATTCAAGTTCACATGTTTTCAAATGCTTGTTCAAGATGTATTATGAATGAGTTCTTGTAAAAAACTGAAGTGTGTCTCCTTCACAAAGTTATGTTAATCACAGTTCCAGAGACCTCAGAGTGCTGGCCATTCTTTTCTTCTTTCCAACTTTTAAAAGACATAATTGTCATAGCATTGTGCAAGTTTAAGATGTATAATGTATTGATTTGATACACTTATGTCTGGCAAAATGATTACCACTATAGCATTAGCTAACAGCTCTAATCATGCACATAGTTTCCTTTTCTTTTTTGTGATGACAACTACTCCCTTAGAAGAATGCTGACCATCTTAATCTGATATTTAACTTAAAAATGAGAATTTAGAATAGGTAAATTTCAAACCACTATGTTATTGCTCTACCTACACATGCAAGTCAGTGTCAATTTCTGTAATGATCTGGAAGCTTCAGCCTCAAGTTCAAGAACAGAAATACAAATCATTTTTAGATCACAGATGGGAGTTCCCATTGTGGTACAGTGGAAACGAATCCGACTAGGAACCATGAGATTGCAGGTTCAATCCCTGGCCTTGCTCAATGGGTTAAGGATCTGGTGTTGCCTTGAGCTGTGTTGTAGGTTGCAGATGTGGCTCAGATTCCGCATTGCTGTGGCTGTGGTGTAGGCTGGCAGCTGTAGATCCGATTTGACTCCTAGTCCAGGAAACTTCATATCCGCGAGTGCGGACATAAAAAGCAAAAAATAAAATAAAATAAAATAAAATAAAATAAAATAAAAATCACAGATGCATACAGAGTTGTGGGTGGTACAGAGTTTAAAAAATAATCTTAGATGCAGAATTTTATTATAATCATAATTTCTGAAAAGTATGCGTATTTTTTTCTGACTTTATTTGCCAACTAAAAGAGGTACTTCAGGTAAAGCTTTGTGCATTGAATACCACTGAAGTTCAGCAGTCATAAGCATGGTATCGTTCTTTCAGTCTGGGTCTTTTAAAAAGTACTTCATACTCAAACTTTACTTGCCTTCAAAGATTTCCCAGAACATTACATAAGGCTATTTTATAATCCCTCCCCAAATAATGTAAAAAGAGGTCCAGGGCTCTCTGTTTTCTTTATGCAAGAATAAACAAAACGTTCTCCAGTTAAAAGTCTTAACGGAAAAGTTTCTTCTACAATTCATAGCTTCACTAAGATCAATTTTTTTCCTCTGCAAAAATATGGTAGTAGATATCTATGTCTGCAGTAAAATTCTTGCAAGAGTTGGAAAGGTTCTCTGAAAGAGGGTGGTTAGACACTCAAGAGAGAGTAAAATCTGATTACCTTAGACAGTATCCAGTATCTTGAACCTTAAAAGATGTTATCAAAGGCAGAATCATGGAAATTACAAAAAAATTGTTTACTAAGTGTCCTAATGTTTTAAAATTTCAAAGAAGAGTCAGTATATGAGACAGTGCCCACTGATAAAAGGGACAAAAGCACATTATATCAATGGCTACGATTCAGAGATGGTCTCTGAGGAGACCAGTCCCTGCCAAGACTGCCACCTGCTTGACCTGTTATTCTGGGCTTTGGGAGGTGCCACTTCCAACAACACTGAGATCATAGGGCAGGTGTGCATGAGAAATAGAAACAGGAAATATCAGAGTTCTCCCTTCCTTCCTTCCTTTTCTGTCTTCCTTCCTTCCTTCCTCCTTCCTCTCTCTCCTCCCTCCCTCTTTCTTCCTTCCTTTCTTCCTTTCCTTCCTCCTTCTTTTCTTTTCTTTCTTCTTTCACCAGGAAAGCAAAATCAATCTAAAATGGGAAACTTTCTTGATGTTCTGCCAAACACTACCTTATTTAGGTGTTGAGGGCTGAATGTAGAGCCCATATTTTTAATAAAACCAAGAGCTGGAATAACAAATATTAACTAGGGGATTTTTAGAACCTGGAAAAATAAACTACAAAATGAATTACATCCCAGTGTCAGGATTCTGTACCACAGTGTGAAACACGAAACAAGGAGACATAATTTGTTTTTGTTTTGTTTTTTTTCAGGAAGTCAAATGAGATAGAAAACAAATGGACTATCGATCAAAGGTTCATTTTCTTTTTTTTTGTCTTTCGTCCCTTTTTTTTTTTTTGGCCACACTCGCAGCATGTGGAGGTTCCCAGGCTAGGGGTCTAGTCAGAGCTGTAGCCGCAAGCCACAGCCACAGCTACGTGGGATCCGAGCCGCGTCTGCAACCTACACCACAGCTCACGGCAACGCTGGATCCTTAACCCACTGAGCAAGGCCAGGGATCGAACCCACAACCTCACGGTTCCTAATCAGATTCGTTAACCACTGTGCCACGATGGGAACTCCAAAGATTCATTTTCTTTGCACCCAGCTGGGTCCAGTTTCTCAATTTCCATGTAAAATATCAATGCATAATTACCAACTTTTCGGAGTTCAAAGGAAGATTCAAATTGGTGCCCAGATGCCAGGAGGAGGACCGCATAATTAATTCCTGATTGTAGTGTTGGCTCAGATTCAAATGCCTTTTTGAACCTGTAAAAAAAAAATGTACAAGTTTACTTTCTTAATCATGAAACTCTGAGTTTGCAATAGCTTCTGTTTGCATAACTCCAAGGCCTGAGCAAGTAAAAATATTCCATTGGCCTTCACCTCAGAATCTAGTGTGCTATTAAGATTTAATGCTTAAGTGACTGCATATCCTTACCCTTAGCAACACGGCAGTCCCCCCACTTAACTCAGCCTCACCACATCAGCCCCAGTCTTTTAAAAATTCCTCTCTTCAACAGTCTTCCAGAAATGTGAGACATAGTGTGTGTGTGTGTGTGTGTGTGCATGTGTAAGAGGTGAAAATTAAAAGATAAGAACCCTGCACATATTTTTTAAAGTGGTTTTTAAAAAATACACAGAGCAATGAAGAAGATCATCTAGGTAACATACTGAATCAATCACTTCCATAAGCATGATATAGACATGCAACAAGGAATGTCTATTCCTTAATTTCTAATAAGAAATTAACAAAAACAGGTTGTGCCTGAGCATACTAATTTTGGTTCAAAGGGAATGAGAACCCTTTTCTGAATATTCATAAAACTGAATATCAACCTTTAAAAATGCTTTGACATTTGAAAAGATTTCAGTGTTTGTACATCCACTGTATTTTCAAGGTCACACTTCCTGGGGTGTGTTCAAGGTTCTCTTTACACACATTGTTAACTGGACAACAACAGTCAATTCTATTTCACGCGAGAGTATGAAGAAGAACAAAACTGAAATAAATCCGGTGACTAGCAGAAACTCAGACAAACATGAAAAATGAAATCTCTATTTAAAAAAAAAAATCGGATTGAGGAATTCCCATTGTGGCTCAGCAGGTTAAGAACCTGATTGGTATCCATGAGGATGTGGGTTCAACCCCTGGCCTCACTCAGTGGGTTAAGGATCCTGTGTTGTTGTGAGCTGTGGTGTAGGTCACAGATGCAGCTTGGAACCCTGTGCATTGCTGTGGCTGTGGCACAGGCCTGCAGCTGCAACTCTGATTCAACCCCTAGCCTGGGAACTTCCGTATGTCATAGGTGCCACTATGAAAAGAAAGGGGAAAATTAGATTGAGAAAAATATAAGAATTAAAAACCTAATCAATGACCATTTAATGATACAAAAAAAGGATTCTTAGAAGAAAACACATCCAAATTCCAAGATAAAGGCATTCCTATTAAAATCATTAATTTTGAAAATGAAAGATGAGAATAGTAAAAATGGTAGCTGACACAATAGTTTACCTTAGAGTATATTCTTGGCTTTACTGACACTTGAAATGTTCCATAATTTAAAATAGTAAGTTAAACAAAGAAAGAAAAGGAAACGTCTATCTTTTCTGAATATTGACAATCATGTACCCTTTTTAAGGGTCTTACTTTTTATTTAATTTTATGGCTGCACTTGTGGCATATGGAAGTTTCTGGGCCAGGGACAGAATTCAAGCCACAGCTGCAAACTACACCACAATTGTGGCAATGCCAGATCTTTTAACCCACTGGAGATCAAATATGTCCCTCTGCAGTGACCTGAAGCACTACATTCGGTCTTAACCCATTGTGCCACAGTGGGAACTCCAGGTCTTACTTTTTAAATAGAACAGATATCTCTGAAAGGAAACAAGATCAAATAAGTATTAATCTTAATGAGTTGGCTTGGATAGTTATGTATATGGAATGAAAGAAATATCTCCAACTGCATCACTGCTGCTGATTAAAAAGCATTTTTATCTCATAAGAAGTACAGGTGTTTCCTAAATCTAAAATGGAAAAAGTATGTACCCAGACTGCTGATATCTAAAGCAGGTCACATGGAGGAAACACATGATTTATAAGTCAAGACTCATATTAGCCCCAAAGGTCTTGGAGTTTGTTCAGAGGCAAGTAGGAGGTCCCAATAAAAAAGCTATAGGAAAAAGGAGTTAATATCTTTCTTTCTACTAATACTTTATACCAATTCATATCAAGAAATGCAGTATTTTTCAACAAATTCTTTCATTTCTCCTAAAAAATAAAACCCATGGAATATTTCTCATAAATATATTCAAAGGAAGATGTAAAAAGCAAGGCAATCTCAAGTACTAAACTAAGCAAAATTAAAACTTGGGCTTATATCTGCTTTTCTGTTACCATAAACAACACATTCTAAAATATTTTAAGCAAAATACAGATACAAATAATAATTTATGTCTTCTGTGGCTCACAGTACATCATAATAATTAGGCTGGGCATTGAAAAGAAAGCCTTAAGGAAGTAGAAATTCTCACACACTGTAAAAGTAAATTAGTATAATATTTCCTAGCAGAAATTTGCCAATATCTATACAAAACTGTAAAATATAAAATATTAATGCATACCTGTTGACATAACATTCCCATATCTATGAATTTACACTAAGGAAAAACATTAAATATGCAATCAGAAATTTGGTTACAAGGATATTTGTTACAAAATGAAAAAGTACTTTCCAAATTTCCAACATTATAAAATTATATTATAAAATGTAATACAGAATAAAATGTATTCCAAATGTTGGAAAGCTATGTAACCATTTAAACTGTACAAGAATACTCAATGTCAAGGGAAAACTTGAGTTTCCAAATAAGATGTAATAGTGTACTTGAGAGCCAACACTGCTGTTAAAAACAACTAGGCAAGAAAAAGGATATACACCAAAAACATATTTTTTAAATTAAAGTATAGTTGATTTACAATATTGTGCCAATTTATGCTGTACAGCAAAGTGATTCAGCCACATATAATTTTTAAAATATTATTTTCCATCATGATCTATCCCAGGAGGTTGGACATAGTTCCCTGTGCTACACAGTAGGACATCATTGCTTATCCTTCTAAATGTAATAGTTCGCATATACTGACTCCAAACTCCCAGTCCATCCCACTCCCTCCCCCCTCCCCTTTGCAACCACAAGTCTGTTCTCTATGTCTGTGAGTCTGTTTCTGGTTTGTAGATAGGTTTATCTGTGCCATATTTTAGGCTCCACATATAAGTGATATCATATGGTATTTGTCTTTCTCTTTCTGACTTACTTCAGTTAGTATGATAATCCCTAGTTGCACCCAAAAACATGTATTTATAGACACTGGAGATCTATGGAAGTAACAATAACAACAAAATCATTGAAATAAAACTCCAGGAGTTGCCACTGTGGTGCAGTGGGTTAAGAATCCAACTGCAGCAGCTTGGGTCACTGCAGAGGCATGGGTTCAATCCCCAGCTCGGTGCAGTGGGTTAAAGGATTCGGCATTGCCATAGCTGTGGTGTCGATTGCAGCTGCAGCTTAGATTCAGTTCCTGGCCTGGGAACTTCTATACGCTGTGGGTGCAGCCATTAAAAACAAAACAAAACAAAACCTTCAAAGAAGGATGTGTCTTTCCAAGGAGAGCTGAATTGCTTTTGTCTCTGTCGGAGCATTGACTGATTCTGACCATAAGATTAAGTATAGGTTTGGCATAGGCAGAGAAATTCTACCTACTTGAAACTCTACCAGGGAAAAGAGAAACAAGTGTACTTCCTGATAGTTGCATGGGCTGGCATGACAGGATGAAACCTGGAGGAACCCCAAACACGTGGCCAGTTTTCTCCAGGGGACATTTGTTGAGTGCTGGGCTGTCTGGGTGGTTGGGGATGAGGTGGGGTTGGAATGGCAGAGTGAAAACCAAAGTCTGGCAGTACCTGGGAGTGAAGTGCTACTAGAGAGAGGGAGGAACTGCAGCAAATACATGACAATCTCCTCCAAATTCTGGAGCTGAATAATACATGAGAATAAAAAGTTAACCTCAAAACTCAGAAGGGCAGCTATGAAATCTCACACAGTATTTAAGGGATAAGAAGAAAGAGCCCTGCTTGGCTCTCACCTGAAAGCTGAGGGTGGTCACGTCCAGAAAGCAGGGACAAAACATAGATGATGGGGTCAACTAAAACTGAAACCCAGACCAACCCTACTCAATGGCATTTTTTTGAGGTAATCTTCTCACCCTGTCTGGCTAACAGAGGAAAGTTAGAGCCTTTTATGAAAGAAGATAAAATCATCCTCAGTCTTAATCATTCTTATGTACAAAACATATGGTATACGATAAAGCATTAGAGTCAAAAGAAAACAGGAAAATGTGACCAATAAACAAAAGAGCAAAAAAAAAGGACAAAAGGACCTGACTCACAGACAATTCAGATGTTACAGTTTGTAGACAAGGACCTTAAAATAATTATCACAAATATGGTGAAGCCATTGTGGCTCAGCAAGTTAAGGACCGGACATTGTCTCTGTGAGGCTGTGGGTTTGATCCCTGACCTCACTCAGTGGGTTAAGGATCTGACATTGTCACAAGCTGTGGTGTAGGTTGCAGATGAGGCCCAGATCCAGTGTAGCTGTGGCTGTGGAATACGCTGCAGCTGCAGCTCTGATTTGACCCCTAGCCTGGGAACTTCCATATGCTGCAGGTGAGGCCATAAAAAGAAAAAAAAAATATGGTGAAGAAAGTTGAGGAAAAAAATGGACAAATGAATGAAAAGATAAATAATCAACAGAGAAGTGAAATATTAAATAAAGTCAAATAATTAGAATTAAAATATACCAATACCAGAAAATAATCATTCATTGTAGGGTTTAACAGCAGACTAGACAGAACAGAAGACAGATTTGATGAGATACAAAAATAAAACAGGTCCATAAAACGTATCTAAATGGAAGCAGAAAGAGGAAATGATAGGGAAAAAACAACAACAGAGCATAAGACACATGTGATAGTTAAATGGTCTAACATGTGTATCACTGTAGCCCCAGAAAGAGGAAAACAAAAATACAGAACAAAATATCTGAAGACATAAGGCCAATAATATTCCCAAACCATTGAAAATATTAACCCACAGATTCAAGAAGCTCAGCAAACCTCAAGCAGGATAAAATAAAATAAGCACAGCCTAAAAATGCTGCAACCAAAGACAAAGAGGAAAATCTTAAAATCAGCCAAAGAGAAAAAGAGATATTACCTTCAAAAGAGCAATAAAATTAATAGCTAACTTTGCAATACAAACTTTGGAAGCCAAAAGATAATGTAATGACATCTTTGGAGTAATAAAACAAAGAAAAGGTGTAGGACATGTTTTCAAACAAGCAAAAACTGGCAGAATTAGTTGCAAGCAGATCCACACTACGAAAAAATACTAAAAGTAATCAGGTTAAAGGATAATGATTCTAGTTGGAAGCGCTGAACTGTAAAAAGAACATCAGGAAGGGTAAATATTTGGCTGTATAAAAGATATTGACTATTTTTAAATTATCAAATATTTAATCTGCTTTAAGTTTCCTTCCTTGTTTAGTGGTAAAGTGCAAATTTAAGGTAGACTGTAAAACTAAAAGATGTAGGTTGACATCTCTAGGGAATGACTAAAAGCATAATATGAAAAGTATTACAAAAGTGCTAATAAGGATACAATGTAATTCTAAATTAACAGAAAAAGGGGGACTAAACTAACAAAGAACATATGAAATAAACAAAAAATAAATAGCAAGATGGTAGACAGGAGTTTCCCTTGTGGCTCAGTGGAAACGAATCTAAAACCCACGAGGATGCAGGTTCGATCCCTGGCCTCGCTCACTGGGTTAAGGATCTGGCATTACCGTGAGCTATAGTATAGGCTGCAGAAGAGGCTCAGATCTGGCATTGCTGTGGCTGTGCTGTAGGCTGGCAGCTGCAGCTCTGATTGGATCCCTAGCCTGGGAACCTCCATATGCCGTGGGTGCAGCCCTAAAAAGACACAAAACCAAACCAACCAAACAAAAAAAGATGGTAAACATGACTACAACTATCAGTTACCAAGAGACTACGAAATACTTGCTGGATGAAGAAAAGCTGCATCTACTTCTTACCAAGAGCCAGTGATGAATACAGCCAGTCATATAATCTATTCACTTCCTTGATAGTCTAAATCCTGACCTTGATAAAACTGTACGACCAGAAAGCTACATCCTTGGATCACATTAAATTAGTGAATTGCATATCACCTTCACCACACTGCATTTTAATGTTATTGGAATTCACTATTTAATAAAAAATATTGAGTCTATTATTTATATAGCTTTCATTGTTGCCTACTTAGGGTCTTACATGAGAAATTCCTTTAATTTATCGCCAGGGAGAATACAGCATCCTCTGAAGCAGTGGCATATGATTCAATTTTCATGCTATTGCTAAAAAGCTAATTGGCTCGAAGCTCAGTTAGACTAAGAATGTTGATCCTTATTACTGGCATATTTATGTTCCTTGGTGCAAACTTTCCATCTATAATTTATCATTTTACTGTTCTTAAAAAATCCAAACTCTATAAAAAAAATACACAAAGATGCTAAAATATGAAACTATCTGTTGCAGCTACAGAGGACGTACCAGTCATTTTAGGGTAAGTGTGCCAAGTATCAAGAGCAAAGCCCAGTGGTTCGCACTGTTGTTCATGCCAGGTTTCTTCGTCAGCCCCGCCCCACATTGTTCTCCCTCCGGGACCCTGCCTGAAAGAGCAGCTGCCTCCAGAAACTGGCTAAGGAAAAGTACCCATGGCACAACTGCAGCACAGCTTTTCAAGCTTCTGCTGATAAAGAGCATCAACCAACACCCCCCCCCCAAAACCTGGTATCATGGGGTGGAAATACACAATCTTCCTAAAAACAGGACAGTGTATTTCTAACAATAATACAATCTAGCACTGAAGCTATTCTCTACCATAGGAAGCTGTGGTTCCCATCAGACAGTAAAAGAAACAGTAATCATAGCTGCCTCTCAGGACTGGGCATCTACTCGATACAGGCATTACACTTGACATTTCAAGCCTAATATTTTTAATTGTGACAACTCTTTAAGGTAGGGAGGATTCTCTCAAATTTACTTATTAGGACAGAGAACCATGGAAATATTAAGTTCTGCAGTTTACCCAATTTTGCTAATTCTAAAACTGAGTTTTCTCTGTATTATTCTGCCTATACTTTGGTGGATGTTAAAAAAATTTTTTTTTAATCCTGTTTCATTACTTTCTGCTTTTGTTTTTGTTTTGTAATAAAAGGGAATTGGGGGAGTCCCCATACTAGCTAAGTGGAAATGAATCTCACTAGTAACCAGGAGGTTGTGGGTTCGAACCCTGGCCTTGCTTGGTGGGTTAAGGATCCAGCGCTGCCATGAGCTGTGGTGTAGGTCGCAGACGCAGCTCAGATCTGATGTTGCTGTTGCTGTGGCTGTGGCGTAGACCGACAGCTGTAGCTCTGATTTGAACCCTAGCCTGGGAATCTCCATATGCCACGGGTACAGCCCTAAAGAGCAAAAAAAAAGGGGGGGGGTGGGGATTGGGTGAAATAGGAAAAATAATAGTGAGAAATAGGAATAGAGAGAACTGCTTTTATATTAAGGATAAATTTTGAATTCTATATACTACAGAAACAGATACTGACACATTCTTGGAAAGAATGGTGTTTGTCACAAAATATACTCAATCAGTGTTATTAGACTAGAGACTAACATTTGTAAAAGACTAATACAACAGTGCTGAATGTACCCATGAAAATGTGCCAAAGAAAGTTTTTTGTCATTGAAAAGTTTACAGTCTAACTAGCATGAACATGAACAATATATTAGTCCTTACATAACTATAACACGTATGTGTGCATATATATGTATAACTGAATCACTTTGCAGTGCACCTGAAACTAACACAACATTGTCAATCAACTGTACTTCAATAAAAAAAATTACAAATTAAAAAATCTGTAAACAGTGATTAATGGTGTGAAACTATCTAGAAAGATATAAAGTGATTAGAGGTAGGTGAAGCTAAATTAAGACTTCATAAAGGAAATAAATTTTAAGAGTAGAACCAGGCATCTGAAGATAATTCTGTAGAGTATATTTGAGTAACTGAAGTTATTTCTACTATTGCTAATTTTTTCTATTTTAGTTCTAAATATCTGTTGAAAGGATAATTTGTATTCTTCAATTCATTTTCACATTGAAGAGATGCAACGTTCTCCTTCAAGCTTTCAAAGAAATAGATTTTTGCCCAAGAGCTGCCTGATATCAGCACTGTATCTGTCACCTGTATTCGCAAGGCAGCTCTAAAAGAGGTTAAGTACTTGATAATGGAGTGATGAGTCTTTATAACGAGGACACAGTTCACTTTCTGTATCTGTACTGAGATGTTCAACAAAGTCAAGAATAAAGGAAATATTCTTGAACCAAATGTTTTGAGCTAAAGAGCATCTACTTTCCATCAAAGAAGAAATTGAGCTTAAGTTCTTTCTATTTAGCTGTCATTTTCCTTCTTTGCGATACAAGAGCTATGATTCTCTCTGTGAGACATACAAGTAATTAAATTCAGAATTCATGGTGCTTTACATCTCTAAGGATATTTCTAAAATTATCACTCATAAAATAACTGACAGGCAAAGCAGGGCAGCATAAGAAAACTAGTGCCATATATATCACTGTTGATTTGATCTGGAGATGGGGAAAACCCTCTCCAGTTCAGAGTACTTATTTGTATATAGTCTTTACTATAATAGAAAACACAGGATGAAAAATTTAACAACTAAAAAAATTTATCCTTTTTCAATCCTTTTACTATTTGCATGTTTCCAAAGAAAGCAAATCATGCTTTTTAATAACCTGTTTTTAAATTTTGATATGATATCATGATACATGTGACTAGTAAATACTTTTTAAAAGCCACAATTCTCTTCTGGGCACATACCCAAAAGAACTGAAAGCAGGGACTTCAAATCCATGCTTTCAATATTTGCACACCCATGCTCACAGCAGCATTATTCACAATAGCCAAAACACGGAAACAACCCAAATGTCCAGTGACAGGTGAATGCATAAACACAATGTGATTTATATATACAAAATGGAATATTATTAAGCCTTTTTTTTCCTTTTGGTCACACTCATGGCATGCAGAAGTTCCTGGGCCAGGGACCAAACATGCCACAGCAGTGATCCAAGTCACGTCAGTGACAACACTGGAGCCTTAACCATTAGACCACCAGAGAACGCCTACTCAGCCTTTAAAGAGGAAATTCAGATACATGCTACCACATGGGTGAACCTTGAGCACACCATGCTAAATGAAATAAGCCATTCACAAAAAAGACAAATACTCTGTGATTCCATTTCTATGCGATATCTTGAGTAGTCAAATTCATAGAGACAAAGCAGAATGGTGGTTGTCAGGGGCTGGGGCGGGGTCAGGGGGAATGAAAATTGTTTAATGGGTACAGAGTTTGAGTTTTGCAAGCTGAGAAGGTTGCGGTGGATAGTGGTGATGGTCGCATAGCCGTGTGAATGTACTTAATGCCACTGAATCATACATTTAAAAATGGTTAAAATGCTTAGTTTTACTCATGTGTATGTTTACCACAAACCTCCCACCCCCGACAACTTTGAATGAATAATATTCCATCACTTGGAGATAATACTCCTCCATTTAATTTTTTTCCCCACTGTTGGACATTTAGGTTTCTTCCAATTTTGTATTACCATAAAATTCCCTGTAGTGAACACTGCAAACACATCTTTGTTTCTACATCTGTTACTTCTTCAGGACAGATGACAAAGGATACAACTGGATGAAAGAACATGAATTATTTCAAGGCTCTTGATACATGATGCTAAACTGTTTTCCAGAAAGGTCTTAGCAGTTGACATTCCCAAGAACAGTGTAAGAGAGAAACTTTTACATTGCACCCATGCCAAAATAAAGTAATCTCATCTCTTTCAATTTTTGCTAATTCATAACAAGAAAGCACAGCTCTGGATTTTAATGGGCACATATTTGATTGCTCCTGAGAGTGAAGACTTTTCATATGTTTAGGACCCATCTAAATTCATCCTTCCAATAACTGCCAACTCTCTCAAATTAACATGCAAACCCCATATTCTAAGAAGCCCGGGAAGATGGGAGGAGACAGATATGGGAAAGCTCTGAAGGGGAAGTAGGGCCAGGGCTTTAAACTTAATCTTTAAGGATATGAAGAACAGTAAAGATTTAGGAAGACTTGAGCATCAGCAAAATAGGGAGAAAGTCTAAACATTAAAAAAGGGACAGTCAGGGAGTTCCCTTCGTGGCTCAGTGGTTAACAAATCCGACTAGGAACCATGAGGTTGCGGGTTCGATTCCTAGCATCGCTCAGTGGGTTAAGGACCTGGCATTGCTGTGAGCTGTGGTGTAGGTTGCAGATACGGCTCGGACCCCATGTTGCTGTGGCTGTGGCATCGGCTGGCGGCTACAGCTCCGATTAGACCTCTAGTCTGGGAACCTCCATATGCTGCGGGTGTGAAAGGACAGAAAAAAAAAAAAAGGGACAGCCATATTATCAATTATGGTTAAGCTGTTCAACAAAATGGATCCACTAAGCCAGATATCCAAGGCTCTGCATTGTTGAAAAAATCCCCAAGCAATTCTGATATTCAACCAGGCTTGGAAACAATTGTTTTGGTTTGCTAAGCAAAATCACCCATTTTTCCAAGTGTTCCTTCCTCTTCATCATCATGCCTGGCAAAGAGCTAGTTCTCTCACTCATCCCTCTGATAACTGGGTTACAGAGAGCAAGCCTTAGTTTCTATCTTTAGGTGATTAATACCTTTTAGCCACAATTAGGAAACCTCCACAGTGACATATTAAATATTACTATTCTTGGACTTTGACTTGGTCATGCCACAACTGAGCTTCCCCTCTGCTGAATGTGGAATTAAATCAAAGTCAAGGCATGAGACCAATGCACCAGGGTGCTTGTTTACAAAGCAATGATGGGCACAGTGCATTTTTTATCCAAGTCTCCAGGTCAACCTAGAACTGCTGGTCCCTTAGGGGTCTCTACAATGGCTACCAATGAGCTGGGTGTCCCACTGAGTTACTAAGAACTCTTTAGGTTTTGTGTTCCAAGGATAAAAGTCATCCAAAAATTGGAAACTCATTCAATAGATACAACAAAGGACTGAACAAAAATGATGTCAGTGGAATGATGGTGAGATGAAACTCTGGGGGCTAAGGAAGGTCACAGAAATAGAGATAAGGTCACAGAAATAGAGATAATGTGGAGAAAGATATCTCGAAGCCAAGAGAAAGAAATAAGGGCTAATCCGGCAAACGGAAAATAGATATTAGTCTTTATTTGTATGCTGATTGGTGTGTTGCATAACTCTTCCAAAGTAAAGCAAATCCCATTAATAATGTAAAAACTAAACAGGTACTAGGCACGCACTATTGTTTGAATAGCACTGTCACTGACGTAAAAGAAAATTCGTTGATAAGGCAGAGCTCTGTTTTTTCCCAAGTTACTATGGAAAAATGAACATATTAATGCTAAAAACAATCTTGATACATTTAATTTCCTGGCCATGGATCTTTTTTGGCATTACAACAGGGGAGACATGATTATGCCAATACAGTACAGACATCTAATTTCCTTCCAAAGTTCTGAAAATGACTTCATACCTCCCCTCAAGAATGAGAATATTGTCATCTCTAACAAAAATACGATTTCAAGTAATCACTGACTGCCTATCCCATGTGACCCCAGACAGTAGTGGTGTAAGAAATTCAAACAAGGCTCTGTCTTTTCCCTCCTTAGCTGAAATGTTTAGCTAGGTCTAGAAAGAAGAGATAGGAAGCTCAGGAATATATTAGGGAAAGGGAATCTAATCAATATCCATTAATACAGTTAACATCCGTTTTGAATATGGATTCATATAACATTATATAAAGAAATACAAAAGGTATTGACATATTATATACAAAGGCTATAACTAAGGGTCCTAGCAAACTCAAGGACTTTGACACGTTGCTTTATTTAAGACCCCAAACGGAGCATCTACTCCTTCTAAAGTGATAAGAATCTGTAATAATTCCATCTTCCCAGCCAGTGATTTGTGTAGTACTGGGCTGATGATTAAATACTGGAAGCATAAAGATATGTAAACAAAGTGAGGGATAGGTTTTCATGAATGTTTTCTTAGTCCTAAGATAAAGATACAAGAAAAGATGGCTTCCTTCTCTCTTGACTCAGACCTCGGTTTAGCTAAGTTAGATTGATGGCTGAAATGATCACAGCCACCTTGCAAGTCTGAGAAGGCCAGACCGAGGGCAGAGCCGCCCACAGCAATAACAAGATAATAGACCAGATGTAATTTTTAAGTGCCGACTCAACTGACACCAGACTAAGCTCTATTTCTTGACTTCATGTTTTAGAAGTTTAATTTTCTTATTAGTTAAGCCATTTGAGTAAGGTATACAGCTACTTTCAGGATGCTAGGAGCAGAATTTCTAACACATCTAGATAAGTACTACTCTTATTTTTCAAATTAGAAAACTGAATTTCCTACAGGTTAAGTCATTTGCCTAAGAGGACACTGTTTCCAAATACTGAGTGAACATTTATTCCACGTCAGGCTCCCAAAAGCCCAGACCTCTTCAAAAAAACAGATATTCTTAGAAATGTCTGTTACTGGAAATTCCTGGAAAGAGAGCCTAGGATGTAATAAAAACAACACTGGATCTGGAAAAATTAGATTTGAAATTTTATTAATCACAAAACATCAAGAAATTCACTTAAGTTCTTTGAGTTTCACTGCCTCAGCTGCAAAGTGGGAAGAAATATGTCAGTGTTACCTACTTTACAAGGTGCTTATTAGCCTCCAGTGGTTAATAACATATACGAAAACCTTGTGGGAACTCTAAAGTTTAAGGGATTGATAGTTATTGCTACATATTGGATAAATACTGCAAATATTAAAGTGTTCTCAGTAAGTCACACTGCACATGAATTCAGCATAACAACTTTGTGGTTATTTCTCTTTTAGATTAGGTTAAAACAAGAAATTGTGGAGATAATTTTGACAATGAACTTTTCATGGCCCTGCAAGTCACTGTCCATAATATTTCCTTGTGTGGTTCCAGTTAAGTCTGTCACTTCAGAAACCCCTCCATGTTTTTGTTTGTTTAAGTCTAGGCTCTGGGGTCACAAGCTGTCCTACCTCAAAAGCTGGCTCTCCTGCCAGCTTGCCCTCTCACCTTCTTTCTCCTGTAGCAACCCCAAATATCCTCTAATCAGTGCTTGTGAGGGGTACCACTACTGCTTTTTTCAACTAACACTTCACTTTATATTGAAGAGCTCTGATAAAAAGCTACAACCTTTCGGGAGTTACTGTTGTAGGTCAGCAGGTTACAAACCTGACAGGTATCCATGAGGATTCGGGTTTGATCCCTAGCATTGCTCAGTGGGTTAAGGATCCGGCATTGCTCAGACTGTGGTGTAGGCTGGCAGCTGCAGTTCTGCTTTGACCCCTAGGTTGGGAATGATCATATGCTACAAGTACAGTTCTAAAAAAAAAAAAAAAGCCACAAACTTAATGAAAAACTAAACCCAGTTTAATTACCTAAAGATCAAAAAGGCATTTTTCAGAACTTAACTTGGATTATAGATACTTAAACATAGAAAAGAAAAGTGCATTATTTCAGCCATCCGCAGGAGCTTCAATGACCAGAAATAACTAAGGAAGTGACAATGAAAAACATCAAATGTTAGAGGGCTACTCTCCTTTTATACTTAAATCAGCAGGATGTGTTCTTTCAAACCACTCGCCCTCTGTCCTAGATAAAATTCAACAATTTGGGGGTATGCACATCCAAGACATGTGGAAGTCTCTGGGCCAGGGATCAAACCTGTGCCATCGAAGTGACACAAGCCACAGCTGTGACAATGCAGGAACCTTAACCCACTGAGCCACTAGGGAACTCCTAAATTCAACAATTAAAGTTTGTCCTACATAGCACATTTCTGCAAACTTAAAAAATCTAAGCCATAAACTTTTCTCTTATTTTGTATTTTTGTATTCTGAATCCCAAGTAAACCTCTCAGAAAACAGACCTGCATTACAAATTTCCCTAGAAGTAAAAAACTGCCCTCAATGCTCAGAGAAATGTTAAATTTTCTCCCTGTACTATAAAGCAAGGACAGTAAACACGTTAGAGATGTTAAAATGGAGAATTTCAAGAAAGAGGTCTATGAGACACTGAAATCACAACTGCTTGCGGCTATTTTTCTATTAAGTTGAAGCTCTTATCCTTAAACTTTCCACGCTCAGTAGATGACTGTCCATTCAAGCCAACAATTCAGGCTATGAAAAGCATCCATAGAAAGAAGTTTTAGGGACCGACTGCCTGCCACTCAGTCCTTATCCCATCTTGGCATTTGACAGGTGAAAGCTCAGAGGATTATGGCTCAAAAAAAAAGATCAGCTGAAATAACGCTCTGGGACCCATGACTCCTGAGTAAATCTGGTCAGATGCCTAATAACCTCAGTAACACCCTCTTGTGTCAGCACCTTGACAACAGGCTTTTACTTAATTCCAACAAAAAGAGTGCTTAGGGATGACGCCAACACACCAACAACAATGGGTGTATTTGCAGGGCTGTGGGAGTTGCACTGAAACAGCAGAGAAGTGGCTTTACAAGTGTGAGGGCATAAAAAAACACCCATTTTAAACTAGGAGAAACATATATACAATGGAATATTACTCAGCCATTAAAAAGAAAGAAATAATGGCATTTGCAGCAACATGGGTGAACCTAGAAATTATCATGCTCAGTGAAGTCAGTCAGACGGTGAGACACCAACATCAAATGCTATCACTTACGTGTGGAATCTAAAAAAAAGGGACACAATGAACTTTCTTTGCAGAACAGATCCTGACTCACAGACTATGAAAAACTTATGGTTTCCCAATGAGACAAGTTGGGGGGTGGGGCTTGCGCTGGGAGTTTGGGATGGAAATACCATAAAATTGGGTTGTGATGATCATTGTACAACT
This sequence comes from Catagonus wagneri, assembly GCA_004024745.2. Lineage (NCBI taxonomy): Eukaryota > Metazoa > Chordata > Mammalia > Artiodactyla > Tayassuidae > Catagonus > Catagonus wagneri. The sequence goes on along the minus strand of PVHT020000077.1, from coordinate 19,958,798 downwards.
ACAAATGTAATAGAATTCATTGAGTAATTAAAAATAAAATAAAATAAAAAATAAACTAGGAGAGAAATCATAACGACCTTCAGGACAAATGGCTATAATGGCAATAATGGCAGGTTATAGATAGGTAAACCACAGTAGAAGTGACACGTTTATTTTACTCAATAAATCAGTGAATGACACACCAAGATCAACTCCTGAGGTTCCTCCCATTAAAAGACTTTGAGTTCTAACAGCCTCTATTCTTACTAGAAAATTAATGAATAGCTGAAAAAAATCATAAAAGACTGACATTTTCCAATTTGACCTGAAGACTTTGAACACAAAGCTCTTTTGAGAGATAGTTAATGTTCCCCAGCTAAATGGGCACCATAGAACAAGAGCCAGAATTGGGAAGTATAGAAAGTTAAAACAAAAACACAACCAGAAAAAACTCTGTACTTTACTGAACTTCATGTGACCTTGAAAGCTCTCAGTAGTCTAAATTGTTTGGTTTTTCAAATGGGGAAACACTTCTATTTTATTCCTGCGCATGATGCACAATAACTTCCTGAGAGATGTTTTCCATTTGAGTTCACTGACCATGAATTAGGCTTTAAAATCGGGCTTTTAAAAATTACCTATGCATTTTGGAGTTCCCGTTGTGGCTCAGTGGTTAACAAATCTGACTAGGAACCATGAGGTTGTGGGTTCAATCCCTGGCCTTGCTCAGTGGGTTAAGGATCCAGCGTTGCCATGAGCTGTGGTGTAGGTTGCAGACGCGGCTCGGATCCTGCGTTGCTGTGGTTCCGGTGCAGGCCAGCAGCTACAGCTCCAATTAGACCCCTAGCCTGGGAATCTCCATATGCCACAGGTGTGGCCCTAAAATGACAAAAAAAAAAAAAAAGCCCAAAAAAAGGGAAATATTTTGGTAACAGAAAGGCTTCATGGTTACCTTCCTCCTTTGCAACAGCCAAAAAAAAGAATCTGGTTAGAAGAAACCATAAAACTCTGGATTGTAGTAAAAACTCATAATACAAATTTAAAAGTTAAACCAAAGCTGTCCATGAAAATCTAGGAAATCACTGTTTCCAAATTTTGCTCTCTGGTTATAACCTATTATCCCAATTTCAGTCCCCCATTAAACTGCTAAGATGATACAAGATTTTGAAACATTAAGATTTATGTTTCACAACCTAAAAAATGGTGTGGCTGTCACTGAAGATCACCTGAACTCAGTGAACCCTCTTAAATATTTTTTTCAAATTAGGGACTATTTTGAGAATGTTTCAGAAATACTAAAAAGTACAGAACCATAATATAAGCAACATCTCCCACCCACATTTTCACCACTCAGTTTAAGAAATAAAAGGTTTTAAATATTCTTACAGCTATATGTGAAGCTATCCAAGGTCCATGGTCTCTATTCTTCTTCCCTGGCAACTATTATACTGAATTGGGAATTTCTAATGAGCATAAATGCATCTATACTTTCACTAGATGTGTATGATTGTTTTTATTATTTTTTTTTTTTTATTTTTATGGCTGCACCTCCAGTATATGGAAATTTCCAGGTAAGGGGTCTAATGGGAGCTGCAGCTGGGGCCCACGCCACAGCCATTGCAACACCAGATCTGAGCCCCATCTGCGACCTAGACCACAGCTTGTGGCAACACCGGATCCTTAACCCACTGAGAGAGGCCAGGGATCGAACCTGCATCCTCACAGAGACAACACTGGGTCCTTAACCTACTAAGCCACAATGGGACCTCCTGTATGACTGCTTTCATAGTTTCTATAAATGATATCATACTCTATGTATCCTTGGGCCACTTGCTTATTTCGGTCAATTGTTTTTAAGATTGATTTTAATTCTGAAAGCTTTACGACGAGAACCTTCAAGAATGTCTCTAGGGTATATAATTGACAGTAGATCTGCTCAATCTAGGGAAGGCTAGCTGTCAACTTTTCTAGATAATGCTAACCAAAACCTTTAAGTGGTTTCCTACAACAACCAGCAGTGGACTAGGGTCCTGTTTTTCAAATATCCTTGCCAAATCCTTGCCAAATCGGACAATGGTCATATTTAGAAATGTTTGTCAATCTGCAGGAGGATCAGCGCAATAGAACCTACTCTGCCATTTCCAAAAGCCAGAACCTTGATGAGCAGATGCAGATTTTAATCGACTCTAGTTTTTATGGTTAAGGGCATTTTTAAGTCTTGTTTAAGAAGCACAAGAATTCCTATCTCAAAGTCACAAATTCAGTCTGTAGTTTTATTCTAAAAATATTTTTCCGAAGGTTCTTTTAAAAAATATTTTGACCTTTAATTCACTTAGATTTTATTTTTTGTGCACAGGTTAAAGTAGGGACTCAGTTTTGTTTTAATTTGACAAAGCAGATAAACAAGTTTCCCCAGTACCATTCTGGAAGGGTCCCTCCTTTCCACTCTGGCTCATGAAACATACCGCGTCATGAACATAGCCTCAGATACATTATCTCAGTCTGTCCCAGGCTCTCTCTTCAGTTCCAGTGTTTTCTCTATGTCTACACTCACATTGCAGTATTTGAGTTATTACATCATTATGGTATGTCTTGTTTTTTGGAAGAGCAAGTCCTTCTACCTTGTTCTCCAAAACTGCCCGGCCCATTCTTGGCCCTTCATTTTTTCAAATAAATTTTAGAATCAATTTGTCAAATTACATGAAAAGCCCTGCTGTGGAAAATAGCATCTTTAAAACATCGTCTTGGCCTTCTCACTGTGGCTCAGTGGGTTAAGAACTCAACATAGTATCCATGAGGATGTGGGGTCCAACCCTACCTCACTCAGTGTGTTAAGGATCCAGTGTTGCCATAAGCTGCAGCATAGGTTGCAGATGCAGCTCGGATGCAGCATTGCTGAGGCTGTGGTGTAAGCCTCAGATGCACTTCAGATTTGACCCCTAACCTGGGAACTTCCATATGTCGCAGGTGTGGCTGTAAAAAGAAAAAAAAAATCAAGTCTTCTCATCCACAAACTTGGTATATTTTTCCATTTGCTCAGGTCTTCTTTCATATCTTTCTTGAAACTTTCACGAATTTTCCCCCAACTATATTTTTTATACATTATACATTATATTTATATGTTTTTAAAATCTATTTTAAGTCATTATCTTCTCATCCAATTTAGTCCAATTTACTCTGCCATATAAAGTGAATTTCATCAAAATTATTTGCTAAAGCTATAAAGTCTAAGATTTACTTTGTCATATACCATCTAAGAGATTATAATAATCTAACACTCTCATTTGTAAATAATTTACATACATGCACATGTAAATTTGTCACAGATTTTTCAAGTATCTTATCATGTATACTTACCAAGAAGCTCCATGGTCTCTACTTTCAGTGTCCATGAAATTAGAGTCCAAGAACATATCTTTGTAGATTCGACCAACGAGGCAATACATATCTGAAGCAACTTGCCCTTCGCTTTGCACCAGGGGAAGCATAATGTCGAGAGCTTTTGCTCTGTCGCCAGGGAGATTTCTCCTGAAGTAGAGGAAGGAAACATCCTTGTTTCAATAGAGATTACAGAAGCAGTTCGGGCCAATGATCTTTTAAAAACTCTATTTAATATATTGATTCACATTAGTGAGGTTTGGGCAGGATAGAAACAATAATTAGATTCTAAGAGTCTTTGGTAAATCTTTTTATGCTATTGTATGCCTACTGCATCTAACAAGGATTTCTTCAGAGCTGCTTTTCTGCTGAGGGTGATGGATTTGTGCTTATCCATCCAAAGTCCTTCCAGTTTCCGGGCAGCCTCTATGCAGGTTCAGGTTAGTGGAGTGAGATTAGGAATGTAGTCTGTGGCCTGGAATGGGGCAGAGTCAACCAGTCAAACAAGCACGAAAGCCTGTTGCTATTGGTTTCGATGGCTTCTGCTCCAAAACACTGAGCAAACTAATTCACAGACAATGCCAAGAAACCAGCTTTAACTCGAGTCACCTAATTTCTACCCACAACCAACTGATTATCTAAGGAAGCTACTCTATGTAGCCCATTTTATTTTTTTTATTATTTATTTATTTTTAGCTTTTTAGGGTCATACCTATGACATATAGAAGTTCCCAGGCTAGGGGTCAAATTGGAGCCACAGCCGCTGGCCTACGCCACAGACACAGCAATGCAGGATCCAAGCCGCATCTGTGACCTATACCACAGCCCATGGCAATGCCGGATCCGTGACCCAATGAGCGAGGCCAGGGATTGAACCTGCATCCTCATGGATACTATTTGGGTTTGTTTCCACTGTGCCACAACAGGAACTCCCTACGTAGCTTATTTTAAAATTAGCAAGTGTGAGCAGACTTTTCTTAAAGATAAAAATTCTCTTAAAAGTTATTTCTTGGGAGTTCTTGTCATGGTGCAGCAGTTAATGAATCTGAATAAGAACCATGAAGGTTTCTGGTTCGATCCCTGGTCCTGCTCAGTGGGTTAACGATCCGGCCGTGAGCTGTGGTGGAGGTCGCAGATGCGTCTCAGATCTGGCATTGCTGTGGCTGTGGCGCAGGCCAGCGGCTACAGCTCCGATTATCCGATTCGACCCCTAGCCTGGGAACCTTTATATGCCGTGTGTGTAGCCCTAAGAAGCAAAAAGAAAAAAAAGGAAAAAAAGGTATCTCTTGAATCTTGAAAACACTATGCTAAGTGAAAGAAACCAGTCACAAAAGACTATATATTTTATGATCTCATTATATGCAGTTTCCAGAACAGGTAAATCTAGGGAGACAGAAAGTAGATTTGTGGTTGCCCAGGTCGTAGGGATTTGGGAGGAAATGGGAGAGCAATCTGCTAATGGAGAGAGGGGCCTGGGGAGTGATAAAGATGTTCTAAAATCTATGGCGTTGATGGTCACATAACTCTGATAATGAAGTCCACTGAATTTTATAGTTTAAATAAAACTGTATGGTGCATGCATTATATTTCAATGAAACTGTGATATAAAGAGTTATTTCTATTCCCAACTAATTTCTGTCCATGAAATTCCTTTTGATACCTTGTAATAAATACCTTGAATTATTTATTTAGAATAATGCTTCATACAAATACATTTAAAATTTCATTCTGTTCTATTTTAGGAGAGATAGAAACAAAACATAGATAAAGGGAAATATGACAGGCTTTCATTTTTCATTTCCAAATAGAATATATTTCATTCCACCTTTCATTTTATCTTTCAAAAAGGATTTATTTGAAAACCCGCTTGAACAGGTAATCTCTGGGGGTTTCATTTCACTCTGTCAAATCCAAAGAAAAGGATGTTTAATAAATGAGGAGATAAAATATACTTTCATTATACATGTCTTGATAAAGTTTGCAAGTTCTAAAGTTGGGGTTAGCTGCCCAGCTAGCTCAGTCGGTAGAGCATGAGACTCTTAAAGTTTGAGTAGGTAAAAAAGAAAAGACACAATCCCTAACTGAAGAGCACGCTGACTTTTCTTTGGAGACGGAGGCAGGAGAACCCAGTGGTGAAAAACGCAAACACCAGCATCAGCCAGATCTGAGTCTGAGCCTCCGTTTTATGACATGATAACTGGCGGCCTTGAGGAAAAGTTACTCAACCTCTGCAGTTTCCTCACTGGTAACATAATTAAGCCTTCACGGTAAATGTACAGGAGATGTGAGGTCCTCCCCCTCTTCCTTTTTATCGTCCTGTTCAGTTGTAGTTATTACGCACATACTCAGTCCTCTGCCATGGAAAAGAACAGCACAGCTAAGTTTCAGACAGTTCAGTGCCTTAGGCCTCGATGGTCAGAGGAGGGATGGCCCTTCACTGTGACTCCGGGTAGAAAGTGGCACTGTGCCAGCCATCATGCTGACAGAAGGCAGAGGCAGGACCGGAAGCAGTAGTGTCAGTCCTGCTCCTAGCAGGTTCAAGGACATATGACCTAACGTGTGGCCCACAGAGTTTTGATTATAATTACGTATGTTCAGAACAATCCCAGTGAAGATATTCTCTGGTTAGGAATATGCTCACCTAGATATAACTATCCATATTCTACTCCAGTTATTTTTTCTATAAATAATCATTTGGTGTTGGGTATATTTAAAGAAAACATCTTATCTATGTAACTTAAAATTTTATTTAAAAAAGAGAAATAACAAATAAAAACTTCAACAGAGCAGGAAAAAAATTTTAGAATTTAAATATAAAACATTGAGGGCCTTTTTTTTTTCCTGACAAAAGAAGTCAGAAAAAAATAAGATCACATGCTACCTATATTATATGGTTAAAGTAGAACTATTAATGTTACATCTAATAGGGAGCAGTTGCAAGGCTACAGCAAAACATACCATAGAAAAAAAAAAAACAGGTTAAAAAATAATATGCTAGCACATTATGGATGGAACTTTTGCTTCTTACCTATTCAGTGCAAATGCATAATGAAACTTCACATGGTGATGGGAGGCCAAATCAAAGGTTGGCAGCTTTTCTAAAGTCTCTACCAGCTTCACGATAGAATCATAGTCCTTTCAAACAAGAGGAGAATAACATAGAATTAAACCATTAGGAGAAAGTCCTGACAATGAAATGCCTTTGAACAACCGGATACCTGAATCTGAGAAGGGCATTAAAAAGAGAAGTAGGAGTCAAGGGATACTTTGAAGAATCTATAACCAAGAAGACTTTGAAGAATCTAGAGCAAAAAGAAACTGTTTGTTTGCTTAAATAAGGGGTTTGGATTATATAGATAAAGGATTTGAGTTACTACCTGACCTAAAAGATAACAAACTGTCTAGCATGCTAATGCTATATTGTCTAATTACGGGTGATTTACTTTTCCATGGAGCCAGATTCTTGGTATGCACGTCTTATGAATTACTTTCAGGGAAATAATTTCCAAATATCAAGGACATAGAGCAACTGATTGAACTTCTGCTGTAAGTAACAAAAAGGATTTCATTTCAACCTAAGTTCTCTAGTCATGTGATCCTAAGTGTCACACTTCTCCAGGTATGTGAGTCTCTGTTGTCCACATGAAGCTTTACTCGGGCCTAAAAGGTTAGAATAAGAAACCAGAAGTTGGAGTTCCTGTTGTGGCTCAATAGTAGAAAACTCAACTGGTGTACACAAGGATGCATGATCGATTCCTGGCCTCGCTCAGTGGGTTAAAGGATCCAGTGTTGCCATGAGCTGTGGTGCAGGTCACAGATGTGGCTTAGACCCCACGTCGCTGTGGCTATGGCATTGACCGGCCACAACTCCAATTCGACCCCTGGCCTGGAACTTCCATATGCCGTGGGTACATCCCTAAAAAGACAAAAAAATAATAGTGGTAATAATAATAAAACCAGAAGTCACTTAAATTTTACTGTAAAAATCCAGTAGCAAATCCCCAACTCAGAGGGGATTTCATTCCACTTACCATAATTTAAAAATTTTCAGACATCGCAGAAAAAATAATATGGCATGTTCATGTTTTACATTATATATATTTTAAGTTACTTTTGTACCTAATCAATTGCACATGACTTGCTTCTGGCTAGTCAGACCCAGCACTACCAGTTTCAAGCAACACAATTTCCAGGAGTAAGAGATAGGTCCAGAAAGCTCTAAAAACTTCTATTTGCCAAAATAAAGCTTTCGTTTATTGACTGACAGGTGTGCCTGAGGCCAACAGAATAGAACAGACTGTCTGTGGATTAGCTATGCGTGCAAATGTTTGTTTTTGTTCTTTTGGAGGAAAAAGTCAGAACTTTACCCTACAAGTCTCATAATCACTGATGGCTGACTTATGTCTGTTACATTTATCATAAAATCTATGGACGGGAAGCTTAGAAGAGTCAATAAAAAGTCAATAAACAGTGACATGTACTGACTTATTAGCTAACTGAAGTTGGATGTAATACTCCCTTATTCCCGCACCATGCTAGATGACAAAGACTTGACGTCAAGCATCTCCTCACCTGAATATCTCTGTAGGAAAGCAACAGATTTATGACAATATCTGCTGTCAGTACTTCAATATTATCCACTCGCTGTCGAATTCTTGCCAATTCAGCTGCCAATTCTTTGCCATTGTATAAGTTACGAGCTTTCCTGATATCGTTGAGTATTGATTCCCGGAAATACTGGCTGGTGGGAAAAGACACAATTTTAATAGTGAATATTATGAAGAATTTCAATGAAAAGCAAAGATTTTATAAGGAAATGCATGACATCTGCAGCATTCATACCTTTCAGTTCACTAAGATGCATAACATGAACACCTCAACTATCTGGCATTATTAAAAAAATTGGGGCTTCCTATTCTTTTAACACTCTACTTTGCTTCAGAAAGAATTAAATGTAAAGACACTCCACGTTAACAAATTTTCCAAGACCCTGCAATGTACCATTTTAAAATGCTAAAAATTTATTTTTCATTTTGCTGTTTGGAGCAGAAATTGTTCTAAACAAATTACGTGTGCCTACGATCTGAACACAATATCACCTTTATTTTCTGATACAGCATCATCATTTATTAATATAAATGACTGCTTTTAACTAAAGTACAATACTGCTTTCAGCAATTTTTAGAGCGTTCTTGTCCTTACACTAAAAGTCCCTGGACATTTATTTAGATAATGTTTCTGTACTAATTTTGAATATATTTTTAGTTCTACCATTACTATAACACAGTTAGCTGTCTTTTTTCTGATTTCAAGTTGTTCTCCCATGAATAAAGTGGACAAATGCAAGAAGTGAGCTATATGGCATCTATTTTATCCACTTATAGGATATTATATATTTTTTTCCTGATTCTTGGCTGAGTACGATATGTAGGAAACATCTGATAAGATACACAAGTAGGAATTCTCTTGTGGCACAGTGGGTTAAGGATCTGGCATTGCCACTGCAGTGGCGAGGGTTCACTCCCTGGCCCCGGAAACTTCCACATTCCACGGCTGTGGCCAAAAAGGAAAAAAAAAAAAAAATGCACGAACGAATGAAATAGATGAGTACATCATTATCCTCACGAAATGGCATTATGAAACTTTACCTGGAACTTGCTTGTGCCACCTTCAGAAGCTGAATGAAACGATCCACAAGAGGTAAGCAGATGGGTCCAAGTAGCAGCTCGAAGTTTGGCTGCATGAGCTCTGTCAAGCCCTTCATGAAGCTGCTATCACAGCAGTAGACCTTATTATGTGGAGTTATCATGTACGGAACAAATGTGTAGTTCCCAGTGCACATCTGTGGAAAGAGGAGAGACCAGGAGGTGTCAGCTGGCCTGCAGATTCCACACGAACGTAACCTCAAATCTTACTTCAGTGAGCCGTTTGAAAGAATAACCCTGAATGTGAAGGGAAATCAAAAAGCCTCTTCTTTAGGGCCTATGAAAATAGAAATCTCCAATTTCTTAACCGCTTACTTCAAATAATTTGGACTTACAGATGATTTAAAAAATTGTATGGCACAGTTTCTATCAGTGGATTAAATATTTATTCACCATGTCTCATGGCTAAGGCATTATGACATGTGCAGTAGGAAAAACAGGGTAGTTAAAAAAACAGTCTTCAGCCTTCAGGCAACTTGAGTTTTAGTCAGGCAGACACTGTATAAAAATACATGGAAATAACCCGGGCTAACATGGAAGGGCGCCCTCACGTGACAGCCACGTGTGAGAGATGCCAGAATAAGCTCCGCCCCTCCAGGCTGCTCTCTCCATCGCGGCTCTGGTAGGGTCCCAGTTACTAAGTCTAGAGACCCTGAAGTTATCCCCGATGCTTCCATTTCCTTCACCTCCCAAGCCTATCAAAGTCCTGTCTGTTCCACCTCCAAAACGTATCTCATATTTGTCCATTTCCCCCCCATCTTCCCGGCCAGCACTGCGGACCATGTCATCAGCCTGCCCAGCCCGAGCTGCCGTCATTGGCATTTAGCTGGGCTCCCTGCTTCCCATCTTGCCTGCCAACCTATCATCCACCCAGCTGTCAAAGTGACCTTGTAACAACCTCTATCAGACGACTTCCCTCAGCTGCTTCAAGCCCTCTCCCTTGCTCCTGGGATGAAGACAAAACAGGGCACGGTAGCCTACCAGGGCTTGACGATCCAAACCCTGCCTCTCTCTCTCCAACTGCAGCCCGTGCCACTCTGCGCTCACTGATCATGACCTGCTATCTGTTCCTGATGGCACCGGCTGAGAATGCAGTAGTGCAAATCAAAATGGCACTGGGAAGAATAAAGGAGAAATTGGATTGGACACCCCTGGGTAAGGGGGTCTGACCGGAGCTTAGGGCTTAGGGAAGGGAACTGAACGCACAGTTAAGTATGTCAACTCTATGTGCTTGGCAGTGGGAATCATGGAAGGCTTCAGAGCAGGAAAGGAAACACACACAAAGCTGTGCATTTTGATAGTCTGGACAGAAAAGAGAATGAACTGAAAGAGAAAGAAACGAGATTTAAGGAAATTAGGTGGGAAGCTACAAAGCATGACCAGTTGGACGTGTGCGCTCGAAGTCAAACAGAAAGATTCATCAAGGCCAGCCAGCTGGCTACAGGTACTGAAAGAGAGGAAGAAGAAAGAAGAAGAGAGGTGACTCCACAGTCATAAATGGGGCTCTCTAAAGAAGAGTGGGACCCTTAACAAAAAGCAAGAATTTGGAAAGCAGAACCAGACTTGAGGAGTTCTTGCTATAGCTCAGTGGGTTAAGAACCTGACAAGTATACGTGAGGACAGGGGTTCCATCCCTGGCCTCTCTCAGTGGGTTAAGGATCCCTCGTTGCTATGAGCTGCGATGCAGGTCACAGACGAGGCTTGGATCCAGCATTGCTGTGGCTGTGATGTAATCTGGCAGCTGCAGCTCCAATTGGACCCCTAGCCTGGGAACTTCCATATGCCACAGGGGCGGCCCTAAAAAAAAGCCACAAAAAAAGAACCAGACTTAAGTACTTATGAACAGATTACACTCAGGGGCACGTTTTATATATCTGGTAGTGAATCATTAACAGAACCTGACTTCCAGTTAAAATATGAGAAGAATTTTGAGAGGCCGAGATTCGATTTGGGGTGGGTGGGGGTGATGCACACACTTTTGAAAGGTTGGGATTGAAGAAGAAAGGGGCACCTAAAGGGATAATGTCCAAAACAGAGCTGGACAATGTGTGATTGGAAGGGAAAAGAGTTTCAAGCCAAATACAGATCTGGGAATTATTTGGCATGGCTGAATCTGAAGAAATGGGAGAGACCTCTAAGAGAAAAGCCAGAGAAGAAGAAGAAAGCAGAGGGCTCAAAACTAGAATGAGATGGGTAGAAAACTGTATTTATCACTGTTGTAGAGAACATAGGAGCCCAGATTATTTATTCCATGTCAGCATTACGGAGAACAGTGCATCACTTCTTTTATCCTTTAAATTAAACAAATGAGGGCAAACATTTATCTACCACTTGCAGGTGCCAAGCAGTGAATGGTCATATGTTCACAGCTGCCCACAGAAGAAGGGGATCTTGTCTCCATTTTACAGGTGAAGATTCAGGTAAGGCTTGGAGAAGTCACACATCTGGACTGTGATGTGTCTGGGACCCTAGCCCAGGAACTCCTCAAGAGGCCATGTCATTATCACTAGGAGGCTGGGCACCCTCCTGAGTGGCCTTGACCAGCTGGCACACCAACCCTTTGCCTCAGGTCACCCTGCAGGCAAGTTGCTGCCGCGTAGCAAACAGATGAGAAGTGCCAAGTGCCCCTACGGCCAGACTTAATCATGTTATTCTTTGAGACCCCTGCATTTCAGGTAATGAAGCAGAAACTGGATCTGACTTCCATTTAAAGTATGAGAAGAACTTCCAAAGATTGAAATTTGATTTTAAATCAAGTACATTAAATTGTTCAGTTCTTGCAAGTTCTCCTTCGTGGAACAATCATTGGAAGACTCGTCATGAAGAGAGAAAACGAACATATTCTTGTTTCTAAAATGTTACCAAGATAACACAGCAGGTCCACAAAAACAGTCCTTTCAGCCAAGCCATTGCCTAAGCAGAAAAGAAAGACAAGTAGGATCGAGAGGCTGCTTTCCAAAGCTCTTAGAGCTTAAATTATGAGCGGGTTATAAAAGAGCAATAGAATCAAATACTCTTGTTTCAGACAAGCACTTTGACTCAAAATTACAAGAGAAAACACTCCGAATCTTCTAAGCACAAAGCAAGGACAAAAGGATAAGAAGCTAATAAATCAGGAAAGTGTTATTAAGAGTTTGGAAATATTATTCTTCTGCTGATGGATAAAGCCCTCTATCGTCAGAAGCCTTAATGCCACGTGTATTTGTGTATAAGACATGACTTAGAATACATTATAATTGAAATACTGGCCATTGGGGAGTAATGCATCTGTGTGAAAGGAATTCTGGAGAGAATGAGTATCAGATGTCTGGGTGTGGGTTGAGCAGCGCCTGGCCGTTTGCTTAAACAGCAGAGAAAATCAGATTCCTGAAACTGTCTTCAAACCCGATGGGATAGGTCTTCAGGATCCTTGGGCAAAGTACTCAGCATCCTGAGGTTTTCCCAAGTTCCAGGCCTCACTGTACTTTTTTGAGTCTCTTCCCTATGCTTCTAAGGCACTTTTTTTCCCCAGTGTCCCGTTGCAGATGCCAAAAAAAAGGGAAAGAGCAATAAACAGCTGGAGGCACATGGATGCTTCTAGGCCTGAGCTGAGAGCCAGCCCAGCGAGTGTGCAGTGAGGGGAAAGTGTGGAGGGCGGCTGTGGACTTTCTGTTTCTCAAAAAGATATCAGCTGCTGAGAAAAGCACTTTTGCAAAACGATGAATGCTAATAATATGGGAACATTTATTTCCCAAGTTGGCTCATATATAACTTAGAAATATTACTGCAGTTTCTTTTTACAGATTGCTACCAAACCCAGAGTTTGAAATCACTAACAAACTAAAGCAAATAAAAGCAATGACTGTGTGATCTAGAGCAGAAACCTCTGGTGTAGCAACTGTCTTTTATTAATAAGATACTAATTATAAAATATTTAAACCTACTCCTTGAAGGAGAAATATCACATTTCCTTAAATTTCAAAACACTAAGCCATGGTCATAACATAACAAAGCTGATCTTTCTGGCTCATGCTTGTTTTCAATCATGAGCTCAAAATCTAGATGTATTCTCTCCAATTATCTTCACTGCTTTTATTTTTTAAATAAATGCCAATTCCATTTTCCAATTTTTATTTTTATTTTTTTATCTTTTTGCTTTTTAGGCTGCACCTGCGGCATGTGGAGGTTCTCAGGCTAGGGGTCTAATTGGAGCTACAGCAGCCGCCCTATGCCACAGGCACAGCAATGCGGGATCCGAGCCGTGTTTGTGACCTACACCACAGCTCACGGCAACGCTGGGTCCCTGACCGCATTGAGTGAGGCCAGGGATTGAACCCGCAACCTCATGGTTACTAGTTGGATTCTTTTACACTGTGCCACAATGGGAACTCCTGTTTTTCAATTTTTAAAAATTACATAGAGGTGAATATAAGTGTGTGTGGAAAATAAATTAAGCTTCTGGGAAGATATGCTCTCAGTAGTCAAACATATTGAAACCTATGCTCAAAATACTCAACTACTGAGAAGGACACCCAGCACTGGAAACACAGCCCCTTACTTGAGACAATGGGTGACTTGTTCAAAACTTGCATATTGCGTCAACTTAGAAACCTGCTTCTCCACATGTCCCACCCATCATTGGGCATGACTGCTCTTCCCTGCCGTTCGGGTAAATGTTACCTCTTTGAAAGACCTTTCCTGACCACTTGAGGGAAGGGCCACCAACTTTTGGCACAACGCCTTATGTTAATTTTCTAATTTGCTTGCTTATTTGCTTGACCTTCTCCACCAACAAGACGCTGGTATTTCTTAGTTGTTGTCTCCTGGGACAATTATGAATGGGTTGTTTCCATTTGCAGCCTCCATAGTGAGTTTCTTGAAGCACCAAGCCCAAAACCCGGCACAGAGTTCATGTTCAATCAATATTTGCTTAATAAAATCTGTTACACTGAATTGATGCATGAAGCAATAACTTCATCTCCTGTTGAGAGGGGAAGGATGAGTTTCTAATGGCAACGTTATTAATGCTGCAATGAGTCTCTGACCTGAAATCTTAAACTTCTTAAACGTTAATTTCATAAATTTCTGATCTAAGGGGAATCTAAAAATACCCACTCTACTTTTAATTTTATCATCTTAAATGGAATCGTGTGGATCTTCATATACTATGTTATTTCCACTTTAAGCTGTGGAGATACTTTAAGATGTTAATTACTGGCTTACTTTCCAAAATGAAAAATACAATTACTGGCATAACAAGGCTGATTCTGGAACATATTATCATTTTTCTTCATGCCTTTAAAATTTTTTAAATGTATTTTAATCACTTTCTAACTTATGTTTAATTCTGTATGGAGGGTAAGAATTTTGTAGTGTGGTCTCAAAGTGTGGTTTGCAGGACTCAGGAACTTAAGTCAATTTCAATAGACAGGTGATAGAGATATATACATGTACATATATATATGTATGTACGTATATGTGTGTGTGTATATATCTCCCAATGTGTGCTTACATGTGTGTATATATGTATGTTTATTATTTGTATATATACTGTATATGTAGATATACAGTATATACATAGACAGGTGTCTGTACATGTGTATTCATAGGTATACATGCATACACATACATACACATACATGTGTGGGTATCTGTTGTATATATGTTGCTTTAGTAACACTCATAATTACACAACATTGCATACACTATGAAAAATTTTTTCTAGGAGTTCCCGTCGTGGCGCAGTGGTTAACGAATCCGACTAGGAACCATGAGGTTGCAGGTTCGATCCCTGGCCTTGCTCAGTGGGTTAACGATCCGGCGTTGCTGTGAGCTGTGGTGTAGGTTGCAGATGCAGCTCGGATCCTGCGTTGCTGTGGCTGCGGTGTAGGCCAGTGGCTACAGCTCCGATTAGACCCCTAGCCTGGGAACCTCCACATGCCGCGGGTGCGGCCCTAAAATGACAAAAGGCAAAAAAAAAAAAAATTTTTTTTTCTAAAACATAATTACAGGAGTTTCTGTCGTGGTGCAGCAGAATCCAATTAGGAACCATGAGGTTGCGGGTTCGATCCCTGGCTTCTCTCAGTGGGATAAGGATCTGTGGCTGTGGCATAGACAGGCGGCTGTAGTTCTGATTTGACCCCTAGCCTGGGAACCTCCATATGCCGCAGGTACAGCCCTAAAAACAAAAACAAAAACAAAACATAATTACATATGGAAGAAAACAAATATCAATGTCATCTCCCATTAGTATAAATAAAGTTTCACTATAAAGGTATATTTATGCAAAATAGTCCATATTTACATTGGTATGTTAGAAATTCTATTGAAGAAAAACAGAGATAGAAATGAATAATTTGTGGAAATGGAAAATACACCAGACTGGGTCACCTCACTGTGCAGTAGAAAACTGACAGAACACTGTAAATCAGCTATAACAGAAAAAATAAAAATCATTACATAAAAAAAAGAAAATATACAAGAGATTAGTTAATAGAAAAGATTAAAAACGTTTCTGGAGGGAGTTCCTGTTCTGGCTCAGTGGTTAACGAATCCAGCTAGGAACCATGAGGTTGCGGGTTCGATCCCTGGCCTTGCTCAGTGGGTTAAGGATCCGGCGTTGCCGTGAGCTGTGGTGTAGGTTGCAGATGCGGCTCGGATCCCGCATTGCTGTGTCTGTGGCAAAGGCCAGCAGCTACAGCTCCTGTTAGACCCCTAGCCTGGGAACCTCCATATGCCGCAAGTGTGGCCCTAGAAAAGACAAAAAAAAAAAAAAAACGTTTCTGGAAAAGTTAAGTAAAATACTCACCGTATTCTTCTGGCAAATGATTTCCTGAAAAATGAGAAAAGAGAAAAGTAAAGCAGAAGTTAAAACAAAATTAATTAATTCAACTAGTTAATTGAAATATTCTTAGTGGAAAATTTTGTACTAATGATTTTATTATTTATTATTGGCAATCAGAAATTTAGAATATGCAGCGCAAAAGGTGTAGAGAATGTTTCTGCATCTAAGTTTACAGTCTGATGGAGGAGATAGACGTGCACAGAAGTATCATCTATGACTTAAGGAAAAGAGCACAAACATTTAGGATCCAAAAAGTGAATAATCTAAAAATCATTTCTGCAGAGTATGTTCTGTGTAGAATTATCTTACCAGCTATGATCTTTTGGGGGAGGGATTATAACGATTTTGCTTTCCCAAAGCATCGTCTCACTCATGCGCTGGGAAGGAACCTGGCAGTGTGCTTGGGATAAAGCTGGAAGTGGAGGGTACTGGCTACTTATCAGAGAGGGCAAATCCACATGTAGACAATAAAAACATCTGACAATACCTGGTTATAAGTATTGTCACATATTGTTCCATAAGTGAAATATGACAAATATACTGCAGGCAGGGTCCCTGTCTCCTAGATAACGAGGAATAAGTGGGGTGGTGCAAATAACATGGCTATAACATCTCTGATGCATAGAATGCTCTCCATAGACCTACAGCTGTCACGCTATTATTCCTGGACTTTAAAACGACTGGAGACTTGGAAGAGACAATCTCGAAAAGCCTGTGGCATGAAGTCTTCACTGAGGTTGGGGAATTATGATTTAGAAAAGAGAGATGGGACAGTGTTTTGGAAAAGAGGGCATGCACGTTGCCATGGAAGCAGGAAATGTAAGGCATTTATGGAACCTCAAGGGTGGTCCATCTGGCTAAGAAAAGGAGCCAGCTCGGCGAGGTAAGAGGAGCAGAGGAGGGATGCAGGGCCCAGGGGATCAGTGTCATTCATGCCAGGACCAACACGGGGCAAAGGGGAACCTGGGAGAGCTTTGGCTCAGAGCAGAACTTCAGGTTTTTGAGGCTTTAAGGTTAACAGATGAGTAAGCAAAAATCTAAAGAGGAAGGAATTGCGCAAGGTAATTGTGAGAGCCATAAATATGTATATAAAACACTACATGAGACCCTTCAATACCTCACAATCTTGCTGATGGAAAAAGGACACATACACATTTAAAAAGAAACATTAGGAATTCCCACTGTGGCTCAGTGGGTTAAGAACACGACGTTGTCTCTGTGAGGATGCAGGTTCCAACCCTGACCTCAATTTAGTGGATTAGGGATCTGGTGTTGCCGCAAGTGGTGGCATAGGTCATAGATAAGGCTCGGATCCCACGTTGCTGTGGCTGTGGTGTAGGCCGGCAGCTGAAGCTCCGATTCAACCCCTAGCCTGGGAACTTCCATATGCCGCAGGTGTAGCTGTAAAAAGAAAGAAAGAGAGAGAGAGAGAGAAAGAAAGGAAAAACACACTATAAGCCTGCACTCACAGGCATGTATTCACACACATGCTATGTCAAAAGAGAGTACAGCAAGGGCTGGGGTTTCTAAGAGAAAGATGGTCCTAGAGATTAAAGAATGCTAAGACGGTCAGCTGAGAAGGTGGAACTCACAAGAAGCCAAGAATAGTCACAACTTCCAAAGGCAAAGCAGGGAGGGGGCGGATGCAGGCCAGAGGCCTAGGAACCACAAAGGCCCGTTTAGAGAACAATAAATATTATCACTGGGGGCTAAAGAAGACAGCTCATTTGGCAAAGTATAGAAGAAAGAAGTAAAGGAGTATATGAAAAATACATTGAATTTAATCATTGGGCTAACCTGGAAAGTACATTTTGGCACATAGTGATAACATTAGAAAGTTATCTGGGGCCTTATTGAGGAAGACCTTGAAAGCCAAAATATTAAGCCCTTTGTTCTGTGGGCCTTTGGGCATATGACAGTAATAGTGTTTTCTTAGCTGAATGATGAACAAAGAAGTATCAGCAAACACAGGGACATGGTTTGTAAAAGCAAAAGGTTGGGAACAACATAAACATTCTATCAACTGGAAACTGACTAAATAAATTATGGTTCCTCCATACATGGAATACAAGGCAGCTGAACAAAGTATGAGGAAGTTCTCTATGTAGTAATATGGAAAGAGCTTTAGAAAACTAAATATAGAACTATCATATGACCCAGCAATCCCATTCCTGGGCACATATCCGGACAAAACTTTCCTTAAAAAAGATACATGCACCACCTATGTTCACTGCAGCACTATTCACAATAGTCAAGACATGGAAACAACCTAAATGTCCATCAACAGATGAATGGATTGAGAAGATGTGGTATACAAACACAATGGAATACTACTCAGCCACAAAAAGAACAAAAATAATGCCATTTGCAGCAACATGGATGGAACGAAAGACCCTCATACTAAATGAAGAAAGTCAGAAAGAGAAAGACAAATACCATATGATATCACTTATATGGAGTCTAATAAATGGCACAAATAAATCTTTCTACAGAAAAGAAACAAATTCATGGACATGGACAACAGACTTGTGGTTGCCAAGAAGGAGGGAGTAGGAGGGACTGGGAGTTTGGGGTTAGTAGATACAAACTATTGCATTTGGAGTGGATAAGCAATGAGATCCTGCTGTACAGCACAGGAAACTGTATCTAGTCACTTGTGATGGGACATGATGGAGGATAATGTATATATGTGTGACTGGGTCACTTTGCTGTACAGCAGAAATTGACAGAACACTGTAAATCAACTATAACAGAAAAAAATTAAAATCTTAAAAAAAAATTAAGAGCTCCAAGATAAACTGCTATATGAAGAAAACCAAGGGCAGAACGGTTGTTACCCTGGGCTCCTATTTATGTATATAAAAGGGAGAAAAAGAAAATTCTAATTTGTATATTTATAAAATCTCTCTGGAAGGATATACAAGAAACTAATAACGGTGATTGCCAACGGAGAGAGGAGCTGGCTGCCTGGGGGGCAAAGACAGGAGAATGACTTTCACTGATATATCCTTTTACACTTATAAAAATTTTTTTGGCCGAACCCTCAGCATGTGGAAGTTTCCTGGCCAGGGATCAAACCCATGCCACGGCTACAGCCTACACCACACCTGCAGCAATGTTGGGTCCTTAATCCAATGTATCACAAGGGAACTTTTTTTTTTTTTTGCACTTATAAATTTTTGTATCAGGTGAATGTATTACCCAAGAAAAGTAAATAAAAGGTAAACCTTGCCAAAGTTTTAAAAACATGATTTAGGAGTTCCCGTTGTGGCTCAGTGGTTAACGAATCCGACTAAGAACCATGAGGTTGCGGGTTCGATCCCTGGCCTCGCTCAGTGGGTTAAGGACCCGGTGTTGCCATGAGCTGTGGTGAAGGTCGCAGATGCGGCTCGGATCCCGCGTTGCTGTGGCTGTAGTGAAGGCCGGCGGCTACAGCTCCTGTTAGACCCCTAGCCTGGGAACCTCCATGTGCCGCGGGTGTGGCCCTAGAAAAGGCAAAAAGACAAAAATAAATAAATAAATAAAAAATAAAAACATGATTTAGATGGTGGTATTTAGTACTGAAGAGGAAAAAGCATTTAGCTAGTTATTGCTAAAGTCCAGGGACATTGAAACAAAGACTTGAGCAGTGGTGGTGCGCTGGGGGATGGAAATCAAGAGACAGATGAGTGATGTTGGGTGAAGGGTTGAAAGTGGCTTTCCCACAGTGTTTCACAGGTAGCTAAGGCCTCTCTCTCCGCCCCCACACACACATGCAAATGGTTCATGAAAAACATAAATAGAAAAACGTTGGATAATCACAAAGCCAGGAACACAGTATGCAGAATTTTCCAAACTTAATTTATGGAAACTTTCTCCAGATTAGCAAACCACACCCTTTTCTTTGATAGGCATGTCCCTCTTTCATCCCTTTCAAGTAACAAAAAAATGCCCTTCTCTTCATTCCTTACCGCACAACATCCTCTGTGAATAGCGTGTAAGGTAGCTGTCCTCTGTGAAGCTGGCCTTAACTGCCTTCAGTGACACCTATCCTCTTAATGCAAGCGGATGATGCCCTTATTTTTGCCGTCATGACCCCTTGTACAGACCTCTGTGACAGCACTGCATGTACAACACTGCAAATATTGCTTCATAAGATTCTCCCATACTCCATCATAAGCTCCTTGGAGGCAAGGGCCATGTTTTGTTCACATTCGTATCCCCACTGATAGGCTAGCAGTGCAGGGATTATAGTCAGTGCTTAATAAAGGATGAAGGCATCAATTCGTTAATGAACGTATAAAATAGTGGACCATAAATTCGGAGAGATATGCTCTTGGCTCTGCTCCTGACCGGCCTCGTGTCACTGCACCTGTCTCTTAACGTAACGCACTGAGAACTGGACTGAGTGATCACTGGTCTCTTCTGACTCTGTTCTATTGTTTACTTTTGGCTAAAGGCCGATCAGAGTCCGCACTGTCTTTGTGCCACTGAAGGAGAGATTCCTCACGCCCAGGGCAGGAAGCACTCTACCACTATTTCTGTTTGGTGCATCAGGCACAGAAATAAAGGTGGTGATGAGGGACCCGTGAGGAGGGCTGAGCCAGCTGAAGACATCCCCCTGCTCGGCACCATAGGAAGCAACCACAGCTGCACTGGCCAACAGCCATTACGTTATGTCCTCCTGAAGAATCGCTCACGGAAGCCATAACCCTCTTACACGTCTTCCTCGCTTTCGTTTCAGGTAAAACATGCATTGCCACAAATTACAAAGCTGTATTAAATCATCCCTATAGCAATTTACAGAATTTTTATTAATACTTGCTATGTTTTATAGAAGCTAAATGAATGCAGATGGCTCTCTTGAAAGAGACAGAATTTACTCACAGCTTACGAGGTGACCTTAGAGGAGGCATCAAATTGAGAGAAAGGTACCATTTGTGCATTTCGACTCAGTACAAATGAGTAGCAAACAGGATCTCAAAAGGTATCTTACCTACTGAGGCGGAATAGTGAATATTTAAGTGGTACTAAATTCATTGAAGGGGAAAAAAAAAGAGGAAGGGGAATAAAGTTAAGAGGCAACTTCAGTATTTCACACTGCTTCATGGACACTTCTCATCTAAACTGCTTAGACATGAAAAAATACAAGCCAACATAAACTCCAGTTCCTTACCAGTGAAATACTTCGGAAGATGCATTCCCACACTACGAGTCTGTTCTTGCCTAAAGTCTTTAAGTGACTTTTGATCAGTGCACCCCGCTGGCTGTACCAAAAACAGCCCCAAATATTTTCTCGCTGCTCCAGGACCCTTTTTAATAACCAACCAGGGAAGCAAGACAAACGAGACAAGCAAGCCTAGGTCTCATTCCAAGGGAAGACAAAGACAACTTCTGATAGCTATCTGGGACAAGGTGACACTGCAGAGGTCACTGTAAGGGTAAATAAACAGGGTATCTCCAAAAGTGGAAAGTTTCTGTGTCTAAAATTTGGGTAATTACTGCCAGGGGAAGGAAGTGGGAACAGCTGGTGTGAGGTCGCCAAGTCAAATTGACTCAAGGTGGAAGTGACAGAGTTAGCAACCAGGATTTGTTCCCTGAAAAGAAAGAAAGAGGAGGGTACAGGGAGGGAGGATCACAGCTCCTTGCTGCTGGCCTCCTGGGCCTTCCCTTCCGAGATCTCAGTTTGCCCCAGTGGAACGTGGCAAGTTTTCCACTAACGCTGGGAAAAAAGGAGTATTTCCTGTACTTCCCAGTTCCATCCTCTTGCCTAGTTTCAGTACTTCAAAGGTAAACAAATGTTAGATGGGCTATTGTGAACACCACGGGGCTCACATTTACCCTTCCACACGCTGAGGGACTCAGGAAGAAATCTCCAACACAGGTGTCATAGAACCGGCCCATCTTTAAAGTTAGGGAACTAAGTACACTTGTGCTTACATGTTACACATACATTAACAGCTCAAGTTTAAAAAAAAAAAAAAACCCATAATCTAACAAAAACTGGAAAATCATACCTTTAATGGATATGCGAAATCTGCGAACAGATTTAGAGGGAGATGTACCTAATGAAAAGTCCAATAAAATGGGATTTGTCCTGCTCTGACACTTATTAATAGCTGTGAATGCCTCTAAGCCACTGTATTTTTGTGGGTTTATTTCTCATCTGTAAAGAAAATATCTTCCCTCAGTTCAGTCTACATAGTAAGTACCTAACTTGTCTATCTCACTGGGTCATTTGTATTTTATTTTATTTTTTTGCTTTTTAGGGCTGCACTGGAGACATACAGAAGTTCCTAGGCTAGGGGTCGAATCGGAGCTGCAGCTGCCAGCCTCCACCACAGCCACAGCAACAAGAGATCCGAGCCACGTCTGCGACCTACACCACAGCTCATAGCAATGCCGGATCCTTAAGCCCTTGAGTCAGGTTCTTAACCCACTGAGCCACAATGGGAACTCCTTCACTGGGTTATTTTTAAAGACCAAATGAAACAAGTTTATGAGAGACCTTTAAGTATTTTAAAGCCATATGCAAATAAGGTATTAATACTATCAAAGCAAACAACCCCAACTCAATTCCTATGGTATCAGATCCAGAGACACCTTAAACTCATGTTGTTCTTGATTATGGGGAGAACACATCATGATCATGGATAAGACACATGACCAACTGTCAATAAAAACAACCTACCCAAAATCAGGTTAAATTATACCAAAGCAGGAAAGTAATTCTAAAAGAAATTCTAGATTGTCTTCTCCTCTATTAATTTTGCTTCATGTTTAAAAACATATATATCTTGGTGGGAGACCTCTACGGTGAATAGATAACATATCTTTAAACTGGGCAGATATGCTGAAAGGTGACATTTTATACATAACAACATTTGAAAGAGCTTCTTAACACCAACTTCTTAGAATGTGTAGTTATTACTATAATCCTCTTCTCTGTCACCAGCTGTTTCAGTAACGCCTAACTGGACCATTTTTTTCAAGTACAGGTATTTCTTTAAAAAAAAACTGTTTTGTTGAAAAGTTACAATGTAACAAATTTTGGCTCAGTAAACTATATTTTACACATAGCTTTGGGTAAAAATTTCAAGGATGCATTCTAAAATGATTCCAATAGGATGATGGGTTGGAGTGCCACAAAGACCAACTTCCACCAAAAGAATCAATTATTTGTAACGAATGAAAGGGGTAGAGTTCAGGAAGCTTGCCCCATTTAGATGGGAGTTAGGAGGCTTTCAGACTCAACACATTCTGTGCAGAGGTATTCCTTCTTGTTTTTTAAGGTATTCAAACTCATGGGCCTATGAGTAGAGTCTCTACAAATGACGAGAGTATCAGGGGCCAATGCAGTGATATGATGACATCTTCCTTTCACTATGGAACATAGATTTCCCTTCCCCTTTGACCACATGGCATTAAGATGCTAGAAACGATGGGATGGAGGTGGGTAAAGGGAGGAACCAGAAGGAAAGCAAAGGCACACTTCATCTAGTACACAGATGATTCCTTTGAAGATGCAATAGTGCTAACTGACATCAAAGAAAGCTGGATTCTCCAGTCTCTAGCTCTTTCCCAAACTTCAGGGATATAACCACTGGATATCAACTCCTGCTAAAGAAATCACTCATCTAGTCCATCAACTCAAAATCTTGAGACTCTTGATAAAGTGGTGCTTATGGGTATTTCTCATCTGAGTTTCCCCCAAATTACCTCTTTTTTCTCCCCAGTTTGACATGGAATTATTATAGCTCAGATGAAAGATCATTTCTGAAATAAGTAAGCTAGAGAACAGGAAAAAAATCTTTCATGAACTATTAAGAAGTATATGTGATGGAGTTCCCGTTGTGGCGCAGCAGAAATGCATCCGACTAGGAACCATGAGGCTGTGGGTTCAGTCCCTGGCCTCACTCAGTGAATTAAGGATCTGGTGTTGCTGTGAGCTGTGGTGTGGGTTGCAGATGTGGCTCTGATCCAGCATTGCTGTGGCTGTGGTGTAGGCTGGCAGCTGGTGCTCCGATTCAACCCCTAGCCTGGGAACCTCCATATGCCGGTGGGTGAGGCCCTGAAAAGCAAAAAAAAAAAAGAAGAAGAAGAAGAAGTGTATGTGATGGCTTTGTTGAACTGGGGAGATACAGAGTACCACGGCTTACATATTGGTGGTTAGTTATCAAGTACGCAAGACACTTGCAGGAATGTCCAAGAATAGCACTGTTACATGGGGCAGGGCCCCTGTTTCTGGTTCACAAATCATTAGATCATATTCTCAAATGACTTTTTTCCCTATCATTTACTGTGTACGCTGTATTACTAAGTGAGTGCTATTTTAGAGTGCTGAAAAGGCGGTTAAAAAAAATCATTATTAAACTAAAATAATCATAAACCTTTAGGAAAATACAAATTTGAATTTCATTTTTAGTGCAATCAAAAACTAAATTCACCTTAATCACTTACCTTGGTAAGTGAGGTCAAACTTTAAGAAAAGCAAATAGTGATGTAGGAGGGAAAAAACTGTTTATGGGTTTAAGAACACTCTAGAATCTGAGTAAATGTGCCAAACACACGTAAAAATTCAACTTTATAACTGAATTACCTTGATCCCCTCACCAATTTACTAGAAACTGGTATAATCATCAAAACTTACAACATGAACATCACTGTCTGTTTTCTTCCATTTGCTTTCAAATGGAAATGCATGATTACCAGAAAAACAGACTTAATATCCAATTTCTCATACATAAGCTCTAAAGGAGATTGGGTCCCTCTGTATCTACAGATAAAAAACATGAGTCTAGGTACCATGGAACTCTTTAAATGATCATTGCTTAAGGTATGGTAGTTCTCACACTGTTTATCCATGTTGTAGTATCTGTCAGAATTTCCTTCCTTTTTAAGACTGAATAATATTCCATCGTATGTATACACCACATCTTGTTTTATCATTTCATCCAGTGATGGAAATTTAGGTTGCTCCCATCTTTTGGCTATTGTAAATAATGCTGCTATGAACATGGTGTACAAATACATCTTTGAGATCCTCTTTCAATTCTATGGGGGATATATCCAGAAGTGGAACTGCTGGATTTTTTTTTTTTTTTGTCTCTTTAGGGCTGCACACATGGAACCCGAGCTGCAGCTGCCAGCCACAGCCACAGCCACCAGCCACAGCCATGGCCACAGCCACGTGGGACCTGAGATGTGTCTGTGACCTATACCACAACAATGTCGGATCTGAGATGTGTCTGTGACCTACACCACGGCAATGTGGGATCTGAGATGTGTCTGCAACCTACACCACGGCAACACTGGATCCTTAACCCACTGAGCAAGGCCAGGGATCGTATCCTCATGCATACTAGTCAGGTTCATCACTGCTGAGCCACGATGGGAACTCCTGGTAATTCTACTTTTAACTTTTTGAAAAACTGCCGTCGTGTTAGAAATTGCTGATTTTTAAAGGGCTAATTTAGTGATCGTGTGACAAATGTTGGTTTGTGCACCTACAATTTCACACCAGTCAGATCCCAATCTAGAAAATACTAGATGCACTGAAGCAGAGGAAGTTTCAGCCACCACAGGTAGGTACTATATTCAGTGAGATCATAAAGGATTAAGCACGTAGAGAGACCGCTGTAGAGAACAGTTTATAAAGGCAAATCCCATCTGGAAAGTGACTGTGCAAGCAATGGGTACAGAGAAAAACACAACTAAATTTCTTGAACAAGGAATCATCTCACATAATCATTATGTTTCAACACAAGCTGTGTCACCACTAACTGATGAGCATATCAAGCTCTAGGCATTTATTCTGTAGTGGGTAAAACGAGAATAAAGCCTATCAGTGCAGAGGAAAGATCCAAATGCATGCGAGGCTTTCTAACCACAGCTAAAAACACTGGGAAAAAGAAACTAAAAAATATTTTGAGATTCAAATGCATAAAATATATGCAAATTATTCTGATGGATTCATAAAATAGACTATAGCAACCTTCTTCACTTAAAAAGGCTAATTACAAAATATCTTAAGTATATAAAAATATAAAACTTAGTTACACACCCCTTTAGCACAACAAAGAAAACCATCAACAAAACCAAAAGGCAACCTACTGAATGGGAGAAGATAATTGCAAATGATATATCTAATAAGAGGTTATTAGATATATCAAACTACATAAGGAACTCACACAACTCAATATTTTAAAAAAATTAAAAATGGGAAAAAGATCTGAATAGACATTTTTTCAAAAGAAAACATACAGATGGTCAACAGGCATATGAAAAGATGCTCAATATCATTAATCATTAGGTAAGTACAAATCAAAACCACAATGAGATTTCACCTCACATCTGTCAGAATGGCTATTACAAAAAAAAAAGTGTTGGCAAGGACACAGGAAAAAGCGAACCCTCACACACTGTTAGCGGGAATGTATACTGGTGCATCCACTGTGGAAAACAGTATAAAGGGCCCTCAAAAAATTAAAAGTATAACTACTATATGATCCAGCAATTCCACTTCTGGGTATTTATCTGAAGAAAGTGAAAACACTAATTTGAAGAGATATATGTACC
Organism: Catagonus wagneri; assembly: GCA_004024745.2. Classification (NCBI taxonomy): domain Eukaryota; kingdom Metazoa; phylum Chordata; class Mammalia; order Artiodactyla; family Tayassuidae; genus Catagonus; species Catagonus wagneri. Next base: position 19,932,356 of record PVHT020000077.1, on the reverse strand, counting down.
TCCACATTCATTGCAGCACTATTTATAATAGCCGAGATACAGAAGTGACTAATGTTTATCAATAGATGAATGGATAAAGAAGATATATATAGATATATATACACACACACATATATACACACACATACACAAACACACAACCAAATGCTACTCATCAACAAAAAGAATGAAGTCATGCCATTTGCAACAACATGGATGGAGCTAGAGAATATTTATGCTAAGTGAAATAAGTCAGAGAAAGACAAGTACCACAAGATTTCACTTACAGTGGAATCTAAAAACCAAAACAAACAAACAAAACAAAACAGGAACAGATTCATAGGTACAGAGAACAAACTGATGGTTGCCAGAGGGGAGGGGCTTGTGAAGATGAGGAAAACAGGTGAAGGGGATTAAGAGGTACAAACTTCTAGCTCTAAAATAAAGAAGTCATGGGAATGTAATGTACAGCAAAGGGAATATAGTCGAGAATATTGTAATATACTTTGTATAGTGACAGATGGTAGCTAGACTTGTGGTTATTCTACAATGTACAAAAATATCAATTATTATGCTGTATACCTAAAATTAATATGCTATTGTAAGTCAATTATGCTATAATTTAAAAAAATTAAGAATAAAAATTTTTCACATACCCGTATATATATATATACATATATACACACACACATACACACACACACACACACACATATATATATATATACCACCTTGACTTACTTAGAAATACAATACTACACATATAGTTGAAGGCTCCTACCATCCCCTCTCAATTCTTCTCCACTCCTATCCTTCAAAGAGGTAACTTCTTAATTTATTTGTAATTTCCATACATACGTCTATCCTTTTATAACATAAATGCATAAAAAAAGCATTGTCCTACATGTGACCACATTTTGCATAGATGGCATCGTACTGTACAGATGCTTCGGTAATTTGTTTTTTCCCTCAACATGGTTTTTGAGATATACTGATAGTGATACAGAAAGCTCTAGTTAATTCATTGTAAGTGTTCCATAACATTCTATTAAATGACTATACCAGAAAGTACTTATACATTCTTCTGTTGATAGGTACTTACCAATCCCTCAGAGGGAGGGGTTATTGTTACAAACATTGTTAGCATAAACTTTCTTTCTTTCTTTTTTTTTTTTTAGGGCCTAACCTCAGGCATATGGAGGTTCCTAGGCTAGGATAGGGATCAATTTGGAGCTGTAGCCAATGGCCTACGCCAAAGCCATGGCAACGCAGGATCCCAGCCTACAGCAACTCTGGATCCTTAACCCACTGGGCGAGGTCAGGAATCAAACCTGCATTCTCATGGATGCTAGTCAGATTTCTTCCCGTTGAGCCATGATGGGAACTCTTAGCATAAACATTCTTGATTACATCTCTTATGTATGCCAGAGATTTTTTTTTTTTTTTTTACTGTACGCATTTAGATACAGAACTGCTGACTCTTGGGGACACGCTCCTTTGATATTATAAGGTGTTGCCAAATTGATCTTCAAAGGGTAGTGCCAATATACTCTTCCATCAGCAATGAACATGTTTCCCACTCCACAGCCTTGCTATTGGTATAAGGACTTGTAATTGCTGACTATGGGATGATGTGCAGTGGTATTTCCTTGTTTTGCTTTGTTTTTATATGAAACATTATTTAAAATGAATAAGGAGTGGCCTAGAAAAAAAGAGAGGGAGCTAAACAAGGGAAAGCAGGGAAGAATCATGAGACTTAGAGCTGAGAGCTGTTGTTATAAGGGAATTTCTGATGATTGAAGAAATGGTTCATTGGAACAACTTCCTCACTTTACACAACAGCCATTCATTTCCCCCAAGCCCCTTTAGAGGACAGATGCATTTTTTGTATCTGCACCACAAGTCATTAGCCGATGGTGTCCATACCTACTGTCTCATTTGCCTTAAGTGAAGATCTGATTATTTCTATAATGCATGAAATAAATCAGAAAACAACTGTTACAGCAATTTCTTATTTTCAAGCAAATGTATAATTAGCATAGTCTCATTAATAGGCACATGATATTTAAAGAAAATTGTGTTATCACAATGCTAAGGGAAAAAAGAATATCAACTTCCCTTTCTCAAAATACAATGATCTTTTTTTTGAAAAAAATTAAACATGTCATTCTTAGGACAATAACAGAGTACTTGTAATTTAAAACAGACACAAGCCTTATTGCAAAGACATGATTTGATTAAATTCTAAATATCCTTTCATACAAAAACTCAAGACATAGATTTTAAGTACTTGTAAGATTCCTATCAATTATTTTTCAGGAGCTTAAACTTAAAAAAAAAAATTTCCCTATGATTTCTTCCTAAGAATTTGCTGCCTATGATTAAACTGTTCTCTTCAACAAAGAGCAGTAGATGAAAATAACACCGGTACAGCTGTATCTTCTGAATGTCCAAAGAATCAACCAAAGTAAAGCTAGATATGTGAAGAGAATAGAAATCTCATTCTGCCTTTGCCCTGTGAAAACAGGGAGATGCTTGCCTTTGTTTTTTTTTTAATTTGTACTGCTTTTCAGGGCTGTACCCATGGCATACAGAAGTTCCCAGGCTAGGGGTCGAATCAGCTACAGCTGCCAGCCTACATTACAGCCATAGCAACACAGGATGTGAGCTGCTTCTGCAACCTACACCATAGCTCATGGCAAAGCCAGATCCTTAACCCACTGAGTGAGGCCAGGGATCAAAGCTGCAATCTTATGGTTCCTAGTTGGATTCATTTCTGCTTCACTACGATAGGAACTCCTCGTTTGCATTTTATTTGTCTAATCCATACATAGTATATTACGTATAAATATCTATTGTTCTGCCTTATTTCACAGCGGTTTTCCTGGTAGGTGGCAGGACTAACTTTTTACACCTCTAACTACCTGCATCCGAAATAAATTTTAAAACTTAAAATATACACACACACGCACACACACACACACACAAACACCTAGACTTTCCTCAACAGCAGAACTGGAGGAACTAGGGTTCAGAGGAAATTATTAGACTGAAAAAAATCTTTCTATCCAGACCTTTGTCCTCTGCAACCAGGTATCTATTTGGATCAGATACCTACTTCTAAAGAAGCAAATGGCAAAAGCTTAAATTAATGGAAGGAGAAGACAAAAGAAGGGATAAATGCTGCATGGAATAACTCAGGACATATGGTTGATGGGTTTTTCTAAATGAACATACTTAGCAAGAATGTCTGATATCCTTCTAACGAGAAGTAACTGCAATGAAATTGAATGGTTAAGGGGGGGTGGGCTTTGGAGACAGACATACCTGGTTTCAAATTTTCCACATCGCCTTGACAAATGATTGCATTCGCTAGTCTCAGTTTGCAATCCTATAATTTGGTGATAAGATATATACCTCACAGGGATGTTTTAAGAATTAAATGTGAAAATGTATGTGGGTAAAGCACTTAGTATCTAGTATCTCGTACATGCTCAACAGCAAGTAGTTATTATGTACAAGATAAATGAATATATTTTAGATAGACAAGCCTCTTTAAAGAATTATTTTATTCAAATACCAGTAACACTTTTATCCAAAGGCTAGCTAAAAGCAATTAAATAAATGAGTTTGTTTGTCCCATACAAATTTCTGATAAGATCAACTTTCTCTAAAATGTAATTTTTTAAAAATTTCCTAGGAATGAATGGCCATAAAATTAAATTGCCAGATAGCAGTGGGAGAAAAATAAAAGTATGGTAGTAGAGTGAAAAATGTCCAACACAACACTGCTGGCTTAAAATAAACTTAATACAAAGAATATAAAATAGCAGAATAAAGAGAATAAATAACGAGTTCCCGTCGTGGCTCAGCAGTAATGAATCTGCCTAGGAACCATGAGGTTGTGGGTTCGATCCCTGGACTCACTCAGTGGGTGAAGGATCAGGTGTTACCGTGAGCTGTGGTATGGGTGGCAGATGTGGCTCGTATTCCCACGTTGCTGTGGCTGTGGTGTAGGCCAGCAGCTGCAGTTGCGATTAGACCAGGAACCTCCACATGCCAAGGGTGCGGCCCTAAAATGACAAAAGACCAAAAAAAAATAAAAGAATAAATAAAATAATCTCACTCTTACATCAACTGCTAATATACATTGTAAATAGTACCAGTTTAAAACGGTTAATTAAAAATACACCATCATGAAATGTATGACACCTTAATTAAAGGGATAAATCCAGGGTGAAATTAAGTAGAGTTTTCTTGAATGACTCCAGCTGAAAGAACAGATTTAGACAGAGTTGGGGACAACCTCTTAGAACTCTCTCAGAGTGTTCTAGAAAGTGATAGCCTATCAGTCCACAGCACAGTGCCTGGCAGGCAGTGAATGTATTTGCTAAGTGACACTCCCCAGATTTGTTTTAGAAAAAGACATACAAGCTTTAGATACTCAGATAAGAGCAAAATACAACTAAAAATTTTTTTTTCTGCTTGAATTTAGGGTTAGAGTTCTTCATATACCAATTTTGAAGCTATTAGAAGTATGGTTCTGGGTTTTAGGGCTACATCCCAAGGTTGGCTCTGATTTAGGAACTTGAAGCTATAAGATGAGAAAAAGCCACAATGAGCTAGATGGAAGTTTCACAAAGGAAATGAATGATATCAGACTCAGGGTGAGTTATGTGCTGAACTGTTAGATGCTTTTCAAAGAATCCCACAGTGTAAAATCACTAGGTCTTGCAAATGCATTTTAGGCAATCTTTTTGGATGGAGGAAATACCATCCTATCATTAAGTTCCTATAGTGGAGAGAGCACCATGGGACACGCTGAATTTTGTAGACAAATACAGTTAAGTTTCTCTTCTCCCTTTTCCACTGTAATTGAACTCATATCCCAGTGAAAAAGGATGGCGACTCCCTGGTGACAGAGAATTTCTATTCAGAGAACATTCTGTAGGAAGCATATTGCTATTGGAGACAGGTATGCCCATCAAAATCTCCAGTGGTGACACAGCAAGAGACTTGACCCTGACCATACCTTACGCAATCTCCTCTTTCTCTGGCATGTGCTCTGACAACTTCCTACTCCCAGTTTTCTCAGCTGCAACACCAACTGGAGCGCAGAATGCAATGCTAAGTTTTTTTCCCCTGGGCATCATCAAATGTCCACACTGAATTTCAGATAAACCTCACAACTCAACTAGTCGCTGCTGCATATTATTGGACTGACAAAAACATCCTTTCACAAGTATAAGCCAGACAAAATTTTTTTGCTTTTTTGGATGACGGACAGGTATCCCTAAAACTCTGGTGTCTAAAGCAAACATTTTGTAAACAAGTGAGGTACCTTCAGTGACTGGAGAGAGTCTGAATTAGTATCACAGTAGAGGATGATGTTGTTGGCCATGCTGAAACTTTCTCTCACTCCAAGGTGGTAAAATAAGGACGGCTGCCGGAAGGCATCGCTCATCTCCACTACGGCAATATCTGCAAACAGAAAACAGAGTCCTCCAAAAGATGACACCTAAATAATGCCCAGTAAGCACATTTTTGGTTTCAATAACTTAGTATTCGAAGAGGAAATGATAGGGATTTTCCCTCTTCATTTACCACTGAATTTTAAATGAGCCATTCTACCGGGAAGTGGTTTTACAAAGTGCAGCAAACCTGACTTCTTTTAAACAAGAAGAGGACCATATAATTACTGGAAACTAAGGAGAACCTGCAATGGTGGGGAGCAGGGCTACTGCGCTCTGCTAAATTTCAACACTGAAAATAAGTTAACTAAGATTCTAGAAGGAGATCTGTGGGAAATAGTAAGTAATAAATGTAAAATGAGATTTTAAAAAGCAAAATAGGTAAGATTATGACTCAGTCCAGAGCTGTATTTTATTTTATATTTTCTTTTCTTTTATTATTTACTTTTTATGCTGCACCTACAGCACATGGAAGTTCCCAGGCCAGGGCTCGAACCTGTGCCACAGCATCAACAAAAGCCACTGCAGTTACAACACTGGATCCTTAACTTGCTGCACCATGAGAACTCCCAGAGCTGTATTTTATGATTAATTAACTTACATTTAGAAAGTCCTTAGCAAGTATAATCAAGAAAGAGAAAGAAAAGGTATAGAAATTATGCCTAAGAAGACTATAACCACAAATACAAATTCTTCCAAAGCTTATGGATGACTAACACCAAGGTAGTATAAACATGACACCAAAATTTGACACTGTCACAAAAATAAAATCCAGACTAGTCTCAAAGTCACTTATTATCCAGACAAAAACCAGAAAGAAAAATGAGCAAAATGCACCAAGCATTACACCATAAGAACACTATATCCTGAGTTTAAAACTTATTTTGGGAATGCAAGGATGGCTCAAGGGATAAAAAACATCGGCAACCCCAATAATGCCCCAAGTACTTCAATTAAAATTCAAAATCCATTTCTCACTAAAAAAATAAGTGCAAACCAAAAATATAAATGAAGAACATTTAATAATGGGGTAAATTCAAGCTATATTAAGGAAAATACTAAACTATAATATATATATATATTATGATGTATAGCATACACATTAAATATTATATATACATTACAGTGAATACATTACTATGCCTATCTATGTGTATACATGTACATCAATAAAAATTTTTGGAAAGTTGTACACAAAAATGCAAACTGTGCTAATAGCTGGGTGATGGAATGATAAGTTAACTTTTCCTCTTTATATTTTCTATATTTTTTATAATTTCTATTATAAACATGGATTACTTTTGGAATTTAGGAACCCTCCGAAATATAAAAAGAACATAGAAGGCCTGTATGACTGAATGTAAAACTAAAGTGCAGCACTTTTATAAAATGAACACAGACCCTTAGGATACAGGCAGACTTAGGATGTGAAATTAGAATCTACAGGCGGACTTAGGATGTGAAATTAGAATCTACATTCTGTGAAGGAGAAATAAATCAGGTCAAATGGAGCCTAACATCACAGATTTAGTGAGGTTATTAAAGGGTATGACTGGTCAAAGGAGCTTGAAAAGATTCTTTTCAAGGCTTCAGAGCTCTTTAATACAAAGAGTTTTCTTTTGGGGTCCTTAACATTTCTACAACAAAAATCAACACATGAAGAAAATGAGTCACGCATCCCACCCACAGGCCCCATCTGCCTCCTGCACCCACACAGCTTCCTTCTCCCACAGATGCCAGCCACTCAGTCAGCCCCATCACTTTAAAATCAAGAGACAGCATAAGACGTGGCTGAAAGGAATCGAGCAAAGCAGTTGCTGATGAAAAATAAATGAGAGTTTCGCAAAGAAAAATACTTAGCTAAGTCAAAGTAGTGACGGGGGGGGGGGGAGATGGGTTCTTTCCAGAGAAGTGACTCGTGGAATTTGACGTTAAAATAAAATTAAAACGCTGCAGAAGGCTTTCAGATTAAGAGGAAAACTAGACATTTAAATAAAGGGTACAAGCAAACTAAGGTATATTCATTAGACTTGAACATCTAAACAGGAAGAGATCTACTTTGGAATGTAATGTAGGAATGCTTTTAAGTAAAAATGCTTATTTGTAGCGTAATTTTAAAATACCATGATACAGTATGACGATTCAGAAGGAGATAGGCATTTTTCCTCCACCAAATTCAGATGAGTGATTTGTTCTAATATACTTGTATTTTTTCTTGGTTTAACCTTTAATTTCCATAGGGTAAAATTCACTGTTTAATCTTTGGTAAAATGTTCAAAGCAAGTGGCCATTTTTTTATAGCCGAGTTTATTTTCTTATTGTCAGTTTTGTATGTTCTTTATATTACCTGGATATTTTCCCTTTGTCAGATGTATGATTTACAAATACTTTCTCCCAGTCTGTGATTGGCCTTTTCATTCTGTAAACACTGTCTTTAAGAGAGCAGAAGTTTTTAACTTTAATTAAGCCCAATTTATCAATTTTTTTTCTTTTATAGATTGTGCTTTAGGTGTGGTATCTAATAGAATATTTGCCTAACCCAAGGTCACAAAAATTTTCTATGTTTTCTTCTAAAAGTTGTAGAGCTTTTACATTTTACACTTAAGTTCATGATACATTTTGATTTTCTTTTCCAAAACTTTTTGAATTTTCTGTTCTATTCCATTAATCTAAGTGTCTACCTTTTGGCAATACAGATGCTCCTCAACTTACAATGGGGTTATATCCAGATAAACCCATGGAAAGTTGAAAATATTATAAGTTGAAATGTATTTAAAACACTTAATCTACCAAACATGACAGCTTAGCCCAGCCTACCTTAAACATGCCCAGGACACTTACATTAGCCTACAACTGGGCAACATCATCTAACACAAAGCCTATTTTATAATAAAGTTGAATACTCATGCAGTTTATTGACTATTATACTGAAAGTGAAAACAAAATGGTGTATGGATACAGAATGGTTGTGTTTCATTGTTCACCCTTGTGATTACCTGGCTGACTGGGAGCTGCTCAGCAGCACGAAAGAACTATAACCAGCCCAGGAAAAGATCAAAATTTAAAAGTTGAAGTACGTTTTCTCCTGAATGTGTATCACTTTTGCACCATCATAACGTCAAAAAATTGTAAATGAAGCCATTGGTAACCATCTGTGCTACGTTACACTGTTTTGTCTATTGTCACTTTATGGTAGGTTCTGCAACCAGGCTGTGTGAATCCTCCACCTCTTCTGTTTGCAAAATTGTTGTAGCTATTTTAGTTCTTCTATTTGCCTTCCTGTATCAATTTTAGAATCAGCTGGTAGCTGAAAGCTAACAGTTGGTAGTGACAAAATATTCCCCCAGGATTTTGACTAGGATTATAACTCTATAGATCATTTCAAGGCGAACTGAGATCTTAACAATATTGTCTTTCAGTGCATGAATACAGCATATCCCTCTACTTACTTAGGTCTTCATTGATTTGTCTGTCAGTATTTCGTAATTTTTAATATATAGTTCCTACACATATTTTGCTAAATCTATACCTAAATATTTCATTTTGGGGGTTCTATTGTAAATAGTACTCTTTTTAAAATTTCAAATCCTAATTGTTCATTGCTAGTACATAAAACACAGTTGATTTCTTTTTTTTTTTTTTTTGGTCTTTTTTAGGGCTGCACCCTTGGCATATGGAGGTTCCCAGACTAGGGGTCAGATAGGAGCTGTAGCCACCCGCCTACACCACAGCCGCAGCAATGCAGGATCCAAGCCGCGTCTGCGACCTACACCACAGCTCATGGCAAAACCGGATCCATAACACATTCAGCTAGGCCAGCGATTGAGCCTGCATCGTCATGGATGCTCGTCAGATTCGTTTCCCCGCTGAGCCATGATGGGAACTCCACAGTTGAGTTTTTTATATTAACTTTGTATCCTGAAACTTTATGAAACACACTTATTAGTTCAAGCAGCTCTTTTTTTTTTTTTTTTGGTACATGCTTTGGAATTTTCTACATGGACAGTCATATCATCTGTAACTAGAAATGGTTTTATTTCTTTCATTCCAATCTGAATGTCTTTCATGGTTCTTGTTTGCTGGTTGATTGTTCTGTTTTGCCTTGTTACATGGCTAGGACTTCCAGTTACACAGCATTTTTTTAAACAATACTATTTCATTATCCAGCTAAAGAAAACATTATTAAGGCTACCCTCAAACTCTGATGGATATCTTTTCAAAAGTAGTCAAACAAAAAGGTGAAATTATCTTCCTTGTGAAATGATCCTACCACATGCTAAACATGTGAAACACCATGCAATTGTAACAAACTAATAAGCAACTGGTACTCCGCAAGCTTATAAGAGGTACAGTTTATCCACTTTATTTCACAAACATGAGTTTAGTAATTACTATGTCCAGGCACTATATGCTTTTTAAATGTCAAATTGTATAATCTTCATAATACCTGCTTTGTAGTGACAGAATTATTTGGGGACATTGAGGTAGAGAAGGTAGAAGTAATCAGCCCAAAATGAGTCTGAAAGTGATCACACCAGGATTCAAACCCAGGTAATCTCACTGGAGAATCCGTGCCCTTAATTCCCTCTCCCCCCCCCCTTTTTTTTTTTTTTTTTTTTGCTTTTTAGGGCCACATCCATGCCACGTGGAAGTTCCCAGGCTAAGGGTTGACTTGGAGCTACAGCTGCAGGCCTACACCACAGCCACAACAACGCAGGATCCGAGCCGCGTCTGCAACCTCCACCACAGCTCATAGCAACGCCAGATCCTTAACTCACTGAGCGAGGCCAGAGATCGAACTCGCATCCTCATGGATCCTAGTCGGGTTCGTTAACCACTGAGCCAAGGAGGGAAACCCCCATGCCCTTAATTCTTAACTGGGCCCCACCCTACACTTACAGGAAATGGAGGTTCCAAAGATCACAACACAAATACTATGTAAAAACAGGTTTGGGGACCGATGCATTAACTCCTGTAATGTATTTCATGAGTAAATGTGCTTCATAATTGTCTAATTGTGTTTTTGTGATAATACTGTGAGTAAAACAGCCACATTTAAAATTTTAAGGCTAAGTTGGTTACTTTAAAATATAGACAAACCCATGAATATCTCGTGCAAATTTAAATAAATACATTTTAAATCTTGTAGTTTCCTTCCTTGTTTCAACTCAATCAACATTAAATGGAGCATCAAATTAGGTTTGCCAGGGGTTTATTAAAGCATAATACACTTCCAGGACAATCACATAAAACTGTTGCCCTAATTGCATTTTGGCTAGCAAATGGCAGTGGTTCATGGTCTGTGTTACTTTTTTAAATTAAATTTTTCTTGGTAATACCATATCTGTTAGTTAAATATCCCACAAGAGCTGCTGCTGCTTGTAAAATGAAGAGATGAAGGAAGACATGAATGTTTAGTTACTTTCATTTATTCAATTGTTTTCCTTAGGAACCAGTGTCACTGATGAAAAAGCAAGAGCCCAGGAGCGATTCAACTTGTTCTACAGTCAAGAAGATGCTCTAAATTCCAGAGTCACTGGAAACTTCCCAAGTTATCACACAGAACCAGCCATCCAGTCATGATGGATTAATCCCCACAATGACCCATCAGTGCCGACTTAACTAAACAAACATCCTGAGTGCCTATTATATAAAATGTTCTCTGTTTCTGCTATCTGTTAAGAAAGTTAAAAGACGAGTTGCTATGGCTGTGGCGTAGCCCAGCAGCTGCAGGTCGGATTCAACCCCTACCCAGGGAACTTCCATATACCATGAGTGGGACCTTTAAAAAAAATGTGGCTGGAGCTAGAGAAGAATAAGAGGTGACACTCAGAGGGCAGAGAGGCCAGCACTGGTGGGATGGATGACAGAAGCCAATGTGGGTAAGGCATCAGCCGATAATGGAGTCAGAAGGTGGAGTACCTCAAAGAGCAAAGGAAAAACAGCATCCCTGGCACATCAAAGGCACTGCAGAAGAAGCCAAGGAAAGAAAGAGTGCCTGCGGCTTGGTCAGGGAAATGAGAAAAGCACAGTAGGAAATTAAATCAATTCCCAATGGGATTCTCAATGGATGAACCAAGAGGGATTCTCTAAAGAGCAGATACTAATCCCCCAATGATCACCTTCCTGATTCTTAAGGAAGCATCACCTGCCTTCCACTGATTTTTCAATTTCATGAATGAAAAAGGGCTATTTACAACCAATCTACACTATGAAAAGTACTAAAATGTTAGTGCCCCAGAAGAGTCTCCTGAAGTCTCTAAGTCAGTTTTCTAAAGTCTGGTAGGGATACAATATTGAGAAATTCTAAAACTCTTAGTGTGCAGCTAGAATTGTTGAGATTTTCAGGAAGGATAGAAAAAGAATCCATCACCATTATAGTTTTGAATTGGTCATTGTTTGGTAATTCCTGCTATAAATTACTACTCATTTAGTTTCATCAGCATCCCTTTACTGTATATTATTTGGTTAACCCTATCATGTATAATGATAGATATTTGTGTCAACAGTAGATTTTGGCCCATAATTTCCTCAGCATTAAATGCCAATATATGTAGGCATAGTGATTCAAACATGAGTCATTCTTACATTGCTCAAGCAAATGTATACCTAATCTGTCCACCTCAGTCCTAATTTGCTTGTTTAGTGCTTGTGTGGTTATTACACTGAGGTACTGGGTATTTGTTTTTAATTTGAAAAGTATAACCTGGAGTTAAGTGATTAGAGGGAGGTTTTGTACTTCCAGAGGTGGGTCTTTTTAAAATGTTCAGAGCCATGGAACCTACCAAAGAAGGGCGGGGATGGGGCGGGGAGAGAAAGAAAGAGAAAGAAAGAGCAAGAGGAAAAGGTGGAGGAGAGAAACAGGGAAAGGAGGGAGCAGAACCAAATAAGATTGGTGGTGTAAGACCTAAGGTCCCTTTGCTCCGGCAACAGCTGCAAGAACTCAGTTCACGATGTACCGGCTTTGAAGAATGCAAGGGGGAAGGAGCACGCATCCGTAGGAGGTCCCCAGCCCAGAGTGTCGGGAGCAAGAAGCACAGCTCAGTGCCAGTGGGAGAGTCAGCCTCAGAAAACCACACCATAGAGGTGAAAAGCTGGAAGCGAAACCTCCCATCCTCAGTGGCCTTGAGAGGAGTCATGAATGTGCAAAAGGCAGGCACACTGTTCCATAACTTCCAGGGTCTGAATCCTAATTAGGTTTCTGGCTGGGTGACATTAGACAGGATCTAAGTTGGCTGAGGCTTCGGTTTCCTCAGTTGTAAATTGAGGAAAACAACACAAGTATTTATACAAAGCTGTTGTAACGATTACAGGTGCACTAGACACAGTAAACTCTCAGTCAATGGTCATCATATGGAGCCTCTACAAGAAATGTTCATAGGAAGCACTTTGAGCAATTTATCATAAAAATGTTATTGAAGATAATGCTAAGATATAACTCAATGCCACTCCATGAAACCTTAGATGAATACACATAGAAATGATGTTGAAATCAAGTTATGAAGGCACAGAAAGCCAACATCAAGAATTTTGACTTGATTTTATAATCAGTGGTGACTCATCCATGCCCGTGAGTTTTGAGAAAGGGTGTAGTAGCAGGATCAAATTTTTGTGAAGGTTAAGTCTAGAATTTGTGGATGGAAGGTGATCAAAACAGACTAGAAGATTGGAGATTAGTTAAGGAGTCATTCAAGGGACAGTGTGCGCCTAAACTAATATAGAGACAACATGGTGGGAAATCATGGTGGGGAAGCTTTAGAGATGGTTGGATGTAGGATAATCGAAGAAAATTAAAAATGATTCTGTTTCGAACTTGAATGATTAAGACAATGACTTGTCATTAACACAATAAATGACACAAAAGGAAGAACTACTTTTAGGTAGTAACTTGGGATTGGGACACACTAAACATGTGTGTGTGTGTGTGTGTGTGTGTGTGTGTGTGTCTGACTGCTATCATTTTGTATCTCAGCAGAAATATCAGAATCAGACTGAAAGATTTCAGAATCAGAACGATGAGGGAGAGCTGAAGTGGAACTGTAGAGAAGACTGTCGACTTAGGATAGAAAGAAGGCATCTTTGACTCAGGAAATCCCTTCCACTGTATATACCCAATAGAAACTCAAATAGATGTTCACCAAAGGACATGTAATGAATGTTTGTAAGATCAGTATTTGTAAGTCATCAACAATAGAAGAAATACGGTGTGCTCTATACAGACAAGAGATATTACACAGTAATGAGAATTTAAAAATCTATAGATTTTTATAGATCTTAATTAACCACGTGACAACATGATGAAACTCAGATTGTTAAAAGAAAGAATCCAGATACAAAAAAGTAGGTACTTTATGATTCTATTCATGTTAGGTTCATAAACATGATAATCAAAATCGAAATAGTGGATTCTTTGGTGGGGAGCAATGCCTGAAAAGGGACTCTGGGGGAGGGGGTCTTCTGGGGAGCTGGTAAAGTTCTGCTTCTTTATCTAAGGCACTGGTTACTCAGGCACAATCACTTTGCGAAAATTAACTCTTCTCTGGTCAATAACTTCATCAAGAATGTCAAAAGAGGAGTTCCCACTGTGGCTCCGTGGTAATGAACCTGAGTAGTAACCATGAGGACACGGGTTCTCTCCCTGGTCTTGCTCAGTGGGTTAAGGATCCAGCATTGCCATGAGCTGTGGTGTAGGTCAGATGGGGCTCAGGTCCTGTGTTGCCATGGCTGTGGCACGGGCTGGCAGCTGCAGCTCAGATTCAACCCCTAGCCTAGGAACTTCCGTATGCCTCACCTGCAGCCCTAAAAAGCAAAAAAAAAAAAAAAAAAGAAAAAGAAAAGGAACGTCATAATGTCAAAAGAGTACTGTGTATAGTTTCCTGTGGCCATTTTACAAATTACAACAAACATGGTCCCCTACAACAACAGAAATTTATTCTTTCACAGTTCTGGAGGCTAGAAGTTGAAAATCAAAACCTCATCCCGGCCAGGGTCATGACTCCTCAGCGGTCCTCGGGCAGAATGTGCTCCTTGTCTCTTCCAGAACCTAGCAGTTTTTGGCATTCCTTAGATTGTGGTATGTGTACTTGCAGCAATTTGCCCTCTGCCCCTCTCTTATAAGGACCCTCGTGATAGCATTTGTGGCCCATTCAGATAATCCAGGATCATTACATCTCAAAATCCTTAATTTAATCACACCTGCAGTCAAATTTTCCAAATAAGGTAGCAATCACCGGTTCCAGTGTTTTGACATGGATGTTGGAGCGTGGGGATGAGGGTCTCTTTTCAGCCCACCACAAGGGTTACAAAGAGGCCACATGATGAGGAAGGTGAGTACAGCAGAACTACAGGGGCTAAGAGGTGAGGAAATGGAGACCAAGAGCAAATTCTCCAGAAAGGAAGAAGATTAACATTCCCTAAGGTCCAGAGGAGGGATTTTTACATTCAATAAGGACCAAAAGACAACATTTGAAAGGGATTTGAAAGAGCTAAAGGCTTTCGGTTTTAGGTTTTAGGGTGGTGTTGATAGGGATGGAGTAGGCACAGATAGTTTTGGAAATCCCAATAAGGGACCATAGATAAAGAGGGAAATTTAGGGGACTTTGGGAGATCACTGCAAGTTAATAATTGCTCTAGAAAGCCATCAGAACAAGGCAGGCTTGCTTGACTAGTGGAGGTGCAAGAATTGCCTCAGGTCATTGGGTGGGGGATGAGATGAAGCCTGCATTTGGATTCAGACCAAGGGCAGGAGTTTGACAAGGGCCCTTCTGCTGATTTGAATACACAGCTTCCCGGGTACCAAGAAGAAGCTACTACTCCTAGGAAGGAAGAGGCAGGCTTTTCCAAGCTTCACTCTGCTTGGATGATAAAACTGTAGCCCAGGATGATAAAATTGTAGCCCACGGGATCCTCAAGGAAGAGCGTCCTTGCCCGCCGCTTGCATCTCTCACAAGCATCCTATCTAAATAAATCTATTTCTTGCCTATCACTTTGCCTCTCGCTGAATTCCTTCTGCACGGAGGCATAAAGAACCTGAACCTCAGTAAGTCCAGGCATCGGGTGAGTGATTCTAGTTTAAAATGTGGGTTCAAGTCCCAACCTGGGTTTTGGCTGGGTTCAAGGCCGTTCGTGCTGTCAGTTTCAGTGCACTTGAAATTAGTAGGAAGATTAAGGTTTTAAAGAAGGGGAGCTAATGAATGGAGACCGTCTCCACACTCTTAGATAAACCAATGGGATGGGATCAAAGATGAAGGGGAAAAGACAATCTTGGGGAAATGGAGGGATACTCAGAGTACAAGAAAATGGGAAGTAATAAAAAAACAAAGACTGAGAAATAATAAAGTGGAAGGAAGAATACTGAGATGCTTCAAGTGAGGTAATGACTCTTCTAGGACCGGGCTGGGGTGCTGGTGGCCAAAGGAGAGAAAAGCCCAGCCCAGGGATGACAGGAACAAGCCTCCATCCTGTGGACATCCCTGGAAACCTGCCTGAAGGCAGCACCACCTCTGCTCTAGGAAATCACGACCCCAGTACTTTTCTTTTTTTAGAAAGAATTTATGTCACTGGCGATGGTAAGAATGCTAACTATTACAACAACAGAAGCAAGATGTGGACTCCAGCCTTATAAAAACCAAAGACTTATTTTTTTTCTTACTTCTATTGCCTAAGATCAAGTGAAGGAGTAGCTGATAAAAGGAGGGACACTGAAGAAGAGATTTCAATTTTATTCTGCTTTCTGGCTTTAGGCGAAAACCTTAGCTGGACATTAAAATCTCAGTCTTCCAGATGAATATGCTTGGTCAAAGGGGCTAATAAAGACACCTTTTTTCTTATTAGAGAGGAGCTTCAAGCACACAATATTTTGATGGTGGTTCAGTTAATGTCATTAAGGGAGCCCTGTAAGTACTCTAACCAGATTCAGTCTTCAAGTGAATCCTTCATCAGTGCACAAGGAAAGTCAATAAATCACAATTTATATCTTTGGTGAATAGCAAGCACTTCATAAAGTGACATTTCCTGGCCACAGGCATGACAGGCCCCTGCATAATTTTTCTTTTTAACAAAATGCAAATAGGTCCTACATCAAAAACTATTAACTCTCTTTCCAAGTTAAAAAAGCGTCTGGTTTATAACTTAATTTATTTTTTAATGTTGTGGCAATAACAATAGGCCTGGTCAATGATCTATAAAGAGTATGCAATATAAGAAAAGTATAAGTCAAAATTAAATCTAAGGTATTTATGTCACAGGGCAAGGCGGCACCGCATAAGCAGAAATGGGATGCGAGGCTGCTTTGACAGTAAAAGTGTCTATGTCACCACTGAAAACTATTTTTCTTTGAAATTATTATATTTCCTGGGGGTACACTGGGCTTAAGGGTCTATAATGACAAATCTAGATCTCCATAAACTCATTTTACATACTAAATTTCAGTTCTTAAGTAATCAATCTATTTTCATTAGATCCTAAAAAAGCTATTCAGAAAAATTTGAACAGGCATTTTTTTTAAGAGTTTGCTCTTTTTTATGGTGGTTATAGCACATGCCCATTTCTTAAGTCTCTCATATTTAATTTTAATTAAATCTTCATAGCTGCCTGGGTTCACGCTTCAGTGAAATTCCCAGGCACAAAGAGTAGCCCTCTGTTACCACAAGACTCTTTCTTACCCAAGAGTCATCCTTGCCAACAGGATTAGTTGGCACTGGTGTTAAGTTGTATAAGGTTACAAGAGAACATTTGTGATCATTTTTGAAAAAACTTTGATTGGTCCTCATAGATGTGCATCCTGAGTGACATACTCTTTCCTAATTGTTTTACAGCTTTACAATAGAGATAACGCAGAAATAACAGACCATGGCCAGAGAACACTTGAGCATCACCTCATGATATCTACAGCAAAAATGCCTGTGGCAAGGTCATTCGTGTTTGAGGATGTCCTGATTAACAGGAGATTTTTCTCACTCTGTCTAGAGCAACAGCTTGTAATATATGTGTGCTATATCTACATAAATAATCATAGTGATTAAAGCAGTGTAACACAGGGCTACAATCAACAGGATTCAGACAGGGAAATCCTACAGGAAAAAGACCTGGTTTCCTCAACCAGGACATTACAGAAGGTGAGGAAGAGGAGATGGGGAAATTTAGCTTTCAAAAAAAAAAAAAAAAAGAGAGAGAGAGAGAGAGACTTAAGGAACATTGTCCATTACAATGCAGGAACCCTATTTGGAGTCTAACTGAAATGACTGTTAAAATGTCATGACACATATGAGAACATCCGACAACTGACAGGACGTTTGATGATATTAAGAATTTATTTTAAGTGTGAGAAGAGAGTGGTAGGAGCAAGGTAATTACAAAAAGAAAAAAGCTAACTGCTATTGGATGGTACAATATATGCATTCTTTCTCTCTTTTTTTTTTTTAAGTATGTATTCTTATCAAAGAGTGCTATTTCTCATGCAATAAGAAATTTAATTGCAAGCCATAAACACCGTAGTGTTCGTGGTGTAGAAAGAACACAGGTAATAAAGTAAAAGAAGCCCAGCTTGCACACTACTTGTTTGGCAAAAATTGTGACTCATCATGGTAAGCAGGCCAGATTGAAAGAGTTTTTCTTTCTTGCATTTATGGCTATTGTCTCTTGTACTTGTAAGCCCAACTAGATCTAAGAAGCACGGGTGAGTGCCCGGAAGCTCTGCACTGCTCCAGGATTCTCAAGTGTGGACAAGTGGAAACCTCCCCAAACCAAGAGTCATCTAAAGCATCACTAAAAGATGCCAATCTTTTGCTTTCTTTGTACTCCCAACATCTAATAAGGTTTGGCATCTGCTCAAAACATGCACTATTTTTATTCAAATTTACTTTGTTCTTTTCCCAAGAGTAATTTTGTAATTCTGTTCACACAGCAGATGTGTAAATACGATTCTGCCAGTAATGACTTCACTCCACAGCTTACATGTTGACATTCCATTAGAGTACAACAATTCATTCCGGGGGCTTTTTAAAATTCCTTTCTTGAGGATGATCGACTAGAGAGAATGAGTAAAACTGACACTAGTCATTGTTAAATAATCCTTTTATTGCTGTCAGACTTAGGTGGCTGATCTTAGCTGACTGCAATGAAATAGTCTGGGTCCTTTTTTTTTTCCCTTTCACTAAAATTCAATCTGCCCATCTCAAGGAGTTCGCTTACTCTCAAGGAAAGTTATGGTGTGTCCGTTTTCATGTGGCAGATTAATGGGATGATAAAAATGTCACTTAAAAAAGGAGCTGTCGGTACATCTCAAAGGCCAGGAGTTTAGAATTAACATATACACACACACTACTAGATATAAAACAGTTAATCAGCAAGGACCTACTGTATAGCACAGGGAGGTCTACTTAATATTCTGTAATAACCTAAATGGGAAAAGAATCCGGAAAAGCATATAGATAGATAGCATATATATAAATATATATATACTACCTATGTATAAATATATATATATACCATCTATATATAAATACATAAAACTGAATCAATTTGCTGTATACTTGAAACTAACACAACATTGTAAATCAACTATACTCCAATATAATTTTTTTTTAACTGGAAAGAGGAAGAAAAAAGGAGCTATCAGTACATATCAAAGGCCACTCATGCTGGGATGAAGGTAGTGAAGGAAAGATGCTTTCAACAGCCCTGCAAAGGGGAAAATGGGAGACACAGCAATAGACCTGGGAGGAGATGACAAGCAGGCCTCTTTCCTGCCTTACCTCCAGGTTATGTCCTCCTTAGAGCTGACTTTCGGTAGCTTATCACATGAACCTGGAGGCCCAGGTTTCTTAACCCTGCTTCAATCCCAGCCACCACAGCACCCTGCAAATGCTCCCTTTCCTCTGCTCCCACACTCCTTTATTCTGACAAGCATTTGTCTGTTCTGTGCAAGGGACTGAGAAGAGGTCAAAGAAATCAGCTCTAGTTCTTCGATGAGCTTATAACCTCCAAGTGCACGTGAGCTGCAGAAGTCCAAGGTCAAATGAATTTGATGCCCGTGTTCCGGGGGAGCACAGGATGAGGAGTGATGCATACTGACGGGGATATTAGGGAAGGCACTTCGGGGGTCACAGCTTTGAAGTAAGCTTTGAGAAATGGGACCGTTTCAGGACACAGAGACTGGGAAGAAAGGCCAGTTCTGGCGGCTCTATGATTGCCTAACAGCGGAATTTCTCTCCACCAGAAAAATTGCCCCACCACCTAAGAATGGACGTGTGCACAACCTCTCACTGAGGAAAAACTTATCACTCTATCAGGTCTTTCTGTAGGAAGTTTACAGGCAATAAAATAAATTGCACAATATTTGAGGTTTTCTTTGGGGGGGGTTCTTTTCAATAAAAAGCTTTTTCTTCCTGGGAAGAGAGATCTTTCTTCCTTTCTCCCTTCCTTTCTCCCTTTCTTTTTTCTTTCTTCCTTCCTTCCTTCCTTCCTTCCTTCCTTCCTCTTTCCTTCTTCTTTTTTTTTTTTGGTCAATTCGATCCCTGGCCTGGGCATATGGAAGTTCCCAGGCTAGGGGTTGAATTTCAGCTGCAGCCGAAGGCCTATGCCACAGCCACAGTAACGTGAGATCCCTGTTGCATTCGTGACATACGATGACACAGCTTGCTGTAATGCCGGATCCTTAATCCACTGAGCGAGGCCGGGGATGGAACCCACATCCTCATGGATACTAGTCGGTTTCTTAACTTACTGAGCCACAACAGGAACCCCGATAGCTATTTCATTTTGCCTGTGCTTTTACACACTCTAAGTAGCTTTACTAAATATACGCCCTTCCCTTACTGGTCACTGTAATGCCCATGTCATCTCTCTCCCCCTACTCCTCGGTCCAAGGCGAGCTTCACTCCCTTCTCTGTTTCCTAGCTCCCTCCACTCACAGTCCAACAGCGAGGGGCCTGCTGTCTGTACACTAGAAGGTAGATGACGTCCATTAGCCGAATAGAAAATGCTGGAGAGGAGGAACTTGATAGTAAGGAGACAACTGTCAATGCACACTGCAGAACAGGAGAGACAAACAAAAACCAATCGATAGGAAAGGCTTCAGAATAACAGAAAAGCCTTCTGGTAGCTCTCTGGCCAAATGTTAAGCTCACAAAACATCACCACGGCCACAGAGGGTACTTCAAGGCATGAGGAGCCAAAAATGCACATTTGCTAAAGGAAACAACACAGTTAATTCACTTCAAAGACAGCTATATATCTCTGGAATTCTTAGCATTTGTTTCTATGTGTATATTAACAACCAGAAACAGAAAGAGCTAAAGAACTAAAACTACAGAGATTGGAGTGTGGGCAGCACGTGCGTCTGTTCTTGGAGCATCTACTGTTAGACTGAGAGTAGCCTGGAGCCACACCGGCTCCGACACACCAGGCGCCAGGTCAGCCATCAGCTCAGCCCATTAAATCCCTACTGTGTGCCAGATCCAGAGATCCAGAAGTCCCTCTCTCTCTCTCTCTCTCACACACACACACACACACACACACACACACACACACACACAGTCCCAGCAGTTTCCTCACCTGTCCAAGAACAAGAGTCTCTGTCACGGAAAGGGTTGAACACCACTGAGTAACGGATATTGGCCATGGAGCGAAAGGCACCTACACACCCACTCATACCACAGAGAATTGTCCACGATTTATAAATAGGTTCCTGTGCCTTCCCTGCTTGAGAAACAGGAGGTACAAAATCCACAAAACAAGTTTCATTCTTCTCAACAGACTCTTGCTGCCTTGACCAAATCGCTAGTTAAAGTACATCTTCAAGGGAGGCCCTAGCCATATGGAAACAATCCACATTCCGCGGTTTGAAGGAGCCAGATGAGGGAGAATCACTGCAATGCCCTCAGAAAGTGCCAGAATGGACAGCTGAACACATATCCAGGTTTGCAACAAACAACCCCAAATGATGTCTTGGGTTTCACTGCGATTTTTTTTTGTCTTTTTGCCTTTTATGTAGAGCCACACCCGCAGTATATGGAGGTTCCCAGGCTAGGGGTCTAACAGGAGCTGTAGCCGCCAGCCCATGCCACAGCCACAGCAACGCGGGATCCGAGCCGTGCCTGCAACCTTCACCACAGCTCACGGCAACGCCGGATCCTTAACCCACTGAGCAAGGCCAGGGATCTAACCTGCAACCTCATGGTTCTTAGTCGGATTCATTAACCGCTGAGCCACGAAGGGAACTCCTTCACTGTGATTTTTCACACCCTTCACTCTGTCACCCTGAGCAATGGGCACTTTCTGTTCCACTGTGCTGTCAACTTTCATGGGCAGAGCTGCTGGGGGTGTGCCCTCAGTAAACCTCAACCCCCACTCCCCACCTCATATTATGCTGCCACACCTGCTAAGCTTAGCCCTGGGGCTCTCACCAGACAAAGACCTCAGGCCCGAATGTTCTTCAAGTTATTTCCAGACAGGAGCTGCTTTTCCAAATCTCTCAGGCCAAAGTAATGAGGGAAATTGCATAAATGGCACAGAGTAGAATCACATAGCTTCTGAACTCACAGGCCCTTGCTACTCCTAATAAACTGCATTTCATTTTGCTGGGGTTTGTCACATTTTCTTTAATTTTTTTTTGTCTTTTTAGGGTTGCACCCGCGGCATATGGAGGTTCCCAGGCTAGGGGTCTAATCGGAGCTACAGCTGCCAGCCTACACCATAGGCACAGCAACGCCAGATCCGAGCTGTGTCTGCAACCTACACCACAGCTCATGGCAACGACTGGATCCTTAATCCACTGAGAGAGGCCAGGGATCGAACCCGCAACCTCATGGTTCCTAGTCAGATCTGTTTCCGTTGGTTCCTAGTCAGATCTGTTTCCGTTGTGCCACAACGGGAACGCTTTACAGTCATTTTCTGCACTCACATGCATGCACTCATATGTGTGTGTGTGTGTGTGTGTGTGTGTGTGTGTGTGTGTGTGTCTGTACATGCATGTGCCTGTGTTTCTCTCTTTACCTTGTACCTCTTTCACCCTAATCTTGGTTTTCCTTTTCTGGAAAGTGCATCTTGCTTCAAGAGCTTATATTTGTCCTCTGGTGCTTCTGCTGTTTACTTACCATTTCTTACTGAAAACAGCCACGCCAGGGTCAAGTTTCTCTTAGACATCAACAAGCCAGAGCCGGTTTTACAGCAGATCACGTGGCCCCTGAGTTTTGGACTAAAAGTTCCAAATGGTCTGTGGGAACTCGTTTAAACCTGGCAGCCAAATCTGAAAGACTGTATTTCCCCTAGCTATTTCTATTCTCATATGATTTCTTTCAGAACAAGATTGAGACAATGAAAAAAAAAAAAACAGAAAAATTACCTGAAATTCCTCCATCCATAATCACACCTCTGTTAACTCAGATGCTATTTTTACTATGATTTCTAAATTAGTTTTTATGTTAGGTTGCTTTTAGAAAAAGTATTATACAAATGATTTTCTTAAACTGCTCAGGTTTTCCTTTTGTGCCTATTGTCATAAACAAACCAGATTTGGGGAAAGGAGCTTGAGGGCTGAATAACAAAGGAGTGATTTTCTGCCATTTATTTGGATCTTATTCTGAAGAAGAGCTACATTTTTTACTTTTCTGAGAAACGTGGGTTAAACTAAAATGGTAAATGTTTTTTACTTCTGAAGCCACTATTTACTTCCTCATGTTTAAGTACCAGTAACTCTTATCACATCTCATTATAATATATACATTTGCTTTTCTATCAGTAATACTGTCTTGATTAAAGTTGAATGAACTACTAATATGATGAAAGCAATGTTACCCTCTTTACCACATTTATGAAACAATAAAACTATATTCAGGTAAGTGATACAAATTCAAGTGTGTCAACTCTCAAAAATATATCTAGTGCGCAGCATCAAAGAAGTAAAATGTTATACACATTGAAATGCTCTATTATTAAAATGATCTATTATCAGAATGCATCATATAGAGATATTAAGCACTGGTATATATCTTTCTTGGTTTTCCCTATACAATTATTAAACATACACATACATGTACATACATACGTACAGACACATCCCCATATGATATGAGGGAAAAACTGCAATTATTCTACATATAACATTCCAATCACAGGCACTTCTAATTGCTAAGGTTACATTTAGGAAAGCTTGGATTTCATGTTCATAATTTGCTGTTGAATCAAGATACTAAAAGTCTGTGTTCAAACATGTACAAAAACACTAAAGTTAACAGTACTTAATGGGGAGAAACTTGAAGTTCTCCCACTAAGACCAGGAATGGTCAAGAATAACCCCTTGATCAC
The DNA here is from genome assembly GCA_004024745.2 of Catagonus wagneri. Taxonomy (NCBI): domain Eukaryota; kingdom Metazoa; phylum Chordata; class Mammalia; order Artiodactyla; family Tayassuidae; genus Catagonus; species Catagonus wagneri. The sequence goes on along the minus strand of PVHT020000077.1, from coordinate 19,908,600 downwards.
GCCTTTTTTTTTTTTTTTTTCCTTTTTAGGACCGTACCCACAGCATATGCAAGTTCCCAGCTAGGGATCGAATTGGAGCTGCCGCTGGCCTGCACCACAGCCACGACAACAACAGACCCAAGCCGCATCTGTGACCTACGCCATAGCTTGCAGCCATGCTGGATCCTTAACCCACAGAGTAAAGCCAGGGATCAAACCTGAATCCTCCTGGATACTAGTCAGGTTATTAACCAGCTGAACCACAATGAGTACTCCTTTTTTTTTTTCTGTCTTTTTGCATTATCTAGAGCCGCACCTGCGGCATATCAAGGTTCCCAGGCTAGGGGTCTAACAGGAGCTGTAGCTGCCGGCCTTCGCCACAGCCACAGCAAGGTGGGATCCGAGCCGTGTCTGCAACCTACACCACAGCTCACGGCAACGCCAGATCCTTAACCCACTGAGCAAGGCCAGGGATCAAACCCGCAACCTCATGGTTCCTAGTCAGATTCGTTAACCACTGAGCCACAACGGGAACTCCCCACAATGAGTACTCCTATCACTCCTTTTTAATATTGTACTAGAAGTCTTAGCTAATGCAAAAAGACAAGAAAAGGAAACAAAAGGTATACTATTGGGAAGGAAAAAATAAAATTGCCTTTGCAGATGACATAATTATCTATGTAAAAATCTGAAAGAATCAACAACAACAAAAACTAGTAGAGCTTATAAGTGATTACAGCAAGGTTGCAGAATTCACAGTTAATATACAAAAGTAATTCACTTTCCTATATACCAGCCATGAACAAGTGGAATTTGAAATTAAAAATAGAATGTCATTTATATTAGGACTCTATAAATGAAATATGTATAAACCTAACAAATCATGTCAAAGAGCTACATGATGAAAACTACAAATCTCTGAGGAAAATCAACAAAGAACTAAATTAATAGATATTCCATTCCATGTTTATTGATAGGAAAGCTTAATACTTTCAAGATGTCTGTTCTTTCCAACTTGATCTATAGATCCAGTGGAATCTCAATCCAAATCCTGAAAAGTTATTTTGTAAAGAGAAACAAACTGTATGGATTCTATATGGAGAAGCAAAAGACCCAGAAGAGCCAACACAATATTAAAAGAGAAAAACAGAGTTGGAGTGGGGCAGGAGATGGATGGGCCCCAGACTGAACAACTGGAATCTGTTCCCTGTGGACAGACAACTTCAGGATAAAGATTACGGCAGGAGTAAGGAGGAGCTGCGTCCTGCTTGGAAAGAAGATAAAGAGACCACATATTTCTCATTCTTGAGGTCAAGGAGACCTCCTGAACTACACATGCGCAGAAGGGTTCCCCAAGGGTCAGAGAAGGGAGGGGTGCCAGACCATAGTACATCCTGTCAATTTCCCAAAAGCCTGGACACTAGAATCCATCTTGCCTAAAGATGCACATACACAGGGGAGGGCCCTGAGTCAGACCAAATGTGCACGAAGGGCAGACAGCAAGATGATTAGCTAGAGGAAGCCAGGAAGGACTGCCCCCAGTACCAGTGATTTAAACCATCTCCATAGCACATGTCACTTCCTTTCTGTTGTCTTTCTCCCTCTCCCCTGACCCCAGCCCACTTTATTTGCCTTACTACTCTTAATCTCTTTGCCAGATTTTTCTCCAAAGGGACAGGTACTGGGGACCTACAACAGTCCTGCTGGCCCTTGAGGCCTAGCAGTTAGGGTTCAGCGTTCTCACCCTACAGCCATCTGAGAACAGCAGGACGGGCAGGACCAGGTTTTAAGACTTACTATAAAGCTACAGTAACCAAGACAGTGTGTTACTGGTGAAAGAACATACAAATAGACAGATGGAACAGAATAGTGAACCCAGAAGTAGATTCACATAAATATAGTCAACTGATCTTTGAAAAACAAGCAAAGGCAATACAGTGGAGCAAGGAAAGCCTTTCAACCAACAGTGCTGGAACAACTGGACATTCACATGCAAAAAAAAGAACTAGACACTGACCTTATACCCTTCATAAAAACTAACTCAAAATAGATCACAAACCTAAAAGTAAAATGCAAAAGTAGAAAACTTCTAGAAGATAACACAGGAGAAAAATCTATATAATCTTTAATATGGCAATGTCTTTTTAGTTACACCAAAGGGACGATACACAAAAAGATAACTGATAAGATGAATTTTATTAAAATCAGAAACTTGGAGAAAAATCTGTTAAAGACATTCTGATACAGGACTGTTATCCCAAATATACAAAGAACACTTAAAAATAATAAAATGAGTGGTCAGCTTAAAAAATGGGCAAACGACCCGAACAGACATCTAACCCCTACCAAAGAGGATATGTTGAAGGCAAGTTAGCATAGGAAAAGATGCTCAACATCCTAAGTCATCAGTAAGAAATGCAAATTAAAACATCAATGAGACAACATTACATACTCATTAGAATGGATAAAATTCAGAGCTCCCATCGTGGCACAGTGGAAACAAATCTGACTAGGAACCATGAGGTTGTGGGTTTGATCCCTGGCCTCACTCAGTGGGTTAAGGATCTGGCGTTGTCGTGAACTATGGTGTAGGTGGCAGACATGGCTCGGATTTGGTGTTGCTGTGCCTGTGGCATAGGCCAGCAGCTGTAACTACAATTTGACCCCTAGCCTGGGAACCTCCATATGCTATGGGTGTGGCCCTACAAAGCAAAAAAAAAAAAAAAAAAAAAGGGAATGGCTAAAATTCAAAACACTGACAACACCAAGTGCTGGTGAGAATTTAGAGCAACAGGAATTCTCATATTTTGCTAGTAGAAAGGCAAAATGGTACAGCCACTTTGGAAGAAGTTCCTCAGTTTCATAGAAAATTAAAGACATTCAAGCAATATGATCTAGCAACTGTGCTCCTTAATATTTACCCCAAAAAGCTAAAAACTTATGTCTACACAAAATCTGTACATGAATATAATCAGTTTTATTCATAATTGCCAAAACTCGGAAGCAAATACCATGTCTTTCAGTGGATTAATAAATCAATAAATTGTGGTACATTCAGACAAAAAGATAGAGGCATCTTAAATGAATACCACTAGTGAAATAAAGACAATGTTAAAAGGTTATACACCGCATGATTCCAACTATATGACAATCTGGAAATGTCATAATTAAGGTGACGGTAAAAGGGTCAGTAGTTTCCAGGAGAGAGGGATGAAGAGGCAGAGCATGAGGATTTTTACAGCACTGAAACTCCTCTGCATGATCCTAAAATGGCGGATGCATGTCATCATATTTTCCCCAAAACCCACAGAATGTACAGCACCAAGAGTGAACCCAATGTAGGTTCATCAATTGTAACAAATGAACCACTCTGGTGGGGGACTGTGATTGGGTGTTGGTTAGACTTTTGTGGGAGCAGGGGGTATATGACAGATCTCTGTACTTCTTGCTCTATTCTGCTGTGAACCTAAAAACAGCTCTAACAAATAAAGTCTCTGCCAAGATATGAAAACATCCAGTGACAGATGAATGGATTAAGACGATGTGATACATATATACAAGGAATACTACTCAGCTATAAAAAAAAAAGAATGAAATAATGCCATTTACAGCAACATGAATGAAACTAGAGATTCTTCTCATACTTGGTGAAGTGAGTCAGAAAGAGAAAGACAAAGACCATATGATATTACTTATATGTGAAATCTAAAATAGGACAAAAATGAACCTATCTGCCAAATAGAAACAGACGCACAGACATAGAGAACAGACTTGTGGATGCCAAGAGGAAGAGCGGAGGGAGTGGGATGGACTGAGATTTGGGGATTAGTAGATGCAAACTATAATATTTAGAAGAAATAAACAACAAGGTCTACTCTATACCACAGGGAACTGGATCCAATCTCCTGGGATAGACCATGATGGAAAATAGTATAAAAAAGAATGTATATATATATATATATATATATATATATATGTTTAACTGAGTCACTTTGCTGTAAAGCAGAAACTGGCACAACATTGTAAATTAACTATAATTTTAAAAAAGGATGAAATAATGTCACTTGTAGCAACATGGACAGACCTAAGGCATTATCATACTAAATGAAGTAAGTCAGAAAGTGAAAGACAAACATGGTATGATATCATTTATGTGTGCAAACTAAAATATGATACAAATGAACTTATCAATGAAACAGAAACAGACTCTCAGAGAATACAGACTAGTGGTTGCCAAGGTGGGGAGAAAAGGTGGAGGAGGGATGGATTGGGAGTTGGGGGTAGCAGATGCAAACTATTATACATGGAATAAACAACAAGGTCCTACTGTATAGCACAGAGAACTATAGTCAGTATTGCCTGTGATAAACCATACCAGAAAAGATATGAAAAAGAGTGTGTGTGTGTGTATATATGTAAAACTGAATCACTTTGCTGTACAGCAGAAATTAACACATTGTAAATCAACTAGACTTCAAAAGAAAAAACTTTTAAAAAATAAACTCGACTTTAAAAAAAGAATCCTGGAACCCCATTACCCTCCAAAAAAGCTGTGTTCAAGATATTATATTTTATAAAGAAGGCTCCTTCTGCAGAAGCCACAGAGTTCCCACACATCCTGATCTTGCGCTGGAAGGTGGCACTAGCCCATGCCACCACAGAAAGCAGGTCCCTTGGACCCGATCTGCCCCGATGTGCACAGGTATCCAGAGCCTGCACAGCTCCCACCATCCCCACACCTGGGAGTCCTGGTCAACTGCAGTGCAGCCACAAGGCCTCATCATTTCAAGATGAGTCACGGCCTTGGCTGCAGGCTGTAATCACCTAGGAGCTTCAAAAAACACTGAGTCTGAGAACTCACGACAAAGATCCTGCCTGATTTACTCAGTACGGGGTGTGGCGTGGGCATCAGGATTTTTAGAATCAAGTGATTCTAATTTTCAGCAGGGCTGAGAATCACCAGTTTGGAAGCAGACTTCAAGATGCTCACTCACCCATCAACCACAAACCTTGCCTTGAAGCAAAGCACGGACTGCTTATTTCAGCATTTTAACCCATTATTGTGCCCCTTAGCAATGTTGGCAACAAATAATCATTGCATACTAATGAAAATAAATGGCTCTTACAGTGAAGACCGGTGTAAGCAGTGTTTAGATGGAATTCAATTTCTCCTGTTCAGAATGCTGACAGGGCAGCAAGCTGGCATACACTTGTCAGTTATTAAATATTTTTATTTTTGAGCCATTTAATTTTAATTGGGGCTTTTGCATCTGCTATGTATCCTGCTTAGAAAAGTTCTTTTGAACTAAGTTGAATAATGACTACTTTTCCCTTTTTCTGTATCAAATTATTTAAAACGGGATAAATATAATTATAATCATGTATGCCACTAATATACCAGTTTGGGGGAAGAAAACAAGTTCCCCTGCATTTTCAACTTTCCACCCTCAACACATGTACACACTTTTCAATAATGAAATAACAGTGATTGGCCTAGAAAAGAGGTTGTGACCTGGGCACACGAAGGCTTAAATCAAAGGTCAGTCAACTCTCTGCTTCTGGTTGCTGTGCGGAGGGAGGGAGGGAAGATGCTGGAAATGCTCCCACTGGGTGGATTTTTCTCCTCTTCCTTGATCTGGGAGTACTGAGGGGCCATGACCCCCAGGGCACCTAAAATCCCCACCATGATAACCACAACACTCTATTCACAAGGTGGACTTTGAAAATAAAATCCCTCTAATTCATGAGCTTGGCTCTTACCATTTGCCTCCGTCTCAGTTTTCCTGCAGGTATTCTACCTGTTTCTATTGACTGTTTCCTCAGTGCTTTCCAGCTACACACAGGGAAAAAGGGCAAGCGCGCGCACGCACGCGCACACACACACACACACACACGCACACACACGAGGAGGTGAAATCTGTGTGTGTTGTTTTGCAATGATATTTTCAATAAAGGCATGTGTTGCCAGTTCTTTTTGGAGACGGGTGATTTCATCCTGATAATTTCAAGGAGAGTCAGTATAATCCAGTAATTTCTGTCACACGTCAAGATAGTAAACTGAAATCAGGCTGTTCTCTCAAGTTTTCTTCTCATGAAAACCTGATTGATTATGGTAAATCTGCTTATGGGACCTCAGTTTGTAGAGGCTCAGCCAGCTGCTGTAGAGACGTAAGAAGCCGAGAAATAAGTCAGGAGGTAACTGCTTAGGTCCAGGTGTGAGGTGAAGATGTTCTTGGATCCTCAAACGCATTTTGAGGATCACTGATACTTAACATGATTTCATGTCTAAATTATTTTTTATCTCCAAAATTAAGTAAACTAACAAAAACAAGATGCAGAAAAGTAAAGTCTGCTATCATTTTCTATAAAAAAAAAAAGGCATGCATTTCCTCACTTATGTATTTACAAATGTACCTATAGGATATAGAAGAAATTTAGATTATTGGTTGAATCTGGAGAAAATAATTAATAATTAGGTCGTGGTGAAATAAGGCTAGGAGGGGGACTCTTCAGTGCAGATACTTTTGTACCTTTTAAACTTTGTAAATATATTATCTTTTTTAATTTTTAGAAGAAAGAAGATAATAGTAAAATGTTACCAATTTTGAAAAAAAAAACTCATCTGTATCACTTTCTACACCTCCACCAAAGCCCAACTGGTAGTCCAATACAATCCCAATAAAACTTAGATTTAGAATCTAAAATTCTTGATTTCCTCAATAGAATAAATATCAGCCAAGGCAAATACAGCAGGTTTAGGTTTCCCTAAGTGGTAGTAAGAGATCTGACTATGACCTGTTACATTTATTTTAACTTAGAGATCTAGAAGTTTCCAGTACTCTACCCTGAAGACACTGGCCCAAGCATCTTAGAGTAAAATGACCTCAGTGAAAGGAAACACTGAACATCACAGAAAGAATACTAGATACACAATTGAAAGTAGTATGCATCCTAGTAACTATTTTAGCAGAAAGCTGTGGCCCAGTCATTCAGAGAAAACCAGACAGAGTTCTAATACCCATGAGAGAAAGGCAAAATCTAGGTATAGTCACTGTTGAAGGGAGACATAAAAAGAACTTGAGAATGCACAGGAATATTCTTTCCTTTTTGCAACAACAAAAAATGAAGATGAGAGAAATTTGCACCCAGTTATCTCTCTCTAGTACCAGTCAATATTCCCAGAGGCCTTGATTTGATCACCCGTCTGTGCTCCAAGGATGGTCAGCTTGTTTCACACGTGTAGTTGAAGAAATACACTCCATTGTTGGAATATTCAAATTCTTTTAAAAAATTATTTATGTAAGTGCAAAATCTGCTATAACTTCTACTTTTTCATTGTTTCTACTTTTATTTTTCTAAAGTTACACCAAAAAAAAAAATCCTTCTTCCTCCAAAAGGCTTCAGACACTTAAGAACAACAATCTTGGCATCTCTGACATTTTTTCCTCCAGCTTACACATCTCTAGTCCATTCATACGGCCAAAGGATTTCCAATTCTGTTAACATGCCTGCTCTCTAGGTACGCTCTGGCCAAGGAATGTATAGGGAACCAAAAACCAAGGAAAGAGTTTTCCAGGGTGGAACGAGGTAGAACTACTTTTCAAAGTATAACTCCTAAAGGAATTTACAGAACTTGATTAACCATCAAGATGGTAAGTGCTCAGAGTGTATGACAAAGGCTGAGACATGGTGTGCATGTTTAAATTAATAGGTCATTAGTGTCCTTCCTAAGATTGGCAGATTAAAGACAATGAATTGGAGAGTAAGTGGGAGGTTATAAAGTAAAGATCGTGAGGGCAGACCAGAGTTCTCAAGTTTAATGTGTCCATGGATCACCTCACCTTGAGAAAAAAAGAGATTCTGATTCAGCTGAGGGGAGAGGGAGTGATAAGACTGTCTTTTTCACAAGTGCCCAACTGATGCTCAAGCTGTTGGCACAGGGACCACTCCTGGAAGCAACAGCCACATTATAAATCCATGAACACAATATCGGGGGTGTTTTAAGCATACAGTGAACAAACCTTTCCAACGTGGCAAACACTGCTACACAAAAACAAAACAAACAAGCAAAACAAACAGGCCTATATGGTGTCTTTTGGGAGGCAATAACATCTACCACTATGATTTAAAAGACAGATTTCAGAGTTCCCATTGTGGCTCAGTGGGCGACTAGTATCCATCAGGACGAAGGTTCAATTCCTGGCCTCGCACAATGGGTTAAGGTTCTGGCGTTGCCGTGAGGTGCAGTGAAGGTAACAGATGCGGCTTGGCTGGAATTTAGCATTGCTGAGGCTGTGGTGTAGGCCTGTAGCTGTAGCTCAGATTCGACTCTAGACTGGGAACTTCCATATGCCACCGGTGTGCCCCTAAAGAAAAAAAAGGAAAAAAAGAATTTCAAAATGCCAAGTCTTGGAAAGAAGGACATTTCCATTTTCTGTCCCCAAATAATAAATCCTAAATAAACCAGTATTCTTTGAGTTACGTGTAAAGCTGTGAACACACACAGATAGGCATAGTGTATGGCTGTTATCCTTTTTCTTTCCTCACCCAGCTGTCTTTATCCCATCTTTCTGCATCAGGTAAGAAGATCTTAGCTGATAAGTTTCCTAAAATGTATCCAGATGAAGGAGGCACTTGGAAAAATGTTAATATTTACAATTACATATCCACGTCTGGACACTGTTAACTATGCACTACAAATCCTACATATGTCTATTGATGTGTGTTCACACAAATGTGTATTTATTTAGAAAAAAATTGAAAGAGAAATTTTTCTTTGAAAAAATTTTGGTTCAGTGGTAATGAACCCAACTGGTAACCATGAGGTCACAGATTCAATCGCCAGCCTTCCTCAGTGGGTTAAGGATCCAGTGTTCGCTTGAACTGTGGTGTAAGTCACAGATGTGGCTTGGATCGGGTGTTGCTATGGCTGTGGAATAGTCCAGCAGCTGTAGTTCCCACTCGACCCCTAGCCTGGGAACTTCCATATGCCGTGGGTGAAGTGCTTTAAAGAAAAAAAAAAAAAAGACAAAATGGGGAGGGAGTCTTCACAAAACAGATGCAAAGAAAAGGCATAGGGCAAACAAAATGTGAGAAAATACATTAAAGATTACATAAAAGATTATACGCTACAGTTTTTTGGTGCTTTGTTTTGTGTAAGAATGAAGGTAAAATTAAACTACAGAACTTAACACTTGGCATAGTGTAATAAAAATAACTTTGAGATTAAGGATTTAAAATTGAAGAAAAATTTAAGAAAGTTAAAAGCTGAAGCAGGTATTTTGTAGAAATCGTAGTCAAAAATGAGAGAACTACTTTCAAGAAAAGGGTATAGAATACTTTAAAACAGTTCTAAATAGATCGACACCAATTAAGGCTCTTGGACACCTGTGTGTATACACATACACACACACACGCACACACACACACACACACATTTTTTTATAATTAAGGAGGAAAAATTCAGCCTGTGGAAGGAGTTTTACTCAATATCTTCTTTATATAGGTACAGGCAAATTCCAGATCTTAATTAAGAAATAAAAGTGGAACAACAGAGAAAATTATACAATATGGTTGAAGAGTTGTAAAATATTATGACAATTATTGGGGCCCCAAGAGGGTACTTATGTTAAGATCACCTGCAAAGACGCAATCGCTCCACACTACCTGGCTGGCAGGTGCCGTTGTCTAATATGGCTCTAGACTTTAAGATCTCAGGACCATTGTTCATGCCTACAGCTAGATGACCCTCTTCAGCACCTACAGAATGCTCACTCGTCTTCCAAAAGGCTGAGTTCAAAAATCACCTCCTATTAGATCTTCTGCCACCCACACACAAAGTCTAGTGTGTAATACCATAGGCCTATCGTTGATTTATTAGTCTTGTCCAAAAGGATGTGAGTTCCCAGGAAAGAACAAGTCTAATTCATCAGCATCATATAAGCATACACGATGCATACTGAGTGACTGGGTGACTGAGTGAATCACCCTGGACTCAGAGATGAGGGACAAAGCGGGTTGCTGAAGGCTGAGCTTTGCAGCACATCTCCATCCACTGTTTAAGAGGCTGCCCAGTGCAGCTCAGAGTGAACAGCTGCCTTGGTGAATCACCTTTCAAAATTATCCTCTTCCAACTTATCAACATAAAAACAGCCATCATTACACAAACAACCCTAACCCAGCATACTCATCAAAGTCGAAACTCAAGACAAGGTGTGGTCACCTTCTTTCTCCCCCACTGACTCTGGGAAAAGTCACAGCCACTGCCCTCCTATTTTTTCATCAGCCATACAGAGTGGGTCAAAAACATGGCATATTGTCCTCTGAGAGACAATGCCATCTTTTTTCATGCCAGTTGGAGTCTCGAAGAGCTGCTGAGGACCAAGAGTTCTTCACAATGAAGGGATGAACTGTTAAGAGTTTGTGATGCATTTAAGTATTTTTGTCATTAAAAATAACTTGTCACATTACTTCCTCAATAAGATCACATGGTATCTTAAAAGGTATACTAAAAAATACTCTTAAAAAGGTATTTCTAAGTCTAGCCTAAAAAACAAGGCTTCTTTTTTTCCCCAGCTAACCTCTGGTTTCAATCGATGGGGAGAAAAAGGGTCTTCAACTTGTCAAAAGCTGTCATCTCGCACATTTAATTGTCTTCACCTCTCTAAAGAAAGTAGTTCTAAGTCCTAGTCCTGAAGTGTGTTTATATAGCCGTCTCCTGCTTGTAAGTGTCAACAACCAAATACTAAATTTCCCACAAGGGAGTTCCTGTTGTGGCTCAGGATACCCAACTAGTATCCAAGGGGATGCGGGTTCGATCCTTGGCCTCACTCAGTGGGTGAAGGATCCGGCTTTGCCATGAGCTGTGGTGTGGGTTGCAGATGCAGCTCGGATCCTGCGTTGCTATGGCTGTGAGGTAGGCCCGCAGATGCAGCTCCAATTGACCCCTAGCCTGGGAATTTTCATAGGCGGAGGGTAGAGCCCTAAACAACAACAACAACAAAATTTCCCACTAATCTATTTCAGGGACAATCAAAGTTCTGGACTTTTGGAAGTAACTTAACAATTTTGCTTGTCAGAATGACTAAACAGAAAATTTGTTTCTTTCTTTGGGGACCCTTGTCAGGTCAAGTTTTCTCATGACTTCTAACCCCAGTGAGTGCCTTTCATTTTTTTTTTCTTTCTGTTTTTATTTTTGTTTTTCCCCCTCCCTCTTCTTCGCTGCTTAGTCCTCCCAGAGCAACATTCCTCTGGTCTAATTCAAGTGCTCTACTGAAATCCGCTCATAAACTTTGCTTCTCCTTGGGCTCTGGCTGCTCTTCTGGTTTACGACTTTACCACCTTCATTTTGGATGAGGTCACCCAAAGCCCCATCAGCCTGTATCTTCCCACGCATGGTAAGCTTTCATTTGGGGATTACAGCAATATCTTTCTGAAGTTTAAATCACAGATTAGTAAAAGGAATTCCAGATTGCATTACTCTAGCCCACGGGAATTTGGGAGAGGTGGAGTTTACTAGCACTAAAGAAACACAGACGCGAACACTAGCCGAATGTTAAATATAGTGATGAGGACTTTGGCCAAATATAGTAATTTCTTCACAAAGAGACATATGGGTAGATAATGGCCTGCTTGTTTCTTCCTTCCATCCAACAAACATAAAAATACCAAAATGCCTCCAGAGTAGAAATGTGCTGGCAGTTGGAGCCTGCAGGTGCTGAATTAAACAATCCTTCCCACTCTACTCAACAATCAAATGATAATGTTTTATGAAGTTTGAAAATGTGACCTCGGCCTAGAAAGGCTGCGAACACTGCTTGGGAAGAAAACAGGGCGTTGTTACAGTTCTTGTTTTCTGGCTTGGAGTATCATTTCCCAGCCCAGGCTGCTCAAGAAGGGATGTGGTTATATAGAAAGTAGCTTTATGCTTTGCATTCTTGTAATCCAACCCACCAAACCTGTAAAATATCAAAAACACACTGACTTAAAAGAAAAAGCTAAGCCACTCCTCTTTTTCAGAAGCTTGCCACCCTAGAAATATCGGTGAATCGTCAGTGTGATTATGCCTCAGTGGAATCTCCATGACCACGGTAATCACTGGGGTTCTGGCTTAATCTAGGAAATTTACAAAAACACCTCCAGTATTAAAGTCATCTCTATTTACTTTGAGTTCATCTTTTTCAGTGTGCTTCATACATTCCAAGAAAGAAAGATCTGTATTTTCATTCCCTGCCTCCCTTCACCCTTCCATCTCCCCTTCTCTATTTCCCTCAATCACTCAATTATTCCATAATTTTTTAAGCACCTCTCATGCCCCAGGCATGGTCCTAGGCACTGGGGCTACTGAGATGAATAAGTCAATATCTGTGTCCTCAAAGGCTTCCAGTCTAGAGGGTTTTAAACAAATCAATTATAAATCATATCGATAAGGACTGTATTAGAAGTAGGGATAAGCAGAAGACGTAATAAGGCAAAGAGAGACCAGGTCTTCCTGAGAAGGAGGGAGAAGGAGGGGTGGGTGGGAGAATTGGGAGGTGGGGCATATATGACATTTCAGCTGTGTTCTGAAGTGTGGTTTCACCGAAGGAACAAGAAGAAGGGCCCTCTGGACAGAGGAAATAATGCAAAAGGATAGAGTTGTGAAAGGGGAGAAGTTCAGCGTGGCTGCGTCAGCAGCTGAAGGCAAGGGAGGTAGCAGTCAGACAGAGGTTTAAGGGTTTGAGGATCTGGGTTCAAGTCTCGATGCAGGCTTGCGTTTATTTATTTATTTAGTCCTTTTAGGGTTGCACCTGCAGCATATGGAAGTTTCCAGGATAGGGGTCTAATTAGAGCTGCAGCTGCTGACCTACACCACAGCTCACAGCAATGCCAGATCTTTAACCCACCAAGGAAGCCAGGGATCAAACCTGTGTCTTCATGCATACTAGTCGGGTTCTTTACTACTGAGCCACAGTGGATACTCCCCCAGTGTAGAGTTTTAGAAGGTGGGCTCTGCTCCTACTGCCTGGTACCCGCTCCTTCCAGATCTCTGCACAGTTCCTTCACGTCATTCAGGCTCTGTCTCAACACCACCTCCACGTAATTCTTGCCCCTCCATTTACAACTCCTTGACTCTAGCCCTATGCTGTCTTCTTTTTATTTCATGGTACTCATCCCAACAGGGAGCCATTATTTGTTTACTTGTCTGCTTGTTTATTGAGTGACATTTTCTCAAGACATACTGCAGGACCACAAATGCTACGTAAAAGACTGCCTACATTTTTATTTTTTTGTACGTGGGAAGCCTGTATTTAAATAAATCTGAGTCATCAACACATAAAACAGTAATAGACGCCTTTTGCTTCTTTTGTGTGTGTAAACACTGAATTTACCTTTCCTTCTGGTAAAATTATATGAACCCAGCGTTAGGCAACAGCAGTGCTGACCACTGGTTTTCTGTACCCAGAGAGGCTGGCATGGGGTACTCAGATGAATGCATGAATAAGGAACAAGGAATCAAAGAGGACATTGAGGTATCCAGTCTAAGTGACTGGAGAGAAAGTACTGCCGCTGATAAGCAAAGGTATGCAGGTTTCAGAGAGAAGACGGCAACTCTAAATCTGAGGCTGAAAGAGGTGTTCATTCAGTATATCGCTGGATACATGGAAACGGAACTAAGGAAGGAAGAATGGCTGCAAACACCTACTTGAATGTTAATGGCATGGCCAAGTCAGAGCACAATACATCGTCAGGGATGTCTCTCTTTTCAGTTAGACCGTAAGCCCCCGCGGGGTGCCATGAGCTCCACGGTTTCCTGCTGCTATCAACTGTACTTCTGTGTTCCCTAAAAGTCGGATGTTGAAACCTAATCGCCAAAGTGATAGGAGGTGGAGAATAAGCCTTTGAGAGGTGATTAGGTCATAAGGATGGATCCCTCATGAATGGGATGAGAACCCGTACAAAAGGGACCTCAAAGAGCTCCCTGACTCCTTCTGCCATGTGAGGGTACAATGAGAAGACGGCCATTTACGAACCAGGAAGCTGGCCCTCACCAGACACTGAATCTTCCAGGGCCTTGATCTTGGACTTTCCAGCCTCCACAACTGTGAATAATACATGTTCATTGTTTAAGCCACCTAATCCATGGTATTCTGTTGTAGCTGCCTAAACTGACAGACACCATCTTTTCATCCCAGGTACCCTAAATAATGAGAGAATAGTAAGAAAGAAAAAAGGAGTTGTCAGCCTCATGTACTCTCCTGTTAAGGAGAATGAAGACAAAAGGCAATATTATTTGATGCTTGAAGTCCCTGTGGATTCATCAGAAGACAGTTTTTAATAAGTGATGGGGGGAAAGACAACCATAAGAGGTGAAGAACATGAATTGGAGAGCAGAGATTACTTTCTCAAGAGTTTTCTTAGAGTTGTGGCCTCCAGGGAGCTGATGGCCCAGTGCATGTATAAAGGTCTCCTTTTCCTCTTCCAGCGCGTCACGAAGAGTTAATAGACTCTTTACGAAGTTCACGCATGGGCTTTCTCTTCAGATCCACTCTAGGCTTTGAAGCAAAGTTCCTTTCTGCCTCTCTAGCATCTTCATGGACTTCCACCCAATCAGCATTAGGACTGATGAGGAAACTCAGGTTTCAGCACTGTGATGGAAAGTGATAGAAAACCTCTTTGACTTGCTTTGATTCTAGACCATTCAACCTTGCTAGCCCAGAGAAGGAGATATTTAAGGCGTCCAGCTTGGCTCACCAGCTTTATATTGGGGCCTGGGACCAGAGGCCTACCTAATTGTGAAGAGGTGCTTGGCCTTATCGTATTTTTTGGCTGTATACCTACCTCTGGCACCTCTCAAGAAAATAAGTTGCAGGGCTGGATTGTAGGATTCCTTAAGAATCCAGCCAGGCACAGCCATCACAGCACCTCCATTTCAACACAGCTTACAGGAAAAGAGTCAGGGCTGGATGTGTGGAGAAATAAAGTCTTGAGAGCTATTTCAATACTGGGAAGCAAGAATTTTTATCAGTCATCTGTCTTGTCAGCACCACAAATCTGTGAAATGGTCATATTTTAACTATTAAGATTCCCTTTGGCTACTGTATTTACCTAGTGGAAAAATTAAAAGTTCATTACACATATTCATCAGAGAACTCATTTTATAGAACTTAGAGACTTCCTTCCTTCCTTGAAATATCTGAATATACACACTTTTTTTGGCCACGCCCACAGCATGTGGAAGTTCCCGGGCCAGGGACTGAATCTGAGCCACGGCAGTGACAAAAAGTCACATTAGAGACAACACCAAATCCTTAACCTCTAGGCCAGCAGGGAACTTTACCGGAATATATTCTTTTCTTCGTTTTTTAAAGTTTTATCGCAGTTGGCTTACAATGTTGTGATAATTTCTGCTGTACAACAAAGAGATTCAGTTTATACAGATACACACACATCCATTCTTTTTCAGATTCTTTCCCCACATAGATTATCACAGAACACTGGGTAGGCTTCCCTGTGCTATACAGCAGGTCCCCATTGGCCAGTCATTCCATATACCACAGTGTGCATATGCCGATTCCAAGCCCCCAGTTCATCCCTGTCCCCCCCACCCAATCTGTCCCATTTGGTAACCATAAATTTGTTTTCAAAGTCTGTTAAGTCTGTTTCTGTTATACAGGTAAGTTCATGTGTATCCTTTTTTTTGATTCCACATGTAAGTGATATCACATGATGTTTGTCTTTCACTAACTTCACTTACTATGATACCCTCTAGGTCCATCCATTTTGCTACAAATGGCACTATTTCATTTTTATGGCTGAGTAATATTCCATTGTGTATATGTACCACATCATCTATATCCATTCCTTTCTGGATGGACATTTAGGTTGCTTCCATATCTTGGCTATTGTTAACAGTGCTGCAGAGAACACTAGGGTACATGTATCTTTTTGCATTATAGTTTCACCAGGAAACTCCCCCTGAATATATTTTAGATATAAAACAGAGAACATAAAAGTTTAAAGTGGTAGTCATGAGTGTTATACAAAAGTATTAGAACTAAAGTAATAGCCTTTGTGTAAATAACTAATGCCCATTTTAATACAGGCACACAATGTAAGAGTTTATTTAAATATTTTAGTACATTAGGTTTTTTAGTAACTTAGGAGCAAATACTATTTTGAGTCTACTTTTACTTAAGTATACTGAAAATTGGTGTCCTTACATCATACTAAAATTTAAAATTAAATAATCTGCAGGCATTTTAAAAGTAAGTTTCTTTGCCCCTGCAAAGTTTATTCTTACATAATATTTTAAAGCACTGGGGGAACAAAAAGTCATTACATAGAAAAGCTTTGGAATTTTTCAGTCACTTTTCTTATTTTGATTAATATTTATCTTTTATGATGTTTTTAAAAAGGCTTATAACGTTATAAGATGAAAATTGAGCCAAAATGAAAATAGTCTCTGACTTTACACTGCATCTATAGCTCTCTGAGACATTCTCCCAGGATTCTAAGCTACTATTACGACTAATAATACCTTTTGTTTCCCATTCAAAAAAAAAAAAAAAAACACAGCCTCCGCCCACACTTCCCACAATTCTAATTGACATACAAAATCATTTTTGTAGTTAGAGCAGTCAGTCTAGATCCATAGATTTTGGAAGCAAAACATTTTTTTACACCTCCCTTACTTGAGCCTTAGAAAAATCAATAAAATAAAGAGAGACTAGCAGGAAGCAATTGGCAAATTGATAAGTGAAGCCTTTGTTTATACTTCAATAATTTCTAAGTAATCAATTATCAGTGCATTCTGCCTTGATTAAAACTGTTAGTCCCTCTGAGAAAATAAAAATGTTTTGAGTTTTTGCACATCTTACATTCATGGTAGGAATCCTATTTTTGGCTTATGTTTCTATGTGCCAAACCTTTATTAAACAGAGGCTTATGAAAGCAAATTGGTCTCCATACAGCCTTACTGACTTGTTCATTCAATAAATACTTACTGAGTAAGTCTTACACGCCAGATGCCAAGCTGAACGATAGGGACAAAGATGAATAAGAGGTTGACTCACGAATGTGCCCTATTTCCCACTGCTGACGGCAGGAATCAGTAACAAAAATCTATATTGTAACCTAAGAGTAACATGGTCCTGAAAAGATCTTTAAAGAAGAAAGTTTCCCAAAGTAGCCAATGTACAAAAACTACACGTCAAGTACAAGTTCAATGATGTAAAAGACTATCCATACACAAACTATCCCCTATTTTCAAAGAGCAGACTGTATCTACTATTATCATGGAAGAAGTCGGCAGAACTTTAAAGGAGAAATGAACAGAAGCTAAAACAACACTTTTGTACATGGTTTAAGTTACCGAGAAAGCGACTGAATTTTGGAAGTCTTTACCTAAAATTTTCTGTGTCTACAGGGACCACACAAATGCAGTAAGCCCCGAAAGGGTTACCATCACTGCCTAACTTTGAATCCTGTTCTAATGGACACCAGGGACAGCAGGATAAGAAGTGCATGGGACAATTCAATCAGTCCTCTGTCATTGGCAGAGAAGAGTCATAAGGCATTTTTAAATGGTATCCGAAAGAGATATTCCAATTGCCAGAAAATGGCATGAACGTATCATGTGAAAACAGCAAAGTATAGTCATCAGTCAGTAACCTATAATTGTCACCAGTCCATTGTTTTCCCCTTCCCAAAACAATGAAGGGTTTAAAGGCGGTTAGGACTAGTAAATTTGGAATTCCTGTCATGGCTCAGTGGAAACGAATCTGACTAGTATCCACGAGGATGAAGGTCCGATCCCTGGTCTTGCTCAGTGGGTTGAGGATCCAGTGTTGCCGCGAGCAGTGGCGTAGTTCATAGACGCAGTTCAGATCTGGTGTGGCTGTGGCTGTGGCTGTGGTGTAGGCAAGTGGCTATAGCTCCGATTGGACCCCTAGCCTGGGAACCTCCACATGCTGTGGGTGCAGCCCTAAAAAGACCAAAAAAAAAAAAAAGACTAGTAAATCTTACACTAAATTTTAAGGCATGCGCCATTGTACATATTGATCAGCTTTCCTTTTTAGTCATGAGCAACAACTGCAACAAAAGGCTTTTCTGAATAAAGCTCTAACATGAGCTACTGCTTATGACAATGATCAAATCATTAAGTCATATATGTTCAATGCATTGAATTTTGGCACTACTTGTTTACTCAAGAAATACTTACCGATTATTACAGGCAAGCATCAGGGACACAAAAATGAAGAAAACTGACCTTAATCTAACTTTAAATACTAACAGTCTCA
The DNA here is from genome assembly GCA_004024745.2 of Catagonus wagneri. NCBI lineage: Eukaryota > Metazoa > Chordata > Mammalia > Artiodactyla > Tayassuidae > Catagonus > Catagonus wagneri. The sequence continues at coordinate 19,890,340 of PVHT020000077.1, read as the reverse complement.
GCAGGGAGGCCAATCAGGAAAATGCTGTGGAAGCCAGCAGCCGTCACTGGGGGAGACAGAAGAGGGGGCTACCAGCTGCCCCAGTGAGGTGCCTGAGGAGAGGTTTACAGAGCTGACCTCTCAGAGAATGCAAAGGAACTCTCCAGGAAGCCAGGAAAGTGAATTCCAGGCAGGAAGGAGAAAGGAGCCTAGAAGAATGGATCCCATTTTCCCAAGTCACTGGGTCTAGCAACTACCATTACAGTAACACCAAAGAACTTGAAAGGGGGAAAATAAAATAACAAATGGAAAATGATATGTGCACACAAAAACGGAGAGCTCCCTGAGCATGATTTCTTAGAGAAACCGTCCTAATATGGGTGAATCCAGGTCCAATCACAGGGCTTAGGAGAGGGAGCTGCGCTGGCGGCAGATGGATGCCCAACCGGGGCAGACTTTGCATGTCCTGCTAACAGGTTTAGCTTCCTCCTGCAGCTGGTGAGGAGCCCTCAGCAAGAAACTGCACTGGTTAGAAAGCCGTTTCCTAGCAACTACTCAGACAGCAAAGAGAAATGATGGAGAAGGAAGGTAAGAAAGGTGAGCTACCAAACAACCCTTTGAGAGCAAAGGTGGACAGAATGAAAGCATTTGGGGAAGATTGCCTGGATCAGCAGTTCTACCAAAAACTAGAGATCACCCATTTTTCACTCACCAATAAAGTCAAGGAACAAAAAAATTTAAAAATTAACTCTTCAACTTCTTTAAGTTGAAAATCCACGACCTTAAAAGAAGCCAGGCAAAGACTTCTGGTTTCTGATATTAGCAGAGGGGAGTGCTGTCTGTTTCCAGCAAGGGATAAAAATAAGAAAGGAAAATCTGTACTGATGGTCCAGACAGAGAAAACCTGCAAGAAAGAAGCAGAGTAGCAAATGGGGAAGGGGGTGGATATGGCAAAGAGCAAACAGAACAACCGGCTTTGTATGGTTAAAGCTGGACACAGCTGGTTCACCAAGTAGAAGAACCAATGCTTCTGCCAAATATAAACAGTACATTTGATAGGACACACGGCCAAGAACTGCCTGCCGATATTTGCACATGACTCACAGGTGTTCTGTGAGCAAAGATTAGAAAGAAAGGTTGGCGCATGCTCCTCACTGGTTCAGCCATCCTGGACGGCACCAGAAATAAGGCAGAGAGTGGGGGCGAGGGCTGGGGGAGCAAGCAGGAGGAGAGCTTAGAGTAGGAAAAGTAAAAAGGAAAAGTAAACTTCTGGTTGAGTTTCTGAAGCCAAGTAAGGGGAACGCAGCAAGGGGAATTACTCAAGAGAAAGCACCTCCTGTACTTTGTCTTTATCTCTTTGGAAACTTTTATGCTGGCTGCAAACCTCCCTAGGGATAGGCAGGTTGCCTGCAGATTAAACCAATTCATAGAACACATGCCCATATCTGCACTTGACCCTCGGGTAAGGTCTCTTAGCCCTCCTATTCTTAGCCTCCTGAGGTTTCTTGGGTATCAGCCATTGCTACCACTTGGTCCTCTCTGTGGCCCTACTCCTCCATTGCCTTGCTTTTTGCACAGGGAGAGAGGGAGAAAATGAAAAAGTCTGTCCATTTTCAAGGCCAAGATGGGGTAATGAATCTGGAGTGCATGTTAGTTTACACAGTTTTTTTTTTTTAATGTTTTTTTAGGGCCCTACCCATGGCATATGAGGTTCCCAGGCTACGGGTCCAATCGGAGCTGTAGCCACCAGCCTACACCACAGCCGCAGCAACACCAGATCCAAGGAGTATCTGAGACCTACACCACAGCTCCAGACAATGCCGAATCCTTAACCCACTGAGCGAAGCCAGGGATCGAACCTTTGTCCTCATGGATGCTAGTCAGATTTGTTTCCACTGAGCCACGACAGGAACTCCCGTTTACAGAGGTTTTTAAAAAGCATCAATCTCCACTTTTTTCCCATACTGACTCAGTGAAGATCTGAAGCCCTTGATATAAAAACGGGGTTTCCACAAAATTGTTCACTGCCTTGTCCGCTTCAAGCGGCACCAGGGCAGATCTTCAGCTGTCTGGTCTCTGTTCGACCATCTAATCCCAAGAGACCCAAATATGCTAAGGAAACAGCTCAGCTCTCAAACAGATGTTGTTCTAGTGGACAGCACAAAGTCTCAGGATGGTATTTTGACAGTAAATTTTCTACCAGTCCCATTTGTAGAGAAAAAAAAAAGAGCAAAAAAGTTTTCCATGCAAAGCATATTCTTATTGAATCCATTTGGGTACCTGCTCTTTTGAGTTTTAATTGCTTCTTTCTCAAAATTCAATGACTCTGCTTGAGGCTCAGGTCTCAGGTACTCTCCATGATTCAGATACTCGGTGCCAGCTAAGCAGGCAGAGAGCTACCAATGGGTGATCGGCCCCCTGCACATGAGCACACCCACGGATATGCAGAAGAAGCGAGAACATTCAGCTGTTTCCAAAAATGGGCACCACCGATCTTGAGCCCCAGGCTGCATGTGCCCACTTCTCCACGGAGCTATCCCTCTCCTCTTATGACAGGATGGGCACTGTAACTGCTTTCGCCAAAAGAATGCAGCAGTGCTCATGTTCTGAGAATTCTGAGACCAAAGCATAAGAGAACTAACAGCTTCCACTTCCTTCTTCTGAGAACGCTCACTCATGAAACACTCCCTCTCAGAATGCAAAACCCCACGTGGGAAGTCCAACCTGGCCGAGTGGAGAGGCCACAAGGAGAACTGAGGCCACAACAGAGAGCGTGCACCAACTCCTGGTGATAATAATGAGCCCTCTTGGCCAGCTCAGTCCAGTCCAGTCCCCACACGGCTGCAGATCCAACCGAGTGCATAAGAAATGGAAGAACTGCCCAGCTGAACCTAGTCAGCCACTAAGCTGTGAGCGATAATAAGAGGTTGCTGTCAAAAGCCACTACACTTGGTATGGCTTGTTATGCAGAAAACAGAAAAATAAAACAGATTTCTCAAAAAAATATATCAACACTGTGATGACATAAATGTTGCCCACTCCCTTCATGTTTATCTCTCTGTTAATTCTCACAACAATGGTAAATACAGGCTTTTTCATTGCAGAGAGGGTATGCGAGGCAGAACTGAAACTCAAAGCAAGCCTCCTAAACCTAAGCATGTGTTCTTCCACCACATTTCAAGAGCTGAAACGTGTGAACCCTTTGGGATCATCTCTCAGCCCTCTGCAAATCTATCACTTTGGGCACCACTGTTGCCACACATCTGCTTCCAGGATCATGTCCCTCTCCCAGCCCAGGTGGCGGAGAACTTTTTAAACAGTGTCCTAAAGTCAGGAGTCATCGTTAGGAACTGCCACAACCAAAGTCAAAGTTAGGAAGCAACCAAAGTCAAAGTTATGGCAACAAAACAATGCACATCTAAGAACCTCTTGGTAGATTCAAGCATCAGATAAAGTACTGGATTAAATGCCTCTAACATCCTTTTTATGCCAGCAGTCTCTGACCTGCCAGGCACTGGGCAAAGCTACTTGCATGCAAAATCCCACTGAACCTTCTCAGTAGACCTATAAGGCAGTGGCGGTTTTGACCTCCATCTCAGAGATGAAAAAATAAGGCTTAGGGAAGTTAGGACACAGAACCAGGTAAGTGGCAGGGTCAAGGCTCAAGCACAGAGGTCTCATCAGAGTTGAAGTCCATGTTTCCATCATTAGAACATATGACTTCTCTCCCTTTGTGAGGAAGACGTGATTTTTTCTTCCTCTGATCAATGGAGATAGAAATCCACTGAACATTCCAGGAAACGGTCCCTATCCCTGAAGAGTCCTCCCAGCTGCACCACAGGTCATGAGGCGGTCAAGAATCTACCTGGTACAGCATACAACCCAGGAAGCTACAGGTGAAGTCCCATCCCACCCAGCAAAGCAGTCGAGCCTGTTCGGATAAATACCTCACCTGCAGATCCACACCAGCTGTTCTGAAGGGTCTGTCTCTGAGTTGAAGCTCTAGTTTCCCCTTCAGAACAAAGCCAGGCGATAACTCGGCAAAGAATTGTTCAGAAAGATGATCTCTGGGATTATTTCATAACTTAAAAACAAACACAGCTGGGCACCGCTGGCCTCATAGCCAAGCAGGTCAAGCTCGTGCCCTTGCTGTTCCAAACTTCCACACCTGCTTTACCTCAATCCACCCATGGTAATGGACAGGCTGAGTGATTACTGGCGTTTTGACTCAGTCCCTTCATTACCAGACACAGCAGGCAACAACTGGGTCTGGGGGTACTAGGTAACATGATATTTGGCTCAGCTAGACAGGTCTGAATGTGTGGTTGGGGACAGAGGTGATTAAAAGGTTCACAGAAATAGGAGTTCCCATTGTGGTGCAGCAGAAATGAATCCAACTAGTATCCATGAGGATGGGAGTTCGATCCCTGGCCTTGCTCAGTGGGTTGGGGATCCCACATTGCCATGAGCTGCACCTTGCTGCATCTTGCTCGGATCTGGCATTGCTATGACTAGTGTAGGCCAGCAGCTGTAGCTCTAATTCGACCCCTAATCATGCCATGGATGCAGCCCTAAAAACCAAAAACAAAAAAAGACTTACAGAGCACGTTTAACATAAGACCAACATAAGACGATCTCAGGCAATTTAAGTCTGTAATAAACTCCAGTTCTCCATCTAATATCTTTTTTTTTTTTTTGTCTGTTGTCATTTTAGGGCCACACACACACAACATGTGGAGGTTCCCAGGCTAGGGGTCTAATTGGAGCTCCAGCTGCTGACCTATGCCACAGCTACAGCGACGCGGGATCCAAGTCACAACTGCAACCTACGCCATAGCTCATGGCAACGCCAGATCCTTAACCCACTGAGCGAGGCCAGGGATCGAACCCATAACCTCATGGTTCCTAGTCGGATTCATTTCCGCTGAGTCACAACGGGAACTCCCTCCATCTAATATCTTAACACTAAGATGTTGAGTCTGCAAATTCAGAGTGCTAAACCACTCATCCTGGAAATAATTACAGACTGGGAGTACTTCTAGAAAGTGCATGAATGAACAAGCATGTTATAGGAAAATGAACATTTCAATAAGTTTTTTTTCTTACAAAAATCAGATTTTCTATGCTTTGTATAAGAAACCAAACCACATGGGACAAATTGATCACCCCAGTCTCCTGTTCAAGAACCATTTTGACTTTTACATTTAAATATTTAAATTTTAGGCAATAAGCAGATAAAGGTAATTAAGTGATTCCTTATTCTGAATTGGATTCTACTAATATCCCTAATTCTGACAGGTGCCAAACCCACAGGAAAGAAGAACGAAAGGAAGGAAAGGAAGAAGAAAAGGAGAAGGAGAGAAATAAAGGAGGAAAAGAAGCGAGGAAAGAAAGGAAAGAGGAAGTAAAATCTATCAACCCCTGGGTATGTTAAATGACAGTAAACGCCAAAACTCTGAAAACTATGCAATTATGGTTCAATGATCAGTTCAACAGCCAATAAATGAAGAGCAAAACTTGAGACCCGCTGTCACAAAAGCCAAGAAAGGCAAGAGAAACAGGAAGGGAAATATTTTAAAGAGAAAGTAAAGGCTATCAGGGACAGTTTAAAATGGTAATAAGACCCAACCGTCTTTTTTGCAGAAATGAACAAGACTCAAATTCATATAGAAATGCAAAGGGAACCAAAATAGCCAAGACAGTCTTGAAAAAGAAGAACAAAGCTGGAGGTCTCATACTTCCTTTCCAAAGTTCCTTCCTTTATACAAAGCTCAAGTAATCAAGATTATGTAATAGTGGCATAAGGATAAACATACATATCAAAGGAACAAAACTGAGAAACAAATTCATACATTTATAATCAACTGATTTTTTGTTTGTTTGTCTTTTTAGGGCTGCACACACAGCATATTGAGGATCCCAGGCTAGGAGTTGGATCAGAGCTGTAGCCACTGGCCTACTCCACTGCCATGGCAATACCAGATCCAAGCTTGTCTGCGACCTACACCACAGCTCACGGCAGGTGATGCCGGATCCTTAACCCACTGAGCAAGGACAGGGGTCAAACTTGTGTCCTCATGGATGCTAGTCAGATTTGTTTACACTGAGTCACGACAGGAACTCTGTATAGTCAATTGATTTTTGACAAGAGTGCCAAGAAAATTCAATGGTGAAAGAATGAACGGTCTTTTCAATAAATGGTACTGACACTATTGGATATCCACATACAAAAGAATGAAGTTGGACACCTACCTCACATGATATAAAAAAATTAACTCAAAATTGATCAATGACCTGTATTCAAGAGCAAAAACCGTAAAATGCGTGGAAGAAAATATAGGTATAAACCTTCATGACCTCAGATTGGGCAATAATTTCTAATGTAAGACACCTAAAGTATAAGTAGCAAAATAAAAAGTAAATTGAACTTTATCAAGATTTAAACCTTTTGTGCTTCAAAGAATACTATCGAGAAAATGAAAAAAAACCACACAAAATGGGAGAAAATATTTGCAAATCATATATCTGATACGTGACTTACATGGAGGTATGTAAACAACTATTACAACTCAACAATAAAAAGATGAATTTTAAAATGGGCAAAAAATATGTTGAGACAGTTCTCCAAAAAAGATATGCAGATGGCTATAAGCACATGAAAAGATGTTCAACATCATTAATCATTTGGAAAATGCAAGTCAAAACCACAATGAGGTACCACTATTACCACCCACTAGAAAGGCTAGAACAAAAAAGACAGACATAACATGCATTGGTAAGAGTGGAGCAACACTGGAGCCCTCATTCATTGATGGTGGTAACAGAACATGGTGTAGCCACTTTAGAAAATGTTTTAGTGGTTCTTCAAAAAGTTTAGTTCACATCTGAACCAGCAATTCCACTCCTAGGTATATAATTAAGGGACTTGAAAACATATATCCACCCCAAAACTTGTAAATGAATGTTCACTATGGATTTATTCACAGTAGTCAGAAAATAGAAACAACCCAAATGTCCATTAATTGATGAATAAGCAAAATATGCTATATACCCACATAATGGAACAGTATTCAGCCAGAAGAAGGAGTTAAGTATTGACACTTGGTTACAACATGGATGAAACTTGAAAACATGCAAAGTAAAAGAAGCCAGTCACAAAATGCCACATACTGTATGATTCCATTTATATGAAATATCTAAAAAAGCAAATTCACAGAGACCAAAAACAGTAGTTGCCAGGGGCTGGGGAGAAAAGGCTAACGGGTACAGGGTTTATTTTTGAGGTGACAGAAACACACTGGAATTAAATATGGATGATGGTTTCACACTTTGTGAATCTACTAAAAACTGCTGAATTAAGACACTTCAAAGGGTGAATTTTATGGTATAGGTTCTATCTCAATTTTAAAAAGTTTTACAAAAATAGAAGAGAGAACTATACAGAAATGGGTTAGAGTAACAGTAAACAAACAAACAAACAAACAAATACAAAACCAAAGGGTAAGACTAGCACCTGAGTATTCTGTGGGCAGGTACCATGTCCCAGCCGCCTTCTATCTCCAAAGTCTGGCACATGACACAGACCCAACCAATGTTTACTGAATGAATGAATGAGTGAACAAATGAATAAATGAGGAAAAAAGGGACATCTGGAGCAGACAGCTACTACATACATCAATAATTCTAAGCACATCGATGTGCTACACTCTAAGAAAACTCAATGATTTCTGTAAAATAAAAACTAAATGGCTGTGACTAAGTTTGCCTCTTTCCCCAAAGGAAGGGGAGGCCATGGAGGAAATACTTTCCCTTCAAGAAATGGGCGGAGGGGGGGGGGCGGGGATAAGGTCAGCCAAGGGAAAAACCACTTATAGAAATAATGGCCATGAGCAAATATTATGTGATATTTAAAGAAACATGTTTATAAGTTTCACTCGGCTCACAGGTTGTTTCCTTTTGTCAATCTCGGTACCTTGGGAAACAGACACATTACTTTTCCTACATCGTTACGACAAAATTAATTCAAGATGGAGGAAGGAGTCGAGTGCGAAAGAAAATCTCTTGAACTTTCTAGAACAAAATACCAATGAATAATTCTCAGATCTACACACGAATCAAGAATCTACACTTCAAAGCAAAAGTTTAAATCCCCAATGACTTAGTTTTGACTATAAAAATGTGTCAGGCATTAGTATAAAATTAAACTAAACATCAAACTAAGGAAATAAGGGCACTGGGGAAAATAAAGGATGATACTCCTAACATGTATATAATTCGTGACCATTCTGAAAGAATCTGGAACAGGTTTCTGGTTTTGAAAATTGGGTGCCATTTTTCTAGGAACTAGAGAAGGGGATCAATTTCTGTATGGAAATGAGTTTGAAGGTATCTGTGGGACCATACACAGGTCTGGAGTATACATCAGATGGTTAAACCTACAGCTCTAGGGTTCTGAGCTAAAAAAATACAGCAAGGAGACATCTGACACCAAAATAAGCATTGTGTCCATTTCACATGGATGAAAGGAATGAAATCTAGCTGATCTCCTCTGACTGTTGCTAGAAAACTGTACAACTAAATCTTGCTACTCTGATCTTTTTCTTATTATGATTGCCACTATTATTATTATTATCAAAGAAGATCCTGTACTGTCTTGACAACCCAGTACTTAAAAATATGTTCTCTTTGGAAATGCTATTTTAGAAAATTCAAGTTTCACCCTGAGAAGTGATTTTCAAGACAAGTTTTTAAAAGATATGACTTTGTAATGGTTTCCTATCATGAAAGAAAAAAAGAGAGAGAGGAAGAAGGAAAGAAAAGAAGGGAGGAAGGCAGGAAGGAAGAGAGGGGAAAGGGAGGGGGAGGAGGAGGAGGAAGAAAGAGAAAGACCCTTGTCCTTGGTAAAGTCATCCTTAGGTAAACGAAATGTTTCTAAGCATAGGTTTCTAAGCAATAGTGTTCCTTCTCTCTCCTGCTCTGGTAAGGGTGACACAAAAGATCAACAGCATCACCAGAAACATCAACACCAACATCAGAAAGGATTTATGTATCCTTCATTGGATGCATAAAAGATAAGCCAGTAAAACAACAGTTACTATTCAGAAAAGATTTTTTTTGAGAGGGTGGGCGCTACTTTTGGAATGGACAAAGATTACCAAAGAATGAGCCTGCCCATAGTGAGAGCCCTTCAAAGGAACCCAGGGTTTATTCTAGTAATGTAGTCAGAACAGCTTTCCACTTGGGAGTGGTTTGGAACCCGAGGTGAAGAAAGCCTAAAAAAAAGTAATGGGAATTTAAAAAAAACGGGGGTGGGTTCCCACTGTAGGTTTACAAAGCGAGATGACACTAAGCCAAAAGATCTCTTTTAAAGAATGGATCACTTTTACTTCTAAGTGGCCACTGTTGTATGCAGTGAAGTGTTTCAGGTGGCTGAGGAAATAATAAAACCAGTTTTGGTCCCAGTTCTTATTCTTGAGGTTTCAAAAGCCTGTGAAACCCGGCCACCGGAGAAAGAAGAATGAAAAAACTCTAGCCTGAACGATCCATTTTCTTAGTGAACACTTTCACTTCCTGAACAAGTCCCTCACTTCTGTAAACTGAGTTCCACAGTAAACAACTCTCCACTTAAGCTGCATCACCGTGAATTCAAATTTATCTAAGTTACAGAATCTCGGAAGGAAAAGCAACTCCACTTTTCAGCTAATTAGAACGAGAGAGAAAACCAGCACACCTAACAAAGGGTCATGCTCCGAAGTTCTTTCCGGACGAAAGTGGCTAGGAATTTGTATTCCACGTTCCCACAGAAACAACGTTAAATAACACCGGAGCCCACAAAGGCTTACTGACTTCACCCTGTCTCTGAAGCATAAAACACCGGCAGGACCAGG
>PVHT020000077.1:19848997-19879474 GCA_004024745.2 Catagonus wagneri | reverse complement strand
CCGCGTCTGCAACCTACACCACAGCTCACGGCAACGCCGGATCCTTAACCCACTGAGCGAGGCCAGGGATCGAACCCGCAATCTCATGGTTCCTAGTCGGATTCGTTAACCACTGCGCCACGACGGGAATTCCCTTTCCCACTCTCTGAACGTCCCCCATCCACTGTCCTACCTCGTGACCACTTCTCTTCTCGCTAGTTGATGCCATCCTTAAATGCTGGTGTTGTCTCAGCTCCATACTCTTTATTCTACCTCCTTCTTATGGGGAGACTCGCTTATTCTCATAATTTAAAACACCTGGCACAGGAGTTCCCATCGTGACTCAGCAGAAACGAATCTGATTAGAATCCATGAGGGTGCAGGTTCGATCCCTGGTCTTGCTTAGTGGGTTAAGAATCCACATTGCCGTGAGCTGTCCTGTGGGTGGCAGATGAACCTTGGATCCCGGGTTGCTGTGGCTGTGGCGTAGACGAGCGGCTACAGCTCTGATCTGACCCCTAGCCTGGGATGCGGCCCTAAAAAGACCAAAAAAAAAAAAAAAAAACCCCAACCAGCTGGCACATACTAAGTGCTTTCACAGTTATATTTCAAAACCCAATTCAAATATCATCTCCTATCCAAAGCCTCAGCCAAACTCCTCCACACTTCCTTCTTCCCCAGAAGAATCCTCTGTCAGAGTTCCCATAATGAATCAGCAGTAACAAACTCAACTAGTATCCATGTGGATGCAGGTTCGATGCCTGGCCTTGCTCAGTGGGTTAAAGATCCAGATTGCCGTGAGCTGCGCTGTTGGTCACAGATGTGGCTCAGATCCCTCGCTGCTGTGGTTGTGGCTACCGCCTGCAGCTGCAGCTCTGATTCAACTCTTGGCCTGGGAACGTCCATATGCCGCAGACGCAGCCCTAACAAGACAAATAAAAAAAAAAAGGGAAGAAGAATCCTCTGTCATTTGTGTTCTCAAAGCATTTTATATACAGCTTCAAGCACAGCAATCAGCAATCAGCACAGCCTACTCATATTTATAGGCTTGTCTCCTGCACCAGAATGTGTGCCCCCTCAATGAAGGGTCCATTTCATTGGAGTCTACTCTCTAAGCATCCGTAAGTGTGGCCACTTCATGATCAAGCACAGATCTATGGGTCGAAGCACAGATATAGAAGGCCTGGGGGATGTCAAGTTCCATACAATGTGATCTTTGCCACCTAGGAACTTAGCTCACACTTAAGTAGAAAAAGCAGATAACAAAATCAATAACTAAACACCAGGAGGGGAAAAGGCAATATTCATTCACTCAATCAATCAAAAGGTATCTAGTGCCTATTAAGTGCCAAGCACTGTATTAGGTAAGAGAGATACAGGATAAACAAGACAGACAAGGAAAAGAGACATGAAATTATGTTTTAACCATCCTTTAAAGTGCCTGAAACTGCTCCTTCTTTGTTAGACCTCTCTAACAACAGATTTCTCATTGTCCTACATCATTAGACCTGACTTTTTTGGTTTTTCCTTCTCAGTCATTTCACATATGATGCAAGACTTATGGAGCAACAGCTTTTTTTTTTTTTTTAATATCCCCCAAAGAATCAAGTAAACAAATTAAGATGTGTTTAACGGCTCTTAGGAGATTATTTTAAGAGGAAATAGACTAACATAAACATGCAATAAAAAATTACACAGATCTTAGAGACTAAAAGATAGAAAGTTAAATAGTTCCACGATTATTCTTAGCTTAAATAAAAAGGAACACAAAGCTACAGCTCATAAACAACTATGCAATATGCTGGATTCGGGAAGGAATTTTCCTGGTGGCCACATATTAAGAACACGTTATGGCTCAAATGTTGGGCAATACTTTCTTCTGTGGCTAAAGGGGACAATTACAAGTCTTGAGAAGGTAACTCTTACAGACTAAATATAAAGTCATTAGAAGCTTATAAGGCAGTCCAAGTCTTAATGGAGCTTCCAGCATTTACACCAAGTCACTGAAAACTGAAAGCAGATTAGGGCCTTCGATTCTCCAATCACTGCTTTTTCTTTCGTTTAGTGCTCTTAGAAAATCTTCTCAAATTAAGTTGGTTTATCCTCTGGCACAGAACTCTGTTTAGGGAACATGCTCTTGCTCCCCTGACAAATAAACCAAGGAGAACCAACCAAAAAGAGTAGAATTTGAAAAAAGAAAAATCAGGGCTGCTTCATACATCTGCCTCTGCAAACTTACTCTAACATGTTTAATGATATTTTCAGAGGAAAGCACCTAAAATAAAGGTGGCCCAGAGAAATGAAGGCATGATGACATGTAAATGTCATTGCACAATTTTGCCTCAAAATTTCCAAGCAGTATCACAACACAGTGGCAACAGCTTTTGTGTCAACAACCCTCTTATTTCTAAGGAGGATGTCTGGCCCTTCGTGGGCTATTCCAGATTAAAAATGGAGGAGTTCCCTGCTGGCCTAGTGGTTAAGGATCTGGCATTGTCACTGCTGTGGCATGGGTCTGAGTCCTGGCTCAGGAACTTCCACATGTCATGGGTGCAGCCAAAAAATAAAAATAAAGATAAAAAATGAATGGAGTTCCTGTTGTGGCTCAGTGGTAACAAACCAGACTAGTAACCATGAGGATGCAGGTTCGATCCCTGGCCTCACTCAGTGGGTTAAGTATCCAGAGTTGCCCTGAGCAGTGGTATATGTTGCAGATGTGGTTCGGAGCCCTGCATTGCTGTGGCTATGGTATAGGCTGGCAGCTGCAGCTCCATTTCGACGCCTAGCCCGGAAACTTCTATAAGTCGCACATGTGGCCCTAAAAAAGGCAAAAAAAAAAAAATTCAAAAATAAAAGAATTTAAAAATAAAAATTTTAAAAATAAAAAAAATGAATGGAAATGGGTAATAAGAAGAATCTCACAGCCTGGACAATCAAGAGATTATCCATCACAAAGAATGTTCACTATATATTTAATAAGATGAAATCTGCTTCTTTACTAAAATCTGACTAAATGCAGAGTCGTGAGCTCCATGAAGCTTGGAAATTGTGAGGTAGCACTTTCCCAAAAAGAAGTATATGTGTCAGTGTTAGAGGCAAACCAGAGAGATACAGCAATATCTTAACTTGAGTTTCAAGTGTACAAGTGATTTGGCGGACAGAGAAGAAGGTCGCTCTCATGATATCAAGGTTTTACCTTCTCAAAGATTTCCTAAACGGGCACTGAATGATAGTCATAAATGCAGCCATAAAACTCCATCGAAATTACGTAAGCTCAACCACCTACGATTCTTGCCTACCTTTTTTTCTGATTTCTGTTGCCTTAAACAAAGAATCTAAACCTCTAAACTTCCTGTAAATTCAAGTAAACCACACCCTAACCCTGGAATTAATGAACACTGATGAATATTTATACATTGGCAGCTTTTAAATGCTCCTGCAATTTGCCTTTTTTTTTTTTTTTTTGTCTTTTTAGGGCTGTACCTGTGGCATATGGAGGTTCCCAGGCTAGGGGTGAAATCATAGCTACAGCTGCCGGCTTATACCACAGCCACAGCAATGCCAAATCAGCGCCTTGTCTGCAGCCTACACCACAGCTCATGGCAATGCTGGATCCTTAACCCACTGAGTGAGGCCAGGGATCGAACCCACAACCTCATGGTTCCTAGTTGGATTCATTTCTGCTGCGCCACAACAGGAACTTCGCAATTTGCCTTCTTAATTAGTATATCTTGTATCTAACCCATTCTTCAAAAGAACTTTAAAAAATGACTTTTGTAAAATAATGTTTGTGATAAGCATGATTTTTGTCACTTATATCTTAGTGCAACATAAATCAATCAAAATAAATGCTTATGACCAAATGTGCCACTCATTTGAATATATGCCAGATAGACTAGTAAACACTAACAAAATAGTGCTGGAAATTAAATGTTAAGTCAAAGCATAGCTGATTATGCAAAGATTTCACAGTACTGACAACCCCTAATTTTAGACTTTGGAAACAAAACAAAGATCTGCAGGTCAGCATTCTAATAAACACAGCAGGATCAGTCCTTGGGTAACCCACTCATGTGTCATGGCTAATGATTAAATAAATGTTCGACACTACTGAATTTATAAAGGAAAGAAGAGTCTGGGACTCTGGTAAGAGTCTAGGCTAGCATTTCCTTTCCAACTTTATTTCAGGCTTACCAACTGCCAAGTGTACTTTAAGCACATAAACTACTGGCAGCTCTAAGTTGCTGGGCAAGAAAACTTAAGCCAACTATTCTCATAACTCACGTGCGAGCTACACCACTGTTCTCGAATTTCACCAGGTCAAGCCAAGCAACTTACACCCAAACCCTGTTTTGCACTAAGAACACACACACATACACACCCTAAGAGATACGTTAAATTTTAAAGCCAGCCTCTGCCTCTCTACATAGTTTAGAAACCTCTTCTTACTTTGTTTACTATATGAATCAGTAAACTGTACACTGACTAAGAGTTAGTTGGAAAAACTAAAGTCCTACTGTCCAGATCTAAAGATCTGAATTTTCACTGGATCAACCAAAGCTAGTTTCCCAAGACCAAGTCCCAAAAATCTAGAAATTGCCTTGGTAGAGATACATACATCAACTGTATGTGGATGACTCAAAAATAATTAGAAATGTTACGTAAAGTATACACACACAGTGTTGCTTAGAAATTTCAACGGTAACCCAGATTTCGACCTCAGTCATTTTTATGTATACCATAATACAGATATGGTTCTGCATCAACAATGCATCTAAGACATGTCTGCTATTTATATCCCATTATCTAAATGGAATTTTGTTTGTTTACCATTCTCATTCTGGCCCAGCTATTCAATAACCTAGCTTTCAAGTTGACTATTTTCTGTCAGCTAAAGACCAGACACACACCCAGGTAGTCAGCAACAAGCAAGCAATACAATTTTATTATGTACTACAGGCCTCAAGAATACTAAATTGAAACTACACTGCTGGCATGTCACAATGACCTAAAACAGCCTAGACTTCTTTTACAAACTGAAAGATTAATATAAGAGAATTTAAATACAGATCAAATCCCACTACTAGAAAAACTGGATATATAGTTATATATGTATATATATATATATGTTTCTAAGTCTCAAGTAATAACATCACTTGTTTCTGAGTCAGTATATCTTTAAAAATCTTCTTTATCAAAGAATTATACCTCCTTGAAGTGAATTTAATGAGATTTTGTCAATATTTATAAAAGACTTTAAAGGTTTTTAATAAAACCTGGTATTTATTTAAATAATTTCCAACACGATACTGACTTGACGTAAAAATAAAGTGAAGAGCCTAATGCATAGTTTACAGGTGTGTAAGATTTTTATTTTCAATGCATTTTCACATCTGTTCTAGCAGTGACGAACACCATTCTCACGTGGACAGTTCAATGAAATCACCCACATTATGAAGTCCTTAAAAAAACTCCCTGGGATTGTTCACTTATTCACTACTTAGAGCATCACCTTGCAGTGGTAGACTCCCAATAATTATTTATTAAATTGTTTAATTCAATGGGCAGACTGTAAGATCATAAAAGGCAGAAACTGTACTCTTAACCTAATTTTGTGCAGACCTTAGGAAGAAAACCTGCAGATTTTTAGTAGTCAACAAATATCCACTAATGAGAAAACTGCAGCCATGGAATTAATGATAATCTAAACGTTCTCAAACAAGTTTATTTCTAGGAGACAGGAGAGCATAAATGAACAGAACCTGGAATCAGACAGTATGAGGTTAAAAACTTGGTTGTGACCCTTAGCAGCCAAGTGGCACTGGGAGAGTGGATCACTCTGCAAGGTCTCAGTTTCCGCATATGTAAAACTGATCCACTGACATTATCTGCCTCATAAAGCTGCTTTAAAGATTGAATATGATTAGGCATGTAGACTGATTGGCACTGCCCCGGCACATAGTAGCACATCGTGTTCCTTTGGGTGTGACTCGCTTTAAATTACAAGAGCAAAGTATTATATTTGGCATTTGGTGTTTTATAGCAATTTGCCAGCACTCCAAAATATTATAAGCACTTTTTTTCCCCAAAAAGTAAACCTGTTTGGGAATTCCCATTGTGGCGCAGTGAAAACGAATCCGACTAGGAACCATGAGGTTGCAAGTTCAATCCCTGGCCTTGCTCAGTTGGTTAAGGATTCAGTGTTGCCATGAGCTGTGGTGTAGGTCGCAGACACAGCTCTGATGTGGCTTTGCTGTGGCTGTGGTGAAGACCGGCAGCTGTAGCTCTGATTTGACCCTTATCCTGGGAACCTCCATATGCCATGAGTGTGGTCCTAAAAAGCAAAAAAAAAAAAAAAATGGTAAGCCTATTTGGAGTGGTCTGCGCTACTGCAGTTCTCATTAGTAATGATGATGACGTCCCAGAATATGAAAAAGCTGGGTTTGCAGATGCTGCAGGCAACACACTGGTGTATTTCTGACTAGGTTCTGGTCAAGCCACCTTCTGGGAACTATCTGAATTTTTTTTTTCTTAGTAAGCACCTTTGATTGGCCTTCTAGTGAGAAAAGAAGAAGAATTTTACACTGCTTTGGGAATAAACATTAAGTTGTATAAAACTGATAGTCATGCAAAAAACACCTGTCCATAGCAACACAAATGAATGTCATTTGGTAGAGATAGAATTGATTTCCACCCTGTAGAAAAGACAACTCCAACACTGATCCTTATAGACTTGTCTCAAGGAACTTCAGTCAATTTTGCATCTATCAGCAAATCCATTACAGCATTCCTGATTGTGTCTGTGTGTGTGTCTGTGTGTGCATACTGGCTCTTCAAATTTCTCTTTGAACTGATTTTAATGACTTACTGGTTTTCTCATGGTTTTCTCCTCACACTTATCATGGACCAAGATGTTAGAATGGATCCTCTTAAATAGCACATGTGCTTTGAAATGGTTTTCACAGCAGAGCAAAGTGTGGTATACTGAGAGAAATACCTGGATTATTTAGAAATTGGAAGACATGAGTCCGACTCCCTACCCAACCAACTGATTTATTCTGGCCAAGTCACACTGCCTCTCCAAGAAGTTCCCTCAATTGTGAAATACACATAATTACATTGTCACATCTATTTTATTTTCTGGAGCAAATAAGATTAAAAGAGGACCACAGGAGACCCTGCTGCAGCACACTGGGTGGGGGATCTGACTGCAGCAGCTCAGGTGGCTGCGGAGGTGCGGGTTCAATCCCCAGCCTGGCACAGTGAGTTAAAGGATCCAGCACTGCCACAGCTGTGGCATAGGTTGCAGCTGGAGCTCGGATTCAATCCCTGGCAGGGAACTTCCATATGCCACAGATGCAGCCATAACATTAAAAAAAATAAAAAGAGGACTACATTGCATGGGATAATATACATTTACATTATCATTTTGATCCAGCCACATGAAGTAACCTATGCCCCAGTGTGACCAAAATATAAACTGGAAAATACCTAGTGGAGGTAAAATCTGTCTCAGCCCCTGGACAGTAGGAATCACACACCTAGTCACGATTGCCTGGCTCTAGCTTATTACTTGTCACAATAATAAACATATTAGAGGAGTTCCTGTTGTGGCTCAGCAGTAACGAACCCAACTAGGACCCATGAGGATGCGAGTTCGATCCCTAGCCTCACTCAGTGGGTTAAGGATCTGGCCTTGACATGAGCTGTGGTATAGGTTGCAGACCTGCATCAGATCCCATGTTGCTGTGCCTGTGGTGTAGGCTGGCAGCTGCAGCTCTGATTCCACCCCTTGCCTGGGAACTTCTATATGCCATGGGTGAGGCCCTAAAAAGCAAAATAATAATAATAAAAATAATAAACATATTATGAACTTTGAATATGACATTAAGAGGTTTGACATGTGACAGTCTGGGTTTACTTAATTCTTTTTGGATGATTTTAAAATAGGAAATAGGTGTAGCTAAGATTTATTTATTTATTTACTCTTCCAAGGTAGCTAAGATTTTTAAATAAGGACAAATCTTCTGCCTTAGACAAATACTTGGTTCTATATGGTTTGGAGTCAACAGACAAATGGCCTGACATCTACTGATAATTCACTAGGGTTGCTCCCATCCACGTTTCTATTTCTTGAGAGTTCTTAGAAGAGACTGAAAGTGTTGGAAAATACCAATAAAATTGGTCACAGCCACTTTTAGAGCCTTGCTGAACAAAGGAATATAACTTCCTTCCTGTATGAATCATACATGGAAGGCAACTGCTTTCCCCATTGTTGATTACCTACTGTAACAGAAAATGTTTGCTGGCAATGGAATGTTTGCTGTTACCTTGCGTAACTTCTGAGAGGTTTAAGTTACACAGATCTGCTGTGCTATGATTTGCAGCAGGAGATGCTATTAACATTTAAGTTTTCTCTCCTCTCTTCTGTGTCCCCTAAAAAACTGCCACAATGTAGCCTGGGTTCTCCATCTTTTAGTTTTTATGTTTTCTGTAGGAAAAAAAAATAAAAAATAAAACTCAAATAAGATGTAAGTATTCGCTTTTTAAATTTTTTGGAATAATTAGACAATTTTACAAATCACCTTTGTCTCATATCCTTTCTCCTTCTCCAATAATCTGACACATTTTTTTTTGGTCTTTTTGCTTTATCTAGGACCGCACCCGCGGCATATGGAGGTTCCCAGGCTAGGGGTCTAACAGGAGCTGTAGCTGCCGGCCTTCGCCACAGCCACAGCAACGCGGGATCCGAGCGGCGTCTGCAACCTACACCACAGCTCACGGCAACGCCGGATCCTTAACCCACTGAGCGAGGCCAGGGATCGAACCCGCAACCTCATGGTTCCTAGTCGGATTCGTTAACCACTGAGCCACAACGGGAACTCCATTCTGACACATATTTTGATGAATTTCTTGAGTCAATATCTCCAGCCAGAGAGAAAAGCCAATATACTAAAGTAACTAAAGAAGTCAATGTATTAGAGTCATCAGTAGATTTTTCAATAATTTATAATCCTGCTTTGCTTTTCTACTTTTTTTATGTCACTAATAAAATTTGCAAATCTAATTGTGCTCCGTGAATATAAGGAGTATCTTTCTTAAACACAGCCGGTTTCTCCGCTTATCTATATCCACATGATGGGAAAGCGAGGCGGTTTTCTCCAAGATACACCTTTCCCAAGGCTGTTGGTTTCTTCCTGATACTCACAGAGCTGCAGATCCTGCAACTGCCCACTCCTACCTCATTTCCCACATTCTCAACTCTCATCTTGCCCCAGGCAGTGCAGGCTGCTGTCTGAAGGGACTACTTGGGGCAACGACTTGGTAAAAAAGCAGAACCAGTTGGTACCTGTCGGTGGAGAATTGCACATTCATTGGGCTTTGCGCCTGTCCATCTCCCACAGCTCCACAAGGAAGCGGTGAACCAATTTTCTCCTTCAAACCAGAAACAGGAACTGAACGGGCCTCTAACCAGGTCTCCAAAACAGGAAGCAGGGGACAGTCCCTGTAGCTACCAGAGGGGAACTGACTTGTAGCAGAGAACTCCCAGAAGGGTGGCATCAGCCAAGGCCACTGGTGAGACAAGGCCACGCTGTGTATTTATAATTAGGGGCCTCATCAAGAAGTGGAACCCACTGGAACTACCAACTGATGAATAGCTTAAGCAGACCAAAGGACAGCAAGCTGAGGCAAGAGGCCAGGATCCCAGGAGCTGGAAACAGGACCAGTGGTAAGAACCCGCAGATGACTATTTGGGATAAAAAAACTGGGTGCTCTGAAAACAAATTTATTTTTGTGCTTTGGAGATTTCTTTTTAGCATTGCTTTTCTTCCAGTTTTCTAGTGAGGGTCTTCTTTGGGAAAATATAACTTTGCTTCTCTGGGGCTCGGAGCAGGTGGGCAATGTCATGCCAGCATGAAAGTCCAAAGCCGAGCCAAAAAACATGAGTGGAGCTCCACTGGGATGTTTTTCTAAGAATCCTTTCCTAAACTAAACTTTTTCCTTATGAGTCTTTCTCAGTTTGCTCTTTTGAAAATTTTGCTAAGGCTTGTTTCTTGGGCGAAGAAGCAGTGACTGGAAGTGGGAAAGAGCTAAGACGTGGTTGAGACCAGAGGTTCTCAAACACCCCTCCCTTGACTAGCATGATAAGGTTTTCATCCGTCGTGGTGAAAAGGGGAAGATAATAATAAATAATGCATTTTCCCATACATTCACTATATGCAAAAAGCTACTGTTCATTCTAAGGTTATGCCTTCCCTAATTTAACATAAAAATGTTTTTTTTTTCTAAAGAAATTGTGGCAGTAGCTGGCGGACTGTCAAGTTTTCTTTTTCTGTCTTTATAATATCCTTACTTGGAAAATAAACCATTGACAAACATATGTCAGTATTCTGATTTTATTACACCGGTTCATTTAATTTAGGAACCATTTAGTTTAGGAAATATTGACTCCACCCACCATTTAGTTTAGGAAATATTGACTCCACCCACCCCCTCCGAGTATATGAAAGGGTATAGAAGAAAACCACTGGATTGAAAAGTAAAAAATACAGAAGCAGGCTGGAAGATTCTCAGGAACTTCTCAGTCTAGGCTAGACAGGAGACAAAGGTTATGTTTGTTCGTTTGTTTTTAATCAAATGAGACTGGAAGTCCTAAGGAGCTAAGCTGGAAGCAGAGGAAACCAAACCCAGAAAGTTCAGTGACATGGCCCAAATGGGCAACTTTTATTAAGAGTCCAAGTAGAGTGAGAACATAATTCAGATGAAAATATAAAGACTAAATTCTTAAGATTTCAACCTGCATGTGTTTCCTTCCTGTTAAGCACTGTTGCTACTGGGTGAAAGGCCGAGTAAGAGATTGAGATCTGCAGTGAGCCCGGCTAAGAGAAAGGTCAGGCCATGTAATGGTTGGGGGCAGGAGAAGGCGAAGCAGGCGACCATCTAACCCTGAGCCCCCTGAGAGGGAGTGAGATGCCCTTGAGCAGAGCATTGACCCTCGGTCTTATATCAGTGGGAAGTCAAGGGCCACAACAGGTTTGGGGGAGACAAAGGTGAAAATGTTCATGGATCCCCTGCTGGCATAGCTTCCTCCTTCGCTGAGCATCCTTCTTCCTCCTGCCCCTCCTGGCAGCCTCCCAATCCTTCCTTTACCCACTCATCACTCCCATAGTCCCTCCTTTCATCGCTACCCATCCAAAGTGATGCTTCTACATCCAGCCAACATGTTACCAGAAGCTAGATGAACACAAAAGTTCCTGATTCTAACAAAGGGAAAGGTATCTTTAATGTCCCAGTCTTAGGTTGGCAGGAACATAATTTTCCTGAATGTTTAAATAGATGAGTGGGTTTCACACCTTAAGTACACCGATTTAACAAAGCTTCTTAGAGGCCAGACCCCAATCTAATCACCATATATACCAATCTTTCCAAGAAAAAGAGTGTTGGAGTTACTTGGTGGCACAGGGGGTTAAGGATCCACCACTGTCACTGCAGCAGCCTGGGTCACTGCTGTGGTGCAGGTTCGATCCCTGGCCTAGAACTTTCACATGCCGTGGGCACGGCGAAAAAAAAAAAAGTTAAAGAGTGTTTCTGGTTCTAAGCAGCAATCTTAAATTATTTAGCCTGAATGAAGGAATATGACTTCTTCATGGTTCAGTTTTTTCATAAGCAGAATAGTGAAATAATAAAGCCCATTCTAGCTATATTTCACAAAATTAATGTTCATTTTTTAAAAAAAATCTGAGATCCTGCCAGTTGGGGTCTACCTGGAGTCACTCTGTATCACTAATATCCGTACCATTGACATCTTTTTTTTTTGTAAGCGCTGCACCCAAGGCATGCAGAAGTTCCCAGGCTAGGGGTGGAATCAAAGCTACAGCCTCTGGCCTACACCACAACCACAACAATGCCAGATCCAAGCCATGTCTTCAGCCTACACCATAGCTCACAGCAATGCGGATCCTTAACCCACTGAGTGACGTCAGGGATCGAACCTGAATCCTCATGGCTACTAGTTGGATTCATTTCTGCTGTGCCACAGTGGGAACTCCTCTATCACTGACATCTGTATCACTGACACCTCTTAGCTTTTAAAGAAATTTACTATAACTCGGGGGGCTGGAAAGGGGTGTTGTTAGCTTGGCAGCTGCCATCTCTGAATGATAGTCTTGTATATGTAAGTACAATGAATTTCCATACAGTCTTGGATAGAACATTAGTGTCCCTTCAGAACGAGAACGAGAGAATGACAAGTGTAATCACAGAACAAACTCAGCTACAGTTAAATGATAATCAAATAGGGAAAATCCTTTAACTGCCAAAAAAAAAAAAAAAAAAAACCTTTAACTGCAACCTATTCTTTAGAAAGGCCCCAGTACACAGAGATAGCCGTCAAAGTGTAACCCAGGGTTCTTACTCATTCCATTAGATTGAGCTGTTCAAACGTCAACAGTCCCTTTTTAAATGTCAAGGCCCTTGTTAAGTCCTCTTTGCTTACTGTCCTAACCTCAGGTAAGGGGTTACCACTGGACCATCCCCGGTCAGTTTCACTCTAGAGGCTGTTTCCTGGAAGCCCAAGACATTCTCTGAGGATCCTCAGAACCAGAATTTGAATCTGTGCTTCTCACTGACCCTGAGCTCCTGGAGGTGGCAACATGATATAGACAAGCAGTTCCCTCAACTCTACGGGCCGAAATGATTCCATTTTAAATCAGTACTGTTACTATTTTATTTTTTCTTTTTAGGGACACACCTGGGGCACATGGAAGTTCTGGGTTAGAGGTGGAATCAGAGCTGCAGCTGCTGCCCTACACTAAAGCCATAGCAACGCAGGATCTGAATCACAGCTTGCGGCAATGCCAGATCCCTGAACCCGCTGAGAGAGGCCGGGGATCAAACCCGCATTCTCACGGACACTGGGTCAGGTTCTTAACCTGCTGAACTACAATGCAAACTCCAGTACTGTTATAATTTTAAATTACAGAATTTGAGGGCTGGAGGGAATCTGAGAGACCACCTATTACAACCCTCCACTCTTCTCTGAGCTTTTAAATGATCCGCTCCAAATGAGAACAGAACCAGGTCCAGAATCTCCTACTGAAACTCCCATTTAGATACTCTACCCTAGTACACCCTGCTGCCTTGCCTTGGCGAACTCCCAGGATTACATGAGGGAATCTCAGAAATTTAGTCCAGTTTCCCCCTCGATGTCCATCCCTGGTCGATTTTATAAGCTGCTGAAGGAGACAAGGGGCCTTGCTCACAATGACGTGGTTCAGAGCAGAACCAGGATGAAAACTCAGCTCAAGCTTGAGGGACGATGTTCTTCCTACTTTATCGTAATGATTCAACTTTCAAGTGGAGGTAGGATGTAGAGCCAAGGTCAGCCTGGGGCCAAAACCTGGCTAGGCCTGTTTTTATAAATAAGGCTTGCAAGCTGAGAATGGTTTTTATATTTTCAAATGGGGTGGGGGGGTGCAAGGGGAGAGACTATTTTGTGAATTACATGAAATTTAGATTTCAGTGTCCATTAACAAATTTTACTGGAAAACAGCCATGATTATTTGTTTAGGTCCTATTTCTGGCCCCTCTTGGGTAACACCTGCAGAGTGGAGGACATGTGACAAGAGACCTCCTGCAAAATCTAAAATATTTACCAACTGGTCCTTTACAGAAAAAATTTGCTGAACCCTGGGAAAGGACCAGCAGGTGCTCTCTTAGGAATCAGAAGTAAAGTTCTACTACTATCAAACTTGGCAGCCCTCAGTTTAGAAAAACAAAGGGTCTGGACAAAACGGATAACCATCTTCACTTCATCACATCTTCAACATCTTCACGCTGAATGAGAGAGCTCAGAGTTCATGTCTGCCACGTAGGCAGGGGTGAAACTGGGGCTGCCCAGGTTGAACAAACAGTGAGATGGGACCGAGCTGGCCCAGAAACACTGATCTTCCTAGAGCATGTCCTCCCCACTATTCCACATTGCACCTAGATGGCTCATAAGGTCCCTGCCAGATCTCTGTCACATGATTTTGACACGTCCCCCTCTTGATTCTGAGAATAAGAATAAACGGAGGTAGCAAGGTCAAAGCAGGACCTTTTAGAGTCAGGCTCCCGAAGAGGAATCTTGCCAGTTATTACCTATGACCCTGGACCAGTGATGGATCCCTTAGTTTTCTCATCTAAGAATGGTAAGAATTTCTTTGGTTTTCTCATCTAGGAAGAATGGTAAGTACTTCCTCGGTTTTCTCATCTAAGAAGGATGGTATGTACGTCCTTCATAGGCTTGTTTGGAAGATCAAATGAGATAGAGTTCAAATGTCTGGTCCCTTCTAATCTTTCTCTCTCCCTTTCCCAGAGACAGCAGTTGGAGAAAAAACAGTACATGAGCCTTGATAGAAAGCTTAGAGTTTAAGATTTTTTTAGAGAGCCCTATAAAAATACCCAATCTATCAGTGCAATAAAAATAGGCTCAGTATCTCATTGGGCGTTTTCCGAACATATCTTTCAGTTCTTTGAAGCGTCTTCCAAATTACAATCCAAAAATAAGAGTGCCATAATTTTTAGAAAAGCTATATTTATGTAATTTTTATAGCAAGCCACACAAGGAACCAAGCTATAATATATTATACTCATGTCCAGTTATGAAGACCCAGACGGTAAAATATACCAGAACAAGAAAGTCCTAGTTTATTTAGTCTGGCTTCCTTAACATGAAGTTCTTCTTGTTCTTAAAATATTCGTCTTGGCTAAATTCCAAAAGTGACACAAGGCTACTTCAGGTATTTTCAAGAGACTGAAGAGAATCAGAACTGAAAACAAGACTGGGATATAAAACCTTCTATGTGATCACACATGCAAGAACCTTATTGTTTGAAACCACGATTAAATCAAACTTTACGCCCACACATAAAAAAATACATATAGAGTCTCAATATTGGTTATACAGGGTGCAAAAGGTTAATTTCAATAACATGCGTTTATCTCTAACATTTGCTAACAGATAGCTAATTGCTTCAGTCTCTAGAATTATAATGACACTCGCTGAAATCTGTGACAGCTGGAAAAGATTTTTTCCATGAATTATTCTAGCAATCACTTTAATGGGCACACTTTAATGGCCAATCTAATCTTTGTTATTAAAGAAGCATATCAGCGTTTTAAACAGTGTTAAATTATATACGTTCCAGCCCATCAGGGGAGTATATGGTGTAATAAAAAACAGACCCTAGTTCTTTCATCAAAATCCTAACAAAGATACCACACAAGTTTAGTGGTAAGTTACATGGTTGTTTTAGAAGTAATTACTTGAAAATTCCAACAGCTAAGATATGGGAAAGCAGGCCCCTAAACTTAAGGCAAAGTGAGTTGGGAAGATCATGACATAACATGTAAAGTCACACGGATCCACTCTGCCTGCAGCTGGCTGAGTGGCAGAAGTCATGACTTCCGTCCTCTCAAAAGTATACAGAAAAAAATGAGGACATCATCTAAAACACTCAAAGGTATATATAAAAGGAAAATGTGGGCCAAACCTAACATAAGAGAAACCAAAACACTGAATCATGATGGGCTGATTGGGGCAAATATCTCGCACTGCAGAAGAACAGTAGTTCTTTGATAGGACCACACGCACCTCAGGGCTCCAGCGCGGGCCGGCGGCGGGTCAATCAGCCACTCGCACAAATACACACAGGCTCTTGCACCCGCACACAGTCTCCAAGGAGCAGCGAGCGAGCACCCAGAGCAGACATGCAGCGACGCTCGCTGCCCTTAAGGTGGGGCAAGAAGTAAATAAGTAGGAAGCACGACTCTGCTCAGAAACTGTTTTTTCCTGCTGCCCCGCAAAACATTTCTCCCACTGTGGCAGCCAGGGGGGAAGTAGCCCCGGACCGCAGAGGATGGGGAAGGGGCTGTACACGCACCTGCATTGTAAAAACGGTCCAGCACCGCGGTTTCCCCAAAGTCCAGTTTCCCAAAATGCAGCGTCTCCAGGGTGGCGCCCACCGCCTCGCACGCCTCTCGTAGGCACTGCAGGGCCTCGCTCTCGGCCACCACCAGCTGCCCCTGGCTCGCTTCGTTGATGACATATGCCACCGTGGTCCGTCGGCCGCCTCCGCCACCAGAGTTGCGCCGGCATCGGGTGGCGCCGCTCCCGGAGGTGGTACTGGGACACCCGGTGCCAGGGGCAGCGGCACTCTCCACGTTCCAGAAGCTGCCCGGTGGCGGCGGTGGCAGCTGGTTCTCCTCGCCCTCGGCCACCGCCGCCGCTCCACCCCTCCGGCAGCTGCCGCCCTCGACGAAAGGTGGCACGGAGAAAGTGATGCCCTCACCCGCCTCCGCGTTCATCTCTCCCGGCCGGGCTGTCGCGGCGGCGGCGTCTCCCGCCCAGCCGCACCTTCTGGCCAGCCACAGCTCCGGGCTGCTCCGCGCGCGCCGGGCTAAGCAGCTGCCATCCCGTGTTGCGCCTTCCGCGCCACGCCGCCGCCTCCTCTCCGGCGCCCTCTCCCCCGAAGGGACGCCGCTGCCTGGCGGCGGCTCGCCCCTCCTCGGCGCCTCCGTGGCCACGCCGCTCGCCCGCTGCAGGGTGTAGAGTACAAGGGGTGGGGAGGCCGGGTTGAGCGGGAAGGGACAGCGCTTCCTTTTCTTGGCCGGCTGACAAGTCGGCTGGCGAACCTGCGCGGCGGTGCGGCTCAAGGGCGCCGCTCTCGGGGTGCGGTGCGCCCTGGCCACCCGGAGCGCGGTCCTGGCTCCTTCCGTGCCGGGCGCTCTGGGATGGTCCGGGGAGGGCGCCCTCTGGGTGGGGAGCTACCTGGCCAGCGCCTTACTGGCGGG
This sequence comes from Catagonus wagneri, assembly GCA_004024745.2. NCBI lineage: Eukaryota > Metazoa > Chordata > Mammalia > Artiodactyla > Tayassuidae > Catagonus > Catagonus wagneri. The sequence goes on along the minus strand of PVHT020000077.1, from coordinate 19,862,662 downwards.
CAGACTCCCTGGACTGCGTCCCGGAACAGCGGCCGCGGCCGCCGAAAGGATCCGCCCCCTTCCTCGGCGGCAGCTCCCCTTCATCTGCTCTATTTCCTCCTCCTTCCTTGGCCCGGCTTCTCCTCCGATCGCCGCGGCGGCTCAGTCCTAGCAACAACCTTGGCCGCTCGAATCTCGCCGCCCCTCGCAGCCGCTCTCCCGGTCTGCCACCGGCTTCTTGCCGCCCACTCCTCGCGGCACCGAAAGTCAGGGCCCGCCCCGGGGGAGGGCGCTGCTGGGAACCTTAGCCCGGACGAAACCGACTGCACCACGGCTCCCGGACCTCAGCCCAGCCCCGAGCACCAGGCGGGGCTAAGGTTCTCCGCCGTCACCCACGGGGACCCCACTCAAGAAGACCTAGAGTAGGCAAAATTCCGGAGCGCACGCGACAACAGGATGGCGCAAAAGAAAGTCTCTCTTGAGAATACTCGGGGGGTATTTGCAGCGTTCTCCGTGGCCACAGCGCCCCCTGCCGGCATCGATCGGCAGCGCCGTGGGGTCCGAGTTCGGCGCTGGCAGCACTAGCGCAGCGCTGGCTCCCGCGTTGCACAAGGCGGGAGGATTTCATCTAGCAGCTGGGCCTGAACTGGCAGGCGGTTTATTGGTGACAATGGCTCTCCGGAAGTGGCTAGCTAGCTAAATTTATAGGGTCTGCGTTTAGTACTTTTCATTTTCAAATTTTCAGTAGTGCTACTGTCATTAATGAGTAATTGATTAGCTCCAACTGCTGAACAAGGTAACATTCCCATCTGGGTCTTAAAATTTACCGCAACGCACCGCCTACTTCCTTGAGATAGAAAACCTGCTCTACACCAGGTTGGGAAATCATCACCCACCAAATGAAAGAGGGAAATTAAGTGATTATTTCTATTTTTTTAAGTTGCACCATAGGGGGGAAATGCCTAGATTGCTTAAGAGCAATAATAAAAAAAAAAAAAACCATACTTATTTGGGAAGCAAATACAGATGTGTACGCTCTCAGAGAACTTACCCAGAATGCTGCAACTTTAGGAAGTCCAGTGAAAGTTACAGTGAAATAAAGCAACAGGTTTGGACTTTCCAGAGATGAATGAGTTCTAAGAAAAAAGAAGAATATTGCAAATTACACGCAAGCCAGGAGAAAAAGAAAGGCTAAAACAGTTGAGTAGTAAAGAGTTCAAAGAAGAGTAATGTGGGAAAACACCTCACAGCTGCACAAACGTATCTGCACAACTGTATCCTCAATGAAGCCAAGTGAAGCAAAGCTTTTTCTAAAGGTTTATAAAATGATGGGAGTGGGGAGTTCCCATCATGGCTCAGTGGTCACAACACAGACTAGCATCCGTGAGGAAGTGGGTTGGATCCCTAGCCTTGCTCAGTGGGTTAAGATATCAGTGTTAGGGTGACCTGCAGTGTAGGTCTCAGACTCTTCTTGGATCCCAGGTTGCTGTGGATGCAGCATGCGCCAGCAGCTGTAGCTCCAGTGTACACCAGCAACTGTAGCTCCAATTTCACCCCTGGCCTGGGAATTTCCATATGCCCCTAGTGGGGCCCAAAAAAGACAAAAAATCAAATCAAATGAAATAATATAAAATGATGGACGTGAATTTCTGGTAAGGCAACTGGAATCTATGTGATCCACGTCTGCTTTTGAACTTGATATCATTAGGAAAGTAGATACTTAGTGCATCAGTTATCATATAGAAACAAAATGTTGATAGGCTGCTAATACATATCTTTTGATATTTCCAACAAATTGTCAAGCCTCCAAACTTCTGTGAGAGTAGATAATCCTCCACTTCATACTGGCCCAAAACAAGAAACACAGGAAAGTCACTGGGACCACATCTGGAAAACCAAAATGCCCAAATTCTCAAATAGCATTTGATGACGCAAGGTCCAAGGTTACATATAAAGCTATATACTAAAAACCACAGCTTTTTAGACCTTGTCGCCTTTGCCTCACAGATCTTTTCTGAGCAGTTTTTCATATACAATTTTGTTTTACTTTGCTGCTTTTGTTTTACTTTGGATTTATTTAATAACTTTAGAAATGTCACAGATTTCTGGCACACATACGCCAGTGCAACACTGAAAGACTACTACTCTTGGTCCCAAAGCTCTCCCACCTAAATGGCATGGTTTAGCTAATAAATCTTATACCATGTGTATTAGGTGAAACCAAATGAAATTTCATTTTATAGCTGATAAACAATTGAATGTGTGTAAATTCAGATGATTCAACTTACAACTCAAATTTGGGGCCTGTGTGGAGGCAGGGGCACCATACTGAAATCCCGCCTGCCTTCAGGTTGCCGTGTCTGCCTCCGGGTATCTTTCTGGAGGGATGAAAGCCTTTTTTTGCTTGTTTTCATTTTTAGAAGTTTTTTTTGCGGTATAGCTGATTTACAATGATGTGATAATTTCTGCTGTACAACAAAGTGATTCAGTTATCCATACATACATCCATTCTCTTTCAGATTCCTTTCCCACATAGATTATCACAGAATATTGGGTAGAGTTCCCTATGCTATACAGCAGGTCCCCGTTGGCCAATCATTCCATATACCACAGTGTGCATGTGCCAGTCCCAAACCTCCAGTCCATACCCCCTCCACCTCCCCTACCCCCGCAATGTCTCCCCTTTGGTAACCATTTTCTTTATTTGTTTTTTTGTTTGCTTTTTTATGGAAGGTCCCTGGCTAGGGGTCAAATCCAAGCTGTAGTTGCCAGCCTATGCCACAGCCACAGCAATGCAGGATCCAAGCCACGTCTGTGAGCTACACCACAGCTCAGGACAATGCCGGATCCTTAACCCACTGAGCGAGGCCAGGAATCGAACCAGCATCCTCATGGATTTGTTTGTGCTGAGCCACAGCGGGAACTCCCATAACCATTTTAAATGGCTACAAATTCAAGAAGTGGAGTGTCTGTCACTCTTTGACCCTGAGTTGGCCTTGTGACTTGCTTTGCCTGTCTTGAGACTTCAGGTTTCTTCTTGAAGAGGCAAAATAGTGAATTTTAAACCTGAAATGAGCAAGGGTCTCCTACTGCTAGGAGACACTCCTAGCTCCTAGCTAGCTTTTGCCTTAGCTAACAAGGTTCCCTCTTTCTCTGCAGCCTTAGACAAGACAAGTGGGAATACTATGTACTCTTAGTACCACGAAATATTTAATGCCATGTACAAAGCAAGGTAAATGTAATTTTAAATTACTGGAAATCAATAAGGAAGCCAGTAAAAGAGGTATCAAGCAGCTGGGGTAAATTAAGAACTCAGTCAATTGCTAAATTTAAGTCTGTGTGTTTTGGCTGCCAAAATAAAAACACAGAAGAGTCCACGTATTCATATGAAGAGTCAAGTCTTAACTTGGCACTGAATTCTATAAAGGCTTTATTACACAGAATTTGATATAGAGGACATTGGGCAATATAGGACAATTGAATGTGGATTCATAAAAATTATATATGTTCTTTAGATTTCGTATTTTTAAAGCCAAGGACATAACAGTAAATATTAATTCAGGGAAGGCATTTCAGAGGAATTGAAAATAATTATGTCAGATACAATGCTTTCTGGTTCTATGACCTTAATAAATAAGAAGAACTGAAGGGATTATACTGTTCATTGTAAGCTCACAACCTGGCATTCTGCATCAGGAAAAAAGGAATTCAGGAAGTAGAGAAGTAACATATTGCTTAGCTCTTTACCACAAATAGCAGGCTTTCCTAGAGGCTTTTGGCAAAGATTAAATCATAGTCAATGAAGGATAGAATTATAATATTGCAAAGAGTCCGTGACATCTTTATACTTTAAAAAAGCAGGGCAGCAGAACTGAAGTTTGCTGGTCAAAATGATATTCTCATTCAAAGTCCATCCCACATCCACTTAGAGACTGTCCTTGGGAAACCTCCGAGAACACCTTCTGGAAGGGCAAAAAAATTTCCCAATAAAGACCTAGAGAAATATAAGGGAGAGATTTCTGCATCTGATTATGACAGCTTAGGTAAAAGAATGCTGGACAAAATTTGAAATTTAAAATAAAAGCATCAAGGAATTAATGAGTTAACTATCTGGCCAGATTCTGGCAGAAAGGCCTGGGATTCAGAGGGTGTGTCTACAAGACAGGCTGCTTGTGGCCTGGCAATTTTTGTGGCTCTGAATTAGGCAGCTGGGAGGCTGAACTTCATTTTTGACAGCCCCTGCAAGGATAAAAGTAAGGATGATATAGTCTAGAAGTAGATTGACACTTACATGGATAGCAACCCTGTCTAGACATCTAAGTATCCCAGAAAAACAAACAAACAAACAAAACACTCTGAAACCCTGAAATTGGATTAAGGCCCTAATTCTAGACATTCAGCAAACTAAATTCACTGCAGAGGAAGATAAGATCATCCTGGGCCAGGAATTATTTTGACAAATATAAGGTCTATGGATGGAGGCCAGAGTGGGAATGCATGGTTGGATGGTAGAGTAGGGACGTGAATGGGAATCCAAGCCTGCCTGGCCTTCTGTTCCTGAGTTCTCCTCTCCAGATCCACTCTCCCTTTACACCCCTGAAATCTCCCACCTCCAGAGGCTAATCTGTATAAATTAAATCAATGGGCTTCCTCGATTCCTGTTTACCAGTTGGGTTTGGGTTTTTCTCCACAGGGGATCTGAGGAAGTACAGCTACTGGGACTGGTGAGTCCCATCAGGCTGACTGTGTTGCTCAACAGGAAGTCATTGCTCTTCTCAAGGTGGCAGCTAGTACAGGGCTTAACAAAGTTTCATAGTCGTCCTTCACCTTGTCCTCGTCACCTAGAAATGATGAGAGCTCCGAAGCTGCTAGTTTCAAGTTCCTGCACAATCCCCTGAAGTTTCCCCATAACCTCTCCCTACCTTTGCAATTAGTCTTTTTGCAAATAAACCCACCTCAAATTATCTTGTTTCCTACTGAGACTCTAATAACTCCCAATGAGCTTTTAGAAATTAGAAAACTAATTTAACCTCTTTGAGTTTATTTCTTCATCCATAAAAGAAAGTGGTGAATTGTATTACATGGAAAATCCTTTAAAGCCCTAATGTGCTGTGTTTAAGTATGCAGTTGGGATACCAGTCCTTATACTGAATTGAAATGGGTAAAAAGTGAAAACATACTGGGTAACCAAACAGTAGATGAGCGAATATTATCTTTTTAGAAATATTTCAGCTAATGCATATAAAAAGTCAGAGGTAGCTAGCATATCACCATTTTGCAACTCAGTGAATTGGGATCCAATTATGGATGATCAATAGTTACTAACATCACTAAAGGAAAGATAACCAGACATCTGTCATGTGCCTCCTCATAGGAAAACAGATCACCGATCATGAGGTAGTCATACCAAAAGCGGTAGGCGTGAATCTCATCAAAGCCTTGGAATCCAAAGCTGAGATTCAAAAATTCCAGAAAATACAGAGATGCGAAAAGCAGAGATACAGTGAGTAAAATCTAGACGGGGGCAACTCTACAAGCAAAGGGCTTGCTTTAATTTTTGCACAAGTAAGTCACTAGCACTGTGACTTAACCGATGGCAAGTCCATTTTCCAGTAATAACATGATCAAATGTCTTAGAGATATTTCCATTTGAAAAAAATAACAAGTGCCCATTACCATGCTAACTGCTTTATGTGCATGTTTCACATCTCCTGTCTTTATAACGAGGAACCTAGGAAGCCAGAGGAATAATGTTACCCAGTGTCAGGCAAGGAGTTAATAACAAGACCAGGGTTCCAACCTAGAGCTTGTGCTCCTTATTGTAACGGGAAGATAAGACCATCGCATCAAAAATATCAAACAACCTGCCTTTTTTTTTTTTTTTTTTAATTGTGGTGTGAGCACATGAAACCAGTATATGTAACAGCTGCACAAAGTTTTGTTTTTATTTTTTTTAATTTTCTTTTTACGGCCACATCCGCAGCATGTGGAAGTTCCTGGGTTAGGGGTTAAATTGGAGCTGCATCTGCCAGACTACACTACAACCACAGCCACACCAGATCCCTAAGCCACTGAGCGAGGCCAGGGATCGAACCCACATGCTCATGGACACTATGTTGGGATCTTAACTCGCTGAAAGGCAACGGAATTCCATGCGTAAAGTTTAAAAGGATGGTGATGAGAAGTTAAGAGAGAGTCTATCAAATTTGGAATTAAAATATTATATCAAAAGACTATTCTTGGAGTTTCTGTTGTGGTGAAGCGAAAACGAATCCAACTAGTATCCATGAGGACGCAGGAGTGACCCCTGGCCTTGCTCAGTGGGTTAAGGATCCAGTGTTGCTGTGAGCTGTGGTGTAGATCACAGACTCGGCTGGGATCCTGAATTGCTGTGGCCACGGAGTAGGCCGGCAGCTACAGCTCAGATTCGACCGCTAGCCTGGACACTTCCATATGCCGAGGGAATGACCCTAAAAGAATAAAGCAAAAAAATAAAAAAGAAAAAGACTACTCACTTCTTTTTCTGCAAGCTGGGTACAGTAGCTGTGTTTCCAAACTCTTCCAGCAGAAGCCAGGGAGAGCAAAGTCTTGGGAAATAATCTGAGGTTAAAATCAACAAGAATGAATGTGGCTTTTGTCTTGAAGTTTGCCATGTTTTTCAGAGTTAATGTCAATTTGTTTGAGTCCAAAATCATGTTTTGGATTGCTTAATTCACCAAGAAGTCTGTGCTGCTAGAAGATGACCTCGGTTCCCTAGCATATCCAATAGCTCTAATTCTCCCTCCACCTGCTCCAGTAGCCACGGCGGGCAATCAGATTCACCTGGCGAATTTTACACAACTAGAGACCCTCCCCCCACCAAACGCCAACCCCAGAGATGTGATTTAAATATATTTAAGATCAAAACACATTCAATATGCCTATAGGATTTGATAAGCCATTTTGTTATTTAGAGATCTTATTCTTGATGGTTTTTTTACCTTTTAATTCAATAAATGCTTAAAAATGAACAGACTTAACTGGAGTTCAGCTGCAAAAGTACTAAGATCTTCAGCAATTAAAAAGATTATCATAAATTCCAAAGTAGAGTAAAATGATCCTCCTCAGGCAAGTACAGAAATCTGTTTTACTGTTCTTACAGAAATCTCGTAAGTGGATAATATCATGCCTAAATATTTTAGCATAAAAGCTCACCTTGAATTTTTTTCTAAACCATTTAAAAACAATATATTACCTATAAAGACTTAAAATATCAGGAATAAGTGACTTCGTTGAATTAAGTACACGGTATACTGAACGACTCCTGTAAAAGTTATGATGGAATCCAATCTGTTAAAATATTTAGACAAAAATAGTTTTACCAGGGTTTTTTGCTGCAGACTTACATACTTCTTCTTTTGAATCATCTTAATCTAGCAAATATTTAAGCCTAAGTATAAATGATAAGGAGGTCCAGGAAATGATTGAAGTAAAAGTAAAAAGAAGAAAACATACAACTTTAAATTTAGCTTAAAATTAAAATCACATTAAAAATTTAACAGCCACATTTCAAGTCACAGTAACCCTATGTGGCCAGGGGCCCCTATACTGGACAATACATGTGTAGGAACATTTCCATCATTGCAGAAGATCTACCAGACAGTGTTACTGAAAGAAAGGTATTTGCCTTAATACTTCAAAGGATCTGTATTCATTCCTTTAGCACTATAGAAAGCTTTAGTTATTAAACAGTTAATAAAGTGATCCCATTTGAGCTCACTCCTATCTGCAGAGATAGATATGTGGAGAGACTGAGCTGCAATAGAATATATACAGAAAGAGTGGGAGTAGGAGCTGTTCCAGTTCAGGTAAATGGGAAGAAGTTCTGGCCTGTGCAAAAGCATGCAAAAAAGTACAGACATAAGATGGTAGGTTGAATTCTAGAAAACTGCAAGCTGTTCCAGTACCAGTACATGTTAAAGATTCCTAGGAGTAATCATTTCAGAGTAATTACAGTCTTATAGTTCGATTGCCTCCACCACTGCTAGCCCTCTGTTGCTGCTCATTATGGAATAGGCTGGGACCTGGGACCCTTTACTGCAGTGCTTGTACCTGGACAAGTGTCACCTGGAGCAACAGAATACAAAGAAACTCTAAGGGACCAAAAAATAACTGCATGCATGAGTGGTTGGGGCAAATTATGAACCAGATTTAAAAAGGCTAAAACCCAATTGCCACTTCTGAGGTGCCTGGAGCAAAAGCAGGGTACCAGCCATGATCCCTGCACAAGGCCCACCAACGGGGTGGGCAGACCACCCACGCCATCCCTTTGGCATGAATCACCACTCCACCCCTACTGTCACTCCAGCTCTCCCCCCACCCTCAGGAAGCGAGTAAGGACACCTGTTTCTTGTTTGTGCTCCCTCCTGCTGCAGCATGAGTTCCAATAAAACCTTGTCTGAATTCCTCACTTGGCCTCTTTTAAATGTCTGTTGATCAAAGAGTCCAAGAGGAGTTCCCGTCGTGGCATAGCAGAAACGAATCTGACTAGGAATCGTGAGCTAGTGGGTTCGATCCCTGGCCTCACTCAGTGGGTTAAGGATCCAGCGTTGCTGTGAGCTGTGGTGGAGATCACAGATGCGGCTCAGATCTGGCATTGCTGTGGCTGTGGCGTAGGCCGGCGGCTACAACGCCAATCAGACCCCTAGCCTGGGAACCTCCATATGCCATGGGTGTGGCCCTAAAAAGACAAAAAGACAAAATAAAGAAATAAAGAGTCCAAGAACCCAGGTTGGAAGCAGTTATTTCTATAAAATTACTACTGAAACAACTGCTACGACTATTATTACTATTATTTGTTTGGTATGGTAGTTACTAAGAAACAAATGCAGAAACTGAGGTTGGGGCCAGATTTCAAAGTGTCTTCATGAAAGTTAAATTTAATTTCATCCTCTAAGAAAAGGAGGCATTCAAGGATTTTAAGCAGAGGAGGAATATGATCCCATTTATATTTTGGATAGAAAACTATGGCCTGGTGTAGAACTTTAGGCCTGTAGCTAAACCCAAAAGGAAGTTAAGATGTTTCTGTAATATTCCAAGCCTGGCCTCAGGAAAGGGCCATGATTTCATGATGATGCTTCTCAGGACTCCTCAAGCTGGAATGATTCTTAATATAACCTTTGATATGCTTCTTTTAAAAGTACTGGTGCCAACACTGAAATTTCTATTTCTGTCCTAATAAATTAAAGCAGTTTTTTAATACAGGGAAATGGTTCTTTTCCGTTTTGTGAAAGGAAGACCAAGGCTTCATCCATTTAGTATGTCCTACCCCCATACCCTCAACCCCCCAGACTGTCTGCCTGTCCCCTTCTCCTTCCCTCACTTTGCCAAGAGTTCTTACTGTTAAAGGCAACCCTTTAATTTAGAGAAACAAATCATGACAAACTTAGGGTCACAGGAAGAGTTTTTGTGTAAGCAACGAAAACCAGCCCTGGCAACCAAGACCAAAAACTGAATTTGGGGCTCACAACATCAGTGCAAGGTGGCCATTCAGGCTCAGGAGAAGAAGCAACCAAGAGCCCTCAGAGGCCAGGAGCTACAGGCCGAGACCGCTCCACAGGAATAATCGTTGTGACTTTTTTTATTTTTTATTTTTATGACCGCACCTGTGGCATATGTAAATTCTCCAATCTGGGATTCAATCTGAGCTGCAGCTGCGGCAATGCCAGATCCTTTAACCCACTGTGCCAAGTTGGGGATCAAACCTTCACTTCCGTAGCAACCTGAGCCACTGTAGTCTGATTTTTAACCCACTGTGCCACAGTGGGAACCCCAATAGCTGTGACTGTCCCAGATAGAGTCACAGCTATTTTCTGTGGCACTGTAGTTGTTCAAGACATAAGGTTTCCTTTTTCTTTCTTTCTTTTTTGGCCATGTCCATGGCACACAGAAGTTCCCACACCAGGGATCAAACCCTTACCTTAGCAGTGACAATGCCGGATCCTTAAGCCACTGTGCCACCAGGGAATTCCATAAAACATAAAGTTTCTAAAATTAAGAGTACTGCTTCATTTATAGACAAATCAATGAGACAGAATAGAAAATCCAGAAATAGATCGAATTACACAGGAAAAGTCAGGATAAGATTAAAAACAGCCTTTTAGATTATTGAAAAAGAAGGATTTTTAAAAAGTCGTGTTGGAATAACTGCAAAGCCATATGGAAAAGATAAAATTGGATTCATTTCCCACACCATACACCAAGAAGAACTGCAGATGGATATGAGATCTAATTATAAAAAATGAAACTGTATATGGGTAACTTCTTTTCCACTTAGGAGTGAAGAAAACTTTCAGGACTATGACTCAAAATTCAAATACTAAAAAGGAAAAATAGACAAACGATGACGTAAAGTCTTCATATGACAAAAGATATCACAAACAAACTAAACAGACAAGTAGCAAACAGAAAAAAATATCTGTGGCCAATAACACAGCTCATAAAATGAATTTCTAAACATTTAAACTTTACCCATAATTTCAAAGCAGAAATATTTCTACAGATTCAGGAAGCTCAATTTTTCTAACTTGTGCTTGAACTAATTCACAAAATATACAAGTGTTTATAAATTTCAAGCACAATACGTTTCCTTTGAAACCCCATGATTTTCTTTACATTTACATAAATTTAACTATTTTATTTTAGGGCACAATTCGAAATTTGTGCATGTCATCAAACATACCACATCCCAATTCCCACTTTGGTATTTTTTAGTAACTGTACTTGTCACTACTGAGGAAGACAATAAAACTGTATTTTTAAAAAAATTAAGGCAAAAATTTAAATCTCACAGATTCATTGTAAAATATTCTATCTCTTTAGATATTTAAAATATGTTCAATACAAATACCCAAATTTGGAATATTAAAAAAAAAACCCTAAAATTTGGATATCATTCTTCTACCAAAAGTGGGGGAAAAGGTGTTGGTTTAATGCCCACCTCGGTAAAACGAAAGATTTTTATTTAAAACTAGACCATATTGTTGTTTTTTTCTTCTTTATTTCTTTGAAGTTCTTTGCCTATTTCTTATTTTTAAAATCCCTTTGAAGTTTCTGTTCTTCTCCTGTGGCCTATTAAATGTCTTTTTTATTTTTTTTGAGCTTACATCTGATTTCAGAAAAGATCATTTTTAAAAAGTTTATTTTATACCACTTTTAGCTTTGTACAAATACATCCCCATTCTGGAAGAAAGCAATTTCAAGTACAATAGTCAACCTCCAGTTCTTTATACTTCATTTTACTGATCAAAGCTTCCTAATTTCAATTAAATCATGTTTGAAATACATGAGTCTCAGATAATCGTTCTTGAGCCCTGAGATCTCTGAATGCCATTTCCAGTTCAGTAGACTTCTATTGTGTTTGCATGATTCATAGTACTCCAAGCTCCTTTTGGACAGAATAGAAACTTTTATCTGTAGAACAGATTACCTCACACTATAAAACCCAGTCTAACATTTATAAATGTTTAAAATCCATCAACAACTCACTGCCTTCTGCTTCACTGGAATTCCTTATTTCTAATGTGGACAATTCTTTGCTCTTTGTATATAGACTTATTCTAATTTTTAATTTCTGAAACACTAAACTTTAGACTATGAGGAAGTTAATTTCAGTACATCTGACCTGAAACTGGGTAAACTCCAGTGGCGCACAGTACTTTCATAAGGCCCATATCCTGGTAATTCTAAGTCCATTATTTCTAGAACATTCACTAGGATATTCAATCTAGCTTCTCAAAACAAAAGGCAATCAGAAAAAACAGTGCCGCCGGGAGTTCCCATCGTGGCTCAGTGGTTAACGAATCCGACTAGGAACCATGAGGTAGCGGGTTCGATCCCTGGCCTTGCTCAGTGGGTTAAGGATCCGGCGTTGCCGTGACCTGCGGTGTAGTTTGCAGACAGGGCTCCGATCCCACATTGCTGTGTCTGTGGTGAAGGCGAGCTGCTACAGCTCCTGTTAGACCCCTAGCCTGGGAACCTCCATATGCTGCGGGTGCGGCTCTAGATAAGGCAAAAAGACAAAAAAAAAAGAAAGAAAAAGGAAAAAAGTGCCAAATGAGCTTATATACAAATCAGAAATAAACCCACAGGTATAGAAAACAAACTTATGGTTACCAAAGGGAAAAGGGTGGGGAGGAGGGATAAACTAGGAGTTGGGGATTAATGTACACACACTGCTATATATAAAACAGATAATCAACAAGGTCCAACTGTACAGAACAGGAAACATACTCGGTGTTTTGTATTAAACAATAAGGGAAAAGAATCTGAAAAAGAATATATATAAAATGGAATCACTTCGCTGTACACCTGAAACTAATACAATATTGTAAACTAACTACACTTCAGTTTTTTAAAAAAAGTACCAGGGAATGACCAGTGTGGCTAAGGTTATGCATAGTTCTGGAACAATACTGTATCTAGATCAGAGGTCTCTGAGAGGCTCAGCTTTGGTTTTACACCCAGGCTGTGTAGTGAGGGTCAGAGAGAGCAGAAGTCTGCTGCTACAAGCCAGGATACTAGGGGTGTTGAGCAGATAGGATTAGTGGTCATGGCAGAGTTTTTAAAATCACTACCTGTAGACTGAAAGGAATTACCTAGTGTAAATTGCTTTTGCATATTCTGTAGCATTGTTCCCATCAGCATTTCCTGGGACCTGAGCTTTGTTATACTAATACTTTGTTAAGTGTTCAAGCACCATAATTTACATGAAGGAGACTGTGTAAAAACCAATAGTCCTGCTACCCAGCATGAAAGGGATTAGATAAGAAATATTTGGCTTTGGGAGTTCCCTTTGTGGCTCAGTGGTTAACGAATCTGACTAGGAACCATGAGGTTGAGGGTTCGATCCCTGGCCTTGCTCAGTGGGTTAAGGATCCGGTGTTGCCGTGAGCTGTGGTGTAGGTTGCAGACGCGGCTCGGATCCAGCTTTGCTGTGGCTGTGGCGAAGGCCGGCAGCTACAGCTCCTGTTAGGCCCCTAGCCTGGGAACCTCCATATGCCGCGGGTGCGGCTCTAGATAAAAGGCAAAAAGACAAAAAAATAAAATAAAATAAAAAAAGAAATATTTGGCTTTGCCAAAGACATCCTGAAAAAGAAAAATGGAGCTGGAGGTATCAGGCTCCCTGACTTCAGACTCTACTACAAAGCTACAGTCATTAAAACCGTATAGTACTGGCACAAAGACAGAAATATAGATCAGTGGAACAGGATAGCAAGCCCAGAATTAAATCCACACATCTATAGTCAACTAATCTATGACAAAGGAGCCAAGAATATACATTGGAAAAAAGACAGGCTCTTCAATAAGTGGTGCTGGGAAAACTGGACAGCTACATGTAAAAAAATTAAACTAGAACACTTCCTAACACCATGCACAAAAATAAACTCAAAATGTATTAAAGATCTAGATATAAGACCAGATACTGTAAAACTCTTAGAGGAAAACATAACTCTTAGAGGAAAACATAGGCCAAACACTCTCTGACATAAATGAGAGCAACATCTTCTCAGATCCATGTGTCAGAGTAAGGACAATAAAAAGAGAAATAAACAAATGGGACTTAATTAAACTTCAAAGTTTCTGCACAGCTAAGGAAACCCTAAACAAAATGAAAAGACAACCCACAGAATGGGAGAAAATATTTGC
>PVHT020000077.1:19805022-19847997 GCA_004024745.2 Catagonus wagneri | reverse complement strand
AACACTAACTAGCATCCTTGAGGATGTGGGTTGATCCCTGGTCTCGGCTCAGTGGGTTAAGGATCCAGCATTGCCGTGAGCTGTGGTGCAGGTTGGCAGCTGCAGTTCTAATTAGACCCCTAGCCTGGGAACCTCCATGTGCCATGGGTGAGGCCCTAAGAAGAAACACACACACACACAAACACACACACACACACACACACACACACACACACACACGGAAAATGAAAGCATTCTATGTTTATTCCCAAACGAACTGAGACATCTTTATTGCACCAATTACGGTCCTTTATAACCAAATGCAGAAACTGCAATTCCGTCACAAGTGTTGAACATAATGCTTCATGCCTCACTCCCCGGGTGTACCTGTGGTTCTGTCGTATGGAGTCCACATTGAGCTAAAGCACGCGGCTTCAGGGGAGAAGAGCCCTGAAAGTAATGTACTTTGTATTATAGCCCTTATTTCTAGTCCTTCTGCTTATTACAAATTTGTAGGGTTGGGGGGAGAGAAAGACTGACATGTGGTTTTTCCTCTATTACAAATTTACTTGTCTGTGCTCTCTATAAATGCATCTTTGCTGTGTTGCTAGGGTAGAGGGAAGGGTTTCAGATTTTTTGTTTTTTTTTGCCTTTTTAGGAAGAAGTTGGTAAAATACCTGTTTACATGACGTTTAGTCAGACTTGAAGAAGAAACTTTTTTATTAACTTTTCCCAAAAGTTTGTTAGAGACTCTAAACTGATATTAATTTTTACTTGGGCTCTCTGTCGTTCATCAACCAATGCGCTAATCATTTATTACTGTTCCTATGTAACTATTAATTTTAGATTGTTTTAATAGGGATGTGATATGGATCCTCTAAAAATAAGGCACTTACTATCATCAATGACCATTACTAACACCTCATTTACTAGTGGCCCTGACTCATTCTAAGAATGTCATACTCAAGAGAGGGGAAATGAACTAACTGAAGAAAATAAACAACCCTATTGCATTAAGCAATGTATTTTCTATAACATTTTACTTGTACTTAATAATTATCAAATTTTATTACGTTTACACAGTTTTGATCAATAAAGCTAGTCATAATACTAGCACTGATAACAGATGAATGTTACTAGTCCTAGAAAAAGACAATCCACCAAATCATATGGTTATAGGAGATTTTTTTTTTTTTCGTCTTTTTGGTGTCGCATCCGCAGCATATGGAAATTCCCAGGCTAGGGGTCCAATCGGAGCTACAGCTGCCGTCCTACATCACAGCCACAGCAACGCTGGATCCCAGCAAACTACACCATAGCTTATGGCAATACCAGATCCTTAACCTACTGAGTGTAGGCCAGGGAATGAACCCGCGTCCTGATTGATACTAGTCGGGTTCGTTAACCACTGAGCCATGACAGGAAATCCTAGGAGATTTTTTTTAATTAAAAATGTAGTTTATATATATTTTCTTATAGTGATATATAATAGGGAAATCAAGAAAATAATTCCAAGTTTAAATATATATTACATTAGGACCAGATTCAGAGGAAAATAATAGAGTGGAATCCCGAATAAAGGAGAAAAAGAAATGATAAAATTTGTCATTTAAAGATGACCTTCACGCAATTTAAAAAAATTGATTAAAAAGACAAAAAAATTTTTTTTAAATTGATAATAATAGTGATAGGCAGCCTCTGATAGGCCCCCAGTTATTCCTGCCTCTTGGTATTTTTGCCCTTGTGTAATCCCACCCCTTTGAGAGTGGGCTTGACTTAATGTCTTACTCCTGAGAGAATACAGCTAAAGTGATGGGCTGCAGTTTCCAGTATTAGAAAAAGACTGTGGTTACCAAAAGACTGCGTTTTCCATCTTTCTCATCATCTTTTGCTCTCTCTTTCTCTCTCTCCCTCTCTCACTTGTTCTAAGGGGAGCCAATTGTCATGTCGTGAACTGCCTTAAGGAAAGCCTCAGGTGGCAAGGAACTGTGGGAGGATTCCAGCCATTGGCCAACAAAGAACCAGGCACTTAGTCCAACAGCCCAATAGGAACTGAATTCTGCCAACAATTATGTGAGTGAACTTGGAAGCGGATCCTTCTTATTCAAGTCTTTTTTAAAAGTTTTGTTTTATTGATATCATTGATTTACAATGTTGTTCATTTCTGCTCTATAGCAAAATTATTCCGTTATGCAGATTTACATATTTTTTTCATATTCTTTTCCATTATGGTTTATACAGGATATTAAATATAGTTCCCAGTGCTATACAATGGGCCTTATTGTTTATCCATTCTATATATAATCATTTCCATCTGCTAATCCCAAACTCCCAGTCTATCCCTCTTTCACCCTCCCTCACCTTAGGCAGCCACAACTCTGTTCTCTATGTCTGTGAATCTGTTTCTGTTTTGTAAATATGTTCATTGTGTCCTATTTTAGATTCCACAAATCAGTGATATCATGTGGTATTTTTCTTTCTCTTCTGACTTACTTCACTTAGTATAATAATCTCTAGGTCCATTCATGTTGTTGCAAATGGCATCGTTTCATTCTTTTTTATGGCTGAGTAGTATTCCATTGTATACTTAAACCACATCTTCTTGCATTCATCTGTTGATGGCTTAGTCAAGTCTTTAAATAAGACCGGAACACAGGCTGAGCCCTAGACTTCAATCTTGTAAGAGATCGTGAGTGATCTGCCCCAGAGAATCTGTGGGAAAGTAAACAGTGTCTTCAACTGCTTAGTTTAGGGACAATTTGTTACATAGCACTAGGCAATTTATAGAGTAATTGTGAATCAAATGGCTATTTTTTAAAGAATCCATTGGACATATTTAGAAATGACAAAATATTTTGAATTTTAAAATATTTTTCAATAATCTTGTAATTACATCATTTGCAGCTATTTAAACTTTTGAGAAAATATTTCAGAAGGCAACTTAAAACTTGCATGGGGTTCATAATTTTTCTAAATTCTTTCCAGGGAATACATGAATGAAACATTAGCCAAGTCCTAACAGCAATGGGAAACCCTATTCCTTGGAAATGCTGAAAAATGTTAAGGGAGAGAATTAAGGTTTAAATGGGAATTAATCTGCTTTGAGAAATTAAGGATAGTACTTAAGCTAAGCTAAAAACACACAACTAAAATAATAGTCTCTTCCAAATGACTGCTTACAATTACCCATGTTATCTCATTTAATCATGACAAGAACTCTTTGGGGGAGATTTTATCATTATTGAGACTTCAGGAGGCCAACTTATCATACCCAGATTGTTCTGCTGAGATGAGCCTACAGAGGGAGCATTCATTATCCAGCCATTTATCCATTTGAATCATTTATAGGATAAATCCATCCATTTATTCCATTTCTCTAGTGGATAATCAAAGGGCTGTCATTACATGTTCAGCTCACCTAAAATGTTAATCCTGCCCCAGAACTCAAAGTGGACAAATAGATGTCAAACTCTTCTCATTAACCAAGTAAAAAGCACAAAGCCTGGGTTTAGTCCTAAGTCCCTGACTCTGAAGTCTTGTGCTCTTAACAGCTCTGACCTTTCAGAAGACAAGAAAAATGACTAAATGCATTTTCTATGTTCAAATTATGTCAATCCCTCACAGATTTTTGCTTCGCGTTCCACATAAAAGCTCAGTAGATGTATGTCGTAGATCAATACTCTAGTTAAGATTCTGAAATCTTTTTATTGTAAAATACACATATCATAAAACTCACCATTCTAACCATTTTTGAGGGCACGCCCATGGCATGTGGAAGTTCCCGGGCCAGGGATCAAACTGAAGTCACAGCAGTGATAACATTGGCTCCTTAGCCCACTGATCCACTAGGGAACTCCCATTCTAACTTTTTTTTGTCTTTTAAGGGTGCTATATGCGGCAACCACAGCATATGGAAGTTCCCAGGCTAGGAGTCGAATCAGAACTGCAGCTGCTAGCCTACGCCATGGCCACAGCAACATGGAATCCAAGCCATGTCTGCGACCTACATCACAGCTCACAGCAATGCTGGATCCTTAATCCACTGAGTGGGGTCAGGGATCGAACAGGCATCCTTGTGGATCCTAGTCAGGTTTGTAACCCACTGAGACACAATAGGAACTCCCCATTCTAACCATTTTTAAGTGAACAGTTTAGTGGCATTAAGTATATTTATATTGTTGTGCAACCATCACTGGCATCCATATCTTGAACTTTTTAACCTTCTCAAAGTGAAACACCATACCCATTAAACATTCACCCTAGTCCCCCCTCCTCTCACCGCTGACAACCACCATTCTACTTTCTGTCCCTATGAATTTGATTGCTCTAGGTACTTCATATAAATGAATTCATACAATATTTGTCCTTTTGTGGCTGGCTTAGTTCACTCAGCATAATGTTCTCCACGTTCAACCATGTTGTAACATGTGTCAGAATCCCCTTCCTTTTTACAGGCTAAATAGTATTCTATTACATGTATATACTGCCTTTTGTTTAGCCATTCCTTGATTTATGAACACTTGAGTTACTTACATTTTTTGCTGTTGTGAATAATGCTGCAGTGAACATGGGTGTACGAATACCTGTTGAGTTCTTGCTCTCAATTCTTTTGGGTATATACCCAGAATTGCAATGACTGGTTCATATGGCAATCCTATGTTCAATTTTTTTGAGGAAACGCTATACTATTTTGCACACTGGCTGCATCATTTTGCATTCCCATAAGACTTTAAAACTTTTCACAGAAGAGTATAACTAAAATAATAAGTGGTGAGTGATATACAATGAGTAATACTGGCAATTAGGCCACAATTATGGACCCTCAGAGCCTGAAGGCCCTTTAAAGTATATTAGTCCAAGTATCCATCACATTTGGAGATAATGTTAAGGTGCTTAAATGATGATTACACTACTTTCTAGCAAAAAACTGATTAAAGGCTTACGATGTGCCCAGTACAATGCTGCGCAAAACTAAAAGAAAAAAAGAAAGGTTCCGTCCTTTTTTGGAATTCTTTCCTATAACTGCCATATGAAGCCTTAAACATAGCAACCTGTTCACTTTTCTAAGATAACGATCCACCTGGGTGTAAGGACCATGTATTTCAAATTATTTTACTTCCTGTCCATTTCCTTGGGAAAAATAAACTAGTTTCAAAAAAGAGGTGGGCTGGTAAATATTCGCAGAATATTCATGAGGTTACCACAGCAGCTATAAAAGCAAGACTATTTATTTATTTATTGGCTTTTTGCCTTTTCTAGGGCCACACTGGTGGCATATGGAGGTTCCCAGGCTAGGGGTCTAACAGGAGCTGTAGCCGCTTGCCTTCTCCACAGCCACAGCCACAGCAATGCGAGATCTGCGCTGCGTCTGCAACATACACCACAGCTCACGGCAACGCCAGATCCTTAACACACTGAGCAAGGCCAGGGATCGAACCCGCAATCTCATGGTTCCTAGTCGGATTCGTTAACCACTGTGCCATGACGGGAACTCCCAAAACAATTTAAATATAATTGTAGATCCTTACAGAAACCTGACATCTAGCCATATCCACCTACAGTATTTTAGTCTTCCACAGCATTGGCCAAGTTTATAAGTTACATAACTCTGAGGTTTAATGAACGTTTAGATGAAAACAGTTTCTATCTCACCGTGAAGAACTAAGTGCTCTGAAATGATGATGAGGACAGATAGAGGACAAGCATTTTACAACACTAAAGAGAGCTCTTTATAAGTTCAATTGATGCTCTAAGTGTTCCAAGTGCTGGAAATGGTCTCTTTGCTGAGCCTTAAATGACCTGAATATTATTCAGCTTTTAAGAAGAAAGCAAGCCTGTGATTTGCTACACTATGCTAAATGAAATAAGCCAGACACAGAAAGGCAAATACTGAATGATCTTATATGTGGAATCTAAAATAGTTGAACTCTTAGAAGCACAGTTGCTAGGGGCTGGGGCAGGGGAAACGGGAAATGATGGTCAAAGGATACAAAGTGTTGGTTATGCAGATGAATAGTTCTGGAGACCTATTGTGCAGTATGGTGACTATGGTCGACAATATTGTATTGCATACTTGAAATCTGCTAGGAGGATAGAGCTTGAGTGTACACACGCACACATACACACACACACACACACACACTATGTGAGATGATGGATATGTTAACTAGTTTGATTGTGGAGATTATTTCACGATGTATACTATAGCAAAATATGTATAAACATAAATAATTTCTATTTATCAGTTAGACCCCATTAAACCTGCAAGAAGAGTCACAACAAGATATGCCTCACAGAGGGAAGCTCTGTGGTTTAGTCTTGGCTATGCAGAACTTTAGAGATTGAGCTATTTAATACTTATACAACTTTTCAAAAATTTTCCTTCCATGATCCCCAGAAATGTAATGATTTCATAAGCAGTTAATTAGGAGTTCATATCAACTACAGATAAGGAATGTAAACATACTGCATTCATATAATCTCAGCCAAAAAACAAAGAAAATTAGAATTTTAGTCTGGCCTTTGCTGCAGAATTACAAATGTGCAATTCCTGCTTGGTTTTTGAAATATTTAGATTAAAACATCTCTAACCTTGTTAGAGTCATCAGGATCTCCTATCTAGAAATGTGTGATCCAGTCAAAACTTTTTCTTTTATATAGGAAGAAATAAAAATCTAAGGAAACTATGGAATTGAGAATTAAAGGGCAAGTTGAGATTAAAACTCAGTATTCTTTGTCCCAGAGCTTCCTGGCATTTAAAAGAATCTTCGGAGTTCCCGCTATGGCACAGCGGGTTAAGTATCTGAGGCTGCTCAGATTGCAGTTGTGGCTCAGATTCAGTCCTTGGACTGGGGATGTCTGTATGCCGCAGGTGTGGCAAAAAAAAAAAAAGAAAGAAAAAAGAAAAAAGGAATCTTCAAGCAATTAATTTAAAAGATCACAAGGCAATAAATTTCATGTAGTCCTTAACTCTACTTCCATCAATACCCCTTAGCAAACCTGGACTCCACTTGGAGAGTACAGGTGTGGGGAGTGAGGAGGAGTGGGAAGAGAGGGGAGGGAGAGAGCGGAGAAGATAAAGACTTCATGTCTCCTATGCCTTAATTTTCTTTTATTTTTGTCTTTTTAGAGCCACACCTGTGGCATATGGAAGGGGCTAGGGGTTGAATCAGACAGAGGCCTATACCACAGTCACAGCAATGCCAGATCTGAGCTGCGTCTTCGACCTACACCACAGCTCGCGTCAATGCCAGATCCTTAACCCGCTGAGCGAGGCCAGGGATTGAACTCACGTCCTCATGGATACTAGCTGGGTTCATTACCACCGAGCCACAATGGGAACTCCCTTAATTTTCCAATTCAACTGAAGTTGTCATTTATTGTACATTGAGCCTTCTTTAAGATTCTGGACCTTCAAACAATTTAGACCTGAACTTGATTTTGAGGTACCTAAAATCCAGTATAGGAGTGTGGTTTATTTATTTATATATTTAACTGTTTTTATTCCAGAAAACCTAGCCTATGGGATGAAATACTTTACAATGCTATAGTCATGTGTTGCTAGGGAAGGAGTGCCTAGTATCTCAGAGCTCCTTAGAATTTTTTCCATGGTCAGGATCATCATAAACAATTTACCCCAGCTGAAACCAGCCTTCATCCTTCCCAGAGAGACCACACTATTTAAAGCTTAGATTTGATAAATCTTTTTTGCACTCTTGGCCAAGTTTCCAGCTGTTTTGTGTTTGCTCATGTCAATATTTTAGTAACTTCTCTTTAACGTTGCAAAAAACTCCAGCATTTTCCTAGTTTACTCTTTGCACTATTACAAAAACTACAGTGAAAGTTTAGGCTTGGAGTTCCTGTCGTGGCTCAGTGGAAACGAATGCTACTAAGAACCATGAGGTTGTGGGTTCGATCCCTGGCCTTGATCAGTGGGTTAAGGATCTGGCGTTGCCGTGACCTGTGGTGTAGGTTGCAGACGTGGCCTGGATCCCATGTTGCTGTGGCTGTGGCACAGGCCAGCAGCTGTAGCTCCGATTAGACCCCTAGCCTGGGAACCTCCACATGCTGCAGGTGCAGCCTTAAAAAAATGACAAAAGACAAAAAAAAAAAAAAAGTTTAGGGTTGTATTACCCAGCAGTCACTAAATAACAATATTTCCTGAATGCTTATGTTGGGTCCCTGGGATATACCAGCGAACATAATGGACAAAGATTCCTGTTTTCATGGAACAAATACTCCAGTTGTCACATACGTAAAAAACCCAAAATAATTGAGACTCAAAAAATATAATCTTTTTCTCTCATATAAAATATGTCTAGATTTAGTCAATCCAAGGCTCCATTGACGGCTCCATTATCACCAAGGATCATTACTCCTTCAATATTTGTTCTTTCTCAGCCCTATCTCATAGCTTTCATCCTCAGGATCACCTCATTATCAGAAAGTGGCTGATGTAGTCCAGTTATCATGTCCACATTCCAGGCAGCCAGAAGGAGGGGAGTGCAGGTGAAAAAGCATGACTTCACACTAATCAGCTCTTTTAAAATAGCTTTCCTAGACACTTCACCCAACTATATGCACTTAGAGAAGAGATATCTGTCAGGGAGGCTGGATGCTAACTTTAAACCTGCACACATATACGCAGCCAACAAGTTTAGGGGTTTTGTTACCAGGGAAGAAGGAGAGAATGGATATTGAATAAACAAGTCCTTGTCACATACATTTTAATCTTCAATATGATGTGGGTGTACTGGTAAGGGTTCTGGGCACCTGATTACACTCAGTTCTGGCTCAGTTGTGAAAGAGCTCACTTCCTTCCTTTTGGCCTGAATTTCCTAATTTGTAAAATGAAGGTGATTGAGTTCAATCACTGGACTTCATACTGTGACTCAGTGCATTAAGGACCTAAGGTTGTCTCGTGAAAATGCAGTTCGATTCCTGGCCTCACTCAGTGGGTTAAGGATCCGTAAGTGTGGTATAGGTCGCAGATGCCACTCAGATCTGGTGCTACCATGGCTGTGGTGTAGGCCTCAGCTGCAGCTCAGTTTGACCCTTGGTCCAGGAACTTCCATATGCTGCAGTTGTGGCCATTAAAAAAAAATTCAATTACTATCACAGCATTTTATTTAACTGCTAGAATAATCACTAAATAACTTCTTAAAAGGATTCTGAATTTGTACTATCTATATCTTTTTTTTTTTAATCTAAGAAATGCTTTTGATTGAAGACAGGCATACATATCAACAAAAGCAACAGCACCTTTTCCGGGTATCCTGACCTGGGGGAAAATTCCTTCAGTACTACTCAGACTGCCTAACAAATACCACAGATTGGGTGGCTTAAACAACAGCCATTTATATTCTCACAGTTCTGGAGACTAGAAGTCCATGATCGAGGTGCTGGCAAATTTAGTTTCTGCTGAAAGTTCTCCTTCTGGTTTGTAAATGGCCACTCTCTTGTGGTTCACTCATATGGCTATTCTCTGGTGTGTGCAGGGAGAGAAAAGAACTCTGATGTCTTTTCCTCTTCTCATAAGGACTCCAGTTTTTTTGGATTAGGGCCCCGCCCCATGACTTCGTTTAAGCTTAATTACCTTCATAAAGACTCTGTCTCCAAATATGGTCACACTGGGGGTTAGGGCTTCAGTACATAAACTGGGGGTAAAGAGGGCACAATTCAGACCACCACAAAAAGTGACACAGACAGCACTGCTCTAGAATCCATTTCTTGATATTTGTGGCAACACAGTAGATAAACGCCTCATGCTATATGTTAATGTCTCAAATAGCTTCCTCATTTGGGGTCTAAATTATTCCAACTGGATAGCTTGGTTGATCAGAAGACTAGATAACTCCTCCATACTCTCTTTTCCCGCATTTAGCTACCTGAAAAAAACAAGTTTCCTTTCAAAGGATGTGCAATCTTAGCCCATTTAACACTCAACTTTTCAGTATTTCTTCTTCTTTTTTTTTTTTTTTTTTGCTTTTTAGGGCTGCATCCACAGCATACGGAAGTTCCCAGGCTGGGGGTCAAATCGAAGCTGTAGCCACCAGCCTACACCAGTCACAACACCACCAGATTCCAGCCATGTCTGCAACCTACAGCAGAGCTCATGGTAACGCCGGATCCTTAACCCACTGAGCAAGGTCAGGGATCGAACCCGCAACCTCATGGTTACTAGTTGGATTTGTTTCTGCTGTGCTGCAATGGGAACTTCCTCAGTATTTATTTCTTAAGAGCAGAAGGCTACCGCGAAAACAAAGACAGCAATAATTAAAAGCAATATTAACAAAATAACTTTCTAATTTAGGCATTTAGTAAACTTTTCAAATAACTAAAAAGCCAACGGAGAAAGAAATTTAAACTTTACTGAGCGTTTACTATGTGTCTGGCATAATACTAGGCCCTTTTCATAATTCGCTCATTAAATCTTTACAACAGCCCTAAAGGGTATTATTACATCCATTTGCAGAAAAGGGAACTGAAATGAAGTGGTTTACCCACAGCTGAACTTATACTGATAGAGCCTGGATTTCAACCTAGATCTGCTTGCCTGAGCTCAGCAACATTATTTTGGGTAAGACTGAATATATATAATTTCAAGTAGATTAAGAATGTCTGAATTATTAAAAAGCATGGGATAAAACTGTGTGTGACTATGGAATGGTCTCAAGATACACTGTGGGAATTTTTAACTTATAGTTGCCTATGGGATAAAATTAAAAAAGGTATCCAGTAACTAGTAAGTCTTGATTCTGTCTTGTCTCCTAGCGGTTCCACTCTTCTCAGTGGCAACCACTATTACCAATTTCCTTGTGTTTCTTTTCAGAGATATTCTATGAGTTCAATAGTATGACATACACACACATTCACACATTTCTCTCCGAGGAGGGGCACTGAAAAGTTAAAGAGTGAGAAGGAGACTGCTTCTCACTGTACACTTTGACTGCTTTTTACATGTATTTTTTTCAATGGTAATACACACACACAAGAAAATGTCTGCATATTTTTAATATTTGGAATGAAGATCTTAAAAACAAGTAGTAAGAATTTAAAGAAAACCAATTCAAGGCCATTTTATGTCTCAGTTTTGTGGCACTATTTCTACTTTAAAAAAAAATCTATTGTAGTATTAGTTTCAGATCAACAGCAAAGTGAATCAGTCACACAAATACATCCATCCATTCTTTTTTCCCTATATAGGTTATTATAGAACATTGAGTAGACCTCCCTGTACTATACAGTAGGTCCTTGTTAGTTATGTTCTATATATATAGCTGTATGTATGTGTTGATCCCATCCTCCCACTTTATTTCTCCCCTGCCCCGAACCCAGTTTCCCCTTTGGTAACCATAAGTTTTATTTTGAAATCTGTGATTTTGATTGTTTCATAAATGAGTTCTTTTGTATCATTGTTATTAGATTCCACATCTAAGTGATATCATATAATAGTTGTCCTTCTCTAACTTACTTCTCTTAGTATGATAATCTTTAGGTCTATCCATGTTGCTGCAAATGGCATTACTTCACTCATTTTTATGGCAGAACAATATTTCATTGTGTATATGTACCACATCATCTTTATCTATTCCTTCGTCACTGGACATTTAGGTTGCTTCCATGTCTTGGCTATTGTAAATAGTGCTGCAATGAACACTGGGGTACATGTATCTTTTCAAATTACGGTTTTCTGTGGATAGATTTCCAGGAATGGGATTGTTGGGTCATATGGCAGTTTTATATTTAGTTTTTTAAGGACCTCCATACTGTTTTCCATAGTGATTGTACCAATTTACAATCCCACCAACAGTGTAGGAGGGAGGGTTCCCTTTACTCCTCACTGTCTCCAGCATTTACTGTTTGAAGACTTTTTTGGCTACACCCAAGCATGTGGAAGTTCCTGGGCCAGGGACTGAACCTGCGCCATAGCAGCAACCTGAACTGCTGCAGTGCGATTGCCAGATCCATAACGCACTGTGCCACAAGGGAATTCCTGTTTGTAGACTTTCTGATGATGGCCATCCTGACTGGTGTGAGTTGATACCTCATTGCGGTTTTGATTTGCATTTCTCTAATAATTAGTGATGTTGAGCATCTTTTCATGTGCTTTTTGCCATAGCTATATCTACTTCTTGAGGAGCATGATTTCAGCAACATTTACTTTCTGAATTAAGCTTTGGGTTGTAATGCTACCTAAAATCAACTCACGTCTAACAGGAAATGTTATTCTGTTGTCTATGAAATACAGAATCTAAGTTTTGGGATAAAGTATGGCTACAGCTTTACGGTGGTCTTACTTTGAATAAAAAACCCTTCAATTACAATAACTTTTCTTTATAATAAGCCTTGGAGTCATTATTTTAAGAGGGTAGAATCAGGAGTTTCCATTGTGGCTCAGTGGGTTATGAACCCAACTAGTATACGTGAGGATGTGGGTTCGATTCCTGGCCTTGCTCAGTGGGTTAAGGATCCAGCATTGCCTCCCATGAACTGTGATATAGGTCACAGACAGCCCAGATCTGGCGTTGCTGTGACTGTGGTATAGGCCAGCAGTTACAGCTCTGATTTGACCTCTAGCCTGGGAACTTCCATATGCCACAAGTGTGGCCCTAAAAAGAAAAAAGAAAAATAAAAGAGGTCAGAATCTATTCCACTTATTTTACACATGAGAAAGAGGACCAAAATTTAAAGCACTGTATCCCTAAACAGAAGAGACTACTGACATTCAATCCACTGCTGTCTTCATTTAAAAGAAAAAAAAGAAAACCTTAATAATCATTATCCTTATAAATACTTAGTTCATTAAATTTGTCACAAAAGGGAGTTCTCGTTATGACACAGCAGAAACGAATCCGGCTAGTATCCATGAGGATGTGGGTTCGATCCCTGGCCTCACTCAGTGGGTCTGGAATCCTGTGTTGCTGTGAGCTGTGGTGTTAAGTCGCAGACAGGGCTTGCATCTGGTATTGCTGTGGCTGTGGTGTAGGCTGGCAGCTGTAGCTCTGATTTGACCCCTAGCCTGGAAACCTCCATATGCCATGAATGTGGCCCTAAAAAAAATCCCCCCCAAAAATTGTCACAAAAAGGATATTACCTGTACAATCCATTAACAAAGAGACAAGAAAAGCAATAACAATTCTTACAAATGATATTAGATGCAAGCTCTTTTGTAAGCAAAGTTTTAGAAATGAGTTAGAATTTCTTGAGGGAGAATTTGAAAGAGGACAGAGAGTTAGCTTGTGGGTTAAGAAAGCAAAGACTTTTCCTGCGTAGGGGGCAGCATTAAAGAACAGCCAGAAAAGTTAGTGGGTGTAGGGAACAAAAGAATCTTTCAGAAGAAATCTGTAGGCAATCCTCTTAGTGAAATGGGGGGAGGGGTGATTTTATTTTCTTCTTTAGCTTTTTGAAAGTTTTCTCCCTCAAGGGTAATGGAGAATAAAATTAAATTCTAAAACTTCAATTTACCTAAGAACGTTAATTGCCATTAAAGATGGTTTTTAATGCACCAGACTTTTTGAAAAAACTTCGACTATTTTTTAGGCCAGTTTTAGGTTCACAGCAAAATTGAAGGGAAGGTACAGAGATTTCCTATATGTCTCCTGCCCCCATGACATGCATTGTTAATATCTCACACCACAGTGGTATTTCTTACACTGATACATCATAATCATCCAAAGTTCACAGTTTACACCAGGGTTTATTCTTGGTATTGCACATTCTATGGCTTTGGACAAATGTATGATGATATGTACCTAGCATTATATCATACAGAATATTTTCACTGCCCTAAAAATCCTCTGTGCTCTGCCTAGCCATCTCTCCCAACCCCCCCCCCCCAACCTTCCCCTTCCCTGGCATTTATTGATCTTTTTACTGTCTCCATAATTTTGCTTTCTCCAGAATGTCATAGTTGGAATCATGCAGTATGTAGCCTTTTCAGATTGGCTTCTTTCACTTAGTAATATGTATATATAGTCCCTCCATATCTTTTCATGACTTGATAGCTCATTTATTTTTAGTGCTGAAAAATATTCCATTGTCTTGGTGTACCACAGCTTAACTATCCATCCACCTATTGAAAGACACCTTGGCTGCTTCCAAGTTTGGGCATCTATGAATATAGCTGCTATAAACACCTGCGTCCAGGTTTTTGTGTGGACGTAAGATGTCAACTTCTGAGGGTAAATACTAAGGAGAGCAACTGCTGGATTATATAGTAAATGTGTGTTTAGCTTTTTAAGAAACTCTCAAACTATCTTCAAAAGTGTCTGTACTATTTTGCATTCTACCAGCAATTGATAAGTCTTCCTGCTGCTCCACATCCTCACCAACATTTGTTGATGTTCTGGATTTTGGTCAGTGTTATAGGTGTGTAATGGTATGTCTTTCTCTTAACCATTCTCTAAGTCATATGGTTTCCATATCTCTTACTGTTCTGCTTGCCTTTCTAAAGAAGTTCTATTTAATAAAGAAACTGAGGCATAAAGGGATAAATTATTTGCTCAAAATCATACAGTCCATAACATCTGAACTAAAATTTGTATTCATCATTATTTGTAATGAATTAAACTCATAATGTAGTGACTTTTTTTTTTTTACTGTGAATAATGCTGTAGTATAAAATATTAGGGAGCCCAGGGGCTATGAGAAGAATGCCAGACAACTTGTAATATTTCTCTATCTTTCACATGAAAGCATGCCTGCCTTTTGAACAGGTTTGAAGGAAATCAATGTTGTTTCTACTTCCTAGTTAATGAAAATTGGTAGCCTTTGAAGAATATGATGTTTTCCAGAGCTAAGAAATCCAAGGCAGGTAACGAACATATGAGATTTTTAATGTCTGATACCCCCATTTAAAATGCTCATGTACATTCTTTTTGTACTTGGTAAGTTGTTTCTCTGTCTGAACTTACATTTCTTTTTTTTTTTTTTTTTTTGCCTTATCTAAGGCCGCACCCATGGCATATGGAGGTTCCCAGGCTAGGGGTCTAACAGGAGTTGTAGCCGCCGGCCTTCGCCACAGCCACAGCAATGCAGGATCCGAGCCGCGTCTGCAACCTACACCACAGCTCACGGCAATGCCGGATCCTCAACCCACTGAGCAAGGCCAGGGATCGAACCCGCAACCTCATGGTTCTTAGTCGGATTTGTTAACCACTGAGCCACGACGGGAACTCCCTGAACTTACATTTCTTAAGAATATATAAACACTTACACAGACCTGAGAATCATGCTGTGCTGCATATTTATCTGGAAGAATGAAATGTATGTAGTGACTTAGGTTTGTGTTCATTATAAATAGTAAGAATTACAAATTGCGGAGTCAGTCCTATAAAGAATCCTGGAAATGAGCAATCCTGGTCTAACTGTGAGTTCTCCCAGAGGTCAGCTCTAGGTCACTGTACTCTGAATCTTTATGCCACTTAGTCACATGGGAATTATAGTTGACTTCCTCATTGACATTTCCGCTTGATTTGCTCTCTTTCATTCCAGACTTAAGTAGCAGGAAACTTCTGCTTTTCTTCTCAGATAGACGCCCTCAAATTTATAGAAGGCAGGAGTCCTAGGAGAATTACACAACAGATATTTCTGGTATGTGATTCACCCACAGGGACTATGTGGCATCAGTATGGGAATTTTTCACAGCCCCCCTTCAGGGTGTTATTTAACAAATTAGAGCCATTTCTTAGCAATTCAAACTAACTGGACAAAGAAAGTCTAAATTATTAAAATCTTTGATCATATATTAAAGAAAATCTTTCGACGGTAATAATTTCAAACTTACAGAAAAAATATAAGAATAATATATGAAATACCTATTTGTCTTTTACTTATTAAGTAAAATAAGTAAATTTCTAAACTAAATTTTTAACATTTTAAAATTATTCTATTATGCATGTCTATATTCTTTATTTTTTCTGCACCATTTAAAGAGTTATTCTTTTTTTTTTTTTTTGACTTCTTACCTTTTCTAGGGCCGCACCCGTGGCACATGAGGTTCCCAAGGTTCCCAGGCTAGGGGTCTAATCGGAGCTGTAGCCGCTGGCCTACACCACAGCCACAGCAATGCAGGATCCGAGCCCCGTCTGTGACCTACAGCACAGCTCATGGCAATGCCGGATCCTTAACCCACTGAGCGAGGCCAGGGATGGAACCCACAACCTCATGGTTCCTAGTTGGATTCGTTGACCACTGAGCCACGACTAGAACTCCAAGAGTTATTCTTTTATATTTCTCTTTACCTCTTAATACCTCCTAAGTATTTCTTAAGAATAAGTGCATTCTCTTATGTAACCAAATTACCGTCATCAAATTTGGGATGCAACCTGATGCAATAGTTTTTATTTAACTACCATTCATATTTTTTCAATTACTCCCAAAAAGGTGTGCATAACAGACAACAACTCTATTCCTTAATTCTCTTGGATGCACGAGAACCTGGAGATCAACTTGTTTAGTATCTACAAATCTTTTCAAAATTGTTTCCTCCATGAGCTCCAGAAACATCATGATCTCACAAGCAGTTAGTCATATCAGCATCAGAGAATCAGTGTAACCATATATTTTCAGCCTAAAAACAAAGAAAATTAGAATTTAAGCTGACCTCTGCTGCAGAATTATGAATGTACAATTACGATTTGGCTCTTGAAATACTCAGACTGGTTTATCTAATGTGGTTATGAGAAATGATTGATTCAGTTGAATCTTTTCCATTTTACATAGGAAGAAACAAGAATCTAGGGAAAGTATAGAACTGAGAAGTAAAGGGCAAATTGAGATTATAATCCGGATTTTTTTTTTCGCTTTTTAGGGCCACACCCACAGTCGGATCAGAGCTGTAGCTGCCAGCCTACGCCACAGCCACACCAACAAGGGTCCAAGCCACATCTGCAACCTACACCACAGCTCAAGGCAATGTCCGATCCTTAACCCACTGAGCAAGGCCAGGGATAGAACCCACAACCTCATGGGTCCTAGTTGGATTCGTTTCTGCTGTGCCATGACGAGAACTCCTATAACTCAGTATTTTTTTGTTCTATAGCCTACTTTATTTAAAAGAGGAATCTTCCAGTTATCAATTTAAAAACTCAGGGAGGGGAGTTCCCATTGTGGCTCAGTGGTAACGAACCTGACTAGTGTCTATGAGGATGTGGGTTCGATCCCTGGCCTTGCTTATTGGGTTAAGGATCCACCATTGCCATGAGCTGTGGTGTAGGTTGCAGTGGCACCTCGGATCCTGAGTTGCTGTGGCTATAGTCTACGCCTGCAGCTGCACCTCCAGTTTGACCCCTAGCCTGGGAACTTCCATGTGCTGCAGTTGCAACCCTAAAAAGACAAACAAAACAAAACAAAACAAAAACTCACAGAGGAGTAAGTTTCTAGTGCTAGAACTTCAGACAGTTCCTAATAGGAAAACGGGGTCAGTGGTTGATACAGGGTAGGGATGAGTTGCACTGAAAACCACCACAGGGAACTCCCAGATTAGTTAGGCTCTGATAATACCCTAGTCTCTTAGGCTCTGTTTAACTAGTTTTCCTTGAGGGCAGGCCTTATTAAGAACAGTCGCTCTGGCTTATTTCAAAATGGTTCCTTTTCTAATCCCCCTGCAGGAAGCACAAGGTGATTTTTCTCCAATACTTACAGTGAGAATCTGGTTGGCCTCCTAGTAGTAAATCGCACAATATTCTGGAGTTTGACCCTTTTCACTCCCATCTTACTATCTTTTGTTTGAACTATTGCTAGTCTTTTAACTGGCTTCCCAATCTCCAATCTCTGTCCTCCAGGTTTGTGTTGCCAGATATTTTATTTTTTTATTACTTTTTTCTTTTCCGGGCCGCATGTTCGGCATATGTAAATTCTCAGGCAGGGGTGGAATAGGAGCTGCAGCTGCTGCCACAGCCACAGCACTGCCAGATCTGAGCCACATCTGTGACATAAACTGCACCTTGCAGCAATGTCAGATCCTTACTTAACCCACCGAGCAAGGCTGTGAACCCACATCCTCATAGATACTAGTCAGATTTTTAACCTGCTAAGCCACAACGGGAAATCCTGCCAGAAGATCTTTTAAAATGAAAACCTGGTCATTCCTTGAGGGAACACAGGAAAGAAACAAAGAATACCAGCCCGCAGCTGAGGTGCCTATCAAAGGAGTGATTCCAGTAAGCCCAGACCTTTACATCTTCCCAGAGAAACTGGTTTTCTGTAAATCTTTTTCTGTAATTCTGATTATCTGTAAATGTTTTGTTCCTACTACTTTCCCTTTGCGCAAAAACTCATACACCCTAGCTTCCTCCCCTCGCCTCCTTGGAGCGATTTCTCAGGGTTACCTCAGATGCTGTCTCCAGGGCTTAAGTCCTAATTTTGCCCCAAATAAAACTTAGTTTAACTTTCAGTTGTGTGTGTGTGTGTGTGTGTGTGTGTGTTTTAAGCGGACAGACTCACCACCTAAGTCTAGGAACACTGCTCGCAAGTAGACTTTATCAAAGCGGGCGCCAAGCAATTTGTTTTGCCCCAAACAAAAATGGCCTCCCTCAGAGTCAATTCCCTTTACTTTGAGGACCAATGGAAATCTAGCATTCAGGGCACCCGGTGTCCTCACTTCCGCCTTGGCTTCTTGGGTCTCTCTTAACTCTCTTAGCGAGCCCAGGCGGTCGTCCTCCAGCTCGGAAAAGCTTCCGCGGCCCGGGCTTCCCCGGAGGCCCTGGGTGGGATGAGCGCGGCACTCGGCGGAGGCGTGCGGACGCTGCGGGTGCCCGGCCGCCACGGTTACGCAGCTGAGTTTTCCCCGTATCTGCCGGGCCGCCTGGCCTGCGCCGCCGCGCAGCACTATGGCATCGCGGGTGAGGCCGGGCCGCGCCGATCCGATCCGCTGGGGCGGGGGCGGGTTCCAGCCGTGCTCCAGCTCCTCACCGTGGCTGTAAGGCGCTTCCGACAGTAGGCGGCACCACGAAAGAACGCCAGGGGAAGCAGAGAACCTTGCAGGTTCCCTGTCCTCCTTTGTACGGTGTGGGGAGTTAGTCTAGAGTCGAGTCCATCATCTTTTCCAGTTACCGTGCGGAAGTAGCACGTGGAAGGCAGGTACCTAGTGCCCCCAGTCCTCATTCCTTAAGAGTGCACCGACTCCACCGCCCTCTGTGACACACATCGGGCCAGGTACACGTGGCCCTGCGGGGAGCAGGCTAAACCCGAGTGCCCCCCCCCTTCCCAGGGAACAGACAACACTTGGAAGGAGTGCAGGGTCACCCCAGTACCCGCAAATTGGACCACAGTCCCCTCAGGCTGTATTCGGGCTGTGCTCCTGAGGAGACGCTTGGAGTTTCCCCACCAGCGCCAAAACGAAATTGATCAAGTTCTGTTCTCGCCTTCTGCTGTTTCTGGAGGCGTACCTACATTTGCAGGCAGTTAGAGGTTCAAGTTAATTGTCTCTGGCCCAGACTGGGTTGAGAGGGGGGGTTCCATTCTTGATTTGGGAATTTCGTTTACACAGAAGTGATATGAAACAATTCATTGCATAATGTCAGTTCTTGCGTATTTTTTTCTTAGATCCTACACTTGAAAAAAACATGTAATTTCTAAAACTTAGAAGTAGAAAAAATTTACAATACATGCCCACCAGTTAGGGTGAAGACTCATGAATTTGTAATATTTTAAATTAAATCCGTAAGGAAACACACACACAATTCCATAAAAGGAGTTGATTTTTTTTAAAGTCGCTCATATTTAAATAGAAGAGTTTTTCCTTCAACCCTGTAACAAAGGGTTTCAAAATATGCTGATCCATGGCAGAGCCTCCTTGCCCACCCGCTTGCATCGCTCATAAGCCTCTTATCTTACTGAAATCTGTTTCTTGCCTATCAAAAAAATATGCTGATCCTTTAGTAAAATAATTTCTCTTTGGTAGATAATGATATATTGTGTTCAGCACCTTCTCATGAAGTATGCAGTAAATTCCACCAGGTATTTTGTCTTAGAATCCCATGCTGAATGTATTTTTAGATTTATTATGGAGGCAGTATGATGTAGTAGGAGGTGCGGTGTGTGGGTCTATAAGCCTGAGGTTTCTCACCTGTAAATAGGAATGATAACGTGTTTGGGAGGTTTGTGTGCCTGTCATCCTGCCTGGTCAAAAAGTATGCACTTAAATGTTTCTCCCTTGTTAGAGCTGTGTCTGGATTCCAAGCACAGGTGAGATGATAAGTTTAATATTTAATCACTGAAGCACAGTATCTAGAGACAGAAATGGAAAGGACAGTATGTATGGTCTCAAATAACTTCAGGAAGAAATTTGTGACTGTGAAATTAGGTACTTGTCCTTGATACTTCTGACTTTACATACACGGTCCCCCAGTAGGTTCAACTGCTTGACCTCAACCTTTTTTTTTTTTTTTCTCCTCAGGCTGTGGAACCCTGCTAATATTGGATCAAAATGAATCTGGCCTTAGGATTTTTAGAAGGTAAGATGGCCCTAAAAATTAAACTTATATGTATTCTCTGTTGCTTTTAAGGCCTTAATAGAATTGGGTTTTGAATTTTTTTGATCAATAAGGTG
The DNA here is from genome assembly GCA_004024745.2 of Catagonus wagneri. Taxonomy (NCBI): domain Eukaryota; kingdom Metazoa; phylum Chordata; class Mammalia; order Artiodactyla; family Tayassuidae; genus Catagonus; species Catagonus wagneri. Next base: position 19,827,464 of record PVHT020000077.1, on the reverse strand, counting down.
TTTTGCAATATAAAAGAACCTTCAGGATTTGCCTAGCATAGAACTTATTTTTGCCATTAAGTGTGATTCTGCCAGTTTTCTGCCAAAGCTCTTGTCTCTTAATGTTCACTTATAAATTATAAAACTTAAACATAAAAATTGTGAGCCAGTGAATACAGTGTTTGATGTTCCTATCTTTGCTGTCTTCATAGTGTAGTTTAGTGTTACTCATTCAGGAGCTAAGTGTCCATCTTGGGAGCTATCGCCTCTTTCCTTTTTCTCTTACTGTGCCTGACTTGTCTGTGTTACTGTTAGACCCATTAATACCCCCATCAGAGTTAGTCACAGGTAAAGAAAGGAAATTCCATCAGAAAATAACTATCTACTGATAAATAGCTCGGGTGAAAGATTTATGAGAAACATTGAGATTATTGATCAACATTAGTATTTTCAAGTACTTGCTGGACTCTGTTACGAACCGCAGAAAACAGTGAACCCTGGCTTTGTCAGCATGCGCTAATGTAAAGGCTGCCATATTTCTAATTCAGAGCCGTGGTTTTACCCTAGTTGTGCAGCTTTCTGGCTGTATGACTGGGCTGTTCTTTTAGGCTCTCCAGAGTTATTTCTGTATCTGTCGAGTGCCCGCTCTACGAGTCTCCCATAGCTGTGAAGACCATGTGAGATAAATTGTGTTAAAATATGTAATAGGGTTCCCTTTGTGGCTCAGTGGTTAACGAACCTGACTAGGATCCATGAGGATGTGGGTTCGATCCCTGGCCTCACTCAGTGGGTTAAGGATCTGGTGTTGCCTTGAGCTGTGGTGTAGGTCACAGACACGGCTCAGATCCAGGGTTGCTGTGGCTGTGGCGTAGACTGGCAGTTATAGTTCTGATTTGAACCCTAGCCTGGAAACCTCCGTATGCTGCAAGTGCAGCCCTAAAACAGCAAAAAAACAAAAAACAAAAAAATGATAAACTGTTTAAAAAAAAAAACTAAAGTGATGATTGTTATTTTATGTTTGGCTGCCTATGTAAGTCGATCTTTTTAATTTTGCTGGTGTAGCTTTGACTGGAATGATGGTTTGTTTGACGTGACCTGGAGTGAGAACAATGAGCATGTGTTGGTCACCTGTAGCGGCGATGGCTCATTGCAGCTCTGGGACACCGCTGGAGCCGCGGGGCCCCTGCAGGTCTACAGGGAGCACACTCAGGAGGTAGGAAGAGGATCTTTCTAGGCTGATTAATTTTCTTTGGATGAAATCCATTGGGGGTGGAAACATGGGGAAACCACTCCAGGGGACAAGAAGTTTATGCTTCCGTGTTTCTTGTCCATGTTAGATGTCACATGTTATTTGATTATTCGAACAGAAAATACCTTGGCCTAAGGAGCTGGGAAAGAAGAAAAGGTCAGGCTTCTCATTAGTGAGTAAAAATGCCTCCAGCAGGAAATACACTGTGGTACCATTTCTTCCGAAATGCCTCTTGATTTCTTTACGCTGTAAGGATTGGCCTCCAAATACCACCTTAAGGTAGAGGCAGGTGGACTTTTCACAAAGTCATCCTAAGATGTGCCTTTAGGGCTTCACTGTAATTCCTAAGGATTTTCAGACTATATTGAAGCAAGAGCATGAAATACTGAATATAAGGCGGAACTTCCTGAAGAAATTTAAAACCTAAATCTTGTTCATGTGCTAGATATTGTGTGTGGGTGTGGGTGTGGGTGTAGGTGTGGATGTTTGGTTAGCATAGCACATAGTATGGCTTTCAGTCATATTAAAAAACATATGTACTTCTAATGAATATGATGGTAAAGGCATTCTCTTTTGATACTTTACCTTGAATGTTTTAAAATTTTTCCCACAGTGGCCGTGGACGCCTCAAATGAAAACCTACAAGTTTTCTTTCAAATTTGTGTCTAGCATGGTGCCTGGCTCATACCAAGCTTTCAGTAAATACTTATTCAATGCAAGAATACTAATCTTGTGTAATAGTAGACTAATGTGAGGATTCCAGACATTTTATAGCTATAGCTATTAAAATCAATATTTTTAAGGTTGTGTCTGAAAATAATGGAAAATTTTAAGTTTTTCCATCTTATTGTGAAAGATGCTCTTTGGATAAATGTGTTTTTAAATTATTTCGTTTTCATAGAACCTCTGAATGTTAAGACAACTTTGGTAAAGGAGTTTTTTTGTTTTTGCTTTTTAGAGCCACAGGTATGGCATATAGAAGTTCCCTGGCTAGGGGTCGAATGGGAACGACAGCCGCTGGCCTACACCACAGCAATGCAGGATCCGAGACGTGTCTGTGACCTACACTGCAGCTCACAGCGATTCTGGATTCTTGACCCACTGAGTAAGGCCAGGGATCGAACCCATGGATTTGTTTCTGCTGTTCCACAATGGGAACTCCCAAGGAGGAGTTTTAATTTGAAGATGTTCAATGCAAGAATCCCTACAAAGCAGCCACTCTAAAACTCAGACATTTTTGTGGTACCTTCATGATTTTTGCCATTTTTTAATGCCATTTATATTGTAATTAGCTTGATGTTTTTCTTTCCTTTTTAAAAATATTTTTTGGGAATTTCGTTGTGGTTCAGCAGGTCACAAACCCAACTAGTATCCATGAGGATGTGGGTTAGATCCCTGGCCTTGCTCAGTGGGTTAAGGATCCGACATTGCCATTAACTTTGGTGTGGGTCGCAGATGTGGCTCAGATCTGTTGTTGCTGTGGCTGTAGTGTAGGCCAGCAGTTGTAGCTGTGATTCAACCCCTAGCCTGGGAACTACCATAGTGCCGCAGCCCTATTAAAAAAAAAAAAAAGGGAAATAAAATATTTTTCCTCTTAAAAGTTTTTTTCTTTTCCTTAAATCCTTGGTGCCTTGCATTGCTTATTTATGTAAATTCTAGGGCTGTAACTAATCTTAAGATAATATATCGTGTTATGTTAAATGGGAGAAAAACAGATTTAATGTTTTTCTTTAAAGGAACTATATTTTGTTTATTTATTTATTTTTGTATTTTTAGGGTTGCACCTCTGGCATATGGAGGTTCCAGGCTAGGGGCTGAACCAGAACTGTAGCTGCCAGCCTGTGCCACAGCCACAGCAATGCCAGATCTGAGCTGCATCTTTGACCTACATCACAGCCCATGGCAAGGCCAGATCCTTAACCCACTGAACAAGGCCAGGGGTCAAACCAGCGTCCTCATGGATATTAGTTAGGTTCATTAACCAATGAGCCACGTGGAAACTCCTAAATGAACTTTACATTATTATTTCACCTGTCCTAAAATAGCATGTATTTGTGAAACCATGGAAATGATGGCTAATTTAGTATGTACACTTATTTAATGTATGGCAAAATAGATGTATACTGAATAAAATAAAATGTATGTACCAGATACATCATCTCCTGTACAACCAGTGGTGTGTGTACTGCTACTACTCTGGAAAATACTGTTCTAGAATGTCCCTTGTGACGATCACTCAGTGTTTACTTCATCTTAGTGAATTTTACTATCTCATGTGATAACGTCTTTGATAAATTTTTGATTGCTCTGTTGATTCAATATCTAGCAACTGTTGCTTTGAATGCCTTTTTCTAATGTGGTGAGATTAGGTCCTGTCTACCTTTTCTAGGAGAACCCTTGACAATAAGGATCATTTTCCTTCTAAGTCTTCCATCTTCCAAACTGTGCCTTTGTGATTCCTTTGGCCTGTCCTCAGACGACATGGTCTCTATAGCTTTCACTCTCCTGGTAAACTCCTTTGGGTAATCTCCTGTTTTTCAGTGTTGCTTTTAATGTTGTACACCTAATTTATTCCAGAAATGTGATTATTAGTGCTAATCTTTATATGACTTTGCCACCATGCTCTTGAGCCTCTAGTTCCAGTATTACCTAAGAAGGCTGTGTATTTTCCTCAGCCAAATTGTAGTACTGGGTTACTTGTAGTCCACTAGTAAAGTACCTCAGTCTTTGCCATTTGAACTACTGTTAAACCAGTAGTTTACATCATCCTGTAATTATGTAACTGGTGTTTTGAACTAAAGACATATTTTGTTTATTTTTTTCAGATTCTTTTCTAGGTTGTCCTCCCTCATTTTCTTTCCAAATGCAATTTTTCATAAGCAGTTGTATCAGTTAGATGCCTTGGCTGTTAGTATAAGAGAAAACCCAACTAAAAGTGCATTCGATGATCAAAGCTTATTATTTCACATAGCCAAGCGTGTAGAGGTGGGATGGGTCCAGGTCTGGTTAATTTAGGCTTGACGGCATTGTCAGATCCCACAGTTTCTGCTGCCTTGCCGTCTGCTCTCCTCAGCGGGTTTCTTTTCTTCTTCACTCCTATAGTTCCCGCTATCATCTCATCACCCTGTGAGGTCAGAGAGCAAAAAAGTGAGTGTCCCTGTCTTGGGACTGCTTTTAAGACTGAGAAAAGGTTCTCTAGAGGCCCATAGCAGATACCATTCCTTAGCGGTGGCTGGAAAAGCATCACATGCCCAGTCTTAACTCTGTCACTTGTGAGGGAAATAAGCCACCACTCGTGCTTTCACCTCTGGGACAAGGAAGGGACAGAGCTTTCCCTGAAGGACAAAACCTTACGCAAGGGGAAAGGGAGATTGGAGGTCGGAGAGTCACTCATCACTATGTGCTGCAACATTACCTCTTGTTGTTCTCTTGATTGTTCGTAAAAAATCAAACCATGCCAGGAAGGATGAAGAGGAGAGAACTGTAGGACCCTTAGAAAGGTCATCCTCCATGAGACTGTTAAAAAAAGAATTTCTGGTGATCAGCCTAAAGCTCAGTATTGCAATACCAGATATTTGGCATTTTTCATTAAAGGGTAATACAGTATTTATTCAAAGTTTGTCTCTTATACCAAATATTCAGAAATACTTAAAAAGATTGATTTAAGGAGTTCTTGTTGTGGTGCAGCAGAAAGGAATCCAACTAGAAACCATGAGGTTGCGAGTTTGATCCCTGGCCTCACTCAGCAAGTTAAGGATCCGGTGTTGCCTTGAGCTGTGGTGTAGGTCGCACATGAGGCTCAGATCTGGTGTTGCTGTGGCTGTGGTGTAGGGTGGCAGCTGCAGCTCCGATTTGACCCCTAGCCTGGGAATCTCCATATGCCACGGGTTCAATGCTAAAAAAAGCAAAAAAAAAAAAAAAAAAAAAGAGATTGATTTAAGGTCAGAGTTTTGAGGAGCTAATAAATATTTGTTGAATATTCAACAAAAAGTGTTGAATAAATTAAGTACAACAGTCAGTTTTCATATAGTCAGATTAGTAACTACTGAAGCAAAAAGAAATCCAAGACCTAGATATATTTTAGGCCTTGAGGAAGGAAGGGTTTGGTAAAATGAAAAGAAAGAAAGACGTAGACATTTCCCCTTTGCTTCTAAACTTAGCATCAATAGGAATCAGTTTCTTCTCTGTATTGTTTAACTGAAGAGGCCATTATGTCTTTGAGTTCCATAAAGTGCCTTTAGCTTAGCCTACCACTGAATATATAATAATAAAAGAATAGGAAAATTTAAAAAGGTTCAGTGAGAAGGAGAAAAAAGAGAGTGAATCGAGAATTTTGTTTCTGTACTGTATGCCTTAAAGCACTGTGCTGTTGAAGGTAAGCTAAAAGTGACAGACTCAGTATTTATTTCAATATCTAATTCTCCATGTTCTTATTACTGTTTTAAAAAGTAGTTAAAATTTTTCTTCGTTGTCAAATAGTAAAGATTATCAACTTGCTGGAAATTGTTAAAAGATAACTGATCTATTTAAAATTTTTGATCATTGCTTATAAAAACTTATTTATGAACTAAGTACTGTGCAACTGTTAGTATCTTGTGGAGAAAATGTATTTCACTATACATTTTATAGGAAAGATTGTGCCATACTATTAAGATCTTGCTTCTTTTTTAAAAAAGAATCAACTTTTACCCCTTTAATAATAACAGAAGCTGAAAAGTTTATAATGAGGGGTACCCATAAAAATGTTAATGCAGAATGACAAGTGTACATGCATTAAAACCAGTTTGTACCCTTTAGAAATGTGTTTAGGTTTAAAACTGCACAAAAGATTTGTCAAACGTCCTCCCTTCCTTCCTTCCTCCCTTCCTCAGGTCTCTTTCTCCCCTCCTACCTTCTCTTCTTTCTCCTTCTTCTTTTAACAAAAACAAGGGCACAATCGAACTTTGATGTATTTACTTTTGCATTTTTAATCGTGTTCAGCTATATAGAGTAGGTTAAAAATTACCATGTAAGTAAAAAAGAAAAAAAGCAATGCTAAGAACTGAAAACAAACAGAAACAAATTAACTTAGTGATATATCAAATTGGTGCCATAACCAGGTAGAAAATAGTTATTTCAAGTGACTTTAAAAACTCCATATTTTGGTTGTACATCCCCAGTGTTACCGAAAGAATTGTGAAGAAGTTTTAAACTGCATTCAGAAAAATCAGTATTATTATTTTGAAACTCTCATTTCTATATCGTAGGGTAAATCACATCGGTAATTATGGCATTAGAAACCAAAAGTTTTTAGTGTAAGAGAAAAATGGTGTAAGACATATGTTAACTAGAAGTATTTAATCTTGAACTTGTATGGGAAATATCCATATAAACTCATGATTTATTTTTCTGTCTAAAGTGTGTATTTTCTAGTTCATTGGTCTGTAAAGACCTAGAAGCAATGACAACTCAGTTGCAGAGAACATCCCTAGTGCCCAGATCACAGTCTCTAAATACCGTTTCCCACTAAAAGGAGCAGGGATCTTTAGAGAAATAGTTGATTCCAGGACTGGGCAGAAAATATATAAGATAAATCTAAGACATCTTCTTTTGTTGGAAAGCTGTGACAGACCACTGGGTTCATGTCAAATCTTTAGAACGGACAACATGGAGAGCTTCTCACTGACTGATAACAGGGTAATTTCAACACCAGAAACAGTGACAACAGTGAATTGAAACACTGTAAACACACAGAGAGACACATATATTATGTTTTTAGTTACCACATGGAATTGCGAAGACGAACAAAAATATTTGGTCACATTGAGAATTATTAGGAGAACCAACTCATTCTGATATTTGATAAAGAAAAGTGAAGAATCAAGGCATTTATGCTGCTTTTCCTCTATGACTTTCATTGTTGGATAATCAAGTAGTTGTTGTAGAAGACTTCTTACAATAAAATTCTGCCAGGTTAAATGTAGAAGGAATAACAGAATTAGAAAATCACCATTTAGTGGCCCCTAAAGAAATAATGACGCTAGCCAAGGATTATCTGTGGATACTAAAACCATTAATTTAAGAGTAATACATCTTCCGAACAATCTTAGAATCACCAAAAGTGGGTCGATCAGAAATTACACACCTCCTAAAACAAGATTGAACTGAGTCAAATCAAGCCTCTAGATCTAACTTGCAATTAAAAGAATACAGGAGGGATAGAGGAAAACGTTGAACAATTAGCCAAATCAGGAGTGTAAAACTTTCTATAGGACCAATAACTTTGTTTCTTCAACAAATAAATGTCTGGTGGGGTGGGGGAGGGCAGGAGAACCGAGGTGGGGAGGGGAACTTTCCTGGATTAGAAGATACTTAAGAGACATAACAGCTGAGTATAAAATAGGGATTTTGTTTGGATCCTGATTCAGATAAACCAGCTATGAAAAGATGTTTTTGAGACAATCTGAGAAATAAAAATACAGACCGAATATTAGATAATATTAGGGAACTGTAGCTGATCTAAGGTGTGAAAATGGCCTTTTACTTGTATAAAAAGTAAAAATATTTTTATTACTCTTGAAGTATTTGTGAGTGAAGTGTTCTGATATTAAAACACTCCAGCAGTTATCCAGTCAGTAACAGAACAAATGAAACAAGATGGTTGAAATGTTGATCATTATGGAAGGTTTGTGATGGATACCTGGGGATTTCTTATGCTGTTCTTATGCTTTTATGAACATTAAAAAATATCTATAATGAAAAAAATTTTTAATTTAAGTTTTACATTAAAGGAAATCTGTAGCCTTTTCTAATCGCTCAGTAACTAAAAGTCAGTGTCCCTTTCCTTTGTGTTGATACAGATAAGTATGAACATTCTGGACACAGTTTTTATTTGAGGATTTTTAATTAAATAGACTAACTTAAAAAGGGCAATACTGTACAGTAGATTAAAAATGAGCTCTTTGGGAATTAGATTCAGTAATAAAATTTGTCTTCCTCCAACTGTGGTTTTGATGAAGTTCAGATTCCATAAAGCAGCACAAAATACTGTTCAGTGTTTATTTCTTTTCGTAGTTTTCCAATTAATTTTCTTCACCACTACCAAGAGTAATTTCACAAGGTAGGCCTTTAGAGGACATGCTCTTAAAGTGTAGGTGCCTATCTCTCTTCTTTTTATATTTAACTTAACTATTTGACACGTCCACTATTTGAGCGGGAGTGGAGCGGGGAATTGGGAATAGGGAAAAGACGAAAGCGTAGACTAATGTGAGATATGCTTTCCATTCTGATTTGTTCCTCTGTTCCTTCATTCATTCCAAAAAAATGTGATTAACTCTGCTGTCTGCAGAGGACTGTTCAGGGCCTAGTAGGGAAGATGAACAGGTCAGGCAGAGTCCTTGCCCTCTCTGCGGAGAGAGGCTTTGGCTGCTGGTTGCCTAATTTAGACTCTGCTAAGCGCTGGGATGTACAGAGTGCTGTGAGAGGGGGGAATCTTGTCCAAGGAAGGGACCAGAAGGCATCCTTGAGTCTAAGGGGACAGCAGGAATGAACTGTTTAGGTGGAGAGGCCAGAGGACTAGGTTTGAGGCAAAAGAAATACATGCTTGAAGTGGAGAGACAGAGCTGGGTGCCTGGAGCAATTAGCATTTTGGCTGTTTTACTAGGATCAGTGGAAAGACATTAAAGATTTTTTAAAGTTTTCTATAAAATAACTCATGAATTTAAAATATAAGTGACTTTGAGTTTCCGTCGTGGCTCAGTGGTTAACAAATCCAGCTAGGAACCATGAGGTTGCGGGTTCAATCCCTGGCCTTGCTCAGTGGGTTAAGGATCCGGCGTTTCCGTGAGCTGTGGTGTAGGTTGCAGATGCAGCTGAGATCCCGTGTTGCTGTGGCTGTGGCGAAGGCTGGCGGCTGCAGCTCCTATTAGACCCCTAGCCTGGGAACCTCCATATGCTGTGAGTGCAGCCCTAGGAAAAAGGCAAAAAGACAAAAAAAAAAAGTGACTTGTAAAAAATATATAATGAGCACTTACATATTCATTATCTGGCTTATGAAATAAAGGATCAGACTTGTCTACCCTTCTTCCTCTTTTTATTTCCTAAATAAATTTTATTGGAGTATAGCTAACTTAGAAAGTTGTATTAGTTTCATGTGTACAACAAAGTAAATCAGTTATACCTATACATATATTCATTCCTTTTCAGATTCTTTTTCCATATAGGTTATTACACAGTATTTAGTAGATTACCCTGTGCTATGCAATAGGTCCTTGTTACCTACCTATTTTATATATAGTAGTGTGTATATGTCAATCCCAACTCTTCAGTTTAAAAAAATATGAACCACATCACAAATTTGCATCTTCTTTGTGCAGAGGCCCTGCTAGTCTTCTCTGTATTGTTTTAAGTTTTAGTGTATATGCTGCCAGCATCCTTTTCCTCCTTTTTCCTTCTTCCCAGGAGCCACCACTATCTTGAATTTTCTGTTTACATTTTCTTTGTTTTTCCTTTTAGTTTTATGCATATGTGTGCATTTCTAAGTCATGCATAGTCTTGTATGATCTTGACCTTTGGGTAATAAGCAACAGAACAAATGAATCTCAGTATTGAGTGAGGATGTTAAGCTGCAGGAGCCACATGATTTGTAACCACTGAGGGGCTTTCTGCAGGGGAGCAACATTAATTTGTGTGTGTGTGTGTTTGTGTTTGTGTGTTTGGCTGTGCCCAACGCATGTGGAAGTTCCCAGGCCAGGGATCGAACCTGTGCCACAGCACCCACCCGAACCGCTGCAGTGACAATGCCAGATCCATAACCTGCCACGCTGCAAGGGAACTCCTGTTTGTGTTTTATAAAGACTGTTTTTTAAAATCCACTTTGCGTAATGGATTGGAGGTGAGCAAAAATGGATAAGGAAAGCAGTTAGAATGCTGTGATCTAGGTGGTAGCTTACAGTTGATGGTTGTAGCCTCTTCAGAGAAATTATATACAAACTCATAACAATGGCCCTTTGGGGTCTTGTCCCTCTTGACTTTGCTGTTCCTCAAACATGACAAGCCTGCTTCCTGCTTTAGGGTCTGTCTTTGCTTTTCTGCTGGAAACCTTTCCTCTCAAACCCTCAGGGTTCTCTCCTTTACTGAACTCAGGTCTCTGCTCAGAGAGGCTCTGACCACTTTATTGAGAAGTGACTCCCTGCCTTTGTCATCGTTTTCTAGTTTCCTTACTTTGCTTTATTTTTCTAAGTAGTATGTTTAAAATCACAACCTGAAGCTATGTATTTATTTACTTAGAGTCTATTTTCCCATGCTAAAGTATAAGGTACATGAAGGCTGGGACTTTAACTTTCTTGTCGAACGCTGTGCCCTCCTCCTTCCTTTATGTCTTGTTCATAGAAGGTGCTTAATAAATATTTATTGACTGGATTAGTAAACTGACTTGAGGTGGGGAGAGTGGAAACTAGTCATCCCTTTTCGGCTGTCTCTCAAACTTATCTCTGGCTGTAAACTTTTTCCAGGGCTTGAGGTTAATGCCCAAACCCTGATCTTACTAGACATTTCCACTTGACTATCAGGCCGTCACCTCGAACTCACTATGTCTAAAATTATACATTATCTGCCTTCCTCCAGTCTTCCAGTTCTGTTAATGCCACCATCACTGACAATCCCTGGGCACAAAACCTTGGTGTTATCTTGCAGTGTTCACTAGTCCTAATCCCTAGGGTGCTTTATGTTCCCATTTATGCCTTGGGGGAAGTTTCTGGTCACTGTTTTCACCTCTGTTTTCTGCTTTTGACATTTTAACCAGCCCTCAAGTCCCTTCTGGGATCTTTCTCTTCTGGGCATGAAGCAGAATTTTCCATCCCACCACACTTACATACTTAGGGTCTATAGTTTTTTTGGTGTGTATTTTAAACATAGTATCCTGGCTTATATTGTTAGTTACTTTCCCATGTTCTAGTATTTTAAACAGAGTAAGAAAAACAAAAAGTATTTACTGAGTCGTCTTTATTTCCTTTTTTATTATCCCGTTTTTTAATGATTTTTATTTTTTTCCATTATAGTTGATTTACAGTGTTCTGTCAGTTTTCTACTGTACAGCAAAGTGACTCAGTTACACACACATATATATGTATATAATACATTCTTTTTCTCACATTATCCTCCATCATGTTCCATCACAAGTGACTAGATATAGTTCCCTGTGCTATACAGCAGGATCTCGTTGCTTATCCACTCCAAAAGCATTAGTTTGCATCTATTAACCCCAGACTCCTAGTCCATCCCACTCCCTCCCCCCCCCTTGGCAACCACAAGTCTGTTCTCCAAGTCCATGAGTTTCTGTTCTGTGGCAAGATTCATTTGTGCCATATATTAGATTCCAGATAGAAGTGATATCATGTGGTATTTGTCTTTCTCTTTCTGACTTACTTCATTTAGTATGAGAGTCTCTAGTTCCTTCCATGTTGCTGCAAATGGCATTACTTTGTTCTTTTTTATGGCTGAGTAGTATTCCATTGTGTATATTTACCACATCTTCTTAATCCATTCATCTGCTGATGGACATTAAGTTGTTTCCATGTCTTGGCTGTTGTGAATGGTGATGCAGTGAACATACAGGTGCATGTGTCTTTTTCAAGGAAAGTTGTCCGGATATATGCCCGGGATTGCTGAGTCATATGGTAGTTTTATATTTAGTTTTCTGAGGTAGCTCCATACTATTTTCTATAGTGGTTGTACCTATTATCCCATTTTTAACTTTCCTATGTGTGTCCTATGCGTGGTTTTGTCCTAGACTGTAATGTTGCCACGCTGTGGTATGACAGAACAGCTGGCAGCAGCATTGACAGCAGCATAGTTTTCTTACCTCCTGCCTTTTCTCGTTAGGGCCGGGTCCTCTCTGAGCTCATGGAGATTCTTGCAGTTTTAAAACATGAGAAGTCGTAAGATTTCAAGTCCTGCATGACATTGGAAATGTATAAGCTGAGGAGTTTGAGCTGATGATGTTAGTGTTTAATTGTATTTGTTCTGTTATCCTCTAAAATGAAAGCAGTAGCTCTTTATAACTATTTAGCAACATTGCAGGTTATGGAGATACATTTGACTGGTTAAATCGTTTTAACTCACATTGTTTGAGTGTCTATTACATTGCAATGAACATAAACAAGATGGTTTGCTTATGGGGTATTCCAAAATTCCAGCAGGTTTGCCAGTTGTTTAGTGCTAAATTTAGCACTAAAATATAGTAAATGCTGAACTAGTAGTAGGTGCAAGATGCTGTCAGAGTGCACAGGAGAGAGCATCTAACCCCTTGATGCTTGAGGGGTTCATCAAGGAAGGCTTATTTCACAAAGGATGTAAAGGGGCTGAGTCCTGATGACAAGTGGGAATTTACCAAGTGGATAGATGGGGGCTTTAAGTTCATGGATGTGGCTAATCCATGAAAACAAAGTGGAATCGGTCTGGGCCCAAATGGAGCTCCATTGAAAGGCCATACCAGGAAGGACAGGGTTTTATTTCCTAAATATCACAGCCCAAGCTCAACGAAAAGTTCCATTTCAGAGTGCCTTCACATGGTGTGTTGTAGACAGCCTAGCATAGCAGTGAAGGGCGGACTTGGTGATTCGGCTGCCCAGGTCCAGATTTCAGCTCTGCAACTTACTAGCTTGGGGAATTTGGGCAAGTTACTTTACTTCTTTGGGCTTTGGCCCAGTATCTGCTTCATAGAAGTGACTATTAAATGAGATAAAATATGTAAAGTGCTTATGACAACATCTGGCAAACAGTAGGTACTCAATAAAGATTTCCTATTGTGGCTATTTTTGACTGTTCACATCAGCTCAGAAAAGGGGTTGGCCAATTACTGCTTTTCAACCAGAGCCAGACCTAGCCCACTGTTTGATTTGTAAATGAGGTTTTATTTTAACACAGTCATGCCCATTTAGTAGGTATCATCTGAGCTACTTTTGTGCTCTCTGAGGTTGATTTGGTAGCTTTGACCGAGACCAATGGCTCATAAGGCCTACATTTTTTTTTTAATTAAAAAAATTTGTTTTTTCACTTTGTAGGACCGCAGTTGAGGCATATGGAAGTTCCCAGGCTAGGGGTCAAACAGGAGCTGCAGCTGCCAGCTTATGCCACAGCCACAGCAACGCGGGATCCAAGCTGCGTCTCTGTGACCTATGCCACAGTTCACGGCAATGCTGGATCCTTAATCTACTGAGCGAGGCCAGGTATCGAACCTGTGTCCTCATGGATACTAGTCAGGTTCATAATGCGCTGAGCTACATACATCAGGAACTCCAGGCCTAAAATATTTGTAAGGCCCTTTATCGAAGAAATTTGCCCAGTCCTGGCCTAGAGGGTAAAATCAAACTCTTTAGGTCTCAAGATCTTCCCTGATTGCTTCAAAACCTTTTTCCATCCATAGCTAACTGGTGGCTGCAGCAGCTCTTTGGATTTTACCGATCCTTCTGTATATTTGATGAGCTGCTCTGTTGCTGCTCTTTAGTGCTCCAACTGCCCTTCTCTCTTTTTCAAGAATATGGGCAGCAGCAGAGCCAGAACTGGGCTGGTGAAGTGCTCACCTTGGGTATATCACTTAAGAGGGCCCCCAAAAGCTTAGTAGTCATGATAAGTAATCTCTTAATGGAATATTTTTAAAAATCAAAATTAATGTTAAAAAAATCTATAATAAAAAATGTCAAAGTTTTAAGCGAAGACAGAATCAGTATTACTAATTTCTTTGTTTTAAATTCAGATTCCAAAATGGCTAGGCATAGTTCTAGTCAACAAAGAACAAGTAACTCAGACTTAAGCCACAACAAACCTCAAACAGTCATGCTTCCTACATAAGAAGGTAGAGTTTTTAGATGCAAAATAACCTGCTGGTCAGTCACATTTAATGACATATACTCAAGTCTGTGGCAAGACTACTTTTGTAAAGCCTAATTATGCAGACATTTTGTTGAACTTAGCTTGCAGTAGTAATCTGTGTATAGTCTGTTGTATAAAATACCAGAATTTAAAATATTTCCATAGGTTTTCAAATAATTTATTTGAACTGGTTTACTGAGAGCAGAATTGGATAACTAAAGCTGTTTACCAAGAGATCTGAAGGGATCACCTCATTCCTATAAGCTTTTTCTAGGAAAGGCCAGAAAGGGATATTAATTGAATTTTAATGCTTTCTGATAAACATTGACCCAGCAAGCTTTTTTAGATGAGTAACTTTCTAATCTGCTCTGACATTTCTTCAGGGTGCTGCAAACAGTGATTTGTTGGTAGGTTTAAAAATATGTGTAATTTGTTTTAGTGAAGAAGGTTGGGAAATATTCTATAGAATTCTGCTACAGTAGAATGGAGTCTTATCTGTTAGGGGTAAGTCTGGACAAGGTGACCTTTCCCTTTTGTAGACACATGCTGAGATTTGTAGGACCTTATTTGATGTTTCAACAAAGTGAATTCGGGAGTTCCCGTCGTGGTGCAGTGGAAATGAATCGCACTAACATCCAAGAGGATTTGGGCTCCATCCCTGGCCTCGCTCAGTGGGTCAGGGATCCCTTGTTGCCTTGAGCTGTGGTGTAGATCGCAGATGTGGCGGATCCTGTGTTGCTGTGGCTGTGAGGGAGGCAGGCAGCTGTAGCTCCGATTGGACCCGTAGCCTGGGAACTTCCATATGCCACAGTGTGGCCCTAAAATGACAAGAATAAATAAATAAATAAAAACAAAACAAAACCAGCAAAGTGAATCAGTTAATTCTGTCACCAAACAGATAAGATGTAACACTGACCTTTCTAAATGACACTTTAAAATATTTCTAGGTGTACAGTGTCGATTGGAGTCAAACCAGAGGTGAACAGCTTGTGGTGTCTGGCTCATGGGATCAAACTGTCAAACTGGTATGTCAGCATTACTGTATTTACATTACTATATTTATAGTAAAACCCAGTGTTCCCTTCATCAAAGCTTCCACTGAAGTTTTTTCTTTTCTAGAACATACTTATGTTGCTTTTCAGTTAGACAGCTAATTTTCTCTTCAAAAAATATACTAGAGCATTTATTAAAATTTATAATTTTCTTATTTTTTAGTTATAAACTAATAATTAGTTCAGTGTTGATTATTTTGGCCCCTTAAATGCCATCCTACTTTATATCAAAATAGACTTTAAAGAAATACTTGAGAAATGTATGTATATTGTGTGTGTATATAAATACATATATATGGTATAAATTTACTTGTCAAGTAATTGATCCATTCATTTATTTGTAGTGGGATCCAACTGTTGGAAGGTCTCTGTGCACCTTTAGAGGCCATGAAAGTGTCATTTATAGTACAATCTGGTCTCCCCACATCCCTGGTTGCTTTGCTTCAGCCTCAGGTAAAAATTTCATTTACCAAAAGCCTTATTTGTAGCGAATGGTGGCCTTGCTTTCCCCAGTAGGTGGCACTGTGTGCCTGAAATTCGAAGAAGAAAAGGAACTCCTTTTCTACTTGTACTCTTGACAGTATTTCATTCTTTCCAGTTTCTACACAAGAATTAGCCAGGCCTGGTTTATTTTTCAGTGCCTCTAACCATTTAACTTAACATGTGCCTTCTTGGTGAGATGAAAGGTAAGGGATGAAGAAGTAAGGGACAGAATGAAGGCTTTGGCATTAGACTTGATCGAATTTGGAAACTCTCTTCAGTGGCTGGTTGTGGGCCCCCACTCAGGGTGATGCGATGCGTTTTCTCATCATATGGGACTAAGAGTGTCTAAAATATGGGGGTGTGGCAAGCATGAGGAGACGTGAAATATGTAGCACATGGTCAACCTCCTTTGCTTGCAACTTACCCCATTTTTAGGGATATTCTCGTTAATTCATTGCCACTAAGGCGTAGCAAGAATGTATTTGGTGTGATCTTTTTTTCTAACCATTTGCTTTAGATTTATGTCAGCAATTCTAAGATAAGATAGAGACTTACATTTGTATGTCTCAGTTTTTTTTTGGAGAAACTTCATTTTATAGAAATTTAAAAATTACACTTTGGACTGTTTGCGTAAAGACTTACAAATTTGGTTTGTTGGCTGATTCATAAATCATGTATAATCTGAACAATCTAACCTAATGTAATTGGCAGAGAAACATCGCTCAGTTTCTCTGCAGTGCCATTTAAAGGAGCAAGCTCCACCTGCCAGATGGTCATTTAAACAGTGGTCCCGTCTTCATTTGCCCCTGGCAGCTCTGCAGCATCTCTCCCCTGGCCATTCCCCTTCCTCTCACATCCTGCAGCTCTGCCCTCATAGCTCTCGTACTCTCATCCTTTCACCTTTTCTTTCCACCAGTCTAGTATGTGACCCTTCTATTGTCCCCATTTTTTTTTCTTTTTTGCCTTTTCTAGGGCTGCACTTGTGGCATATGGAGGTTGCCAGGCTAGGGGTCTAATTGGAGCTGTAGCTGTGGGCCTACACCACAGCCACAGCAACATGGGATCCGAGCCGCGTCTGCAACCTACACCACAGTTTATGGCAACGCCGGATCCTTAACCCACTGAGCGAGGCCAGGGATCGAACCCGCAACCTCATGGTTCCTAGTCAGATTCGTTAACCACTGAGCCATGACAGGAACTCTGACTCTTCTACTGTCCTGACTTTACATGAACAAGTTCAGTGGGAGGGTCCTCCCAGAGGGTGATGGTGGCGGGAGGAGAAGCTGAGACAAGCAAGAGCAACACACCTTTCTTCTCACGGCCAAAAGGTAGACTCGTATGTGGAGACAGTACAGTGGAAAGCATTTGGAGTTATATTCATGTGGTTAAGAACACGGGATATTAATTCTTAGTGATAGTGTAATAGCTGGCACGCTGTGACTTCTCGTAATGTGAATTTGACAAGCACAGCTGTTAATGAAAAATATGGTTTAATTAATGATTAATGGTCTATCTTAGGCAGACTATAACCAGTTATGACTCTTTCAAGGTTGGGAACCAGTCTAGCTCCCTTTATTAGCCGCTGAGTTGCTTTTCTTAGATGGCTTTGTCTTTGGTTTGATTATCATAACAGAGGCTGCTAAAAATGTGCATAATGTGTTAATTAGTCATAAATATTGGTGATGGACAAAGTAATATCAGCACTCTTTATTTCTTGCTTCTTTTATAACTTTCCAAAAATAAATTTATAAAAAAAATAGAAGTGGTACTGTAGATAATTCCTGTTTGGCTGCATACATAGTAAGGAAATTCAGACAGAAACGTGCCAAATAAAAAGTGAGTACTCATTCCCCTCCTCCACTGTTAACATTTTCTTGCGTTCCGCCTCCATAAAAATTCTTATGCTCATTCCAGAATATATTACAAAAATTAAAAATATTAGTGGGGAATAGTTTTGAGAAAAGCATCAGGTATGTTCAAAGGCTGGATTTGCTTAAATGATGTTAGGTTTTAGAAGCTTGTAGCTGTAAAACTTTTGTTGTTGTTGAAATCGTAAAGGAAAATAATTTTGTTATTTTGAGTCAGAATATCTCCTGTCTCAAATTCACTTTCTCCATTGAAAACATTATTATTATAAAACAAATAAAACAATTTTTGATTGTGGAGATTTCTTAGTAGCTGTAGTCCAGTATCACAGCTGAATTGAGTGACTTATACCACCATTCAAAAAGAGTTCTTAGGCTAAGATTTTAAATAAACTTGATGGAAAGAAAATCCACAAATTTTATATTGTTATGAAGTATACGTATGAATTTATGTATTTAAACTTATGAAATGAAAACAAATCTAAAGTAGAAAAAGAACTACAGCGTTTCTTTTACTTGATGTACCACCAATAAACATTTGGCTCAAGAAAGCTTTCTGAATACTGTTTCCTTCCTAAATGCTCTGGTGCTTTAATATATATTGCCTCACTTTTCTTTTAGATAATTTGTGTGATGTATTGAGTGCCAGTAAAGCTGTAAAAGATGTAGAAATATAACAAAGGTGAGCAACGTAATTGGCGTTAGCAAGGGCAGAGTTGCTCTTCCAAGGCCACCTCCTTGAGCCACTTCCACCTGCCTTGGGAGACATGTACTGGGAAGGAGAAGTCGATGTCTGCTCAGGGTATTCCTGTGTGAGGAATGCTGAAATTAGGCCATTTGGTGGGTTATACACATAAATACAACCTCTGTGACACTAACTATTTTCAGATGTGTTTATTTCGAGGCAGCATCACCTTGTCAATTAGACAATAACAACCTTCCCAGTCTAGTTAATATCTGTTTATTTTGATAATAAGAATTCTAATCGTGTTGAGGTAAAAGTTATTTTAAGGTTTGGACCTTGAAATAGTAAACAGATATGTCTCCTCTATCTTTCAGATGTTTGCCAATTTGATGAATGAAAAATTATAGCCAATTGTTTTAATTTGCATATTTGATTACCAAGGGGAGTGAATACTTTTTATATATCAATCGTCCACCATAGTTGTTCCTTTGTGAGTTACCTGTTCATGTCTTTGGCCCATTTTGCTAATGAGAGATGTTTGTTATTGTTTTTCTGTATTGATATATGAACTCTTTTTATACATAGGAATTAATTTACATAATTAATTAATTTGTAACATAGTACCTCTGTTACAAATATTTTCCAAATTTCTAAATATCTATTAACCTCTTGTTTTATTTGAATTTTTACTGTTTAAGCATTAAAACTTTTTGGTAGTCAAAACTATCAATTTTTTGCTTGACAGGTTTCTGGCTTTCATTTAGGATGAATAAGGAGTTGGCTCAGTGAAAAGCAAAGGCCTTGGATGGCATAGCAAGAGAGAATATTCCAGACAGAGAGAATAGGATATTCAAAAGTAAGAACTTGATGCATTTGAGAAACTGAAAGAGGGCCAGCGGGACTATTGCCTAAAAGGAAAAGGTAGTAGAAATGAAGTCAGGATCACAGGCAGGGACCCAGATCACACTCTGTGGGCTGGATTCAAGATTCTGGATTTTATCCTATGGACAGTGGGAAGGCACTGAAGAGGTTTAAGCGAGGGAGTGATATGATTAGGCTTTTTGCATTTTTAAAAACTAACTTTGGCTGTTGTGTAGAGTTTTCAGGTGAGCAGGAGTGGATGCAGGGAGACCAAATAAGAGAGAGATGAAGGCGTGGATAAGCATGGTGGATGGAGGGTCAGCAGAAAGTAGGCTGATATGAGTGATATTTCAGGATGATTTTATACAATGTGGAAGAGGTAAGAGAGGAATGAGTAAAGACTAAGTCCTAGGGAGTTCCCATTGAGACGCAGCAGAAACGAATCTGACTAGCATCCATGAAGACGTAGGTTAGATCCCTGGCCTCACCCAGTGGGTTAAGGATCTGGCGTTGCCATGAGCTGTGGTGTCGCAGACATGGCTCAAATCTTGCTTGCTGTGGCTGTGGTGTAGGGCAGTGGCTACAGCTCCGATTTGACCCCTAGCCTGGGAACCTCCATATGCCACAAGTTCAGCCCTCAAAACTAAAAAAAAGAGAAAGGTTTCATTGGAACATAGTCACACCCATCCATTTACATATTGTGCCGCTGTGGCTGTTTTCATGCAATGGTGGCAGAGATGAGTAGTTATGACAGAGACTGAGTGACCCTCAAAGCCAAAAATAGTTAGATTTGAACCGTCACGGAAAAGGTTTGCTGACCCAGGTATAAGTCTTGTGGACGGATTCAGGAAAGGAAGGTCTTTTGTACAGTCTGGTTTCTTAGGGGAGAGAGAAGACAGTAGTGGCAGTGGCTGGGAAGAGTGTTTCCTGTATTATTTCCGCATTAGTTACTCAGCATCCGAAGACAATGAGTGGGATAATTGCTCTTTTCTTGCTAATAAACTATATCAGTGCCCTGAGATGCTGAATTAAATATTGAGTGGGTTCCACAGGAAATATATCACAGAAATCCTTTCTATTTGTTTATTTTTGTGTTTTAATTCTGAAAATTAAAAATGACCAAATGTCCCTGAATTCTGAAGTACCATTGAGTTGGAGAAATTTAGAATTGAAAACTTGCAAGTAAATTATGAAGAGAGAAATATGTCCATTTAGATTAAGTAGTTTTTTAGATCCTAAGATATTAACTTCTGTGTATAGAGGTTCAGTTAATTCACAGAATGTTCTGTTTGCTGATTAAAATTAATAGCATTGTTTTCTAGAATAAAGAAAGGTACACTTATAAAATTATTACTGTTATTTTTAAGATTTCTAAGTTGGGTAAGTCATAGTTTTCCAGTCCATAATTTGAATAAAATCTTTTCCAAAATATTAAGTATTTGGGAATAGGACCAGTAATTTATTTTCCCCTGTCACATTTCCCTTTCCAGGCCTAAATATCTTTGATTTTTCAATCTTTCTATGACACAGCTAACTGTAAGGCTGGGTGCATGTTAAGTAAATAATAGCAATATTAACACCCTTGTTTGAATTAAGTAACCCTTTAGCCTGCATAAAGAACTTGAGTTAGTCATTTTTATGCCTTAAATGCTAATAAGTTTCATGTTGATAGTGAATCAAATCTGTAAGATGACCATCGTTCAGAATAATGGTTATAATTTTACTGTTTTATAATTTAACTACTGGTGAAAAGCCCCAATACCAAGACTATTAGTATACGTTCAGTTAAAATTCTTGCAAGGATGTGAATTAATTTGACATTAGCATCATTTTCTTTGGGTAGGGCTGCTCTTTGGCTTTATATTCAATAATTTAAAAGGCTCATTTCAGACCCTGGATGGGAGTAGTGGTGCAGACTAGATCATCTTCAGAATGAACTGAAACACGCCTCTCTTCTAGCAGAACAGTGAAGACAGGTTCTGCTGGGAACTCTCATTGGCAGCATTTATAATAAATTGGAATTAATAATGAATATCACTTTACATATTTGGCAAAGTGTTAAGTAAAACTGCTTGAATTATTGATAGATTTTTAGAATTTCCTTTACCATACTACTGTATATAGTTTTGTTAATTTATATTATTTAAGGCCCTAAAATTTTCTTTGTTTATTTCTCACTGTTCTTTCAATGACCATTGTTCTTTCAATGACCAAAATCTGATAGTAACAAAACCATGAACAGGTACAGCTGCATTTATTTAAATGTCAGGTAAAATCTTATATGTTAGCCCTTTATTTGGGCTGAGTCACACGCACCTCTTTGTCTTGCGTTGGCCTTTTGTGTCGCATGGTATACATAATATTGACTTGGCATGTTATATATAGAACATTCAGTATGCGAGACTGAATAGTAGAAAAAGATTGTGTTTAGAGAATTAGCAGTATAATTACAAAACTTAACTCTTTGTACTTTGTACACAGAATATAAAAAGTCTTTTTATCAACAGAATGGCCATTGGCTTTAACAGGAAGAAAGACTATCTTTTTAATGAGATTACCATCGTGTGTTATATTAGAAATGAATGTAAATAGTGGTCATACCTGCCATGAGGCTGAAAGTGGAAGAAATTCTAACCCAAACTGCCGCAAGGAAGAAGATAATTTATTTGCTGAAGTGTCCAGAATTACATCTGTGTACACATGACTGGATGTAGAGTTCAAAGGATGTTCTTGGCATCTCTTTTGTTCTGTGTTCTGTGAAACTGGCTTCAGTGTCAGGTACCATGTGGCAGTGAGATATAGTAACTCCAACCCCTACATCCTTTCTCATTTCTGTCCAGTACGAAAAAAAAGATTCCTTTTCAGACATCTTGGAAAGTTTCATTTTCTCTCATTGACTCTAATGGCCTGTGTGAATGTTATTGAAATAATCAGGAGATTAGAGAGGCAGAGAGGAGGCTGTTGATTGCCTTGGGCCTGGCTCTCCTCCTGCAGTTAGGAATGGGAATTGGGAGAGAGGATCGTATCCAAACTACATACACTGAGAATGGAAGAGTGAATCCTGATTGGGTAGATTCACTGATACGTTCTAGGGGCCAATATTAACTAAATTGTCTGCACATCCAAGGCTTGAAATACATCACAAGGAATTAGATGAAAACTAAGCACTGGACCTGTAAGCCATAATCTGTGTTCCTTAAAAAAAAAATTGGATACAGGAAAGCCATTTTCTGCCAGCTTTTATGATTTTAGAAACTCACTGGAAGGTTTATTTATCAGGCATTTGACATTTTCCTGAAATATTTCTTCATGATGATTTTCAAATATTAGCGTAATTAATAAAGTTGAAAAGATTTAAAGTTTTTCTTCCACTCTACAAAAAGAGGGTTTTATAGTAAAATTTGGGGTGAGCGCTGAAG
>PVHT020000077.1:19745866-19804022 GCA_004024745.2 Catagonus wagneri | reverse complement strand
AAGCCATTTTCTGCCAGCTTTTATGATTTTAGAAACTCACTGGAAGGTTTATTTATCAGGCATTTGACATTTTCCTGAAATATTTCTTCATGATGATTTTCAAATATTAGCGTAATTAATAAAGTTGAAAAGATTTAAAGTTTTTCTTCCACTCTACAAAAAGAGGGTTTTATAGTAAAATTTGGGGTGAGCGCTGAAGTTCTCATTGTGCCTTTGTCATTTCAAGAGAAACAAGAAAAGTTGTTGCTTACCAAGCTTAAGTACAGCGTATTAGTAGGCAAATGGACTTCTTTGCTTGACTTGTTTGCATGCATTCCCTATAGGATATCGTCTATTCTTTGACATAGCTGTGTGCCCTACACAGGCAAACACTAAAGTATTTTTGATTATTGTTATATAAGATATGGGAATAACCATCTTATCAGAATTTAAAAAACGTATCTAAGGTTAATTTTGATTGTTGAGAAGGACATTGTCAGTGATCCAGTCAAATATTTAGTGAGTGTCCTCTGTTTTCTGGGCACTGAAGAGACTTTGAGTGCACAGTCCAGTGGGAAAGAGAGATACTAAGAAAAAAAACCTAGGAGTTCCCGTTGTGGCTCAGTGGTTAACGAATCCGACTAGGAACCATGAGGTTGCGGGTTCGATCCCTGGCCTCGCTCAGTGGGTTAAGGATCCGGCGTTGCCGTGAGCTGTGGTGTAGGTTGCAGACGCGGCTCGGATCCTGCGTTGCTGTGGCTGCGGCGCAGGCCAGTGGCCACAGCTCCGATTAGACCCCTAGTCTGGGAACCTCCACATGCCGCGGGTGCGGCCATAAAATGACAAAAGGCAAAAAAAAAAAGAAAAGAAAAAAACCTAGCAACATGTGATAAGGAGTCTGAAATTCTTTGAGGAGGAGGTCACAGCAAAGTGGTGAGGGACATGGACTCTGGGCCAGACTCCCTGCAATCAGATTGTGCTTTTACCACCATTACATGACTTTGGTTATGATGCTTAACTGCCGTGTCTTCATTCCTCATTTAAAAAAATAAGGGCAGTAACAATGCCCATGTCATGGAGTTTTGAGGAGGAGTAAGTGAGTTAGTGTAAGCAAAAGGCTTAGACCAGTCCCTGGCACGGAGTAAGGGCTCTATGAATGGTGCCTTTTACTCTTTATATATGTGCTCAGAATTGTGTGCAAGAAGAGCAGAGGACTCTTGAGCTTATCAAAGCTGGCTGGTTGGGGAGGCTTCCATGAGGAAATAGTGTTTAAGCTGCTACCTTACAGACAGAAGGAGTTAGGAGATAAGTGGGAAGCAAGGGGATGGGATGTGGAGAGGACAGGACATGTCTGAGGAACATCTGAGTGGCTTTTGCATGGTACTTGCTGTAAGAGTTAATAGTCAGCGCTTATCTGGAAACTTGTTCCAGGTAGAAGCTGGAAAGCATGGTTGTGTAATAACATTCTAGCCCAGTGATCCTAAAAGCTAGCCAACCATCAGAGACATTGGGGGAGCTTAAAAAACAACAGAATTCTAACCTTCGTCTTAGTCCTCCTGAATCAGATACCTCTGAGAGGTATATTTTTTAAACACCCCAGCTGAGTCTTAGCGAGGAGGCTAATTGGAAAGCATGGCACTGATCCATGCTGTAGTTCTGTTTGAGATGCCAAATGAATAGCTTATTTCTGGGGATATAATGGAAACTACACGTTTGTTTTAATAGAAATATACTCATCTCTTTTTAAAAAACCTCACAGAATGGTTTCAGTGCAGAATTCAGAGAGGAAGGGGTTTCTTTAGATTGAGAACTCATTAGTTTTTTTCCTCAGTTTTATAGTTTGAATTATATTATGGCTTTTATCAATTAATTCTCTTACTTTGTCTTCCTACTTACAGATAAGAACTTGCTATAAACATACTATAATCTTTGCATAAAAATCAGCTGAATGGCAAATTTATGGTTGTTTGAGACCAAAGTTGTAAAATATTTGCTTTCACAAATATTTATTACAAATGGTAGAAGCTTAAATGATCGGCAGTCAAGATGAAGTTTTATGTTTAATTCTGTGACACATACATAGCTAATTATGTCTTTCAACTGCCTAGAGCAGTTTATTTAATATATGAGAATATAGCATTTAAGTTTTTCCAAGAATTTAGTCACCTTCAAAGTTGTGTGATATTTGCAAATCTAGAACTAAACTTATCATTAGCTAAGTTAAGACAGACCAAAAAGTGGAAAGTTTTTAGAGATTTAGATCTTCCTTAGCAGAGTTCTCCAGGGACTTTGATTTTATTTAGTTTGTGAAAGTTGTACAGGATTCATGTTTCTAAATTAGATAGACAGGAAGAGTGTTTGGACTCATTACATAAAGACGATTAATGTGAAGTAAAGTTTCTGTGAGTTCCCGTCGTGGCTCAGTGGTTAATGAACCTGACTAGTATCCATGAGGACGTGGGTTCAATCCCTGACCTTGCTCAGTGGGTTAAGGATCTGACATTGCCGTGAGCTGTGGTGTAGGTTACAGACGCAGCTCGGGTCCCACATTGCTGTGGCTGTGGCTGTAGCGTAGGCGGGCAACTGTAGCTCTGCTTTGACCCCAAGCCTGGGAACCTCCATATGCCACGGGTGGAGGGCCCCCCAAAAAAAGACAAAAATGAAGTAAAGTTTCTTTTGAAGCATGAAAACTAAATTATTGCTTTTACAGATTCCATATAATTATGTAATGGTAGCCATGCCTGAATGTGTGGGGTTCCGTAGTTAAAAAAAAAAACCCTCATTTTTACTTTAAGAAAGAAGGTCCTGTAACATCTGATAGGCATCTGGTATTTCAAATAAATTAAATTATTTGGGCCCAATGTGCATCCTTTTGCTACTCGTTTCACTTCACAGTTTCAGACTCAATGTTTCCACTTATTGTCCCTACCAGCTTCCTCTTAGCACTGCAACTTGAATTAGATGCAGTCATAGCCAGCACTTCTCAGTTCATATTATGCACTTAAATTCACTGGTTCTGCTGCCAGTGGCAGGTCTGCAATTGATAAGAGAAGCTGGTAATTCAGGTGGGTCTAGGGCAGTATCACAGGGCCCTGATAAATGTCTGACTAACAATGAAAGGCCAGTTGTCTGGAAAATGCAATTTAAAAAACAATATAAATATGGATGTCCTGGTGTCTAAAAGAACTGAATGAGTCACGCATGGTACCAGTTGGCCAGAAGGCCCCTTTCCTACCTGGGAAATGAAGTGAGGAGGATGAAATGCCGGATGTGTGCAGCACAAGTGGAATTTACAGCTCTTTCAAAGCAATTCTCACTTTTTCTTGCCCTTTAACTGTTATCAGGGGACAACCTAAGTCACAGTCTTTTTAAGAAACATTGCTTGAATATGATGATGAGGAACCAAAATATTGTCCAGGAGAAATTTGAAATAGCCGTCCACCCAGCCTCTGTTGTTAATGTTTTATTGAAGTATGTAACACACATACAGAACAATGCATAATCTTAAGTGTGCAACACAATGGGTTTTTACAGTGAATGCATCTGTGCACCAGCACCCAGACTGAGAAACAGCATTTCCAGAGACCCCCCTCATATCCTAGTTTAGCAAAATGCTGTGGTAGGGACAGAAAATAAAATACTGTGACTGGCCTTGCTTAAACTGGCCCTATAAATTAAAAGAATAACCCTTCAAGATTCAGTCAGCAGTGATTATGGTGCACTTTTCCTCCAGCAGCATTAGGAGGCAAGGCAGTGTAGTTATAGTTCATTCATACAGACTGAGAGCCAGGCAGCCTGGGTTCCATTTCCAGGCCCGGATTCTATTACTTGCTATCTTGGTGAGTTATTTCATCTCCAAGTGCTTTAGTTTCCTCATTTGTAAATTACTACAAAAATGCTTTTTGTATCAGAATTTCTACCTCACTTGTGATGTTTTAAAAAAGTTAATGTATTCATCCCTTGGTATCCAGTGGTGATTTGGACCTTCCCTGGATACCAGAATCCCTTGATGCTCAAGTCCGTTATGTAATTGTTGTCTTTTTTGCATGTAACCTATGCACATCCTCCTGTATAAATCATCCCTAAATTATTTATAATACCTAATACAATGTAAATGCTGTGTAAATGGTTATAAATACAATGTAAATGCTGTGTAAATAGTTGTAAATACAGTGTGAATGCTATGTAAATAGACAGCACACCAAATTAATAGTTATTATTTATAAAATGTTATTATTAATAAGGACAAGAATGACTTCTAATCATAGATATGCTTTGTTATTTTATTTTTTAAGCTTTATCTCATTTCAACTTTATAAGGTAGATTTTTTTTTGTTTTTGTTTTTTATCGAAGTATGGTCAGTGTATAATGTTAGATGTTATAGATATGCGGTATAGTGATTCATAACTTTTAAAGGTTATACAGCATTTATAGTTATTATAAAATATTGGCTAGATTCCCTGTATTGTACACTATGTCCTTATAGCTTATTTTATACCTAATAGTTTATACCTCTTAATCCCCTACCCCTGTATTGCCCTTCCACCCTTCTCTCGCCCCAGTGGTAACCACTAGTTTTTTTCTCTATAACTGTGAGTCTGTATAAGGCAGATACTTTATCATAGGTGAGGAAAATGAGAATCTGGGCCATTGAGTAGCTTGGTTGAACATCAGCAGCTACCCAACAATTGAGCTGGATTAGAGCCAAGCTCTGGAACTCCAAAGTCCCTATTCTTAATCTCTATGTTTCATTACCACCAACAATTTAATTCTTTCTTAAGCAACTGGCAAAGAAATCAGAAAAAAAAATTGTCTAAAATTGTAAATTTTAATTTACAATTAAATGACATATGATTTAGAATTGGGTTGATAGGAAAAATGTGTGCAGGCAACTAAAGGAAACTTTTTAAATTTAGTATTCTTATATACTGTAATATATTCGAGTATCTTCTGTGTGCTGGAGACCATGCTAGTGCTTTATAGAAATTTATTACACTGAATTCTTACACCATTCTGCATGTAGGCATTCTGTTTTCCTTTTAGAAATCAGGAATCAATCTCAGTGATATTATATGACTTCTGCAGGGTCACACACTCAGTGGGATCAAGACAATGACTGCCATCACACTGTAGACCACATTTTTTTCCCCTTAAGCTGAACTAGCTGAACTAGCTTTCTCTAATGACCAGTTATTGTTTGCAATTTACTTTTGATGCAGATACACATAGATTTTGGGTTTTTCATCTAGGCATTTTGTTTACAAAATTACAAAATTAAAGTTTACAAAATTAAAGACAAGCAGTATGTAAAACATTTAATTAAGGGTTAGCTTTGTGCAGCTATGTGGTAGAGTTCGTTTTTTGTGGTATTCAAAGCATAATCTTTAAATTTTCTCAGCTTGTTTTTTTCCAAGGTGAAAGATATTCCTTTGGATGGCCCATTGAAATGTAATAAATGTAAAAGCTAAGATTTGAACATTATCCATTTTGACTTGGTAGACTTTTCACACATTTAAGAGTAAAACTGTTACCATTTGTTTCTTACAGGATAGGCTGGTACAGGATGCTAACTTTATTTATAACAAATGAAGAATTTCAGGGCTTTTTCCTGTCCTGAAGAAACATGCGTTGGATGTATGTGTAGTCACTGCTATGCTTGTCTCAGTGTGCGTCAGGTTTCCCTGCTTTGAGTAGATCTGAAAATATCATGGCGCCTTGTTTTTTGTGTGTGGTTTGTCAGTTTTAGTCATTCTTATGCATTATTACAGCATAAAAACTGTGTATGTGTGTATATATATGATATATAAGTGGCAGTATTCTGATGGTGAAAGTAGTATGTTTTCTCTTGACTGGTCGTCAAGGGTACTGAGCATCTAAGTGATGTGATGGAAAGTGATCACGTCTTCCTCTTTCACCAGGCGATCAGACTCTGAGAATTTGGGATGTGAAGACAACAGGAGTCAGAATTGTGGTTCCAGCACATCAGGCAGAAATTTTGAGTTGTGACTGGTGTAAATACAATGAGGTACCTTATCTGACTCTGTTCTGAGCTGCTGAGCCCTTCCTAATGTTGAAATGTTCTAGATTTTGTTTTATCTTTTTTTTATGTGGACCTTGGTAGTGTTTATGGACCATTAAGTTAAATTCAGTCCCTTTCATTTCTAATTGATGATTGTGAGTGACCTGCATTAGCATTAATTGGATTTAAGTGCACATAAGACAGGCCGAATAAGAAACAGAAATTCTCAAAAGTTCAATAGTGCAACCTTACTTGTTTGTTTGGGAAAACTGCTTTACAATGTATGTAATTTTTTTTCTTTATTGCTCTTAACCCTGCCAATTTCTCTCATCTTTGGCTTTCATTTTTTTGTTTACTTTGCTAGTAAGGCTGCTGAACTATTTGTAACTTGATTTTTAATTTGACAGTCCATCAGTTTTTCTAATTTTCTGTTTCATCTTCCCTTATAAGCCTAACTAAGCTTCATGCTTCTGTAAAATAGCAGTGTCCATTTTTAAGTTTTTGCAAAGGTTCAGTCAAATCATATGAGTGTATGAATTAGAAATAGAAATGGATTAAATATGTGTTATTATGCTGTTTATGTACCTGAAGTGGCCTGCTGACTATGACAAATAAGTATAACATATGCCTGTTTCTTCGCAATTTCAAATTAATGGAAGTTGAGAACATTGTATTGACTGAGTTCTTTAAATAAAAAGAAATAAAATAGATTAAAAGAAAGTTTAGTACATATTCAGTAACAATAGTTGATTTTTATGAGATTTTCAAATGGGCTAATATTGAAGCCCAAAACAGTTGAATTACTTCTGTGGTTAATACGGAATGGGGCTGAGTGTGGATCCAGCTCTTGGTCTCTTGAGCCAAGAACTCTTTGTTCACCTAGAGTTCTAGATAGCAGAATTTGTAAAACCTAACTTAAAAAAAAAAAAGGAATAGACAGGAGTTTTATCAATATTCACATAAACTCTCAGATAGAATTACATATTATACTATGTTACGATATGGCCCATGAGAGTTGGAACCAATGATTGACTGAGATTTAGAAAAACATACAAAAATTTTAATTTGTACCCTTTACGCTTGCAAATTCTGTAAATTAGCAAACATTTTGCCTATTAATACCTGGTAGGAGCCTCAGAACACGCTGAAGAGAAAGGTGGGCTTGCTTGTCAGGTATAATTTTTAGTATCTTATGTTCTTATTAATACTGCTAAAAGGAGATTGGAAAATCTACAGTGCTTTTTGAGACTGCATCTTTTTCTGTTGTGTATAGTGTTCCACCGTACACCTAAACTATATTGAATTCCTTTTCTCTCAGGTCATAACAGTCAGAATAATTTTTGCTTTTTGATGTATATTTTAATTCCTTTCTATAAGGCTGTATAACTTTTCAAAAATGATTCCTGAGTTTAGATTAAATAAGTAACAAAAAATAGATACTATTTCTAGTAGGAAAGCTTGGGTACTGTTTAATTACAAAGATGTCAGTTTACTTTTCCCTGAATTGTTTTCAGAATTTGTTGGTGACGGGGGCAGTTGATTGTAGTTTGAGAGGCTGGGACTTAAGGAATGTACGACAACCAGTATTTGAACTTCTTGGTCACACGTATGCTATTAGGAGAGTGAAAGTAAGTTTTTAATCTTTCTTTTTATATATAGAACAAAAATATAATAAATATATAAATATAATCAATGAGGTAAATATAAAAGGTGTTTAGGGGATGCAGTTACTGATTCTTTTTATGTATGTTTTTGTTATGCAATGAATGATAATGAACTTGAAAGCTAAAATTAGATTAAATTATTGAAATGATTATTGAATGAATTAGAACAGTGTAGTCAAGCAGTATTTAGGATTAAACAGAAGTGCTTTTCTCATTCTGTCATCCCCATTCTCCTGTTCTTTTTAATATTTTTAACTGTAGTAATTTACTTTTAGTATTATATTATTTGTAATTTCCCATTTGCTGGAACGGTCTCTGTTGAAACTCACACAAAGAGATGGTTAATTCTTTCTTTTCCCTAATGTGATCATATGTGTGGATGTTCACAGAAGTTTAGGGTATAGAAAATTTTCCACTTTGTAAACAGCAGAGGTTGAAGTAATTTTTTCTGCTATTCTGCCTCTTCCCCCCCGCCCCAATTTGTCAGGTTATAAGGTGACTTTTTGTTTCCCAGCTTTTATTTAGGTAAATTTTGCTAAGTCACTGTGGAAAACATCTTATTAAGGGACATCTCCCAATTTCATTCTTTGTTTTCTACATTAAGGATAAAAAAGTACCTTTTTTGATGCTTTCATTAAGATAATTATGTTATTCCTATTTGAAAAATTTTAAATTGCAGTTAATATTTTAAATCTTACTGGTTACAACTCAACATAGGAGCCACAGTGCCCTGATTTTTTCTTTAAATGGAACACTGGTTTTAGTAGTCTTCTATATGTATTTCACAGTGCTTCTGAGAATGAAATAGGGTGATGTAGTGAAAGTTCTTTACAAACTATGAAGAACAGTCAAACGTAATTGTGTATGTGTATATACTATTAAAGTACTGGGAAGAAAAGCACTGAAGAAATAAAATTGCAATGAGTAGCCTATTAAAACATGTTAATTACTTGTATATTACTTGTCTTTAAATTTGCGGTTTTTGACCTTGATATCATTTTCATTATGTCATATACAAATAACATAAAAATTATTAAAATTTTTAACGTGTTTATTCTATGCTTGTGCTAATAGCAATGATATATATTCACAAAACTGGTAAATTAGGTAATTATGTATATGTGTTATTACATACTTAAATCCTTTATATTAGTAGGAATTATTTTTGGAGCGCCAACATGAAATTGTATTTAATTTTTCCAGAATAACAACATTTTAGGAATACTTAAATCTAAATAAGCTTTAAAAAGCTTGAGAGGAGTTCCTGTCATGGCGCAGTGGAAAGGAATCCGACTAGGAACCATGAGATTGCGGGTTCGATCCCTGACCTTGCTCAGTGGGTTAAGGAACCAGCGTTGCCGTGAGCTGTGGTGTAGGTCACAGACGCGGCTTGGATCCCACATTGCTGTGGCTGTGGTGTAGGCCAGCGGCTACAGCTCCGATTGGATCCCTCGCCTGAGAACCTCCATATGCCTCGGGTGTGGCCTTAAAAAGACAAAAAAAGACAAAAAAAAAAAGCTTGAGAGATGATTTCCTTTGAAGAATACAAAAACAACTGTTTTTCCTGTAGTGAATACTTAAAAAGTTAGACGATTTTTGCCTTTAATTAAAGCATAATTTTAAGCGACAGTTCTGACTAAACTTTAATGTATTATAATGTTCATGGGAGTGACCATATGCAGTAGCATATTGTAATTACAGTAAACCTTTTTTTTTGTAGTTTTCACCATTTCATGCTTCCGTGCTGGCTTCTTGCTCCTATGACTTTACTGTAAGGTACAGTGATTTTTGATGTGTTTCATTGTGAAATACAAATACCATTTGCATATTTGCAACTTTTATGAAGGATAATATGTTTATCTAATATAAAAATAATCTGAGCTGGGCACATTAATTTGCCACTGGTTTTAATATCATGTTTTTATGATTTGGCTACATATATGAGTAAATTCTTTGTTATTAAAAGATTAGTTTGCTCTGTTTAAAAACTTTTTTCCCTGACAGTTGTTTCTAGAGTAATATCTTTCTTTGCTATACATGTAATAGCCAATATCTTTTAAATTTGGATTTTGAAAACTGTAAAATTTTATTTCTTCAGGTCTAATTATATATCTTAGGGCTAAAATTGTTATAGATGTATGTTTGTGAATTTATATATATGACTGTGTATGTATATATGTGTGTACGTGTATTTCTGTGTATGAATATGTATGTGTGTGTCTATATTCACACCCCCCAGTTCTAATTCCCACTCCACACAGGGTTCATTCTACTGTTTTTCCTTTTCCAAAATTTTAACTCTTGATTCCATTTTTTTTTTTTGCTTTTTAGGGCCCCACCCTCGGCATATGGAGGTTCCCAGGCTAGGGGTGGAATCAGAGCTGTAGCCGCCAGCTTACTTCACAGCCACAGCAGTGCTAGATCTGAGCCACATCCATGACCTATACCACAGCTCAGGGTAACGTGAGATCCTTAACCCACTGAGCAAGGCCAGGGATAGAACCTGCATCCTCATGGATCCTAGTCAGATTAGTTTCCGCTGCGCCATGATGTGAAATCCTAACTCTTAATTTTTATTATTCATAACACATCTACTTATTTGCTACCCTAGAGTGCTCAGAAGTTAATTTGGGGATCACTGTATATCAGTTCATAGAAATCTTTCTTGTTTTACATAATACTCCATTATGCAAATGTGCTGTAGCTTTTTTCATCTACTCTTCTACATATGGGCATTTAGCTTGTTTCAGAATTTTATAAACAGTGCTACAATGAGTAATAACCTTTTATGTATATATGTTCAC
The DNA here is from genome assembly GCA_004024745.2 of Catagonus wagneri. Taxonomy (NCBI): domain Eukaryota; kingdom Metazoa; phylum Chordata; class Mammalia; order Artiodactyla; family Tayassuidae; genus Catagonus; species Catagonus wagneri. The sequence continues at coordinate 19,793,555 of PVHT020000077.1, read as the reverse complement.
ATCACAAGAGAATTAACAAGTATGTTCATAGAAATGGGGTCCTGGATTAAAAGGTAAATACATATATATATTTATATGTATATATTGTAAATATACATATATGTAAGAATTAACCTGAGTATATTCATAGAAATGGGGTCCTGGATTAAAAGGTAAATATATATAAATATGGTTTTGCTAATATTTCCTTAAGGAATATTATTGGTTTCCATTCAAAGCAGCAGTATTGGAGTGTACCTGTTTCTCTACCACTAAAAATCATTGATTCTTTAGGGGTTTTCAGGTTCAAGATCCTATCATCTACAAACAAAGATAGTTGTACATCTTCAGTTCCAGTTCTGATACCCCTAATTGATTTATCTAGTTGCATTGGCAGTTAGCTCTATTACAATGTTAAATAGTGTAAAGGATGCCCTGATTCTTGTATTAGTCAAAAATGCCTCTAGGGCTTCCCTGTTAAAAGTAAGATTCTGACTTTAAGACAGTGTGTACATTATTTATCATGCTAAGAAAGTATGCATCGACTCTTGTTTTCTTGAGTAGTTTTTTGTTTGTTTTAGAGTCGAGAATGGGTCTTAAGTTTTGTTGAAGGCTTTATCAGCATCTATGGAGATGGTCATGATTTTTCTTTTTGGAGCTATTAATATAATGTGTTATTTTAATGGATGAACCAACCTTGGATTCTGGGACTAAATCCTTGTGTTTTGTGTGTCATTATTTTACTGTGGTGTTGGAGTCTCTCTGCTAATATTTTGTTTAGAGATTTTGCATCAGTGTTCAAAGGTGATACTGACTCTAGGGATTTTTTGTTCTGTTTCTTTAAAAAAAGTTTTGCTTTGTGTATCAATGTTTTACGTGCTTCATAAAAAAGAATTAAGGGGTTTTTCTACATTTTCTAAATAAGCTCTGGAACAATTTGTACAGCCTTGTGGCTATTTGGTTTTTGAAGTTTTGGTAGGTTTCCTCTGTGAAACTATCTGGGCATAGATCTTCCTGTAGAATACTTTCTTGATAACTTTATTTCTTTTGTGGAAATTGGTGTATTTAAACTTTCTATCTAAATGGGATCAGTTTAGGAAATTATCATTTGCTTATAGGTTTTCACATTTATTTATACAGATGCCTATAGTGTCATGACTTAAATTTCTTCTGATTTGATGGTCATTTTGCTCTTGTCATTTTTTGATTTTGTATATTTTTGATTTATAATTTAAGTTATCTAATTGTATGTTTATTTTGTTATTTTTCTTCAGCATACAAGATTTTAATTTATTAATGAGAAACTACTGTTTTTCTATTGCATACCTCATTAATTTCTGCTTTTATCTTTATTTTCTTCTTGGTATTTTATTTTGGCTTACTTTGTTCTTTTTCCAACTTTGGAGCCAGAAATTTACTCATTTTTACTTTCTCATCTTGTTTATGAGGTGTTTAAGGCTATGAACTTTCTTTTAGTTTTTAATTTCAATATTAGCCCATAAATTCATATATATAATGTTTTCATTATCATTTAAAAATTTTGTAACTTGTACTTCATCTTTCTCTCAAGAATTACTTATTAGGAAGTTATTTAATTTCTGTATGAAAATGCCTTTTAATTTTTGAAAATTTATTAATAATTTCCAGTTTTATTGTATTGTGATCAGAGAATACTGTTTTTAGTCATTCTTTTTTTATGGAACATATTGATATCTTTTGGGGGAGGAGAATCTAGCAAATGATCAATTTTTGTGAATGTTACATATGCAGTTGAGAAGAAGGTATATTCTCTATTATCACACTGTACAGTTAAATATAAAACTGAGCCCTACTAATTAATTATATTTTTTTGATTTTCTGTATTTTTTCTGATTTTTGGTCCACTTAATCTGTTTTGTGCTGATAGTGAAATGTTAAAATCTATTATCAGTGGACTTTTTTCTCTGTCTCTCTTAATCTCTTTCAGTTTTGACTTCATAGAAGTAGATGCTGTGTTATCTGGTGCATAGATATTTATAACATCTATTTAGTGAACTGAGACTTTCAGCATCAAAGAGAGTCTTTCTTTGACACAGTTAATTGTATTTTATCTCTTATTAGTATCCTTGCTTACTTTTTAAAATTATGTTTTATCTCTAAGTATCATGCTCCTACTTTCTTATCATTTCCATTTTCCAGATTTATCTTTTCCCATAATTTTATTTTTATTTTTATTTTTGAACCATGTTGTTTTTGGTATGTCTCTCATATAGAGCATATATTTGGGTTTTCCTTGGTGAACTAAATCAAAAATCTTTTTATTATAATTGGAAGTTTGACCTATTCATATTTCTTGATAAAAATATGTTTGGTATCATGTCTGTCATATTATGATTATTATGTGTAATATGTTATGTTTGTTATATCTGTATGTGATGTATTTTTTGCTGTGCTTTGTATTTTTGCTCTTTTATCAAAAAATTTATATTTAGGTAAGTTTTCTTTCTGTTTTAGTGGTTGCCTTTGGTCTTATAGCTTTTATAATGCTTTTATTCCTTTTATTTTGTTTTACTTAAACTTAAAAAAAAAAAAAAACAGTTCACTGATTCCTTATACCCCCTATCCCTTGCCTCTGGCAACCACTAGTCTTTTGTTCTCCGTATCCATGAACTTTTTTGTTTGTTTGTTTTGGTTTTCTAGTCCATCCATGTTGTTGCAAATGGCACAATTTCATTCTTTTGTTATGGCTGAATAATATTCCATTGTATATATATGCCACAGTTTCTTTATCCATTCATCTGTTGATGGATACTGTTATTTCCATATCTTGGCCATTGTAAATAATGCTTCAAGGAACATGAGGATGTATATATCTTTTTGAATTAATGTTTTTGTTTTCTTCAGAAATACTCAGAGGTGGAATTGCTGGATCATATAGTATTCTACTTTTAAATTTTTGAGTAATCTCCTTACTGTTTTCCATAGTGACCGCACCAATTTACATTCCCACCAACAGCATGCAAGTTCCCTTTTCTCTACATCCTTTCTAAGACTTATTATTGGTTTGTGTTCTTTATCAAAATTACTTTGGCTATGCTGGGTCTTTTGTTGTTCCATATAAATTTAAGAATTGTTTGTTCTATTTCTGTGAAAAATGCCATTGGAATGGCCATCATACTGAAAAGGGAACAGCTGAAAGCTTTTCCTCTAAAATCAGGAACAAGACAAAGATGCCCACTCTTGCCACTTTTATTCAACATAATATTGTATGTCCTAGGCAGAGTAATTAGAAAAGGCACCCATATTGGAAAGGAAGAAGTAAAATTGTCACTATTTGCCGATAACACATTAGATCTAGAAAACTCTAAAGACTCCGTAAAAAACTGTTAAAATTGATGAATTCAGTAAAATTGCAGGATACAAAAGCAGTGCAAAAAATTTCTATATACTAATAGTGAACCATCAGAAAGAATTAAGAAAATAATCCCATTTGTAGTTGCATCAAAAAGAATAAATAAATACCTACCCCACGCCGGATCTGTAACCCACTAAGTAAGGCCAGGGATTGAACCCACATCCACATGGATCCTAGTCAGGGTCGTTAACCGCTGAGCCACAAAGGGAACTCCCTGTCTACTTTTCTTTGCTTTAAATTCTTGATTTTAAGGGGGAAGATAAAGACATATATGCAATTTTCCCATACCAAGAAATTCTCCAGTTCTTATCAGTACATTCTAGAAAGTTAACTACATTCTGATACTACGTACCTGAAGATAACATCCGGTCCCACAGGTTAAGAGCTCAGTTCTATGAGAGTGTCCCCACTTCAGATGCCAATTGCAAGCCTAGCTTGTCACCTGTACCTGACTGTCTAGTTTCAAATTGGGGTTCTCGTGAGCTCCTCCTCAGGTTTGATAATTTGCTAGAATAGCTCTTAAAGTTCAGGGAACCATTTACTTATGTTTACCAGTGTGTTATGAAAGATATTATAAAAGAGAAAGATGAGCAGACAGATGAAGAGGTACAGAAGGTGAGGCCTGGAAGGGTTCTGAGTGCAGGAACTTCTGTGCCCATGGAGTTGAGGTGCATCACCCTCCCAGCACTTGGGTATATTCACCAGCCATGCCGCTCATCAGATCTTTTTGCTCAAGAGTTTTTATAGAGCTTAATTTCTGGCTCTTCCTCTTCTCCAGGTGTTCAGTGGTTGGGGCTGAAAATTCCAACCCTCTAATCACAATAGACTATGTAAGAACTCCCTCCTGAATCACCTCATTAGCATAAGCTCAGGCATGCTTCTTATGAATAAGAAAAGACAGTCCTGACATTCAGGAATTTCCAGAGGTTGCAAGAGCTCTGCCAGAAACTGGAGACAGTGGTCAAATAGATTTCATACTATATTACACTGATGTGGGTCAAGCTTTTTTTTTTCTTTCATGTCCCCAAATGCTTGTTTGGAGATATTAATTCAGTTTAGAATGTTATATTAGAGTTTTCTTACCCTTTGCTATTTATTTTTTTGAGATATCCTTTGTCAGATGAATTGTTTGAATTTATGATGTCCATTTTGTTTCTATGTTTTTTTAAGAGATAAAGATTTTCTGTGTTTCTGCAAATCCTTGTACAGGATTGATAGTTTGGGATTGGTACCTTTTAGTTCTCTTTTCCTTTTAAACTATTAATTTCCTAAAATACCTTCTTGTGTTCTATGCACTTTAAAATCTGTACTCTATTCTTTGCTAGGCTTTTTTAGTGTTTTCACTCAGAGGATGGACTTTCTCTTTCTGGTGGTAGCTTTAAATCAGTTTTAGACTTGATCCTAGTTCTTCTCTGTTCTGTTCAGTTTTTCCTAAATTATCCTTGCTGCTTAATAAGACTTTGGTCTGGAACATGGGAGAAGGCTCATTAGGATTCTGATTTTTGGGGTTTTTTTACATATAATTACAAGTTTGGATGTGTGTTGAAGGCCTGAGTTTTATGTAGTTTTATTCTGTATTAGTTTTTGTGAGGATATACAAAGGGGTTTGGGTTTACATGGCCTCATTGCTTCAACTACCCAGAATTCCCCTCTTCTTTACTTCTGAGTCAATATTTGATATGGCAGAAGCTATGTAACTTTGTTTATGTAGAACATACCTCTTTTTTTTTAATTACTTACTGAATTTTATTATAATTACAGGTGTACAAAAATCATCACAACCAAATTTTATAGCATTTCCATCCCAAACCCTCAGTGCATCTCCCCCCACCCCCAACTTGTCTCATTTGGAAACCATAAGTTTTCCAAAATCTTTGAGTCAGTATCTGTGTGGAACGTACTTCTAATAAAATAAATTATGGCAATGGCTTGGGAGAAATTATATGCCCTTAACTTGTTTTTTTTGACTGATCCAATAGAAGCAGGCAGACAAACTGGGAAATATAATCACATTAAGACTTTTAGCTCTCAATTAAAAGGATAGCATAACCAGGTTTTTAAAAAAATAATGTTTATAAAATAGTATGGAGTGATTTTAGAATTTTTTGCGTGGGAGCCAAAAAATGGCAACACAGCAGTCAGGAAGAAATCAGTTATTCACCATCTAACCCAAGCTTTTCTAAACTGCATCTGTGGGAGTTCTCTGACAGCTGAGGTGGGACATTAATTTTGGGACATTTCTTTTTTTTTTTTAAGCCAGTCCTATCAGATTAGGGCCCCACTCTTATGACCTCATTGGGCATCTTAAATCCATGTCACTGTTCTGTTTCTAATTAAAGGGGAAAACCTAGTGATCACTTAATTTTTCTTTTCAGAATTGTCAATATCTTAATCCTATTGTTTACTCCCTGTGCTATCTATATAATTAAGTATTCCCTGAACACTAAGTTGGTAAATGCCCTGCCTTTATTGATGTAGGTTTATCTTAGGAATACTTGTTAAGCCTGGGCTTTGAACGTGAACTGCAGTATTCTAAAATCTTACAGGTATCTAATTATGCTGAGAAGTCATTACACTTTGCGGCTCGGAGTTTTAATATTCTTTCCACTTTTTAAAATTGAAGTATTGTCGATTTATAATATTATATTACTTTTAGGTATATAACATAGTAATTCAGTATTTTTATAGATTTTTTTTCTCTCCACTTTTAAAAATTAGGCTTTGCATTTTTCCTGAATCTTGAGCATGACTGGAGGCTAGGGAATAGATGTTTAGTGCTTCTGGGGAAAGAGATGGCTTAGGTTGTGGTTCTGTGACATATAACAAGATCAAAATTGTCATAGCAGATTTCTAAGCATTTGGAAAAATTGGGATTATAATTAGGTTATATGAGATCTTTAACATAGTTGAAAAAGACATCCAAATAGGCAGTTTTTCTATATAACGTAGAGTTCAGGTAAGGTGGAATCAGAAATATCTGTCCTCACAAGCTTGCGAGGTGATCGCAAGAATTACATAAAAGGACATACTTGAAAACAGTGTGTTAATTCTTTATCTCGATTCCCAATTTCCAACCTTTACTTCTCTTCTCAGGCCACACCTGTTCCCTTCACTTTCAGTGAACGACTGCTCTCTTAAAAAAAAAATGTAGGGTCAAGCACAAGTCTACTGCAAGACTGTAAACTGACCTAAATCTGTACCTCTCCTTTTCTCCCCTGATATTCAGAACCCTTGCACATGCATGCTCTTAATCCCATGGATCTCTGTGCCTTCAGCATGTTATTCCATGAAACTCCCCCTTCTCTCTGTTTTATCATCAGTCTCCAACTCTGCACTGACTTTCTCCTCAGCCTGTAACTTCTTCCTTCATCGTATATTTTCCTTTAACCTCTCCTTCCTAGCCAAGCTTTTAACGTCCCCTTAAACACCATTCACCAGGGCCGTTAAGGCCTTTCCATTGCTAGGGTTCTCTGCTTGGGAGTCTCAGCCATATCCTTTAAATCAGTAAGATGGATCCACATAACTGATTACACAGGGCTAATTACCTTGAAAAAATTTTTATACTTTTGTTTTTGAAATCATTTGGCAGTGAATGGCTCACTTATGATTGATTATGATTTCTTGGCAATTATTATGCTTACTTAGGAATTTTTGTGAAGTAAAAAAAAAAAATCTAGCCTAAAAATTATTTTCAAATGGAATGACATGTTTAATACAAAACTTATCAATTATTAATGTTAATTAAATTATATATACTTAATTAAAATTGACTTAAATTTTCAGCATTTTAATAGACCCTTCAAGGTTACAGTCCTAGGCACTATATGTCCATTTACTCCTAAACCTACAGCTGGCTTTAGTCCCGTGTCTTTACTGAAATTGCTGTGACAAAAGCCACCAGTGACCTCAGAAATACCAGATCCAGTCTACTTGTCAGCACTTGTCATACTGGACCTTGCTGCTGTGTTCCACATTGTTGCTTAAACCTTCCTTCATGAAACTCTGCCCCAGGGGTTCCATGTTCCTTTTTTTGTTTTTCTCATCTTCCCCTGTTGCTTCTTTTTTATCCTGTATCATGGAATATCTTTCTTTCTCAAAGTTAGTAATCTTTGCCTTTTTTTTTTTTTTTTTTTTTGCTTTTTGGGGCTGCATCCGCAGCATATAGAAATTCCCAGGCCAGGGGTAGAACTGGAGCTGCAACTGCCAGCCTATACCACAGCCACAGCAACACCAGATCCGCACTGCATCTGCAACCTACACCACAGCTCACTGCAACCCTGGATCCTTAACCCACTGAGTGGGGCCAGGGATTGAACCCACAACCTCGTGGATACTTGTTGGGTTCGTTACTGCTGAGCCACAGCAGGAATTCCCTGGCTTAGTACTGTTTTTCACATCTCTGTTCTAAGTGGTAAAGCCCATTCCCCTTTTCCAGCTCTGACTTCCCTTGAGAGCTTCAGGCCTGCCTATTCAGCTCTGTGCTGAGTATAGGCAGCTGGGTGTCCAAATAGGCATCTCAGACTGGACTCTGTTTTTTCCCTTCCTCCCTCTGCAAGTCTTTCATTTTATCTACAGTATTTGTCTCAGTTAATGAGAATAGTATCCCTAGTCGAGTCTGAAACCTGGAGTTCCTTTTTTCTATAAAATTGGTAAACATTCTCCCAATATGAAGTAAAGTAAAAAAAAAAAAAAGCTTAAACCAGGAGCTCCCAGGTGGCCCAGCAGTTAAGGATCTACTGTTGCCACTGCTGTGGCTCAAGTTTAGGCCCTGACCTGAGAACTTCCACATCCCACAGGTGCAGGCAAAAAACCCAACCCAAACAAATAAACAAAAAACTTAAACCAAATTGTTTCACTGGCAGTATACAGAAGCAACATCATTTTTCTTCCAGAAATAGGATTTTAATTTTCATATACAGTATAATTACCAAATTATTGTTCTACCCTCGTACTAAATGTAACTAGAGGCTACTAATTGTGTATTACAATGTAGGATTATCAAAGACTTTCTTATGCAAAGAAAAATGAATAGAAAAAGAAAACAAAATCATTTGGAAGACTTTCATTTTTGAATGTATGTTTCATATATATGCATATTTGTAACTCTCAACATAGGTTGAGAATACAGTTTTAATTGTGCTAGTGCATTGTGTGAATTTAGTCTCTCATTACTTGTGTGTGGTGACAACTCATTGGAAAGGTCAGAAAAGGTGCATTTTGTGTAGATTTTTACATCATGTGATATGAGTTAAATTTATCCTCTGAAGAATTTTAAATCTGATTGGATTGATGGTATTTTTAATGCCAGAAAAATCATTTTAACATACAAAAAAATTTTGAGACATAAGACCAGTGGTAACCTGTTTAGTTTTTAGCACTGATAATTATACAGCTATTACTCTAAATTCTGCATGGCTAGTTTTTGTAACAATAAGCTCTTCAAATGTAAGCTTTCATTTATTTGCCAGTTTATATTTTGCTTAGTTTTTTAAAGCTTTTAAAATAGTCTATATGGGAGTTCCCGTCGTGGCTCAGTGGTTAACGAATCCGACTAGGAACCATGAGGTTGCGGGTTCGATCCCTGGTCTCACTCAGTGGGTTAAGATCCGGCATTGCCGTGAGCTGTGGTGTAGGTCACAGACGCGGCTTGGATCCTGCGTGGCTGTGGCTGTGGTGTAGGCCGGCGGCTACAGCTCCTGTTAGACCCCTAGCCTGGGAACCTCCATATGCCGCGGGTGCGGCCCTAGATAAGGCAAAAAGACAAAAAAATAAAAAAAATAAAAAAAAATAGTCTATATGGTAGGTATTATATCAAATGACACTATGATGGGTATTTTAGTATTATAAAATATCAGGTCCAGTGCGCTTTTTTTTTTCTTTTTAGGGCCACACCTGTAACATATAGAAGTTCCCAGACTAGGGGTTGAATTGGAGCTGCAGCTGCTGGCCTACACCTCAGCCACAGCAATGCAGAATGTGACCCACACCACAGATCACAGCAGCACCGGATCCTTAACCCACTGAGCGGGGGTGTGCTCGCTCTGTCCAGCAGACAGTTGACTCAGAGAGATGGACAGGCTGGCTGATGTCACACAGCTGGCAAGTAATAGAACCAGCCTTAACCTAGATCTTCTGTCTCCAAGTCTTTTTATATTACTCAATATTGAAAGCTTCCTGTAAGCCTAGGGCCTTTATGTATTTCCAAGTATGTAAAACTCTTTCCTGTATATTAAACATTACCTCCACTGGCTCTAAATTGCTGAAAAACAATATTCCCTCTAATATCTATAATCATTGCAAGATTGATGTATTCCACGTGAGTCTTGACAATGATAGATACATGAAAGGTTATGTACCATACCTTTTATTTTAACAATTATGGATTTTTTTTTGGAGTTCCCATCATGGCACAGCGGAAATGAATCCAACTGGGAACCATGAGGTTGCAGGTTCGATGCCTGGGCTCACTCAGTGGGTTAAGGATCTGGTGTTGCCGTGAGCTGTACTGTAGGTTGCAGATGTGTCTCAGATCTGATGTTGCTGTGGCTGTGGCGTAGGCCAGCAGCTGTAGCTCCTATTGGACCCCTAGCCTGGGAACCTCCATATGCCACGTGTGCAGCCCTAAAAAGCAAAAAAAAAAAAAAAAAATTTTGGATTTTAAAACTTTTTGAAATTATAGTATATATGTGTGTGTGTGTATATGTGTATGTATATGTATACATACACACCCATATATACAGAAATGTGCACATACATATACACATTTTTATTGAAAAAATTTGGAAAGATGTAACCACAATTTTAAGAATACTACTGGTGGAAAGAATTTCAGACGTCCTTAGCATAAGTTTTTTTAGTTTTTTTAATTGAGATATAACTTAGGAACACAATCTTAAATCTATCTTAGCAAAATTCTAACCTTCCCTGACCATGCTGTTGCTCTGTCACTTACTGAGCTGTTCTGTGTAGTGAGGAACTGTCCAGAGGAACTGTGGCCCCAGAAAGTTTTATGTTAATGCTGTTTTTTTCTTTTACTTTCTGTTTTTCCCATGAGTCTTCATCTCTGACTGTCATGTTATTCTTTAATCTACTCGCTTAAGAAAATTCAAAGACTTAATGGAGTTCCTGTTGTGTTGCAGTGGAAATGAATCTGACTAGTATCCATGAGGACGTGGGTTCGGTCCCTGGACTCGCTTCGGTGGGTCAGGGGCCCAGCATTGCCGTGATCTGTGGGGCAGGTCGCAGACACAGCTCAGATCCCACGTTGCTGTGGATGTGGCATAGACCAGCAACTATAGCTCTGATTCAACCTCTAGCCTAGGAACCTCCATATGCGGGTGTGGCCCTAAAAAGAAAAAAGAAAAAAAGAAAAGAAAATTCACAGACTTTAAAAGAGTCATTTATTACATACACACCCTTTTCTGTATTTTTTGATTCTCTTTTTGGTATGTTTCTTCCAAAAGTCAGATTCCTAAATAAGTGCAGGCTTACTATAGTAAATATATATGAAATAATCTGTCTTTAAGTGAACTATATTGCCATGTTGTTAAAATATATTTGAGTCCCAAATGGGATATCTTTCTGAAAAAAACAAACCAATATTATTTAACTCTAAGGCTATATATATGTAACTCTGAGGTTTTATTGGGAGAGATTAGAGTAGGCAATATAGGACTAAGACTTTGTAACTATTTTGTTCAGAAAGGATATTTAACTGGAAGAAATAATAGAATTGCTCACTTTTTCTGAATCTCTGCTCATAAATTACAATTCAATGAAATTCGAAGTTAATAAGGAAGAGAGAGAAAAGTAAAAAGTGGGCCAAGAGGTTTTCTAAAATCAGTCCTGTCCCTCCCATGCCTTGCTCTAAAGACATACAGGAAAGTTGTCTGGATTAGAAATCCATGTGTGCCGGAGTGAGCATAGGGACCTTTGAGTCAGTTAGACTTGAGGTGAAAGACCAGCTCCTCCATTTACTAGCTGTGAAATACAAGAAATGACAACTGCCTTTCAGAGGTATTCAGAGGATTAAATGAAAGTATCTGTAAATACTCTTAGTGCATAATAAGTACTCAAAGAAATAGATATTTTACATCAGACTATCAATACTAATAATAACTTTTCTATTTTAAAATTTAAGTACAGTGAAGAGAGTTAAGGTATTCATCATTCATCTTACCTAGCATTGCTTTAATAAGATAATTATGTTGCTTTGTGAATGGTGAGGTAGGGAAGAGTACCTGGTGAGTGTGGTGCATCCTGAACTAGTACAGTGAGTACATTGTACAGGTTGTGAAGGGGTCATTTTAATCAAGTCCATAATCACGTGATCACTTTATTTCAACCTGTCTTTTCCTCTAAATTATTATATATTATCTATATATTTGTAACAATTGTTTCTTTGGGAGGCTGCAGGCTGTAAGAGATATAGAGAGTTTAAGATCCTTAATTTGCCATTATTATCTATTGTTATGTTTAGTCTCTTATTAAGTTACTTAACCTCAGTTTCCTCAGTCATAAAATGCCTTGTTATGAGATTTCAATATCAGAATATACAAGGCTGTGTACATAATGCTGGGCCCATGTCAGGCACTCAGTAAATTTCAGGCTCCTCTTTTTCATTCACAAATATATTCTTCAAATTCTGTATTCAGTACTGTATCACTGTAAATGTACGCTCTCATATTTCTGATCAAAATTGGTAACAACAAGCAGAAGCACAAAAAGACACTCAAGGCATGATGTCTCCAGTTTATTTTTAGATGTTCAGCAGATATTTTATATGCGAAAATGTAGGGAGAGAAAGATAAGGCAACTGTGGCAATATTTTAACACTTGGTGAATCTAGATGAGGGATATGTGGATGTTCCGTACATTATTCTTTGAATTTTTCTGTGGGTTCATAATTTTCAAAATAAAAACATTTGAGAGAAAAATAAGCTGTATTTGCTTATGTAAAATAATATGCTGAAAATGTTTCTTACTATTAATACCTTTTCTAATCAATGTGATATTTAATTGTAAAATAAGATAAATATATTATGTTGCATGAGCATGAAAATGGCCTTTAGTTGGATTGTAGTAAATTTAGAAGCCTAACAAAGCAGCAGATACAGAAATACCTTTTATCTTTGTCACATTTACTCTGTGGGATTTGCCTTTATACAGTAAGTGTCTTAACTTTAGTGTGGTTGATGGGCTTTTTTTGATCCTTATGTTTATTAGCACAGAGATTTCCACGAGCAGATACTTCTCTTTCTTCCCCTTCCCCATAAAAAAAGGTCAGCCAGAGTAAATATATAGTATAGCTGAATATGTACTCTGTCTCACAAACCTTTCATTTCAACTTTACCTAGTCCCCCTTACTCACAAAAAAGGTCAGCCAAAGTAAATAGATAAGAAATGTGGCTGAATGTGAGCAGCTTCAGATGATCGTTTTACTTCATCTTTTAAGACAGTTGCTTTTTTTTTTCTGTGTTTATTTTTTTAGTTTTTTAAATAATGATTCTTATTTTTTCCATTATAGCTGATTTACAGTGTTCTGTCAATTTTCTGCTGCACAGCATGCATACGTTCTTTTTTCTCACGTTATCATGCTCCATCACAAGTGACCAGACATAGTTCCCAGTGCTGTACAGCAGGATCCCATTGACTATCCATTTCAAAGGCTATTAACCCCAAATCCCCAGTCCCTCCCACTCCCTTCCCCTCCCTCTTGGCCACCACAAATCTGTTCTCCATGTCCATGATTTTCTCTCCTGTAGAAAGGTTCATTTGTGCCCTCTATTAGATTCCAGATGTAAGTGAAATCATATGGTATTTGTCTTTCTCTTTCTTACTTCACTTAGTATGAGAGTCTCTAGTTCCATCTATGTTGCTGCAGATTAATGTGGATACTTTTGTCATATGTGAGCAGGGATCTAAGACAGTTGCTTTTAATTCCTCTACAATTGTTCCTCAAACCACAAGAAATTGTGTGGCTAATGATATGATACTGTTAACATTTGTAGGAACTACCGTTGAATTCTTAAAATGATCAGAGTTGGTTAATGTTCTATGCCTTTCAGAGATCTTAGATATAAATGTCTTTATAATTCTACTGTATTTGTTGCTTCATGGTAAAAGTTCACCAGACTTTAGCATGGATATTAGGAAAGCATCTTAATGTAGGCATCTTGGTTTCTTTTTTAATAATGAGAATATTTGCATTCACGCATTTGTTTAATTCTTGCAAGGATATTTTAGTACTGAATATATTTTGTATTAATAAAGCACATTGCCAAATTATGGGGAAAGGCTTGTCTGTTTCATTGTTTTGTCCCCAGCACCCAGGGCTTGGATATACTAAATAATTGTTTATAAATATAAGTGAATTTCAATTATATGAAAATTTATTATATCTTTTGGTCACTCTGACTTTAAAAGCCTGTAAAACAATTGTCTTTAAATATGGTTTTCACTTTAATTATGTTCGAAGTAGTAATTAATAAAACTGAATGTGAGGTGGAAGGTCCTAAGAAGATATTTTTCAAGGAGAAAACTTGCTGTTCTCTTATATTTAAGTCACTACTGACTAGATTGTAAAATTTTACTGTTTAACAAATTTGGAATCTTTTTTTTTTTTTTTTTTTGATCTTTTTAGGGCTACACCAGTGGCATATAGAAGTTCCCAGGCTAAGGGTCAAATTGGAGCTGCAGCTGCTGGCCACAGCCACAGCCACAGACACAGCAATGCTAGATCCAAGCTGTGTCTACAACCTACACTGCAGCTCAGGACAACACTGGATCCTTAACTCACTGAGTGGGGCCAGGGGTCAAACCTTCATCCTTGGATACTAGTCAGGTTAGTGCTGAGCTGTGACGGGAACTCCTGGAATCTTTTATTGGTGTGCTAATTGTTAATTAAAGTTACAGAAAGATATTTTTATTTTTTATTACATATTAATTGTAATATGCATTTTATTGTTGAATACTCTTTAAGCTTTATATACTTACTGGTTAAGATATTATATGAACCAGTAACTCCCAAGTTTGTTGATATGTCCCCAAAGAGTTTTTCCAGTTGACTTGTTTAAATGAAAAGTTCTTAAGGTAATTATTGTCATACTGGAAAGATCTTTTGGTGAAATGAAGCATAATTTTGCTAGTTAAATGCCAGGTGAAAAGTGAAAATAATTTCCTATAAAATGAAACAGCCACACACTCATTAGAAAGAAACTTGTAAGACTTTGGATTTTAAATACCTTGATTTATAACTGCAGAATATTTTTAGGATTATTTAGTACTAACATTTTTCTTTAAGAAAGACACAAAATCTGTGCCTAATTCATAACCTAATGCAAGCACATGAAGAAACAGATCTAAGAGGAGTGAGGAATGTTAAGCCTTAGCTTAATGCAGTTGAAGTCACTGCTTTGAACTTTGAATTGTGCTGATTAGTTCTAAGAGGAAATTTATGTGTTTTGTCAGTTAATTTGCATTATAATTTAAAAATTCTGTTGTGCAGTGTCAATAAGGCCACTGAGTGGATTTTGTTGTATATATTTATATTTTCTAATGTAGATGTTGTTTGGCCTCATTTCCATAGTAGGAAGTCAAAAGGTAAAAGCTGAAAATGAAAATAATCAATGAGTTCTGTGAGCATATTATTTAGAAATATAGAATAAAATATCAGAAGAAACAGCTAAAAGAATTTAAAGTGATTGCCTCTGAGGTGAAGGGTTGAGGAGATGCAGCAGGAAGCGCAGCTCTTGTTTGTCATGACCCTTGTAGAAGTCATGGACTCTAATCTCTGCAATTATAGTTTCTAAGAAAAAGGTTATGGAGCAGAGAACCTCACTGTTTTCCTCCCTTAGCGATTTTCACACTTAGTAAGTTTCTTTAAAACAAGGGGTTGCTACCTAAGGGCTGTTAGTAATTTACTCTGTCCCCTAAGAGCTCAGGGATAAATAATTCACCCTTGTTGGTTCTGAAACTCCAATCTAGATTGCGACAACACTAAATACTCTAAAATTGAATTCTTAGAGATTTGACCTAATAGAATGAATTCTATAGAGAATAAAAACCAAAAAATTATTCATCTGTTTTCATCTTAAGCAAAATTCAGCAGCGTCCCTTTTCTTTCTCCACTGTTAGGTCATGTGTGTGCATGCGTGAGTGCACATGTGCATTCATGCACACTCGTGTGTAAAACAAACCATCTTGAGCAAGCCTCAGTTGAACAGGGGAGAATTTCTCAAAATAGGAGCCACTCAGAGCCCAAGGACAGGAGTGCAGCTGGAGCTAAGGAAAGTCCTGATACTGCTTTCCTCCAGTGCCTGCTTCCTCATTCTTCCTCTTCCTGCAGACTGATTTCTTTTTCTGTTTTTCCAGCTTTCACGTCGAGTCACCAGAAAAGAAACAGAATTATTTGGTCTGCCCTGTCTCTGTTTTTCTCTCTCCCACCTTTATTGGTGTCTTCTTCTCCCCGTCACCCCACAACAACTCACACCACAAACGCATCAGTGAGGAACACTCAGGTAAAAATGGTGTGAATACTGAAACCCAGAGCAGGAGATGGAACAATGAAGCCAGCTTTTGCCTCGAAGGGATCGGCTAAATAGGGAAAAACCAAGCTTCAATGTTCTTAACCGCAAAGAGAGGAGCCAGGGAAATCAGAAAAAGTGATATGAATAATTTAAATATAATTTCAGTAAATGAAAATGTCTTATCAAAAACATCAAGCTGAACATAGTAAACTGCAATAAGATAAATAAGTTAAGAAAACCAAAAGCTGAGCAATGTGACTACATGATTGTAATTTGTTTTTTAATTGCTTTATGGCTTTTAAAATAAGTAACAAAAGGAAATATACATGTTTATTACCTCATTCCCATCTTCCAATGGCAACCACTGCTAACCGTTTGGTATATATATACCCTTAGAGAATTTTTCCATCTACCTCCATCAAGTCTCAGTAGGCAAGGCTGAACTTCCCTTCTAAGGAGGAGGAGTTGTTCATGAAGGCAGATCCTTGTCATCTGTGCAGGCATTCCACAACCTGACAACCTGAGTAGGTTCATCCACGAGGCGAGGCCATGAAATAGTTCATGGTGATAGAGCTAATAAATGGCCAGAGGATAGGCAGGTGGCTGCTGTAAGTTCACTGTTCTTCACCGTTTAGGTATGGAGTGAGGTTCTAGAGTAGCCTCATCTGATCCCATTAATCATGCTGCAGTCTGAACTTCTGGGAAATGCTCTCTGCTCCCTGTAGCCGTATTTTGGCACCAGTTACTGCAGAGGTGTACATAGGCTATTATGCTGAGAAACGGATACTATTTCATGAATAGGGAGAGTTCTTAACCATTTTATTTTTTAGTCAGATATTTGTGTGATACTTTATCGCAAAATGATTTCGTGGTCTTTAATTTGTACCAGTAAGCAGGAAACAAACCCAGTAGGTGTTTTTCTTTTTCCCTTCATCTCTTCGCATTGAGGTATGGCATTCTTCAGAGAGTTCTCCCGCATCCCTATGGATCAAAGCCATAAATACTCCCAGAACAAACCTCCCATCAGCTGATGATTTTCTTTAATTTGTCAAAGTACTCTCGGTTTTGTGGTACGTGGTTCCTGGGCTTAATGTTTATTGTAGTGAAGTGGAGTCAGCCCCTCTAAAATACTGATCTAACTGAAGTTTCAATTGAAATGTTATTATGAATTCATTTCTATGAGCTTATAAGTCTAGAAGTTTATCATATTTAATCCTGAAAGTTTGTAAAGATGGTATGGTTTCTGAATTTCTGTGGCCGAGTGTTCTAAAAGACGTCTTTGTTGATCGTTAAGTAATCCTTCAAATTAATCTCATATTCTTCATTTAGTAGTCAATTAATGTTTTTCCCCTTTAAACTTTATTTTTGATATTACCAGTTCCAAAACCAAAAAAAACCCCAAATAACTCTCCAGTCTAATCATGCAAATAAAATAAACATTAGCACTCAATAAATATTTTTGAATTAATGAATGAAAGTTTAGCACTTTACAAAATTGCTTCGATAGTCTATAATTTCTATTTTTTAATCCCCTGCAAAAGTGATACAGATGGTAAAATAATAAGCCCATGATTTCATATGTTCTACTCAGGAAGAATTTACTTCAAAAGGATGGGAATCTCTGAGGTTATGATAAGAGCTGATCGGTTGAATGATACCTCAAATAGGAAGAGACACAAGGTAGATGAGAAGATGCACCAAGTTTCTCAGTTGATTTTACTATAGTCAAGGTTGATAACCACTGCCCTGTTGGCTTTTTCCCTCTCCTCACCTTCTGCCTGAAATCATTATGGTTTCTAACGGGAACTTATCAAATCTGTATCTATTATTTGAGAGGTTCTGCTTTAGATGGTGATTCCCAAACTTAGCTGGTTAAGCATCGGTATTTCCTTGAAAGAGATTATTGGATTTCTTTCAGGTCTACTCAGTTGGAATTTTCAGGAAAAAATTCCTCAGCAAAGCTGAAGAATGTGTGTTTTCTGAATGTCTGATATAATGAGTCATTGGCCCATCATTTGGGAACCACGTCTAGAGGTGTTTTAAAATTATTTTTGAGGTTGGCCTTTGTTATTTTTTTAATCTCATCCTTAATACCCTCACTGAATTTTTTTATTCATTCATTCATGAAACATTCTTTGGGCGTCCATGTGTCAGACACTTTTATAAATGCAGGAGATACAAAGAATAGGATACTATCCCTGAATTCAGGGAAGTTACCTATTAGAAGAAAGTAGATCTGTAAACAAGTAAATGCATGGAAGTATTATAAATCTTAGAAGCCAGAAACACAGGAGTCTTTTTTTTTTTTTTCTTTTTAGGGCTGTACCTGAGGCATATGAAAGTTCTCAGGCTAGGGGTCAAATCAGAGCTACAGCTGCCAGCCTGTGCCATAGCCACAGCAACACAGGATCCAATCCATATCTGCAGCCTACACCACAGCTCACGGCAGTGCTGGATCCTTAACCCCCCCTGAGTGAGGCCAGGGATCGAACCCACATCCTCATAGATACTAGTTGGGCTCGTTTCTCCTGAGCCACAACGGGAGCTCTCGTCCCATGAATTCTTCTGCCTAACTATATCTCTGGTACTTCAGCCTTCCTTCATCATCATTGTTACCACCTAAACCCAAGCTGCTGTTACCTCTTTTTGGACCACTGATCTCCCACACGCGCTCCTGAGCCCTTAAGTCCATTCTTCTCACAGTGGCCAGAGGCCCCTTTAAAGGGCAGAGCTGACCATACTGCATGGGGTCATACAATATGGGAACTCTCTGCACCATCTTGCCAATTTTTCTGTTAGTTTAAAACTATTCTTAAATCTTAAAAGTTTACTTTAAAAATTGTTTTAAAATAAAGCAAAGATGGGTATATAAATTTCCTGCTTAAAACCCTTCTGCGTTTTTTTACTTTTGTTGTTGATGTTTTTAACACTTAAGAGAAACCCCCCGATTTTGTTCATGGCCTACTGATGGCCTTTGTATGTGATTCGGCCCTGTTACTTACCTTGGATCATGCTCTTCCCTTTCCCTTTTCCAGCCTCACGGACCCTCTCTGTCACACAGGGCTCCTTGCTGAGAAGAAAGGGGCACACTGCTTTCTCTGCTCTCCAGCCAGCTAACTCCTCAACCCTCAGATCTCAGCTCACTGTCACTTCCTCAGGATTTCATTCTTATATCATTTCATGTTGTATTTGAGGGCATTTGTCAGTTGCAATTACATTTGTATTTTTAGGAGTTCCCGTCGTGGCTCAGTGGTTAACGAATCCGACTAGGAACCATGAGGTTGCGGGTTTGATCCCTAGACATCGCTCAGTGGGTTAAGGATCTGGTGTTGCCGTGAGCTGTGGTGTAGTTTGCAGACGTGGCTCAGATCCCACATTGCTGTGGCTGTGGCGTAGGCCGGCAGCTGTAGCTCCGATTGGATCTCTAGCCTGGGAACCTCCATATGCTACGGGTGTGGCCCTAAAAGTACAAAAGAAAACAACAACAACAAAAAAAAAGTTGTATTTTTATGATTAAAGAAAAAAAAATGTCAGCCTGTCCAGGTCTTTCTTGCTTCTAGTGCTGGTGCATTGTAGGGCTTATAAATTATTGAATGAATAAGTAACTAAATAATAAGAAAAGCTGTTGTGACATTTTTGCTCATCACTCTAGAGACTGCTAGACCAAACAGTGCAAACAGAGGGAGTTATAATGGTGCAGTTGGCTATTAAAATGTTAAAAACACAAGATGACCACGAGTCACTAATAAAGGATCTAAAATGCTTTCCGATCTCTAAAAAAATTATGAGTAGTGTGAAAACAAACAAAAACCTCACGATTAATAATTCTAAGTAATAACTAGTTAAAATTAATGTACGTTTAAGGCACTGAAAAGTTGCCAATAACTAACTCTTAAGTTGAGAACAGGAAAGGAAAAGGAAGAACTTTGAAAAATATTTTAAACCTTCTGCTGAATTCATCTGTAGGCTAAATTTCAAAAGTGCTAGTATAGAGATTTCAGAATTGCATTTTAATAAAGTCAAAGTAATTTCAGCTTAATTTTTGAAATGTTTTGATGTTTTATTTGATACAGTGTTACATACTTGCTTTTGTTCAAGAATTGTGGAATCAGAAGGCAAAATGGAACTCAACCAAGACATCATGCTATGATGACTTTTTCTCTTTCCATCTCCAATTTAAATGAAAAATGCTCCTCCAGTTCTGTAATATTTTTAATCGTTGGAGGCCTGTCCAGTATATTTACTTCCCATGAGAGAGCTTAAATAGTCAGTGATTTCATCAGCAAAGAGACAAAAAGGCACCAAGTAGTATATGTGCTGGACCGAAACAAACATTTCACTTAAAAATAATATGCCTTATTTGACCACTTAATGATATATGTAGCCTGACTTCTTCCAATTAAAAGGAGCCCATTTTACTTGTGTGATAGGCACATGAAGGCCTACAGATACATAGAACTTATGAGACCCTAGAGCCCCAGGGAAGATTGGAGGGAGAGACCTTGCCCACTCCCTTGATTGCAGTCAAGAAAAACCAGAAGAAAGCTCACCTCCTCCTCCTTAGAAGGGAAGTTCAGCCTTGCCTACTGAGACTTGATGGAGGTAGATGGAAAAATTCTCTAAGGGTATATATATACCAAACGGTTGGCAGTGGTTGCCATTGGAAGATGGGAATGAGGTAATAAACATGTATATTTCCTTTTGTTACTTATTTTAAAAGCCATAAAGCAATTAAAAAACAAATCACAATCATGTAGTCACATTGCTCAGCTTTTGGTTTTCTTAACTTGTTTATCTTATTGCAGTTTACTATGTTCAGCTTGATGTTTTTGATAAGACATTTTCATTTACTGAAATTATATTTAAATTATTCATATCACTTTTTCTGATTTCCCTGGCTCCTCTCTTTGTGGTTAAGAACATTGAAGCTTGGTTTTTCCCTATTTAGCCGATCCCTTCGAGGCAAAAGCTGGCTTCATTGTTCCATCTCCTGCTCTGGGTTTCAGTATTCACACCATTTTTACCTGAGTGTTCCTCACTGATGCGTTTGTGGTGTTTATTTTTCTGTATTATGTAGGATTTTGTTTTTTTTCAGTAAGAATGTTGATCTTGGTACCTAGTCAGCCAATCTGCTGGGAATGAATCTCATGATTTTTGCACCACATTAAATATTTTGTATATTATATAATTTCTGTCAGAGCTATGAAATGATATAATAGCCAAGAGCACTTTTATTTCATTCACTAGACTAGCCCCTCCCGTCACCAGATTGTAACCTTGGATTTTTAGCATGCATTTTGTTTGATGAGTTTTTTACAGAATGTAGATAAATACTTGATAGTTTTTCCTATATTAAAATTAGGGTGGGTATGAATCTATGGCGTGGTTTGTGTGGGGCCATGACTGCCCATTAAGCTGTATAGTAGAGCAAATCCAAATTGACTTTCTGAGTAGAAATTCAGCCCTCCTGCATGTGTGATAACTTCCCCTGTTATCACACTTGTTCAAGCTAAAGTTGGATGGTTTCATATGTTTTTATTAGGTAACCTGGTTTCATAAGGCCTACCTGTCTTATCCTCACGCAGCCTTATCGTTTAACTGGCTTAAATTTTAAAAAATAGCAATAAAGACTGCTTTCCTGGAATTTGTCAGGAGGGTAATTTTTTTATTAATCTTAACTTAAAAAGTTCTAAAAGAAGCCAGTTTTTCTGTTTGTCTAAAAAACATTTAATCCCATTCTACTGAAATAAAATCTGAATCCCAAATGAGGACAGAGAGCTGATCCCTAGATTAAACTGACCTTCCCATAGAAAGATTCTGCTAAACCACCCTTTGGGGTGATGCCTCTGCCTCATGAGTAGCAGCCCACAGAACAACGTCTCAGTGTTTCCTTAGGAGACGTTGAGGATGCTCCTTTTCCCCTAAGCATAGGGTTTCTTCTCTGTGAACTTCCGAGGGTGAATTTCCTTCTGAGGTTCCCAAGAGCAGTTTGACTGTAGACCTGTGAATTCAGGGCCTGATTGTATCGCCCCTTCTCCTTTGGCTTGCTGGAAAGTTTAGCGTCTCAAGGTCCTCCCTGTCAAGTGTATACAACTTCATGAATATATTTTTGTTTACCAATCTCATTGCAGGCTTAAAGTTACTTTCCCTTCAATTTATATATTTTTGTGTCATATGGAAATTTTAAAACCATTTTGAATATTTTTGGACCGTAGTAGGTATATACAAAATCATTTGATTATCATTTCAAATAATGCAAATCAATGAATAACTATGTTTCAGAAATGAAATTACACAATTATGCTTACTTTTGCCTACATAAACATTATCAAGCTCTGGAAAATTAGATTTCAGTACAATTTCTTCTCTTGACCCAAAGGAACAAATATGCAAAGACAGCAGAGACCACTATTATGATTTCTCAGAAAGACTACAGCTTGTTCCCTCATTTGTTTGAACAGGCAAATTTTCAAAAGTAAAATCACTTTCCATAAATATTTTGTAGATTTCAGTAATCTGATAAATGAGCTATTTATTCATTGTTTCTCTGGTACCCATGCAATGGGTTATCCATAGCAACAATCCTTTTCAAACTTAATAAGACCAACTCTGTGTTTATTAGGGAAATAATACTACCAGGTTAAGCAAACTAACTGTTAGTTCTGTGTATTTGCTCTCCTTCAAAGAGATCTGCAAAACCTTCAATGTGTTCCATGTTGTAGATCATTAGGGAAGCTGAATTGGGAATGACTCTATGATTCTGAATGTGCCGTTTTTGTACTGTGTTTATAGTCAAATAATAAAGATGATGAGCAAATAAAGCTTTAGAAATAAAGTACTATTTTGTGCATTGAAAATAGGGCCAAATTCTTCTCTGTACAGTAGAAATCAGAGATATATTATGGTAAATATTACCACCCTCAGTCTATAGAGGGTAGATAGAATACTTAATATTGGCCCAGGAAAACACATTTCAGTTTATCTTGACTCTAGAAATTACATTGACTTGGAATCTATAAGAAAGGCTGTGCCTTAAAAAGAAGATTGTGTCAGAATTATAGAGATTTTCGTAAGAGAACAAGTTCTTTTTAAAGACTTTGAATTGCTGTTGAAATGTAAATTAAACCTGCAGTCTTTTCATGTCAGTTGTTGAGAAATGAAGCAGTATTTAAAAACACAAAATGTTAGAGTTCATGTAATCCAATATCCTTATTTTATAGCCACGAATGTTTTTAGAAATTGTGAAAAAAGCTTAGTGTCTCTCATCTCAAATGTCTTTGTACAATAATAAAAAAAAATCCAATTAACTAAAACTTGTTAAGCTTCCATCCTACAAGATATACTAATGGGAATATAATAAACTTACAAGAGCAGAATGATTAATAATTCCATTTTGGTTTTGTCTTTTTATGTACAATAGAATAGAGTCCTTTTTTCCTTTATTAGATTTTGTATATAGATTAGTAGTGGGGCTCTGCATTCATGAATTGGTGGAAACTGTTTTGATAAAAATCTTTGTTAAATATCTGTGTTTTGGTGGTTTTAGTACTTGTTATTTTTTTTTTATATTCACAGATTCTGGAATTTTTCAAAGCCCAACCCTCTTCTTGAAACAGTGGAACATCATACAGAATTTACATGTGGTTTGGACCTAAGTCTTCAGAGTCCTACTCAGGTAATGGTCAATTTCTTCGTATTTTTTTCTACCCATACAGTTTATAAATAGCTCTATGTGCGGCATGTGTTGCTTTTATGAACAAAATTGTTGCCTTTAGGTCAGGGCAAAGTACATTTACTTAACAAAACCTGATCTTATTTTCTGTATAAACTTGAGCATTTGAGCACTTAAAATACTAGGGAAGCAGAGGGATCCAGAAACTTGACATACCTCTGTCCTCTTGAGAGACTGGCTTTGCTGAGAGGAAAAGGCAGCTTCCCCCAAAGTATGGCGCCTGACGTGTAGACCTCGTACACTGGAAAGGATAACAAGGGAATAATGGAATGGGGAAGGACTGTCACAGAGGTTGGTGGGAGTCCAAGATGTGTGGTCTTGGATACAGTCGTCCTGCTAAGCAGTTGAGATGATGGGCAGGTCATTTCCCTCTCAGACTGTAACCCGCGTCTCCACACCCAACTTGGGAGGAGAAGCCTTACATGGGGAACAGAGTAGAGGAGAGTAGCTACTGTTTTCATTAATGAACTTCATGTTGTCCCCCTTTTGTTCTTTTGTGGATTTCAGAGTCAGTATTTTGGATTTTAAATATTTTTCGGGTTTTTCTAAAAGTAGTTTCTATTTTATAAACTGTAAGTTCAGATCAGAAACACTAGGCTATGTTGAGTGATAAGACACTTTATCATACAGACCATGTGAAAACATCAACATTATCAACGAAGTGAAATAGGAATTCCCGTCGTGGCTCCGTGATTAACGAACCCGACTAGTATTCCTGAGGATATGGATTTGATCCCTGGCCTTGTTCGGTGGTTTAAGGATCCGGCATTGCCGTGAGCTGTGGTATAGGTCACAGACACAGCTCAGATCTTGAGTCGCTATGGCTGTGGTGTAGGCCAACAGCTACAGCTCCAATTCGACCCATGGCCTGGGAACCTCCATATGCTGCAGGTGAAGCCCTGAAAAGACATCATCATCATCATCATCATCATAATGTGAGAATTCTCCAGTATGACTCAGAAGTTATGCATTTATGATAAATTTTAGAAGTTGGGCAAAACTCAAATTCCATTTCTCATTACTGCGTTCTTAAATAAATTAATGGGTTTCTTTTCATTAGGAATTTAAAACATAATTTTGAGCTTAAAATGTTCTCATTAGACATTAGAATATTCTCATTAACATTAGAGTAATTGTTTGAAAATGACTTAATAGCGTCTAAGAAGAGAAGGAATTGAAATAGTGATGCATGAAATGGCATTATCTTTAATGTAAATATAATGTGTTTCAAATGAACTCATTCCTTTTCCGAGAAAAACTTTTATTACAGATTTTTTTTAAATAAAATAATTGTACCTGTTTGCTTTCACAATTTAAAATAAATTGTAATTTTCCTACATAAAACAGTTGAAATGTGGCAGTACCAGGAAAAGGACCATAGATGTTTTCCTCCTCATATATTTCTATTAAGCCATCCCTATGATTCCCAGCCTGTGGCCTGAGGCAGTACATGGGCCACCATGACTTCCCCAGTCATGGCAGTTCCCCTCCCAGGTCTTAGGAGCTCCAAACGTTTTCTAAATCCTACACACACTGACCACCTTATTAAAAGGGACTTTGTTTTTAAGAGGATTTATTAATCACATTTTATCCATCTTAATTAAGAATATATTTTATTATAAGGTCATATATTTCTGTTTGTAGTCTGGTGACTGCCACCCATCTCTTCCAGTTAAATAACCAAATTCCATTTGGACTAAGGTAATTGTTATTATGAGCAAATAGAAGTAGAGAAGCAGGCGTCTTGGAGAGCTAAATAAGCAGCATGTTTAATGGCATGACATACAGTTCATCTGTGTTAGAAATCTCCACTGAGTTAATTCATAGTAGGGCAGACTTGGGATAGGAGGGGCCATAGAAATAAGGCCACTGCCTCTCATTCATTTATTCTTACCACTGATATCTTCCTTTGTCACATCTTGTGCTAGGTACTGGGGGGTGGGAATAAAAATAAACATGGGCCCTGCCTTCATAAAGCATTTAGTCCACTAGTGTATCAAATAATCTCACAAATGAATGTAAACGGACAGCTGTGACATGCCTTTGGAGGAAGAGTGCATTGTTCCTCAAGAGCTCATGATCAGGATAGGTATTTGATGTAATTAAGAAATCTCTAAGGAAGTAAGACTCATCTGAGATCTGATGGATGAGTAGATGTTAGCTATATAAAGAGACAGAAGGAACATTTAAACAGGCAAAAGCAAAGGTATGTTATAGACCTGTGATGGGAGGGAGCATGGCTAGTCCTTGAGAATAAAAGAAATTATTTCTTCCTTATTTATGGTATATTTGTCAACATTAGAACTTAAGAAAATATATCTGCTTACTTGTCACATATTTAAGAATTGAGTTTAAGATTATTAAGGAGTTCCCACTGTGGCTCAGTAGGTTACGAACCCAACTGGTATCCATGAGGATGCAGGTTCAGTGCATTAAGGATTCGGCCTTACTGCAAGCTGCAGCATAGGTCGCAGATACAGCTTGGATCTGTCATTGCTGTGGTTGTGGCATTCTTATTGCTATGGATCTGTCGTTGCCAGCAGCTGCAGTTCTTATTTGACATCTAACTTGGGTACATCCATGTGCTGTGGGTGTGGCCCTGAAAAGACAGAAAAAAAAGATTATTAACTAAATTTTAGGTTTCTCTTTATTCTTCAAATATTAATTTTTCTTTATATACTTTTTTCTGTGCATTATGGGTCATACAAATGAAATATTAAAGAGTTTATATTCTTTAATGCATCTTTTATTATTATTATTAATATATTTCCACATAGTGATTTGATACTTATATTGCAAAATGATCACCATGATAAGTCTAGTAACGTTCTGTCCCTATACAAAGTTAGTATAATATTGACCATATTCCTTATGCTGTGCGCTATATACTGATGGCTTATTTATTTTAAAATTGAAAGTTTATACTTCTTAATCCCTTTCACCTATTTTCCCAAACTCCACCTTTTCTCTTTTGGCAGCCACCCGTTTTTCCTCTGTATCTGTGAGTCTGTTTTTATTTTGTTTTGTTTTATTTTTTGGATCCCACATTTAAGTGAGATCATACGGTATTTGTCTTTCTGTATCTGACTTATTCCACTTAATACCCTCTAGATCCATCCACATTGTTACAAGTGACCAGCTTCCTTTTTATGGCTGAGTAATATTCCTGTGTGTGTGTGTGTGTGTGTGTGTGTATGTATGTATGTGTATACACACACTACATCTTCTTTATCCATAGGTGGACACTTAGGTTGCTTCCATATCTTGGCCATTGTAAATAATGCTGTAACAAACATTGGGATGCATATACCTTTTTCAATTAGTGTTTTCAATTTCTTCAGATAAATACCTAGAAGTGAAATTCCTGGATCATATGGTAGTTCTGTTTTTAATTTTTTGAGGAATCTCCTTATTTTTTCCATAGTGCCTGCACCAGTTTGCACTCCAACAACACTGAACAGAGAGTTCCTTTTCTCCACATCCTTTCCCACATTTATTATTTCTTTTCTTTTTGATAATAAGCCATTCTTGCAGTTGTGAGGTGATATCTCATGGTTCTGATTTGTATCTCCCTGATGCTACTGATATTGAGCACTTTTTCATGTATCTGTTGGCCATCTGTATGTCTTCTTTAGGAAAATGTTTATTCACTTCTGCCCAATTTTTAATCAGTTTTTTTTTTTTGCTGTTGTGAATTCTTTATATATTTTGGATATTAACCTCTTATTAGATACATGATTTGCAAATATCTTCTCCCATTCAGTAGGTTATCTTTTTGTTTTGTTGATGACTTCCTTTACTGTCTAGACGCCTTTTGGTTTGACGTAGTCCTGATTGTTTATTTTTGTTTTTGTTGCCTTTGCTTTTGGAGTTGGATCCAAAAAAAATTATTACCAAGACCAGTGTCAAGGAACTTACTGCGTATGTTTTCTTCTAGGAGTTTTAGGGGTTTTACATTCAAATCTTTAATCCATTTAGAGTTAATTTTTGTGTATGGTATAAATTTCATTCTTTTGCATATGGCTGTCCAGTGACTTGTGTTTTTAAAAGATCGTTCTGGCTGTTGTGGGAGGATAGACCATAAGTATGAATAGGAGCTAGGAGGTCATCTTGGAATATCTTGAAGTAATCCGGGCAAAAGAGAGTGGTGACTTAAAATATGAGATGTAGAGATGGAAATTTTGAGATTAAATTGCTGGAAAGTTCATATGGTACAGCTTATCATCTTTAAGATAGTGATTGTAGGATTTGCTGATGGATTGGAACTAGGCTATGAGAAAAACAGGAGAATCAGTGATTATTGCTAAGATTTAGATCTGGAAAATGAGGTGAGCAATTATTTAATTTACTGAAATAGGGGAAGAGAAGACAGTTTCAGAAAGGAACAATCAAGAGTTGTGTTTGAAATGTCTCCTGTTAGACACTCAAATAAGGATAGACAGTTCCATATAGGCAGTTTACCTCAGGGAAGAGTTAAAGCTGGAGATACAGCTTTTGGAGTTTTCAGCATGTAAGTGATTTTTTTGCTTTTTAGGGTTGCATCTGTGGCATATGGAAGTTCCCGGGCTAGGGGTCAAATCAGAGCTATGCCACAGCCATAGCAATGTGGGGTCAGAGCCGTGTCTGCGATCCACACCACTGCTCATGGCACCGCTGGATCCTTAACCCACTGAGCAAGGCCAGGGATCAAACCTGCATCTTCATGGATATTAATCAGATTTATTTCCTCTGCCCCACAATAGGAACTCCAGCATGTATTTTTATTTTTAAAGTTTTGGGGCAGAGTGAAATTATCTAGAGAGAATATGTAGAAGAAGAGGCTGAGAAGAAACTCTGCAAGCCTGAAAGAAGAGAATTCCAGCAAAGGGGACTGAGGAGTGGCCAGTGAGGTAGAAGAAAGACTATGAAAGTATGGTATCTTTGAAGTTCAAAGGAAAAAAAAAGTTCATGAAGGAAGAAATTCTCACGTGTTGCTGGTGAGACTGCAAAATGTTTGCAGTTACTTTGGAAGAGTTTGATAGTTTCTTAAGAAGTTAAATGTAAATTTACCATTATCTCAGCAATTACACTCTTAGATATATACCCAAAAGAAATGAAAATAAATGTCCACACAAAGACTTTCATAGCCAGAAAGTGGGATCAACCCCAATGTCCATCTACTGATGTGTAGATAAACAAAATTTGGTATGTCCACACAGTGCAGTATTATGTAGGAATGAAAAGGAGCCGTTTGAGGGACTTCCTGTTGTGACACAGTGGAAATGAATCTGACTAGTAACCATGAAATTGCGGGTTTGATCTCTGGCTTCCTAAGTGGGTTAAGGATTCGTTGTTGTTGTGAGCTGTGGTGTAGGCTGCAGACGCGGCTCAGATCCTGTGTTGCTATGACTGACATAGGCCGGCACCTGTAGCTCCGATTCAGTCCCTAGCCTGGGAACTTCCACATGCTGCAGTGCTGCACTCAAAAGCGAAAAAAAAAAGGGAACCATTTGATATATGCTGCAACATGGATGAGTCTCTAAAGTATTATGCTAAAGGAAAGAAGCCAGATGTAAAAACTACGTATTGTATAATTTCATTTATACAAAATGACCAGAAAAAGCATATCTATAAGATAGAAATGAGATTAATGGTTATCTGGGGAGAGAATGAGAATGGTAATTGTCTGCAGATGGACACAAAGGATCTTTTGGGAGTGATGGAAATGTTCTAAAATTGGGTTGTGGTTAGTAGTTGAACAGCCTTATAAAGATACTAAAAATCATTGAATTGTACACTTAAAGTGGGTGAATTTTATGCTAACGAATTTGTACTTCACTGAAGCCATTTAAAAGAAAAAGAGGAAATGGATAGGAATTCTGATTTTTCCTAAGAGATTAAAAAAATGGAAAAGCACCAGATAAACTACAAAATCAAAATTTTGTGAACCTCTCAGAGAGCTGAAGTGACAAGGAAAAAAAGTAGCCTGAAATCCAAAGAGAGATAGACCCTTTCTCCGAGGAGTGATGGGACACTAGGACTGTTTTGCTTGTGGCAGAGCACAGAAAGAAGACACAGCTGCTCTACAACAAGGACCTAGTAGAAAAGGTGAACATTTGTGACTAGATGGGAGATTTCAGCAGAGAGGTGAAAGGATAAGAATCAAGTGAAAATAGTAGAAAAAATTTAGCTGTATCATAGAAGCAGTCTTTATACCCATCAGAAGACTCAGCAGTGAACTTAAGTCACTAGAAACTACCAAAGCTTAAAAGGAGAAAACAAGAATGAGGCAAATAAAAGAGAATAGAGCATCCAAGAACTGTGGGACAACATGATATATTCTTACATGTATGTAATTAGAGTCCAGAGGAGAAAGGGAATAGCAATTTAGAGAGAATTTTCCAAAGTAATGACAGCTCTCCAACCACAGGTACAAAAATCCCAGAGAACCCCAAGCAGGATTTAAACAAACAAATGAAACATCAAGGCTAACCCATATTCATACTGCTAGAAAACAAAGATAGAAAATTTTAAAGGTGGACAGAAGAAATGAGAAACATACTCAGATGAATAGAGATAAGAATTACAGCAGAATTATAGTCATAAACCATATAGCCCAGGAGACAATTAAATGTTTTAGAGCAGTAAATGAACAACTGTGAACCCTGAATTCCACACCCAATGAAAATACCTTTTAAGTATAAAGAGGAAATAAGGACATTTCAGACAAAGGAAGGTGAGAGCACATCTGTGCTACAAGAAAAGTTTAAGGGCATTCTGTCCAAAGAAATAAGCCCAGACCAAAACATGACACTCTGGAAAGTGAGAGGAGGAGAGGGAAGGAAGGAAGGAGGGATGGGGGAAGGGAGGAAAGGGAGAGAAGAAAGGAAGGGAGAAGAAGAGAGAAAAGGAAGGAGGGAAGGAAAAGAAGGATAAAAAAAGGTAAATCTCTGGAAATGGCAAAAATGAAGTAAATATACCACTTTTTAACTGAATTTTATCCCTGAGAAATAGCTGCCTAAAACAAAAACAGTATTGTATTTTATATCTTCACATACAGTATATCATGGAGTTTATAGTATAGGCAGAGGTAGAATAGCTGACAATAATAGAACAAGGGAAGAGAGGGAGGAATTAGAAATAATACTTTTGTAAACTCATTGCTACATATGACATGATATAATACTATTCAAAGGCAGATTGTGATAACTTCAAGATGTATGTTATAAACTCTATGATAGCCTCTAAGAAATTTTAGAAAAAGAGCTATCACTAATGAGCCAGTATTTTAGATGATTATAAAGATCAGTTAGTTCAACATAGTAAATCCATAAGAAAACAGTATTCTCGATGGTAAAAGGCAGAAAACTATTCCCCTAAGATCAGGAATAAGACAAAGATGCTCCCTTTCACCACTTCTATTCAACATAGTATTGCAAGTTCTAGCCAGAACAATTAATCAAGAAAAAGAAATAAAAGACAGCTAAATTGGAAAGGAAGAAGTAAAATTACCAGTGTTCTCAGATAATGTGATCTTATGTGTAGAAACCTTTGAATCCAACAATTTCACCAATTATATTAAATGTAAATGGTCTAAACACCCACATTAAAAGTGATAGATATGTGAGAGACTTTGAGAAGACTAGGTCAAAAGTTTGTAACCCTATTGGATTTAGGTTTTGAAGATTTTTTTTTTCTTGATCACATCTTCAGTATGCAGAAGACTTGCCGGGCCAGGGATCAAACCTACGCCACAGCAGAGACCCAAGCCACAACAGTGACAATGCCGGATCCTTAACCTGCTGAGCTTCCAAGGAATTCTTGAAGGAGAGATTTTTAAACTTCAAGTCCAGAGTTCCTGTTGTGGCTCAGCAGGTTAAGAACCTGACATGTAGTTTCTGTGAGGTTGCATGTTCGGTCCCTGGCTTTGCTCAGCAAGTTAAGGATTCAGTGTTGCTACAAGCTGCAGCATAAGTCACATAGGCAGCTCAGATCTGGTGTTGCTGTGCCTGTGGCGTAGGGTGGCAGCTGCAGCTCCAATTCGACCCCCAGCCTGGGAACTTCCGTATGCCATAGGTATGGCCATAAAACACACACACACACACACACACAACCAACTCCGAGTCCTGTATATTTTCACTGATGAATTTATACTATTTTTGTCCTGTAAATTTATCTTTAAAAATTTATCC
This sequence comes from Catagonus wagneri, assembly GCA_004024745.2. Classification (NCBI taxonomy): domain Eukaryota; kingdom Metazoa; phylum Chordata; class Mammalia; order Artiodactyla; family Tayassuidae; genus Catagonus; species Catagonus wagneri. Next base: position 19,761,752 of record PVHT020000077.1, on the reverse strand, counting down.
TTTTTTCCCCTCCATTTTATTTATATTCAGTCTTGGACTTTAAAACTTTCAAACTTAGATCATGATCTTTTTTTTTTGTCTTTTTGCCTTATCTAGGGCCGCACCTGCAGCATATGGAGGTTCCCAGCCTAGGGGTCTAACAGCAGCTGTAGCTGCTGGCCTACACCACAGCCACAGCAATGCAGGATCCGAGCCACCTCTGCAGCCTACACCACAGCTCACGGTAACACCGGATCCTTAACCCACTGAGCAAGGCCAGGGATTGAACCCGCAACCTCATGGTTCCTAGTCAGATTCATTAACCACTGAGCCACGGTGGGAACTCCCTAAGATCATGATCTTAACCAATATTTTTTTTTTAATCTAACATTAACACGTTTTAACTCAAAAATTTGTTTATTTACATTACTAATGTATGATTTTACCAAGAAATATTAAACTCCTTTCTAGGAGAAATAAGAATCAAATTCTTAGTGCATATCCCTATTTTTCTCTCAGTTATTGTATTTGTTATCCATTACTATATAACAATTCCCCCACAACTTAGTGGCTCAAACAACAATTTTTTTTTTCCTCACAATTCTGTGAGTGAGCAGTTTGGGCTGAGCTCAGCCAAGCAGTTCTTCTTTTGGTCTCACCTGGGGTCACTCGTGTGTTTCCAGTGATCTGGTGGTTTAATCAGGACTGAGTGGTCTCACATACATGTGTAGAGTTTAGCACGGGTTGTCTTCTGAGCTATGATCTCCAGATGAGTCCAGGCTTCTTCATCTAGAAGTTGTTGGTTTCCAAGAGGGTAAGAGCTAAAGCTGCAAGGCATCTTCAGGACTAGACTTTGAAGTCACACCGCATTCCTTCTGTGGCCACGCAAGTCACAAACCCAGCTCAGATTCAAAGAGCTCTGCTTCTTGATGGGAATAGCTGCAAAGAATTTGTAGCCATTTAAAATGGTTACCAAGGGGGACAGATGGTGGGGGGATAGAGGTGGACTAGGGATTTGGGATTGGCATATGCACACTGTGGTATATGGAATGACTGGCCAGTGGGGACCTGCTGTATCGTATAGGGAATGCTACCCAATATTCTGTGATAGTGTGTATGAGAAAAGAATCTGAAAAGGAATGGATGTGTGTATATGTGTAACAGAATCACTTTGTTTTACAGCAGAAGCTCTCACAACAATGTAAATCAACTGTATTTCAATAAAATTTTAGAAAATAAAGTAAAATAAAACCTATCACATGAATTTTTTGTTGGTACAGTTGAGAGTTTGTTATTTTTGACATATTATATTTATCCTTTATTTTCACATAAATGTATTCAAATTTACTGATTGCGTGTTAATTTAATTTCACTCTTTGTTCATAGTTTATTCTCTTAGAATCTTTCTTTCACCTCTTAGTACCTTTCCATTTGCTTTCAAAAACTTGTCTCTTGTGATCTTAACAGCTTTGGGACTTTGCTGACGTTACTGTTGGGTGTCCGTGTCTTAATATATTCCCTGTCTTAAAAGAGATTTTCTTGTATTTATAATTTTATATTTCTAATTTTCTTTTTAGCTTCTCCCTTCTTAGAGATCTGAAAAATGAGATCCAAAGACATTCTTGTATTATAGCCTCCTTTCTTTTTGACAGAATGTAAGATCTTGCTTTAAAGGTTTAAAACTTGACCAATAAGTGTCTGGGGTCATTCTTTAAGGATAATTGCTGAAAAATACTCTCCGCCCTCTCTTGTTAACCGGGCTGAAGTTATCTTTCACGTTAGAAAATTTTTCTTTGAATTTCTTTCCTCTGATCATGATTTGTATAGTCCTGGCATTTTCTCTTTTCTCTCTTATCATTATTTCTAAATTGGAAACCTTTTTTTCTCATTTTGGGTTTATGATTCTAGACCTATAATATAGCTATGTGTATAACTGGGATTTTCTGAATTAATATATTTTTAGAATCCCTGACTATGTGCTCTGCAGTATCAACTCTGCTCTTCTGGATGCTCGTATATATTTAGTATTTATAAGCTGGGTACAGGTTTATATATCATTATACATTCCTTTTGGAAGATAGCTATTTCTTTTTTAAATATCTTTTTTTTTTTTTCATTTTGTGCACCCTACTGCATATGGAGCTCCCAAGCCAGGGATCAGATCCAAGCCACAGTCTTGACCTAAGCCAAGGCTGTGGCAATGCTGGATCCTTGACCCACTACCAGACTGGGGATTGAACCTGCATCTCAGCGCTCCCAAGACACTGCCAATCCCAGTCGCACCACAGCAGGAGCTCCTAAATATCTTTTAAAGTAGACATTAGTTCACTCCAAGACACCGTGTCTATGTATTGAATAAATTTGTCTTTTTTTTTCTATGATGAAATTGGGAAATTATATTTAGAAGAAAGAAAAAAGTCTACCCATGGTCTTGCCACTCTGGAGAGAATCTCTCTTATACCATATCAACTTGTTTCTTTTCAGTCCTTTTTAAGGAATTTTTATTTGAAGTGTAACATCCATATTAGAAAATGCACGTATTTTAACTGTGAACCTCAAAAAAGAAGTGACCACACCTGTGTAAACATTTAGGCTTCCTCCCAGATCTTATCGCCTCTCTCCTTCCCAAAGTAAGGACTCTTCCAGTCATTTTGTGTACTCATTTTTCATAGTTGTGATTACACTACATATATGCATTTATCTTCTGGGACTCCCAAATACTTGGCACACATAATCTTTAATAAGTGAACTTCCTAGTCTGCCCATGATTAGGAACATGTGGGTACAATAAAGATTTTTCCTTAAAATGGGGCAGAAGAAATTTTATATATTTTCATTTTGTTTCAGTGGAAGATTCTTAGGTTTAGTTTTGATTTGAACTAGTTCTGTTGGTGTGTTTTTGAAAGTATTTTTGACTTTATTGATGTTTTAGTAAAAAAAATATTATCATGTTATATATACCTGAAACTGATGTTATGTATCAATTCTATCCCAATTTTAAAAGTAAAATAACAAATAAACCACAAAAAAATGAGGGTATCATTAAAAAAGTCAACTCATGGTTGATTCAGATTCCTATTCCCACAATCTTAGATATCAGCTTTAAATGTTGACAGTGGATAAAATATTTTATAATTCTCAGTATAAAGTTGGAAAAATCAGATTTTAGAAGATGACTAGCATTATTGATAGTTAGGATATCTGTATCCTTTTCACCTTTAATCTGAGGTGATATTTTCTGCCTCTGTCACAGACTAGCTTTAGAGTTGAAAAGAACATGTGCCAGAAGCTAAGCATCCAGTTTCCTGAGGCATTATCTATTGTTTCCTCTTTGATGCTTCATAATTGTGTAATTTTTAGCTTAAAATTGTGTAACAACTGGTTGTTTTCCCCCAGCCATAAAACGTTCCCCAGGCCTAGCTCTGGAGGATCTTGGTATTACCCTGTGTCTACTGCCCCGTGCACTCCATGGGCAGTCCTCATAGTGAGAACTTCCATAACTGTTGACATCCTAGCCTCTGCTGCCTCTTGGCTCCCATTCCCAAAACAGTTATTCACTCTCTTACTCATTTTTCTTTCTTTAGACTAGAGAGCATTGCTTCTTTAAAAACAAGCAGAAGTGCTGACTTGACACATGACAGATTGCGTTTTCAAAAAAATTTTGTTTGGGCTCTTGGTCCTACTCAACTTAGCTCTAAAGTCTTTTGTTTTTCTAGCCAGTTCTCCACAATGTCTTTCCTCAGCTTTCTACAGTATCGTTAACACTCTGGGCTTTTGTACTTACCTCCTACCTTATTGTAAAAATAGACAAGAATGAATATCTTCTTCCAGATCTATCACCTCAAAATAGTTATGTTCCATCTCTGTTTTTTCCCCTTTCCGGTGGGTTCCTAATTTTCTCACTGGTGTTTTGTTTTGATTTGTTTTTTAAGATCTTTATTCAGTTTTTTTTTTCTACTTTCAAAACTCACTTGACCCCACTGTCTTACGTCTCTGCCAGTAAATTCAGTTTCTCTTTTATTATTAGTTGTCAAGAATTAGTAGTTTACCTGTTGGTTTTAGTTTCTCAAAGTCATCACTCTCTTTTAAGCCCCTGTATCTCTCTCCCTTTCATTATTCAATTGAAGTTAAGCTCCCAAAGATCACCAGTAAAAGTTCCTAAAAACCAAATTAGCCTTTTCTCAGATTTTTCTGCTTTTAGCTATATAATTTTGATTTTTTAAAGAAAACTCTTCCCTTCTTTATCTCTTTAATGCTAACTGTTCCAACTAGTTGTTCTTTTCTAAATACTTCCATCTCCTTTGCCAGTTACCATCCTTCAAAAGCAGATATTCTCCAATATCCAAGTCTTTGTCCTCTTGTATGCATCTTCTTCTTGAAGCTGTCACTTAATTGTATGCTAGTGATATTTGACCCATTTGTCCAACTGCCTTTATTGTGTGATCTCAGTAGATGTTTTATTACTTCTCTTTCAGTATTCCTAACCCGGTCAATTGATTGCATGATAGGACCAGATTGGAGACCTGGGAAACCATCCTAGTTTTCTGGTTTCTCTTTGTACCCCTAAATTCAGATGAGCACCAAGTTTATGAATTTTTCTTCACCAATATTTCTGAAATGTGGACCGTGTCCCTTTAGCTCCACTGCCTTAGATAAGCATATATTAGTACCTCTGTCATGGATTACTGCAGTCATCTCCTAACTGGTCTCTAACCTCATTCCATCATTCCATTGATTTCTCAGCATTATTTATGGGGAGATGTTCCCATAATGCAAATCTGATCATTAATCCTTGACCTGAAATATATCAATGGCCCCATTAAAGGCAGGACAAGGATGAGATTTACCACCATTACTACTGTTACTGGGGTTCTAAAAATTGAAGCTAATTAGTAATAGAAAACAAAATGGAATATAAATATTTTTAAAAGGTAGAACATTTTATCATTATTTGTACTTTCAAATGTTAAAACCAAAAACATCAACTTTATTTATTTGTTTATTTTTTTAGGGCCGAACCCACAGCATATGGAGGTTCCCATGCTAGGCGTCGAATCAGAGCTGCAGCTGCTGGCCTATGCCACAAGCACAGCAGCACCACATCCGAGCCCTGCCTGTGACCTACACCACAGCTCACAGCAACGCCATATCCTTAACCCACTGAGTAAGGCCAGAGATTGAACCCACATCCTCATGGATACTAGCTGGGTTCGTTAACCACTGAGCCATGACAAGAACTCCAAGAACATCAACTTTAAACAGTAAACAGTAAAAATATAAAAAATATACTAAAGTGAATACTGTATAGAGATCAGTAATCATCAGTTAGAAAACAAAATGGGAAAAATTACTTTTACATGGCAGTAACTATGTGTGTGTATGAATGATAAACAGAGTGGGATTGCTGGGTCATATGGTAGTTCTATGTATAGTTTTCTAAGGTACCTCCATACTGTTTTCCATAGTGGTTGTACCAACTTACATTTCCACCAGCAGTACAGAAGGGTTCCCTTTCTCCACACCTCCTCCAGCATTTGTTGTTTGTGGACTTCCTAATGATGGCCATTTTGACAGGTGTGAGTTGGTACCTCATAGTAGTTTTGATTTGCATTTCTCTAATAATCAGTGATGTTGAGCATTTTTCATGTGCTTGTTGGCATCTGTATGTCTTCTTTGGAGAAATGTCTGTTCAGGTCTTTTGCCCATTTTTCAGTTGGGTTGTTGGAATAAATACCATATGATATCACTTACATCTGGAATCTAATATACTGCACAAATGAACCTTTCCATAGAAAGGAAAATCACGGACTTGTAGAACAGACTTGTGGTTGCCCAGGGGGAGGGGGAGGGAATGGGACAGTCTGGGAGTCTGGGGTTAATAGATGTAGACTGTTGCCTTTGGGGTGGAACAGCAAGGAGATCCTGCTGGTATAGCACCAGGAACAATGTCTAATGACTTGTGATGAATCTATATATGTATGTGTAACTGGGTCACCACGCTGTACAGTTGAAAAATTGACAAAAAACTGTAAACCAGCTATAATGGAAAAGTAAAAATCATTATACAAAAAAAACCCCAGAAAAATAAAAATTTTTAAATGTTCAGGACTCTAGAGAAAGAAAATTATATACCTTCACTAAAGGACCTTTAAAAAAGATGAGAATAAATGAACAGACATAACATGCTATTGCAACAGAATCCTTTTTTTTTTTTTCTTATGGCTGTCGTTTTTTTAGGCCTTTCTCATTTGATAAAAATACTACCTTTACCTTCTAGCAGGTCTTGCTCTTTCTGGAATGCATGACCAACCACTCCTGTGATTGCTTTTTAACTACGCTGAACATTAACTTTCTGCCATACTAGTTTCATACCAGTTTTAATTTACAAATCAGCACAGTTAAATTGTCATCTTCATCACGTCCTCTCAGAAACCTTTCAGGAGGCAGCTCACTACCTCCAGGATAGAGTCTGAACTGTTAATCTTGCTTTCAAGATTCAATATAATCTGTATTGCTTTCTAATTTTATATCTCACCATCCTGTGTAATCTCCATATTACATAGCATTTTTTTTTTGTCATGCCCATGTGTTTTGCCACTCTTTCCCTTGCTTCTGCTTGTGCAAAGTATTTCTTTCCAAGTCCAGGATAAGGTTTTCTTTCTTCTCTCTTTTCCCTTCTTTGCTTCAGTAAATATTTGAGTGCCAGGAGTTTCCCTTGTAGTTCAGTGGGTTAAGAACCCAACTGATATCCATGAGGATGCAGGTTCAATCCTTGGCTTCACTCAGTGGGTTAAGGATCCGGCCTTGCCTGCCACAGTTGTGGTGTAGGTCGCAGATGCAGCTCAGATCTGGCACTGCTGTGGTGGTGGTGTAGGCTGGCAGCTGCAGCTCTGACTCGACCCCTAGCCTGGGAAACTTCCATATGCCACGGGTGAAGCCCTAAAAAAGAAAAAAGATAATTTGAATACTGTCTGTGTGCCAGGAGTTAGTGAATTAATGCGAACTCCCTGATATATATGTACTCGATAAATGTCGAATGAATGAGTGAAAGACCTTTTTTATAGTATATTAGTCAACACTTTTCTTACTTTTATTTAAACTCCATACTGATTAACATAATAAACCAGGTTTTTCTGTGTAGTCACTTCCTTCGGGAAGCTGGTTGAGTAAATGAGACATGTTTTCTTTAGCCCATAATTTAATACACTGCAGCATAATGTCTGGGCTGCGTTTCAGAATTTAGATTTGACTATTTTTGATTTCTTTCATTCTCTTTGTATCCCTCTGCTTATTTCTCTAATTCATTTTTGCTAGAGAGGTCATATGTCACATAGATAATTATAATAGATTGAACAAGTTTCCCAAGGGCAAAAGCCAGTTGTCCACAAAATTGAGAGAAAGGATTATAATGATAAATAGGAAATGGAGAACTTATCAATAAAGTAAATCTCTTAATGGGCCCATAGGAATTCTTTGCTCTATTAACAGCCATATTAAATCATTTGAAATAAGTTATTTTATCAGTGGCATGTGTAAACATTTTAATAAAATGGAGACAATTGATTCTAAGGAATATAAATTTATTTTGTAAATTATACATATATTTAAAGTCTGATATTTTCATTATAATGTTTCCTTTTTCAAAATTTACATTTACAGGATCAATTATTATTGAGGATGTTCTATAACAAGTCTTATTTGATCCATCAATGATAGATTTTTATTAGAAACTCCTTATTGAGTGGATTTGTTTCTTAACATCCTTGAATCTACTGTAAAACGTAGCCCCATACTTTGCACATAGGAAATGGTGAAATATTTGTTTAATACAGTTGCTCTCAAGTATTTCATGATGATGTCTTGATGTATATACAATAACTGTATTCAGAAATTAATAGGCTGTATTGATAGGCAATTTCTATTTAGCTCTTCAAGAATGCCTCATTATGTTTTAAAGAAATGGACATATTAGGGCAGTAGCAATAAATACATATTTCTAATGAGTGTGCCTATTTTAAAACTTAGAAATATCTGCTGTGTTAAACGTAAAATTGAAATCACTAAAAATAGAAATTATATGGATTCTTATTATTTTTCATTACCCTAGAAGATAGCAGCTTTGAAAAATAATAGTGAAAGAGATTGATCCTCTTCAAATTTTACATTAAACAAAGAAATATAAAACATTTTGCTAAACCATTTTCCTGTAATGTTGATAATTTTCATTTTGAGTTTTATTGAAAAGTTTTACGTTTTGATCTCAGATTAAAGGAGATTTAGAGGACATAAGGATGAAATGTACTACAAAGGGGGCTTGCAAGTGAAAAAATAAATTTTCCACTTGAATGTCCTTCGGCAGGAAATGTAGAGCCTGAAGGCTCCTACCCTGTAGTGTCCACCTACACACTCACCGTAAGTGGAGAGGGTCAGACAAAATAGGCCTTGGCAGCCAGCCTCTAAAAATCCCTAGACAGGAATCAAACAGGAGTCAGAAAAAAGCCTCTCTCAAAAGATTAGCAGTTTCATAAGGGGGCTTATAATGCAATTTCGTTGCCTTTCAGCTAAAGCTTTTAGTTCTTCATTTATTCTTTTTTTGTTGTTGAAGTGTAGTTGATTTACACTATTTTGTTAGTTGCAGGTGTATAGCATAGTGGTTCAGTATTGTTGCACATTATATTCCATTATACGTTATTACAAGATAATGGGTATAATTCCCTTTGCTATAGAGTATATCCTTGTTTATCTGTTTTATACATAGTAGTTTGTATCTGTTAATCCCATACTCCAAATTTATCCCTCCTCCCTTCCCTTTCCCCTTTGGTAACCACATGTTTGTTTCTATCCCTGAGACTTTGTTTCTATTTTACATGTACATCCATATGTAGTATTTTTTAGATTCCAAATGTAAGTCATTTCATAATGATATTTGTCTTTCTCTGGTCTTCATTTATTCTTATTTATTCCACTGCCTAGAGCACTTTCCTTATCTCCATTTTGTCCTGGACCCACAAACAATAACAATAACAAAGGCTCTCCAGTTAAGCATACTTCTCCTTTAAGCCACATCTTCTGAAAGCTTCTGTTCTCCTCACATTTGGTTATGGTGAACCCTTCCTTCCACTGGCCCCTATAATTCTTCTGTCATTGTCTGCATCACTCTGTACTGTGTCTGTTTACTTATCCATCTTTCTGCTGGACTCCAGATCTGTAGGGACAGAAACCAGGACCATCTTTTTAACCATCATATCTTCAGCATATTTTGGACACATAAGAGGTGCTCAGTTAATGTTTGTTGAATAGGTGGATGAATATAAGTATATTTGTATATGCGAATATTTTAGGTAGCTTTGTAATGCAGAGGAATATTTGACTAATAGGACATAAAAGAAATCTCCCTGCAAAACCTCTAAATGATATAGGCATGCCTCGGAGATATTGCAGCTTTGGTTCCAGACCACAGCAATAAGGGGAACATCTCAATAAAGTGAATCATACATATATTTTGGCTTCCTGGTGCATATAAAAGTTTTATTTACACTATACTGTAGTCTATTAAGTGTATAAAGCATTATGCCTAAAAAATGTATATGCCTTAATATAAAAAATACTTTATTACTAGAAAATGCTATCACCTGAGCTTTCAGCGCATTGTAATCATTTTGCTGGTGGAGGGTCTTGCCTCACTGTTGATGGCCGTTGATCGGGGTGGTGGTCATGAAGCTTGGGGTGGCTGTGGCAGTTTCTTAAAATAAGGCAAAAATGAAATTTGATTGACTCTTCCTTTCACAAACAATTTCTCGTAGCAGGCAATGCTATTGGATAGCATTTTTACTCAGAATAAAACCTCCTTCAAAATTGAAATCAATCCTTTTAAACCCTACTGTTGCTTTATGAACTAAGCTTATATAATATTCTAAATCCCTTGTGGCCATTTCAACAGTCTTCGCAGCATCTTCAACCAGGAGTAGATGCTATCTAAAGAAACCACTTTTCTTTACTCATTCATAAGAAGCAACGCCTCGTCCATTCAAGTTTTATAATGAAATTGCAACAATTTAGTCACATCTTCAGGCTCTACTTCTATTCTAGTCCTCTTGCAGTTTCTACCACATCTGCTGTTACTTCCTCCACTGAAGTCTTAAACTCCTCAAAATCATCCATGAGGGCTGGAATCAATTTCATCCATGCTACTGTTAATGTTAATATTTTGATCTCTTCCCATGAATCATGAATGTTCCAGGAGGTTTTCAATTGACTTTGACCAGATCTGTCAGAAGAATCACCGTGGCAGCCTTATGAAATGTATTTTTTAAATAATAGTATTTTAAAGTCAAAATTACTCTTTGATCCATGGGCTGTAGAATGGATATTGTGTCAGCAGACATGAAAACATGAGTTTCATTTTACATTTCCATCAGAGCTCTTGGGTGACCAGGTACATTGCTAATGAGCAGTGATATTTTGAAAGCAGTTTTTTTGTGTGTTTGGTTGGTTTCTGTTTTTGTTTTTCTGAGCAGTAGGTCTCAACAGTAGGCTTAAAATATTCAATAAACCATGTGGTAAACAGAAGTGCTGTCACTCAGGCTTTGTTGTTCCATTTGTAGAGTGCAAACGGAGTAGATTTAGCATAGTTTTTAAGGTCCCTAGGGTTTTTGGAATGGTGAATGAGCATTGGCTTCAACTTCAAATCACCAGCTGCATTATACCCAACAAGAGAGTCAGCCTGTTCTTTGAAGCTTTGAAACCAGGTATTGACCTCTCCTCTCTTGCTATGAAAGTCCAAAATGGCATCTTCTTCCAAAAGAAACCACTTTAATAGTCTACACTGAAAATTCATTGTTTAATGTAGCCTCCTTCATTATCTTAGATTTTCTGGATAACTGGCTACAGCTTCTACATCAACACCCTCTGCTTAACCCTCTGCTTCAACTTTTATGCTATGAAGATGGCTTCTTTCCTTAAACCTGTGAACCAACCTCTGATCCTCTGAACTTTTCCTCTGCAGCTTCCTTGCCTCTCTCATTTCTTCTCTGCTGTGGATTAGACTTTGGCTTAAGGGAATGTTGTGACATACCTTGAGAACCAGTGCTGTGAGGATGGGGACCAGCCAGTCAGTCAGCTGTGGCTTAACAAGTCCCCTGGGTGATTCTAACGCAGGCCAAAGCTTGAGAACAAGTGCCCAATAGGAGTGCCTTCAGGAAACTACATGCTTTTGGCTTATCTGAGGGTTGAGATGTTTATTTTAAAAACAGCCATGTGAAGAATGACTTTGTATCTCTTGCAAATCCACTCTTTTGGCATCGGATGATGTTTGTAATGGATGTATATTATGTATTCTCTTATAGTCAGGTGCTAGGAAAAACTTGATCTCCCCTGATGAACTGGTAAGTTTACAGTGATATTTGTAATATAATATCTTATTGTTTGCCTTTTTCACCTTTGTTGCCAGAAGATGTAGATAGAGTTTAATTTCATACCCAGTTTTAGCAATTATTCTTAGCCTCTTTTTTCTAATGTAAATATCTCCCTCCTCTCCCCATTTCATATTTGTTCTTTTAATGAAATGACTTTTCTGTGGCCATGTTAAAGGATAATTTTCAAAATGGCAATCATGGCTCTCATACAAGTATAGCATGAACATATGTCAAAGATTTTATGTAACTCATGAAAGATTTTACAATTAGCTCAAAGGAACCAAAGAACAGACACATATAGGCAATTTCTGAATGTGGAAGTGAATTTACTAATAGGTGCAAAACTGGTTTGGTATCCGTAGGGCAATAACATTCAATGATTAGAATCATTTCTTATGGGACAAGATGCGGCATCAGTTGCACCTCCACAGGACAGGCTTCATTTGCAACTTTAATGGATGAGAATCATTTGATTACTATCAGTTTTCTATAACTTTAGAGTTGTAAAATAATCCAGTCCAAGACAGTGGAAGACAGAGACCCCTATAGAGTCAGGTAACCCAGTGGGGCTGGCCCAAGGACAGTGCCAGCATTCCACTGAGAGAACACCCAACAGTCTTTTTGCAGATTGCAATCCTTCATAGTTTTTCCTGACAGCAAGGTAATGGACGAAGAAGTGAGTCCTCATATAGGAAACAAACGGAGAAAGAGGATCTTCAGTAGATGAGAAAGGAGATATCCTGTTATCTTATTCTCTGTCCTGAGCCTGGCCTTGAAGGAGGCCTATGGCCAGGAGTACATTTCTGGAGATGGAAGGGAAAGATGGCTGTGTCATGGAGAAGCGGGATGGGAGCTGGGAAGGATTCTTTGCTATGTTGGACAAGCTAAAGAATGAGTGGATTTCATCCTGAAAAGTAGATTATTTATTTTTAAGGCATTTACTTTACCTATTTATTTTTTGGTCTTTTCATTAACCCTGATGTTTTAGCAGTCTAAAAGATATCTTTCAGGCTGCCATCAGGTAGCATGGGACATTAAGAAAAAGCCCGGTGTTTACCCTCAGTCATAGAATTAAATGGGAAGTGGTGCCTCCAAGGCCATTTGGGTGGTGATGGTAATTAAAGAGAGGCCCCCCCCCTCAGCCCCCAGGGTACCATGTGGTCACTTTTCCTTATCAGGAAATCTCTACAGTGCCTGCCTTGGAAAATCTGGAGCCTCTTTGTTATCTTAGAAGCTTTTTTCTTTACCTTATTATATTTTTTTAATTGTAAGCTTTTTTAAACTTAATGCACTAGATGGATTTAATTGGTTAATGGAGAGTGTTTGCATTAATTTGAATCAGTCTATTCATAATTCTGTATCATTGCAGCCTTAGGTTCTATTCATATTACCAATTACTTTAGTATAGAGTTAAGAATATTTCCTGATTCAGTGGCACTGACATTTGTTAGTTATTTTAAGTTCGGAATAAGTAAGAAGCTAGACTGAAGAGTGCTGAATAAGGATTTAGATACCCTATATTAGAAGCTAAGTGTTATTTCTCTGATTGTCTTCTCCATAGTAGTTGACCCTTAACATACAGAAAGGCCCAGCACTTGAAAAAAATTTACATAGACGAGATAGGTAAATTCGTATAATGATCTTTGTGTCTCATAACATAAAAACTTACAACTGTAGGATTAGGCAGATAATGAGCGTCAGCTGGCTTTTTGTGAGGCGCTTGTTTTCAGTGGACAGACTCAACAGATTTAGTTTCTGGTTCCGCTCTGCTGCTGTAGTGTAAAGAAATAGTTAATCTCTGTAGACTTAATCTTTAAAATACATTCTTTGAGCTAACCTCTATTATGTCATTGTTATGCTATAGCAAAACACTGTCTGTGCCCTTGAAGAGCTGAAGACACACCTGTCAATAAAAAAGTACAGTTGATGATTGTAGGTGCTGTCAATGGCTTCATAGAGGAGGTAATTCTTAAACAGATTCTTTCAAAAAGAGGTATCGCCTCCAGGCAGAACAAGGCAAGGGACAGAGGGAAGGGGAGGGAGAGAGAATTTATTCAGGGAAGGGATCAGTGAGAGGGGGAGAGCACAGGGGCGTGAACAAGATGCCTGGATTGAGTGAACCTGGTGCAGTGAGAAATGAGGAAGTAGGTAGCAACCCAATCTTGAAGAGTCTGGTTTTTAATACTTAAAAAAGTTTGACCAAAAGGTCTCTAATGCCTCTGTAGCTTGGATTCTGATCTAAGATATTGTTAGTGAATGATAAGGAGTTAATATGTCCTGACTAATCTGAGCAGTTCCTGTGTTCTGTAATGAAGCCAAGTAATTAGATTGACCAAGACTGTGAGTTGTTCCCTTGCATAACCTTCAGCCTTTGCACCCAAGTCTCTTGCTACTTCATCCTTCATGTTACTGTCTGCATTTTTTTCATTTCTTATTTTTTATTGTGGAAAATTTCAAATGTATAAAAAGTAAACAATAAGATAATTTACTTTCATTACCCAGCTTCAGCAGTTATCAGCATTCTTGTTTTTATTATTGTCATTATTATTATTCCTATTTCTAGATGTCATTTACATATGTTGAAATGTATTAATCTTAGAGATAGGTTTTTGACAGATACACCTGTGTAATCTACATCCCATTGCAATACAAAGTATCTGCATCTTCCTGCAAAATTCTCTTTGACCCCTTTCCAGACTCTCCCTAGTCCCACCCCTCCCTCAAACTGAAAAGACAAAACCATTGCCCCGATTTTGTTTTACCTTAGATTAGTTTAGCCTCTTAGAATTTACATGGCAGAATCTCCTGTATGTACTTTTGTATTTCCAGCTTCTTTCACTCCACTTCATTATCTGTGAGATGCATTCATGTTGTTGCACCCTCAGTTTCTTCCACCGTATTGGTTAGCAACATTCTATCAGATGAATTTACTATAATTTGTTATCCATTCTTTGGTCTGTTGGTTGTTCCCAGTTTTGTGCTATTATGAATGAAGTTGCTATATACTACCATGTATATATTTTGTAAAAGTGTTTTCATTTCTTTTGGAAAACTTTCTAGGAGTAGAATCACTTGGTTTACGTGTAACTTTATAAGAAATGGCCAGTTCACTAGAGTGGTTGTCCCAGTAAGGTAGGGGAGTTACAGATGCTCTGCATCCTTGCGAACATTTGATATTGTCTGCCTTTAAGTTTAGCAATTCTCATGAGTATGCAGTGGTATGTCATTGTGGTTTTTATTTGTATTTCCTTGATGTCTAATGACTTTGAACACTTTTTTATGTGCTTATTGGTCATTCATACATGTTTTTTTTTAATCTGTTAATAAAGTCTTTTGCCTGTTTTTTATTTGGGTTGTTCTTTTATTATGGAGTCATAGTAGTTCTTTATGTTTTCTGAATACAGGTTCTTTGACAGATGTGTGTTTTATGAATATTTTTTATTGAGTCTAAGTTATCTGATTTTTATGATTGTAGCTTCCTATGTCTTAAGAAATCTTTACTTAGGAGTTCCCATTGTGGATCAGAGGAAATGAACCCAGCTAGTATCCATGAGGATGTGGGTTCAATCTCTGGCCTCCATGAGCTATGGTGTAGGTTACAGGTGTGACCTGGATCCCGCTCTGGTGTAGGGTTGGCAGCTGCAGCTCCAGTTTGCCCTCTAGCCTGAGAACTTCCAATGCTGCAGGTGCTACCCTAAAAAGCCAAAAAAGGAAGAAAGGAAAGAGGGAGGGAAGGAAGGAAGGAAAGAAGGGAGGGAGAAAGGAAGGAAGGAAGGAAAGGAAAGGAGGAAGAAAGGAAGAGAAAAGAAATCTGTCCTTACCTTCAGATGGAGAATATATTATCCTGTGTTCTAAAAGCTTTATACTTTGCTTTTATATTTAGGTATGTAGTCAGTCCATCTCAGATGAACTTTTTATGGTGTGATGTTGGGGTTGAGTTTTTTTGTTTTTTTTTTCCCCATGTGGACATGCAGTTCTAGTTTAATTTGTTGAAAAGAATTTTCTTTCCCTATTGGATTGTTTTGGTACAATTCATTAAAAAGGATTGTCCAAGTGTGAGCTCTGTGCTATTCCTTTTATCTGCTTGTATATCCTTATACCAATATTATATTTTCTTTCTTTTTTTTTTTTTTTTGCCTTTTGTCATTTTATGGCCGCGGGTTTATGGCTGCACCCGCTGGCATGTGGAGGTTCCCAGGCTAGGGGTCTAATCGGAGCTGTGGCCACTGGCCTGCGCCGCAGCCACAGCAACGCAGGATCCGAGCCGCGTCTGCAACCTACACCACAGCTCACAGCAACGCTGGATCGTTAACCCACTGAGCAAGGGCAGGGATCGAACCCGCAACCTCATGGTTCCTAGTCGGATTCGTTAACCACTGCGCCACGACGGGAACTCCAATATTATATTTTCTTGATTACTATAGTTTTATGTCTTAAGTCAGATAATGTAAGTAGTACATCTTTGCTGTTCTTTTTCAAGTTTCTTTTGGCTG
>PVHT020000077.1:19711816-19744866 GCA_004024745.2 Catagonus wagneri | reverse complement strand
GCAACGCTGGATCGTTAACCCACTGAGCAAGGGCAGGGATCGAACCCGCAACCTCATGGTTCCTAGTCGGATTCGTTAACCACTGCGCCACGACGGGAACTCCAATATTATATTTTCTTGATTACTATAGTTTTATGTCTTAAGTCAGATAATGTAAGTAGTACATCTTTGCTGTTCTTTTTCAAGTTTCTTTTGGCTGTTCTAGGTCCTCTGCATTTCCACATAAACTCGAAAAATCACCTTGCCCATTTTTATTAAAAAGCCTGTGGGGATTATGAGTTATTTATAAGTTATTTGGGGGGGAATTAACTTCTTAAAAATATTGAACCTGTAAGCATGGTATATTTTGAGCCTTCCCTAATTTCTCTCATCAGTGTTTTACTGTGGATGTTTTACATATCTTTTGTTAAATGTATTACTAAGTATTTTATGCTATTGTAAATGAATTTTTAAATATTTTTTCAATTTTTCCTACTAGTATACAGAAATACAGTTGATTTTATACAATAATCTTATACCCCAAGATATTGCTACACTCACCAAATTTTTAACACATAGTTCCTGAGCATCATGAACTGTCTTCCCTTCATGTCTTTATATGACTTTTTAGACTAGAATGTGCTTGTCACCTCTGTCTGCCCCTAAAGAGGGCCAGTGTGGACGCCCTGGCGTTTGTGAACTCTTCTGACACTGCCCCGGGTGGATTTACATAGTCCTTCCTGTGAGAATCTCTATTAGAGCACTTTCCACTTTGGGTTTTGAATGAGACTTTCTTTGAAGGCAAAGTCTGTACTCGATCTCCTTTATTTATCCCTGTAACAGCTAGTATGGTGCCTTGATTCACAGTTTAGGAACTTATCTTTTCAACATTTATCTCGGGACCAATGGGGAATTGTGTAGCCCTGGTGGGAGAGCCTTACAGGCCACTTCAGTCAGTTGGAAGCAACCCTGAAAGTGTGTCTTAAAAAGGGAAAATAGACCTTTTATCAAAAACGTATCCATGTGTTCTTCCTGTTTAAAGATATGTTCACCGGTTCATGATCTAAATGACCTAGGCTTCGGCTGCCACTTTTGAATGTTTGTAGATTTTGTTTCTTCTTACTTCCTTTTTGTTTTCTAGGTGGCTGACTGTGCTTGGGATGAGACAATAAAGATATATGATCCTGTTTGTCTTACCATGCCTGCTTGAGATAAACTGCTCCATTCAGAAACAAAGAATGTTGGCTGAAGAACTGCTTAACAGGAAATGTTATTGCTACCGTAGATTTTATGCTTTTATATACAATTCAGATTTCAAATCTTAAAAATTTATTCTGGAATCAGTTTTGAGGCAGCTGATAAAGACTTTGGTCACTGTTTAAGCTTGGTACAGAAGCCATATTTCTTAAAATTCTAAGGAATAAATGATGTTATGGTGTGTCTTACAGTATCTATTAAAATGTAACCTATTATAAAATGGATTAAAATATGAGCGATCCATAGATTATATTCATAGTGACAAATTTCATTTTTAATTTGTCATTTTTGTTGTAAAATATGATCACTGCTATTGATAAAAATCACAATAAACTGTATTTCTTCTTGATCATTTATGATTCTGTGACACCCCCAGCAAGGTTGCTTTCTCTAATATAGTGTATATGAATGTGAATACAGTACTATATAATATAGATTTATCCGTGGTTCAGTAATAGGGCCCTAATAACCTCTGATTTATTCAGCAGTTATTTATTGAGCATCTACTACGTCCTTGACATACAGAATGACTGAGATTTTCTCAAGATTTGGTATCTGTCATGCTTTAAGAACATGGATGCTGAGAGTTAAGAACTTAGATGTTTTTTATATTTATTCAAAAATTTTTAGATATTATACTCATGATCCTATATTTCTCTCCTCCTATTTATCTACTATCAAATTTTTAAAAAAAATCAGTCACTGGGCAAAATGCCTTAGGTTCTACTAAGGTTTCAAGCAATTATCCTTGAAACTAGGTAATGAAAGCCCTAAGTAATGCTATAAACCCTCCTCGTTACCTCCCTAACTCTTGAAAAATCTCTAGGTGCTGATGGCCTGTAAAAAAAAAAAAAGAAAAAAATAGGTTAAAAGGGAAAAATTAGTAAAGTAGACAACTTTGTGTAACACTTATATTTTATATAATATTAAAATAAAATGTGTTATAAAGGGCAGAAACTATCTTTAAATTTTTAACAAGGTTTTGAGAATTTTTATTATTTTTTATTTTCATTTTTCTTTAACCACACCCATGGCATGCGGAAGTTCCCAGGCCAGGGATCAAACCTGTGCCAGAGCAGTGACCCAAGCCACTACACTGACAATGCCAGATGCTTAACCAGTAGCTCCACAGGAGAACTCCAAGTTTTTGAGAATTTTTAAAGAGCAAAATATACTTGTAGTAATCAGAACAAAAATAAATTAAAATATATGTAAACTGTCTAATTTACATATTTTCTGTTTACTTGTTATGAAAAAAAAATAAAATCAAGACCACAAATAAGAGCAAAAGGAGACATAAAATGGAGCCAAGAGTAGGCTTGCAAATATATGCCTTCAAGACCTAGAAAGTTGCTACTGGAAGCATAAATGGGAAGTCTGGTCAAGTACACAATTCAGTGCCCAAGGCCTGAGGGCAAGGACTTCATCCTACTCCCAGGCTTGGCTCTAGCACTGTGCCTCGCACATAGAAAGTGTTCAATGAATGTTCTTCAAGTGAAGGAATGGTCTCATGGAAAGTGTGAGTCTTTAGTTCTTAGACCAAGCAATGCTACCTGTTTTTAAGAGGCCACCATAAAGAGGACACTGCTTCACATGAATATCTTATAAGGAACAAGGAGCTCACACACATCCTTTACGCTGTCACAATGATGAGACTGGTTCATAGAGCTGGTTTGTGTTGCTTCCCTCTGTAAGAACTATGAACTATCACATCACGTGCAGTTCAGTGAAAGCAGGTTCACAGCCAGTGCTGTCTATATCAGCAGAATTTATCACAGACCTTTCAGAATACCTAACCCAGATCATATTTACAATGAAATGAAATTATTTATTCTCCTTTTAGAATGCAAAAAGATTTTATTAAAATACTCTACCATGTATCATTTGAAACAAATACTTGTGATTTAAAAATTAACTTCTCTCTTGATTTATTTTCCCCGCTATTTGGGGGATGTTAGAGATGTTTAGAACACTAACTTCATAATACTTAACTTAGGTTCTTGGAGTCTCTCAATCTGAAGGAAGATGGGTGAACATTTATTCCATGGGTTCCCTGAACTAGGATTGGCAAACTGGGAGGAAAGGAGCTGGATTCTGTCCTGAAAGAGAATACTTAAGAATTTTGAATTCTTGGTAATTCACAAACCAAGCAACCTCTGGACTTTAAGAGGACAACCAATCATCCTCTAGGTTGGGAAGATCAGAATTTGTCTCCTGGATACTGAGTTTCCTGGGTTTTATCCTGTCTGCATCCCCGAGTTCCTCCTATACCTGCCCTGACAGCACAGCACTGAGGAGTGAATCCAGGAAAGGGGAACTCAGGTCACTGAGCATCTTCTGTGATCTGGGTTCTACGTGAGATGCTTTCTGTATCTTATCCTTCTTAATTTTTAAAATGTCCCTGCAAGGAAGCCCTTCCATTTTCCAGACAAGGAAATGAAGGCTCTCAGGAGTCATAATAGCCAGGAAGTATGGGGCTGGAATTTGAAATCTAATATGACTGGATCCAAACCCATGGTCCTGCCATGTGGCCTGCTTTACCAGGAATAACAGAAATTGGCCCATTGAGAAACAGTAAAGATGTAGGACTCTCTGACGACTGGATCCCTAGTTGTTCCTGAGAGAGCTGACAAAATTGTGTTTCCAAGTCTAAAGAGCTGAGAAGCTGACCCTGAGTCTGGAGTGACCCTACCAGGTGTATCACCTCCGGGGAGACGCAGGCTGAGAACCCACTGTCCCGTCTGTCTTTGACACTTTTTTTTTTAATGGCTGCACTCGTGGCATGTGGACGTTACAGAGCCAGGTATTGAATCCCAGCCACGGCTGCAAACTATACCGCCACTGCAGCAACGCAGGATCCTTTAACCCCCTGCGCCTGGTGGGGATCAAACCTGTCCCCGCCCCCCCCCCACTCCCAGCAACCTGAGCCATTGCAGTCGGATTCTTAAACCACTGCACCACAGCAGGAACTCCTACCTTTGGCATTTTTTAACTGCATGTCTTAGCTATAGTTTGGCTCTTCCAGAAATGAACTCGTTAATTTCTTACTTAACGCACTTCTGCTTGAAAGAGATTATCCACTTACATGTTTCTGACTTCCACACTGACTACTCCCAAATCTCTGCCTTCCCCCGCTTGGGTCTCCCACAAGCTTTGTACTAATTTTCTTCTAACCAGACTGCTCTTGCTCACTAAACAGGCTCATCCGGCACATGGTTTTCATCTGTTGTTAATACTGTCCACCCAGGTGCCTCAAACTAAATGCCATCCTTGTTCCTTTCCTTATTTCTACCTTTCCACTCCAAGACACATCGAATGGGTCACTAAGTCCCAGCCCTTTTACCCTCTAAATACTTCTCCATTCTGTCTGTTCCCCTCAATTCAACCACCGGTGCCCTAGTTCAAGCCATCATTAGCTTTTCTCTGGACCATCACAGCAGCTTCCTAAATGATGTGTCTGTTTCGAGTTCTGTGCCCCTGGAGCCATCCTCCTCTACACAGCTGCCGGAGGCTGATCTGAAATGCAATCTGATTACATCAATTTCAGTGTAAAACCTTTTTCTGCTTATAGGACTGCCTACAGGAAAAAGTTCAAGTTCACTAACCAGGCAGCCAGGTCCTCTGGGACTAGCCCTTGCCTCTCTCTGCAGCATTGCTTCTTTCCAGATTGCCACGAACTTTGTATGGAGCAACAACAGCATGCCCAAACTCCCCATGTACATAATGCAGGTTTTCATTTCTATCTTAGCTCAAGTTAGTCCATGTGCCTGTATTGCCCTGCTCTTGGCTTGGCAAAGACCCATCATTTGAAAGCCACGTGAAATGACTAAAGAAAAAGTTGGACAACACCCAAAAATGAAAAGAGCAAAGCACACTATTAACAAAGCCAAAAGACAGAAGTCATATTGGAAGAAAGTATTTACACCATATGCAATAAATAGTTTAATATCCAGAATTTATAAAAAGCTCTTACAAATCTCTAAGACAACCAAACATAAAGGCTGACAAAAATATCAATGGACAGTTCAGAGAGTAGAAAAACAACTTTTTAATACACTTCAAAAAGATACAACTTAGTGGAGTTCCGTTAGTTATGGCTCAGCGGTAATGAACACAACTAGTATACATAAGGCCTAGGGTTTGATCCCTGGCCTCGCTCAGTGGCTTAAGGATTTGGTGTGGCTGGGAGGTAGGCCTTCGGCTACACCTCCAATTCGACCCCTAACCTGGGAACTTCCATATTCCTAACTAGAGAAGGGAGTTTATACTATAGAACAGTCATTTTAAAAAGGTAGAATTATGTGTGCTTACATGGAAAAACAGACTGCTATTGATATATATAGTATCTATTTCTGAGGAACAAATCACCCAAAACTTGGCTTAAAACACCAAACATTTATTTATCTTACAGTCCCTAAAGGTTCGGAATCCAGGCGTGGCTTAGCAGTTAAGCTGTCACCTGGGTCTTCTTTTCTGTTTGTTTTGGTTTTTAGGGCCACACCCACAGCATATGGAAGTTCCCAGGCTAGGAGTTGAATCAGAGCTGTTGCTGCCAGCCTACGCCACAGCCACAGCAGCACCAGATCCAAGCCGCATCCACGACCTACATACAACACAGCTCACAGCAACGCTGGATCCTTAACTGACTGAGCAAGGCCAGGGGTCGAACCTGCGTCCTCAGGGATGCCAGTCAGATTTGCTAACCGCTGAGCCATGATGGGAACTCCAGACTCTTAACAGTAGCCAACTCTGTGTGGTGGGGCTGGGGGTGGAGAATATTAAAGATAGCATGTTCACTTATTATTTATAAAGTTTGATTTCCTTTTACATATTATAATGAGCATGTGTTACTTTTACAATTAAAATAATGAAATGAGACCATATGTCCTTCTGCAGGAAGCCTTCTCTGATACCCTCCTCAAGCTGATTTATTACCCTCCTCCACCACTCCTGTTTCGGCACAAACACCCACTGTTTCATCAGTGTCATTATGTTGCCTCACCTCCCCCTGTGTCTCCCTAAGGACTTAGGTGGGTGCTCATTTTTGAATCCTCTGTGGCTAACAGACTGCCTGATATAAAATACTTGCTCTGTATGTTTGCCAAATGAATGAATTCAAGGATTTATTTAATGCCATCAAAGTTTTTGTGTAGTTCCCAAGATAATGGAGCTTGAGTATAGACCCTTGATACCAGTAGGTCAACTAGCTTTTTGACCTTCAAATCTACATTCATGTTCGGTTAACCTAGCTAAACATAGTATTCTTATTTTTCCCGTTTTTCTTTTAGGATATTATCTAATAACTGGTGTGGGAGATGGTATTAATTTTTTAAATAATGAAAGACCTAATGAAAAAGAACTATATGCAGTAAAGTGGAGAAAATGTGTTGTTTCATGCCAATGTAGGTTTCAAACATTAAGCTAAATATTCTTGCCTAAATGAGAAGAGTAAGATAGCTGAACCAAACCCAAATCTTTTACCTAATGTTAGTATCATAAATGGAAGCAATTATAATTGCCGGCAGAAAATGAATCATTCCAAAACTAGGTCTGTGCAGACAATTCTTTATATTCATTTAATGTGGCTTAAAGCAACCATCCTTAATTGGAACCGTCCCCAGAAGTAGAAAGGCTATTTACTGATGATGTCTTTTAAAAATTAATTTTCAAAATTTTTACATCTCAGTGTACATAGAATGTATGCTTGTACCACACACACGTACACATAATTTCAACTGTTGCTTCAAATCTCAATGTTTTCTAAAGAAAGAACATCAACATTTGAAATACCAAGTCCCTGCAATAGCCAGTGATGTGTAACCATAGCTTATAGCTGCAAAACGCCCAAGTTTCCAGGGAACTGGAAGGACAGGGTTTCAGTATAATGCTTTCCAGTGTTATTCCTGGAAAGTTGGCACAGTGGGCCATTCTGCAAACACCTTCTTGAGTGCCCACCTGTGGGGGGCAGGGAGGGGGCCCTATCAGACCCTGGGTATACCGGCTGGAGGACTGGTTAAGACCAAGCTCTTTCTCACCGTAGTGAGCTCCCAACACATACGAAGCTGGCCCGGATGGAGGACGGCAGTGATGTTACCACTCCCTGATGCGAACGGTTATTTTCCCGCTGCTGTGGCAATAATAATCGCAGCATCAACATCTGGGCTGGAAGCGTTGTGTTCAGCACAGAGGGGTAAATATGGAGGAGAAAACAGCAGAATTGCTGGAGAAATGGATCGTCTTAGGGCCACGTGGTGGTCAGAAGGTTGGGATCCCGGTGGGGGTGGATGGATAGCAGAAGCGACGGAAAGGAAAGGCAGGCCGCAGCGATTCTGAGCTCTCTTCTCGCTCCCAGGCCCTGGCCAAGTCCATAATTTTTAAGTAGCGCGAAAACGAAACTGCGAATGACTCTTAGCGGTGACGTCGGCTGTGCGACCCCCTCTGTTGCTGCCGAGTTTACTTTGAACGTTATTTTCAGGGAACGACATCCAGATTAAAGGGACACAAGTCTGGCGTGTGCAGAAAATAAGAATTTCATTCTTTTTACTCTTAGCCAAGTAAGTGAATAGTTCAGATGTCCTGTGGGGGGCAGACATTCCCTGGGCTGGGGAGGCAAGAGGCAGAGGTTGTTATGTTCCCCAAAGATGCCCACGACAGTTCCGCGAGGATCCAGAGAAAGCTACACCCAGTCTCTGCTCTGCGTCCGGGGTTCCTGCCCCCGGGGCCACGCCCTCCTTCCCCTATCCCTCCCCTCCTCCCTCCCCGAGCTTCCAGTTGCTCCCGGCTCACCCCTGGAGACCGTGGTCCGGGCGATCTTCCGGAACTGGTAGAGGCTACTCGCTCCGGAGACTTAGTTTCTGCTTTTTTTGCTTATTTCACATCTTCGCCTCAGTTGGAATAGGATTCCCTGCCCCCGCCCCCAGCCTCAGCAACCCCACGAGGCCCGAAGACCCCCGGAACTTCTCCCGGTCCCCAGCCTCAAGTGCAGTCTGAAGTCCCAACCCCGGAGGCGCGCGGACCCGGGAGAGCGTGGTCGGGGACTGGAACAGGCCAGGGAGGCGTCCTGGGACCCTGGGTTCCTTCAGTATGGGGGTTGGCACCTGAGCATCCGGGAGCCCCGCAGCCCGATGGCACCGACGTTTTTCCCTTCCCTGGCCGGCAGCTGAGCAAGGTCCCGCGGCTACGCCGGGAGGCACCTTGGGTGGAAAAGTCACTGCAGCTCGTGGGGAAGGGGGCTGAGGCTAATAAACTGTTGCCGCTAATAAACTGTGCTAGACCCTGGAAAGCTGTTGTTTCTAAAATCTTCAGCTGCGTCGGGGATTCCACCCACTCATCGCCAGCCCCAACCTGCGCCCTGTAGCTCGGAGCCGGGAAGGAGAGACGAGAAGGGGTCGAGCCCCGAGAGCCCGAGTGGGTGTTGTGTGCCCGTGGGGCCCGAGTCCAGTCCCGCTTGTGGCAGCTGCCCGGGCTTCCCAGCTGCAGAGCGTCTTCCCTGACGGTGAAACCGCGCGGGACACAACCCATCGCAGCTCGTCACCTACTTACAAATCGCTGTCGCTAGGATTCCCGCCACTCCTCTCAGACCAGCCCCCCACCCCTGGCACTTTTCGGAGTCCCCCGCCCCCGTCACTGCCTCCCCGGAGCTGTTGGGGCAGTCGGACTCGGAGCCGCGGAACCGCGCGGACGCTTGTCTGGAGCTGCCCTCTGCAGCCGAGCCGGCGCCCCCTGCCCTTGGCCGTGGTGTTGGTTGGGCACCCCCGCCACCATCGCTCCGTTCCTCCCCGCTCTCTTCCCCCCCTCTCCTCCTGCAGGTCTCGGAGCTCCGCCACCGCCGGGTGCGGCGGGGCAGGCGCGATGCAGCACCTGTGCCGGGGCCGCGTGCTGGGCATCACTGTGGCCATCGCGCACGGGGTCTTCTCAGGCTCCCTCAACATCCTGCTCAAGTTCCTCATCAGCCGCTACCAGTTCTCCTTCCTGACCCTGGTGCAGTGCCTGACCAGTTCCACCGCGGCGCTGAGCCTGGAGCTGCTGCGGCGCCTCGGGTTCATCGCGGTGCCCCCGTTTGGCCTGAGCCTGGCACGCTCCTTCGCGGGGGTCACGGTGCTCTCCACGCTGCAGTCCAGCCTCACGCTCTGGTCCCTGCGCGGCCTCAGCCTGCCTATGTACGTGGTCTTCAAGCGCTGCCTGCCCCTGGTCACCATGCTCATCGGCGTCCTGGTGCTCAAGAACGGCGTGCCCTCGCCGGGGGTGCTCGCGGCGGTGCTCATCACCACCTGCGGCGCGGCTCTGGCAGGTGAGCGGGACCCGCGCCCAACCCCCGGCCCACCCTACCCCACCAGGCAGGCGATCATTTAGTGCACCGCCCTCGCTTCCAGATGGGGAGACTGAGGTAGAGAGAGGCAGAGAGCTTTGAACGTTGTCGCTCCGCTCGAAAACGGGACTTAGGAGACCCAACAGAACCTTCCCGGGAGCTCCTGCCTCCTCCTTCAGAGCCCCCCCTCCCCCAAGTAGTCCTGGCTTAGGACCCCCGCCCTGCCTCAATGCGTATCGCCCTTCCCTCTTCGCCCTCCCTCTTCCGCCCTGCCCCTCATTATTCCTTTCATCCTCCAGGAGGGGTGGGAGAGCCGCCTGAGCCTGGAGCTAGAGTCCCCAGACCGAGACGGAAGAAGGGGGCTCTGAACTTCCCCGGGTCACGCGGGGCCCGAGTAGGGAGGGACGGTGGGAGCCAAGCTTGGGCCACGGGGATAGCATGGGGTCTCCGGCGCCGCGCGAGGCAGAGGGGACCGTATTGAGACCAGTGCGGGTCGGGCTTGGAGAACTGAGCGAGACGGGAGCAGATGAAGCAAGAAACCTTCGATCGCGTGTCGAGCGGGAGGCGTTCTTTGCCCGGCACCCAGCCCGCCCAGGGTTAGAAGCCACTAGCTGGAGCCCCCTCTCTCCCGTGGCGCCCCTTGTAAGAGGCAGCGTCCCAGGTGCCTGGGTGACATCCGTGCCAGCTCGGGGAAGCCACGGTGCCTACCCCGAGGGTATCTGCGCTGTCCGGGGGTTTCTGCCTTGGTTAGGGGTAGAAAGGAGACCGGGTGCTCCGGAGATAAGAAAGGGAAGGCTCCTCTCTTACTGCCTCGGACTGGGCATTGACTGAGCTTGGCTCTTCCATTTGAGACGCATGGGTAGAGCTGGGGCGCGAACCCCGTCTACTTTCCAACCCGACGCGTTGCCCCAGTGGATACCCACCCTCGCCAACCCGGTGTCTTCTCTTTTTCCTTCCTGACCGCGTTCCTCTGTCCTTTTGATGCGCTCCAGGAGCCGGTGACCTGACCGGCGACCCTATAGGGTACGTAACTGGCGTGCTGGCGGTGCTGGTGCACGCAGCCTACTTGGTGCTCATCCAGAAGGCGAGCGCTGACACCGAGCACGGGCCGCTCACCGCTCAGTACGTCATCGCGGTCTCCGCCACCCCGCTGCTGGTCATCTGCTCCTTCGCCAGCACCGACTCTATCCACGCCTGGACCT
Organism: Catagonus wagneri; assembly: GCA_004024745.2. Classification (NCBI taxonomy): domain Eukaryota; kingdom Metazoa; phylum Chordata; class Mammalia; order Artiodactyla; family Tayassuidae; genus Catagonus; species Catagonus wagneri. The sequence continues at coordinate 19,734,120 of PVHT020000077.1, read as the reverse complement.
TCCCTGGCTGGAAGGACCCGGCCATGGTGTGCATCTTCGTGGCCTGTATCCTGATCGGCTGCGCCATGAACTTCACCACGCTGCACTGCACCTACATCAACTCGGCGGTGACCACCAGCTTCGTGGGGGTGGTGAAGAGTATCGCCACCATCACGGTGGGTATGGTGGCCTTCAGCGACGTGGAGCCCACCTCTCTATTCATTGCCGGCGTCGTGGTGAACACGCTGGGCTCCATCATATACTGCGTGGCCAAATATTTGGAAACCAGAAAGCAAAGCAACTATGAGGACCTGGAGACGCAGCCCGGGGGAGAGGAGGCGCAGCCAAGCGGAGACCAGCTGCCTTTCGTCATGGAGGAGCTGCCCGCCGAGGGCGGAAGTGGCGGGTCAGGAGGTGGAAAGGCAGCGGGTGGCTCCACTCGGCAGGGTGGGCAAGAGGCGAGGGGTAGCCCCAGAGGAGCACCCCTGGTGGCCAGGAGCTCGCAGGTCCCAGACAGCCCTGAAGAAATGAGCAAGAGGTCACTAAAGGATGCTTACCTGGAAGTGTGGAGGTTAGTTAGGGGAACCAAGTACATGAAGAAGGATTATTTGATAGAAAACGAAGAGTTACCCAGTCCTTGAAAAGGAAATGCATGTATGTATATATGTACACACACTTATTTTATATGTTAGAGAGCACATATTTTAATGAGGGGCCGCCCAATTTTATGCTTTGAAGGGTGGGGGAAGGGAGGCAAAGAAGGAAGCTGAACCACCTGCCAGCAGCAGAATTAGCACCTGCGTGAATTATTTAGTGTGCGTTTACCCGAGGCATCACACAAACAAATGAAGGTGAAGGTGCATAACAAAGTAAGGCAGGGTTTCAGCTGCAGACTCCTGGCGCGTTTTTGTCGTTATAACCGCAGCCAAGTATCTGCATGTACCAAGAGTCCCTGGACCCTCTCCTCCAAGGATGGAGTGTAGAAGTGATGACAGGGCTGAACAAGCTCCAAGATTACACCCAGGGGCACCTTTCTGATGATAGAACTACAGTTTTTATGGCTGGAAAGAGTATATTCTTGAAATGACATATTTAAATCACCGAATGGATGTTTACTGTTTATAGTCATCTGAAACATCATGTTTACTCTGATTTTCCTCACTTTAAAAAATATAAGTGCTCTATTATTCCATTCTATATTGGTAGAAAATGTTCAAGCTATTTTGAAAACATGGGTTCTTAGCTTTAATCATAAAGCTTAAAGTTGGCTTTTAGTAATTGTAAAAAGTATTTGAAAGGTTGTTTTTGTTCATTGCTTTATAATATTTATTACTGACTGCCATCATCTTTTTAAAAAACAATTTTACTGTGTCCAGCGTTCTGTCAAGGAAATGCAATGGCTGACATATAATTCAGTGTTAACTGAAGCCCACGCAGAAGTGAGACCATTCTGTCAAGCTAGGCCTTGCAAGTCACACTGCATATTCCAAACTATTACAAAAAGAGCAACTGCTATATTCACTTTATGATATTTTTCTATCTTAAATTTGTCTAAATAAAATGAGTCTATCTGCTAAAAAGTATATTGCTATAACTTTGTTTTTGACACATTTGTGTTCTGTTGTTGCTGTGTGGCTTGTGTTTGCCTTTCATGTGTGGTGTCTAGTGTCTGGGTTGCAGGGGACACCCCCTCAGGAACGTCCTAAATTAGCATGGCAGTTTGGTTTCAAACAACAACATCAAAAACACTCTCATTTTCCAATCGTGGAAACAGTTATAAAGTAAAATAAAGTCCTGCCCCACGCTGCAGTATGAAAGCCATCAGTGGCTGACTTCAGTTAACGTGGCGGTTGAGACTTCAAGGTAGCGAGCAATGAGGGGCAATCTTCAGGTCGGTACCTTTATGAAGAAGTACTTGGAAGGTAAAGATGCTCGTTATTTGCCAGCATATTCCTGAGACTCTCAGGAGGTGGCATCCTGTATTTTTCTTTCTTTTCCAAAAATCAGAACAAAGCAAAAGGCAGAGGCACAAGCTGGCAAGTATCATTGTGATGGTTTGTGAGGCAACATTGATCGTTTCCCTAAGTACCTCTACAAGCCATTTAAGATGTAGGAGCTCTCCTATGGCTACAGTTAGAAATGGTTGGCTAGAGTTATAATGACTTGTTTCAAAATCAGCATTAATTTTAATGCCAACATTCCAGAAGGCAATATCCTGCTGCAACTCTGTGAAGCTGATAATTAGTAAAAAGCAGCAAAGTTAACAAAACCTAATTCTACTGTCAGACAAACGGATAGAATGATTTTTGCTGAAAAAATTCCCTTTTGGTTAAAACGGTAGGTTAGCATTATTGCAAAAAGCTTAACTCTTTTCTGTCAACAAAGTTGTAGAGACACTGTATCAGTTAAAATTCTCCAGAGAAAGAGAACCAAGAAGGTATGTGTGTGTGTCTACATACATAAATATATATAGAACCCAGAAGATAGACAGACAGACAGACTATCTACCTATCTATCTATCTGCCAGAGGGAGAGAGGGGAGGGGAGAGGGATTAATTTTAAGGAATTGGTACTTATGGGAGTTGGCAAGTCTAATATCCATAGGACAAGCCAGCCAGTGGGAAACTCAGGGCTTTTTATGTTGCAGTCTTGAGGCCAAATTGCTTCTTCTTCTGCAAACCTCAGTCTTTGTGCTTAAGGCCTTCAACTGATTGCTCACATTATGGAGGGCAATCTCCTTTATTCAAAATCTGCTCAGTGTCAGCACCAGTCATATCTTTTTTTTTCTTTTTATGGCCACATTTGCAGCATATGGAAGTTCCCATGCTAGGGGTCCAATTGGAGTCTAGCTGCAGGCCTATGCCACAGGCCATAGCAACACTGGATCCAAGCCACATCTGTGACCTACGCTGCAGCTTGTGGCAACACTGGATCCTTAACCCACCGATCGAGTCCAGGGATAAACCTGCATCCTATGGAGACTATGTTGGGTTCCTAACCCACTGAGCTATAATGGGAACTCCAGTACTAGTTATTTCTTAAAAATGTCTTCACAACAACATTTAGACTATTGGGTCAGACAGCTGGGCACCACAGCCTGAACAAGTTGTCACAGGAAAGTACCATCACAGTCACCCATGATGAGAGAGGTGTGTGTTTGGGGTAGGGTATGATAGGATAGGAAAAATCGAAGAAACTCAAAAGTGTCACACGCATTGGTTTGGCCAAAGCTTGAGAGTCTCTCCATGGAGCAAGGATGTAAGTCAAGGGCTGGACAGGGCAGAATGGGAGTCAGTGCCTGGAGCTAGGGCACAGGAGGTCATGAGCAGGTGGCAGACATAGTCTGGCTTGAAAATCCTTCTCCCTGGTGAGTAGCGCTTGAGCCCATCCACAGACTCAGGTCCACCCTGACCTGTGGGTCAGCAGACACTGCGTCGAGCAGGAAGGAGACTTCTGACACTCTCCAATATGTCACCGCTGGAGGGACTCAGCTGGAAGGCACAGCTGTTGCCTAACTGACCCAGTCTTTGTGCCCCACTTCTGAAAACTTGGCTTCTCTCTTTTTCTGAGAATATGCTCCCACCTTGTACCCCACTGGGTGTCCCTGCGTTCTGCACCTCATGTTGAGTGCAGGCCGCTCCTGCACTCAAGCTGTGGTGATATATGCATGTGAGTGTGGGCAACTTTTGAGCCCAAGTGCATTGTGAGCAAGGGTCAGTGCAATTGAGATTGGTTGCCATGGTAGTTGTCGTAGCTATCAATCTCCCCTTCTTCATCTTGGGATGCTACTCTTCTGCATAACAAAAATTCCCTCCTACTTCTGAATTTTCTTTTGCCGTGTTCCAACTCTCTGCTATGGCATCTATAACTTTCATGTTAACGTCCAAGTAATGAATGCCTTACCTGCCTCATCTGTTGCCTCCTTCTCTAGGTACCACATTAGGTTTGCCAGTCTGGACTTCATTAACTGTAATGAAACCATACCGTCTCCCTGGCCATCCCCTCCCCTCCCTAAACACATAATAAGGTCTTTTTTTTTTTTTTAACATAATAGGTACCTCTGATACTTATTAGGTTTCGCTCTGCATCTGCTTTGTCCTGCTCCTGAGATAAAACAGCAGAGTCTGGAAGAGAGCCTGTGAGGAGAACAGAGTAGAACATAGAATAGCAGGCCACACAGCTGGTAACATGAGCTCTTAAATCCCCATTGGGAAGTCATCCTCTCCCCACTTCTGAGTGTGGCTTAGAGGGGGTTGACTTCATCCTTGCATCCTCAGTGTATGACTTCAGCCAGTCTAATCAAATCGTTTCTTTCACTTGGGAACTCCATTCATTCAGGGTTGGTCATGGGGTCTGGTCAGAACCAGTCAGGTGCAATATTTTTGGCAAGACAAATTGCATGTTGTTTTCTTACTGGACTTGAATGTAGGAAGATGGGGTGGGGGTGCAGCAGACACGCCGTTGCCCTCTCACCACAAGGAAAAGATATATTAGGAAGGAATCAACACAGCGAGGTGGACCAGTGTGGTAGAGAGAGAGAAAAACCAAGTCTGGGTATTCAGCTGAACTTCACTTAAGTTGGCACTATCCCTCAGAGTGTCAGTTACATAAAACAAAGTCTTTTGTTATTGCTGTTGTTTGCTGGAGCCATTTCAAGTTGAGATTGCTGCCACTTGCAATCCAAAGAGTCCCAAATGACACAAATATAAACTAAGGCTTCTTACGCAACAGGGTGGGCCAAAAGATCCAAAGAGTTTTTTTGTGTTTTTGTTTGTTTTTCATTTTTCATCACACAAGCTGTTACCCCTTGCACTTGACTAGGGATTAGAGACACCACCCTGGTCTCTTACAAAATATCATCTACCGTGTGTCGCCATGGTCTTAAATAACCAGTGGTCTTTCCTATCCTCTTTCTCTCCAGTTTACAATTCAGTTGAGTCCTACATTCGTGCTTCACAAATTCACTGGACATTGGAAAAATGTTGTGTATTGCACACCACTATAAGTAATAATACTTGAGGGATGTTATTACAGTGCTTGCTATTTGCTAGCTGTAGTTCTTTGTGTTTTAGATGGTCTAATTCATGTAATTCTCATTACTCCTGCAGGTTGGCATTCATCATTAATATTATCCCGATAATACAAGGGGTAAACTGAGGTACGGGGAGGCTAAGCCCTGGTCTCATAGCTGGTAACTTGTAGAGGTGGGAGCTGATTTGAACCCAGGTAGTCTGGCTCCAGTGCCCACCTGACTCACCAATATGCTTTTCTGCTTCTTGGTGGGAAGTGTCCAACCTGACATCATAAAGCTGGAGAGGCTGGGAGCGGTTGGGTGGACATTCAGTGCTTGTAGTTTTGCAACTCAGTGGGAACCCAGGCTCTATCCATAATTCCTTTCTGCGGTCCTCAAAAAGGAAATGAATACAACCTATACATGTATATATGTAGGAATGTTTTTCTCTTTGTGAGCACTAATGGTCCCAGACAGCAACTGAGGTACCATGAAAAAAGAATAGAGGAAGGAGTTCAATTGCTATTATAACCAAGTCTCTAGGCCTTTTGGGTCCATAGGTCTTTTAATATTCAAATAAAACAACTTAATGCTTCACCTTAAATAACCTGGAAAATACAGACCTTCACTAGTGTTTCTGAGGACTCACTGAGCACGCTCAGTGTTGCTGGTTTACTACCTGCTCCCAGCTGCTGTGCCCATCACTTAAAGAAAAAAAAAAAAAAGACAAAAAAAGGCTTCATTGAAATATAATTTACATACCATAAAATTGACTCATTTTAAGTGCACAATTTCCATTAGTACTACCGTTACTACTATCTAATTCTAGAACAGTTTCATCATCCCCCAAAGAAATCCTGTACCCATTAGAAGTCACTATCCATTTCTCCTGAACCCCCACCCCTCATGCCACCAGCCGCTGGCATCACTAATCTACTTTCAGCATCTATGCATTTGCCTCTGCTAGATGGATGCTTCCTGCTGCCCTGAAATTGTTCTTTCAGGGTGGCTCTTCCTAACCTGCTCCTATGCTCCTCTTATTATGTCAGGTATTGCTGATATAAAGTTGACATTGGGATGCAGCTGACAAGATTCACTGAATGCTTGAAGCTCCATGACATAAAGGCATTTCTGTGCAGGAGAGGAAGACCTGAACCTCCATGGTGGAAGCCTTCGCTCTTGGCATCTCTGAGCGTTCCTTTCCTTGGGCCCTGCCTGCTGCTAGGTGGGCCCCTCTCTGCTCAGAACAGTCTCCTTCCCACCGTCACACTTACCCTAGGCTGATGCCCCCAAATTCCTTATTTTCTGAAGAAGTCATTCAGTTTAGCCAGTAGTCTAACCCAAACAGTGTCACATCATATGTCTCAATGAGAAACACAATGATTTGGAGAGAAAGAGACAGGGATTGAAGGCTTCTTCCTACTCTCTTTCTTCTACTCCTTCCCTCCCTCACCCTGACCAACACTCAGCTGGGAACCACTAGTGTCTTGGGATTCCACCTTTCCTATACCTGACATAGAATTATACTTTAATTTAGACCTGCTGAAGGCACTGTACTGTATGGAAGAGTAAGCTAATACTCTCCAAATTTTCTCATCGATTTCACTAACAATGGGCAGTTTCAATGAGTAAAATATGCCATAGTAGAACTTAAATAGGAATTAGTTCATGGTTTATGCCAACAGAGTCAATATCAACTATGTTCAAATGAGCGAAATCAATTTTTCCCTCTCCATCTGAATAATGTCTATTTGTCCTTTGTTCCTTTTATTTCAGTACAGAAAAGATTTTGGAATATGAAAGCAAAAGGGTAGAAACCATCATTTTTCTTAAATCCATCCTTCAATATAAACTAATTTCATAGATCTTCAGAGTGTATAAGAATGTAACAACGGTTTAACCTCAAGTGTTAAATTCTGAAAACAATTCATAAAATAAACCTGATGCAACAGAAAAGGGCAATTACTTATTAGCAAAGGGTGTGCCTTAGATTTTTTTTTCCCTTCACATGATAGAATTCCAAGTATATCTGGTCCATTCCTGCCTCTGGATCAACCTTCTCTGGTGTGATGAAAGAGAGAAAGTTGATTTTAATGGTTTGATGCCAAAACACCTGATTGAAAAATTTTTTTAAATCTGATAATCTTTATTACTGGATTATCAGATTGCTGCAGAAGATCCAGTTCAGAGAAATCTGGACAGTATACCAAAATTCTTGTTTTTTGTTTGGCTTCATGCAGTGTATGTGTGTCCTTGTATCAAAGATCTCTTAGTGAAGGAGAGGTGTTGTTAGTCTTGGACTGGCTTTCCATACAATTATGATGAATCTCAAGTGCTAATCTATTGCGGGATTTAATACAACATCACCAGTTATAAATCTCTGCTGGATAGCCCTCCTGCCTTGGACTAGTGGGAGTTAACACAAGTCATGCCTGAAATTCCAAAGTCCTGGCTGTCTGTGGGGTGCTTTCACACTGATTGCTCAATTCTCCAGAGGGCCACCATTCTTTCTCATCAATAATCGCTGTGCCCAGTTACCCTTAAAGCAGCGCATTGCAAGCAACCCAGTTCAAAAGACTAGTTTCCTGTTTTTCTTTCAGGAGTAACGTTCAATTTTCCAATGAATTGGATAAGCAAATAGGGAAAAGTTTTAAATTTTGCAATTCCCCTAGGGGCCGTCTTCCAAAATCTGCAGTATGTTTTATAAATGTTATTGCTGACTTGGTAAGTGGCCATTTCTGTAGGCACTTACTGTCATTGTGATGGTATAAAGGAAACTGACTTTACCTAACATTACCTAAGACTTCCAGAGCACTGCTCTAATCATAGGATGGCACTAGCTCTTTCACGGGATGAATGGCTTTCTAAGCAAATGCTGACCCCTTTAATTCCATCACCATTTGGAGAGGTGACTATGGAAAGGGAAGCAGTAGGCCAGACAGTTCACCGCACAAAGGCAGGCATTCCGCTCCCTTATCTGCCCTCCTATTTCCCACTGCCCAACACAGTACCTGGAACGCTGTCTGGCACTCAATAAATACTTGTTAACTGATTGACAAAAGAAAGCCAAGTCATGAAACATCAAAGCACAACTTCAGTTTTCTCATTCAATTGGAAACTACATTGGATTATGTGCTCCTTTTAGGATGGCCTGATTGGTAAGCCTGATTTCCCTAAAGTGCCATTGTTGGAAAATAAAATGCTATAAATTGAATCTGCCAGATAAGGAATTGGCCCTGTTAGTCTCTGCATGAAAGGCAGAGGCAGGAAGGCTTGGTGCAGGCTGTTTGGAGTTCTGTTCAGCTGGGAGGGAAGTTCTGGCCCAGCAATCTTGGCGCCCTGGGGGCTCCAGGCTGTCAGGTTTTAGGAGATTTGCTTTGTCTCAAGCCAATAAAAATGTTCATAAAGAAACTTTTTTGTTTTTGGCTAGGATGCTTGTCTTGAAAAATAATATAGAACATTGTTAACAATTCAGACCGGGGAGGTAGAAATAGGTCAGACAAAAAATGAAGGGTGAAGTTGTCTTGGCCTTTCTTTAATCTTTTGGAGAGTGTTTGAAAGAGCTCTTGGCCCATGAACAAATTTGTTCTATATTGCAGAATTAATATCTGTGCCAAGGTTTCTGTCACCTCGCCGGGGGTGGTGATCAATATAACTAATAAATAGGAAATGAGACATCCTAAGACATCAGTCACTCTGAGTTTGGAGAAATGTGGGTCTTACCAGGAGAGTTATCAGTTGCTCAGTTAGGGTTGGGTTATCTTTTGTTTGCTTTTTAGGGCCTCGATCGTGGCATATGGAGTTCCCAGGCTAGGGGTAGAATGGGAGCTGTAGCTGCTGGCCTACACCACAGCCACAGCAATGCAGGATCTGAGCTGCACCTGTGACCTACATCACAGCTCATGGCAACGCCAGATCCTTAACCCACTGAGCGAGGCCAGGGATCGAACCCACAGTCTCATGGTTCCTAGTTGGATTCGTTTCCGCTGCACCACAATGGGAACTCCAGCCATGGGTTATCTTAAGGAAGATAGGCAATATCCAAGGATGACACCAAAAAAGAGAGAGTGAGTCAAGTGAGCGAGGGAAGGAAGAATCATAGAAGAGAGGGAATGAGCAGAAAACAAGGGAGCCTCTTTAAAAAAAAAAAGAGAAAACTTTATTTTTTAAGAGCAGTTTTATGTTCAACGTGAAAGAGTACATAGATTTCCTACTTGTCTTCTGTCCCCACACATGCATGGCCTCCCCCATTATTAACATCCCTCACCAGAGTGATATATTTGTTACGATTAACTTACATGAAGCATCATTATCACCCACATCCACAGTTTACACAACAGTATACTCTTGGTGTTGTATATTCTATGGGTTTGGAAAAATGTTTAATGACAGGCATCGATCATTATAATATCATACAGAGTATTTTTATGCCCTAAAAATCCTGTGCTCTGCCTATTCATCCCCCCACCTCAGCCCCTGGCAACCACTGATCTTTTGCTGTTTCCATAATTTTGCATTTTCTAGAATGTTAATATAAAATTGGAATCATACAATGCTTAGCCTTTTCAGACTGACTTCCTTCACTTAATAATATGCATTTAAGTTTTCATATCCTTTCGTGACTTGATAGCTCATATTTTTTCAGTGCTGAATAATATCCCATTGCCTGGATATACCACAACGTATTTATCCATTTACCTATTGAAGGATATTTTGATTGCTCCTAAGTTTTGGCAATTATGAACAAAGCTGCAAAAATATCCATGGGCAAGATTTTGTGTGGACTCAAGTTTTCAACTCCTTTGGGTAAATACCAAGGAATATGATTGCTTGATAATATGGTAAGAATATATTTAGGATTTTTTTTTTTAAGAGTATGTTTAGTTTTGTAAGAAACTGACAAACTGTCTTCCAAAGTGACTGTGCCATTTTGCATTCCACCAGCAGTGGATAAGATGTCCTGCTGCTCCATATCTTCACTGGTGTTTGGTATTTTCAGTGTTCCAGATATTGGCCATCCTAATATGTCTATAGTGATATTTTTGTTTTAATTTGTATTTCCCTGATGGTATATTATTTGGAGCATATTTCCACATGTTTTTTGCTATCCGTGTACATCCTTTGACATATCTATTAAGGTCTTTGGTCCATTTTATAGTGGTATTGTTTGTTTTCTTCTTGAGAAGGGATTCTTTTTTAAGGACAACAGAAGAGTTAGCTGATGTTGGGAGTGAACTAGTGACCCTCAAAATGTCTAAGAAGAATCATAGGGCACCAGTGCCCTGAAATATATATGCATCCAATATATATCAGTTCTAACGCAATCTAAGTCATGTCCAAGAGGATCTCTGAATTAAAGCACAGTGATAAAGAGAAAAACATGCAGTGACCATCTCAAATGCAAGGGGAAAATGTTCATATGGTTTTGCAACATGGAGGTATTGTTTGAGAATCCAATAAAGATCCTGGGTCCAATAGGATTTTTAGGTTAATGGTTCAATTAGAAAAATTAAGGAGGTCTTTCCCTTTAGAAGACACATTGACTAATTACTGAGCTAGGAATCAAATATGGTTACCAAGTCTGTCAATATTAGCAAGAAGTTAAAGAGGTGGAGTTCCCGTCGTGGCTCAGTGGTTAACGAATCCGACTAGGAACCATGAGGTTGTGGGTTTGATCCCTGGCCTCGCTTAGTGGGTTAAGGATCTGGCGTTTCCATGAGCTATGGTGTAGGTTGCAGACGCGGCTCGGATCCCAAGTTGCTGTGGCTGTGGTGTAGGCCAGTGGCTACAGCTCTGATTGGATCCCTAGCCTGGGAACCTCCATATGCCATGAGTGCTGCCCTAGAAAAGGCAAAAAAAAAAAAAGAAGTTAAAGAGATATGTGAGTAGTTCCCGTTGTGGCTCATTGGGTTAAGAATCCATCCATCATAGTGTTCGCTGCCTCAAGCTGTGAGAGGTGTACGTCACAGATGCGGTTTGGATCTGGTGTTGCTGTGCCTGTGGCATAGGCTCCAGCTACAACTCCAATTTGACCCCTAGCCTGGGAACTTCCATATGTTGTAGATGGAGCCATAGGAAAAAAAAAAAAGAAGAGATGTGTGAAGGCATGAGCATATGCTTTACACCAGGCTCCCACCAGTTCTGTTTTCCTCTTTGAAAACTAAGATGATCAAAGAGCTTCAGGATAAGTTTTTGTTTGTTTCTTTGTTGTGTTTTTATTTATTTATTTATTTTTGGCTGCACTCACGGCATGCAGAATTTCTGGGGCCTGGGATCAGACTCGTGCCATAGCAACGACCCAAGGCACAGCAGTGACAATGCTGGATCCTCAACTTCTAGGACACCAGGGAACACCTTTTATCGTTTAAGGATGATGAATATACCTTGGTTATTTTTAAAAGCTTATTACGTCAAACTCTAACAAAAGAAATAAATGATTTGCTTTCCAGAAGCTTGCTCTAAAGAAATTGCTTTATAGTAGTTTACACCATTTTCCAAAGAGCTCATTCAACTTCCTCAAGATTCCCTTAGAAGGACCTATTTCAACCAACACCTGTTAGAGAAATTTTCCTTGGGTATGTTTTTATTTATGTTCATGTATTTGTGATTCCATTAGACTGAGCTTCCACAGAGCAGGGCGCTTGAGTTTGTTCATCTTTATAATTCTAGTACCTATGCTTTCTAGTACCTAGTATGCTTTTAGTAAGTGCTTCCTCAATGCACAAATCCCTACTGCGCTGAGAATACGTTTTTCAAAGAAATACTTGTAATGAAGGAGTTCACAGGCCCCTCAAAGGCAGACCTTGAAAAAAGGTGATACATTGAAAACTTTCTCTCGATTTCTTGCTATGGAATTGTTGTCAAAATATTAAAGTTAAAATACACTACAAACATCCAGTTAGTTTTTTTCCCTTTTTGTTAAGTTGACCATGCACCTCTTACTTGCAAATTATGTTGTCCTCAGACCCAGGCAAGTCATTGTTATGCAAACTGGACATTTAGGGACAAAAACCTTGGCTTTTGTTATTTCATTTTCAAGTTCCAAAATGGGAAAAAAATCCTTGGAGATTCTAGCAAAGTTGGACAAGCAAGAAGAGTCCAGCCATGGAAGAACAGTAAAGGTGGCCTTTCCAAAAGGGGACTAATCAGTGAAGCTACATCTCTATGGCTGAGGACAAACTCAAATGCTTGCCAGAGCAGGTTATTAGTTCTGGATGAACAATGAGAGCTGTAGTTTTTATTAGCTTAACATTGACAATTTTGCCAAAGCTGAAGGTACTCTGATTAAACCTCCAAATTTTTTAATTAACAAACATTCCTAAGCAGGTTAGAATTCCTCCTGATTGAAGGCTCTTAATATACAACACAGAAGTGCAATGTACCCCAGTAGATAATTACTTAAATGAGGTGCCAAATACTTGTGTTGAACAGACATCTTCATTAGCAAAACAGATATATCCATATTTTTGCATTTGAAATACTTAATAATATCATTATTCAAGATGTATAAAGACTGTCTTCTCTGAGAAGGTCAATGAAATTCCGACATTGTTCATTTCCACGCATTCCAAAGTACTTTTTTATTTCCATCTATTTATGTCATTCTCATGGATTTTTTTAAGAGGTGTTGCACTTTGCTGAAAGAATGATTTTCATTGTCAGGTATGTAAAATGATGTTTCCCTGAGACTCTACAAACTGGCAAAGCTGAGAATAAGAATGTAACAGAAGTAATTCGTAGAGAAGCATTTAGCTTGTTTGCGATGGTTTTGTTAGCTTCTCATGGGGGAAAAGTTTTATCTTTTCTGAGCTGGATTATGATTGGTCCTTGTCTGAAGCTATTATTATAACTATTAAAGGAAAGGTGTTGATCTGAGTGATACTCAACCTTATCAGATGGTTGATTTGTTTAGTGTCTGCAACAGTGATTTAAATTTGAAAAAGACTGGATTTATACTACTGTGACAAATCAAAATTAGGTAGCATATTTCTAAACTTGAAAAATATTAATATATTCTATTAGGCTTTTTCTTTTTCCTAGACCAATCATCCAGGTAACAAATATTTATGTGCCATGTTGTGTAATGCACTTTGGATGCACAAAGAAATGTAAGTGAAACTTAGTTTCTGTTCTCAAGGAGCTAACATTCTCCTTGGGAAGATAAGACATATATAGGTGGTGAGTGACCTAGGAGCCCCAAATAGTACAAAAGTCAGTACCCGAAGCCAAGAAAAATGAAACAAAAAACAGATCTTTCAATTGCAAGCCACAGACATTTGCTCCAAGGCAGAATAAAGTTAGTAACTACCAAAACTGGATTGCATTTCACTCCCTAAATCTCTAAGCTTGAAAGATTAGAGGCGTTTAATCTGGAAGTGAGAACTATCTGTCTGCTGAGAGTACAGTTCAGATTATGAGTCAGATCTTTCAGACAGGTAGCAAATGGAAGAAAAATGAATTTCCCAGAGGTTATGTGAATTGACTAGATTTATCAAGATAACTATTGGCAAGGGGACCAGTCATTCCAGCAATTCCCAGTCAGGCTGGAATAACGGAACACCAAGCATCGGTAAGTAGAAACAGTATGGACGAGACTCCTTCCCATGAGCCGCAAGAAGCATGAGGCTTCCTCTGTTTAGATCCCGTGGAATAAATAACCGCAATGGTGGATGAGCTATTGACTTTCTGGGGCCAACATCCTGTGCAGCTCAATCAGCCTTTCTTCTTGCTGTTCCCTCCGGGATTCTGTAGATATCACCATCAGAGTCCTTGTCACAGAGAAGGTTGTCCCTCCCATCTCTCCCGGAGAAGGTAGAAGCATGACCCTCAGAAGAGGGCAGGTGCTTTTCCGCTCACTTTTCCCACACTGAGGTTGAGTCCACCCAAGCTGTTTCAAACCACGTCCCTCCAGATTAGAAATGACCAAGAATGCGATCAGACTTGGAAAGGTGATCGTGCCTGGAGAAGGTTAAAATCCGAGTGTGACCTTGTACAAAACATTATTAAAAATGCCCAAAATGAGTTCTCTTGTGGTGCAGTGGGTTAAGGATCCCCAGCTGTCACTGCAGTGGCTTGAATCACTGCTGCGGCGCGGGTTTGATCTCTGGCCTAGGAACTTCCACATGCCATGGGTGCAAACAAAACAAAGAGAACAAAACAACAGCAACAACAACAAAAACCAATGCCTGAAAACAACAGTTGAAGCCAAGGACCAGTGATAACCAACCATATGAGCAACTTGTAATGCAAGGAGGTTTAGGGTACAGCTATTACTTTCAAACACATTTCCCACTGCTACAGGAAAAGGAATGTAGAAAGAATTATAAGGAGGGGAGGAGGCTGACTTAAAGCTGAAACAGGAATATTTCAGGTTACAAGCTGCCTGCCAATAGGTTGAAAAATCCGCAAGTCTCCATCAAATTGAATTTCAAACACATCTCTTTCGTGATCGGTTAATGAGGACACTTTGACATTCTCCCAGATGAAATAATTTAAGTCGAAACCATGTGACATTATAATCAATTTAAGCAGCTCTCTAACTACTTCAAGTTTGTCAAAGTGTTTTACAGTTAAAGCTATAATTAGCTAGCCCTTCTAGATTCACTGTGAGGTAGAGAGTTGAATTACCAAGGAAGCTTTATAACTGTGGAAACAAAGAGCAAATAGTTTTCAAAAAGAGGCAGCCATTTGGGTGTTGGTTATAAGGATGTATTCATCTTGTGAAAATTCATCAAGTTACATACTTAGGTTGTATACACTATTGTGAATATATGTTTCCTATCAATGCAAACTTTAAACATATATGTGTGTGTGATATATATATATATATATCTATCTGTAAAAGAAAGAAAGATCTCCTTCTAGACTAACTCTCCTAAAATTACCCAGGAAGGGCATTTGTGTTTAGTATAATCGGTTTTGGGCATGCTGAGCCAGCCACTCTCTTGGTGCTAAAACTAACTCAATTCCTCCTATGCTTAAATTGGAATTTGAAAAGAATAGAATTGTGTATTCAGGTGTGTAGATGGGAGTTAAAGTGGCAAGAAGATAAATAGATGGATTTTCACATGGTTTGTTTACCAAGTGGTTTGCTTCTTCGATGGAACTCTTGGGTCTCGACTGTCCCGACTATGAGAGGGAAGTCGTGCCTGTGACCTCCTGGTCCAAAGCTTTCATTTCACCTAGAGGGAAAGAGGGAAAACTTCCTCGAGGTGAAGTTACTGGAGAGTGGCTGACCCTCTCACTCCCAGGGCCTTGGGGGTTTAGGTCCAGAGAGAATTAGAAACAGGTTCTGGAACTGAGCAGGGCCCTGTGAGGCTCCTGGGCACAGAAGCCTTTCTGCATCCTCAGTTTTCTGTTTTTAAGGAAGAAGCTTCAGCCACCATTATGTTCCCTGAGTTCCAAAAAGAAAGTTGCTAATCAGCGAAGGGAGATACAGAGACCAGGACGAGCAGTCAAGAGACAATAATGCAGCTTTGGGGCAGGGTCCTGGTTCCTCTTCAAGGAATACACATAGCAATAGCTTTGAGTCTTTCTGCAGAACTAAAACCCCCCACAAATGGAAGAACTACTTGATGAAGGGGGACAAACAGAACCAGCCCTGGGGCTACTAACCACCAGTTTTGAAAAACAAAGCAAACTTGCCTCTACCCTCATGCTTGTCTGTGGCCCTATTTTCCACTCCCCAAACTATAAAACCACCTCCTAAGCTCTCCCAAGGGGGGCACAGTCTTTAAGGCATTAGCCTGCTGTGGCCCCCTTTGCCTGGAAAAGCAATAAAGCTATTTTTTTTCTCCTCCACCCAAAACTCCATCTCCCATCTCCGCGTTTCTGGTCTCCACATTTCTATTCATCAACTGCGGACAGAGGCCGAGTTTTAGCAACAGTTCCAGCTGGACTGTTTACATACACTGGGCTGTGGGCAAATCAGTGGACCTTTCTGATTCGGTTTCCTCAGTTTAAAGAGAGACAATATAATAATGTCCACAATGTAGAACAGCCGGGATGATAAAAGGGAAAAAATAGGCAAAGCACTGACAGGTAGTAAGTATTCTCTAAATTCCTGCACCACACACACCTTTTTTTGACCCCTAGCCTGGGAACTTACATATGCTGTGGGTGCAGCCCTAAAAAGACAAAAAAGCAAACAAAACAAAACAAAACAAAAACCCCATCTGTCTCTCTCTCTCTCCTTGACCTGGGTCCCCTAACTATTTCCTTTCCCTTCTTTCTACCAACTGTCGATGTCAAGCCTCCTGAAATTTGAGTCTGCATTGCCCTTTCTGCCTTCCCTTCCCCATTTAGCCGCCAGTCTTCAAGACTTGGGTTCTGTCCTGACCACTCCACTGAAACTGCTTTGCCAGGATCCTCAAAGGTGTCATGCTTACAAAAGTCAAGTCTCTTCTTGGAGTTCCCATTGTGTTTCAGCAGGTTAAGAATCTGACTGGTATCCAATAGGATTTGGGTTCGATCCCTGGCCTCACTCAGTGAGTTGGGGATCTGGAGTTGCCAGTGAGCTGTGGTATAGGTTGCAGATGTGGCTCGGATCTGGCTTTGTGTGGCTGTAGAGGTTCCTAGCCTGGGAACCTCCATATGCCGTGAGTGTGGCTCTGAAAAGACGACAAAAAAAAAAAAAGTCAGGTCCTTTCTTCAGCTTGATCTTTTCTGTGGCATCTTTTCTGTGGCACCACTGTCTCTAAAACATTTTCTCTCCTTGGCTTCTACGTGGCCCTCATGGTTTTCATTCGCCCACCTGCCTCCTCATTCTCAGCCTCTTTCTCCGGGTCCCTGAAACAAAGGTGATTTCCAGGACTCCCCCTCTCTCCTTGACCATCTCGTCCCCACTTGTGACCTCTCCTACCTGCCAGATGGCACCAAATGTGTCCTTCTATCCTGCCCTGTCTCCTGAACTCTACATCTCTGTGTCAGTTGCCTGTGGGAAGTGCCATTGATTAAACTCATGGCATCTCAACCATATCCATGCTGCCGCTCTCTCTGCTTCCTCCTCTATGAGGCTCCCTAGTCCTGGGCCTTGAATTGTACCACCGTCTGTACTATCACTTTAGCTCTTACTACCAGCAGCCAATCCATCACAGGTTTGGTACCCCACTTTCTGGTAAATCCTTTTAAAGGATATGTGTTTCCATGTCCTTATAACTCACTGCTCTAGCCCTGCCTTTTATCCTACTTGGGTTTCTTGATTTGAGTCCACTAAAGAGGCATTGACAGCCTAGGCAAACTCTGATACTGTGAATGCCGATCAGATTATTCCCTTCTTTAAAATCCTGGGAGTCACTTCCCATCTTCTTCAGAATGAAGTTCAAACTCTTAGTAGAGCCTTCAAGACCCTCCACGATTGCCCCAGCTCTCTTTTCCAAATTTAGCTTTTTCGTCCCAGGTCTTATATCCTGGGATTTGCCAGGAACATCCTTCCCCTTTCCCAAACAACGCCGATCCATCAAAACCCAGCCAGCTCTGGGAGGAGCTCCCTTGCCTTCACCTTCTGCACTGCATCTCTGGCTGGGTTGGGTGCCTGGCTCAGAGCATCCTGCTCATATTAGGAGATGTCCCTCTCTGCGTTGTGACTCTCTGTCTACTTGTCTGACTTTTTTCCATTAGAGGCAGGAAATGTGTGCTTTCATCTGTTTTGCTAGGGCATAACACGATGCCCACGTGTACCAGTCCCTCCACAAATGTAATTTGGGTGAGTGATGAGTTGGCTCGAGCAAGGCTGTGGGAGACTTTGGTGAGCCTGTGGAGGAGGAGGGGGGTGGAGTGTGTGTGAATTGGGGGCTTAACTCCTCCACAGTCTAGAACTAGCTCTCAAGTCATTTGAATAATAAATGAGAAGTTCATCCCCCCCCCCCCGCCGCCCCGATCCACCCACATTATCCTGTCACTGCTATCTGAAGACTAAAAACCATATAACTTTCTGTTGCTTGCATGACCGTGTCAAGTGATCTGAAACATGTCATTCGCGAGCGCTCTCTCCGGCGGGGCTGACACCCACAGGAGCGCATTCCTCCCAACCTTTGCTTTTCCTTCCTTCGTTCTTCTGACACGTTATATATTCCTGCGAGCTTTTTCATCCTAGAACGGTTCTCCTGGGAGGAAAACATCCTCTTCATCCCCTTCCAACCCCCCCCCTCCTCTCAAAACCTCCGCGGATAGAACAAAGGCGATGACTTTTCAAAAATGTTAACGAGGCATCCAGAGGAATGGCATAGACGGGGATTTTAATATTATACTTAAAAAAAAAGCAATTTGTCTGAATCTTCTTTTGGAAATGTATCAAAGTGAAATATTTGGGATTCAAATGTAAATGGTGAAACAGAGGAGTGTCCATTAGAATGAACGGGGGCCCAACAATCCCACAGAAGCAGAGATTTTTACCCCTTTGAAGTTCAAGTAAATGCTAGTTATGATATGTTTTTGACCTCATCTGTTTTCCATTTCCTAGTGTAGAATGGAAGATAAAAATCCAAAGGCAAATGATTAGAAGCAATCTTACCTTTCCTAATAAGTCTCTTCATTGCTATTTGACATCAAAGTCTCCATCAACTTAATTTATAAGGAAAAGAATATTTATTCCACAACCTTGTGGTGAAGAATAATTGTTGAAGTAAAAATACAGTTATTGGGTAGACCCAGCATGCAGTGTTGATGAAATCTGGTGACTTTTGTGGAAATCAGCATCTGTAAGCAGCTATCCTACAATGATTAAAATTCATTTTGGAGTTCCCTTGTAGTGCATCAGGTTAAGGATCTGGTGTTGTCACTGCCTTGGCTTGGGTCACTGCTGTGACTCCATTTCAATTTCTGGCCCAGGAACTTCCACACACCCAGGCAAGGCCAACAACAACAATGAAAAAATCATTTTGCTTAGGTGAAAGAAAGCCTCTTAAAGTTATTATTTAGTCGCAGACTTCCTCCATTTTACTAATAAAATAGAAATAAAAGTGTGATTATTTGAGCAAAAATGTGTTTCACTGCTGGTTGCGAAAGCCCTAATTTTCCCTGCAGAGTTAAGATCTCTTTAAGTTCTCTCTCAATCTCTTTCTTGTTTTTGTTTGTTTTGAGTAAACCCAGCCATTAGCCTCAGCTACTATAACCGGGCCCCAGGCACCGGCTGCAGTGGTTGTTGCTCTGGAAAAAATTAACCAGGGAGGAGACAGTGGAGGGGAGAAATTGGAAGGGGGCAACATGTAGCAGAGGGTCCACTGGTAACACAGATCTTCCTTATCCCTCATTTATCTGAGTTCCATTTCTCCCAAGAGGCCCTGCTTGCCTCCGCAACTACATTTCATACTTGAGGCTTATTTATGGACTTTTCTCTTATCCTTCTCAGATTATTGGCCATCAATAGGTTTGATTTCCTCCAATAACTTACATATTCTCTAGGAGACTGGGTTTCTTAAGTCGGGGGTAGAGAAACAGATAGAATCATCTTTTTTTTTAGGGCAGCACCCACAGCAAATGGAGGTTCCCAGGCTAGGGGTTGAATCGGAGCTATAGCCGCCAGCCTACACCACAGTCACAGCAAAGCCAGATCTGAGCCGTGTCTGTGATCTACACCACAGCTCACAGCAACGCCAGATCCTTAACCCACTAAACAAGGCAAGGGATCTAACCTGTGTCCTCATGGACACTAGTCAGGTTCATTACCACTGAGCCATAAAAGGAACTCCAATTTCTTCTGTTTATAAGCCACCAGTCTGTGGTACTTTTTTTGTCACAGCCTGAATGGACTAAGATGGTCAGGGCAGGAAAGGAAGACTTAGCAGATCTTCTCTAGGCTTCTCACAGAATTATCCACTGCATCCAGGTGGAAACCACCCTCCCCATAAATTTTAGTATGTTCACTAATAATGCCGTTTTGGAGATCATGCTATTAGGTTATATCGCATTATGTTTAAAGTATTAGGTGGACTAAGTGCTTATATCTACGCTTCTTGCAAAGGGAAGGTAAGTTCCACGCACTTTTAAGGTGTTGAAAGACAGGGATATTCTTGAGCACAGAGAGGGCGGGTCTCAGTGTAAGCAGAGGCCAGAGGGCAGTGGGAGAGGACCGACAGGAGACGGGAAAGCCTCCACCCATCAGCCACCTGCTGTGTGTGTGTGTGTGTGTGTGTGTGTGTGTGTGTGTGTCTACAGCTGCACAAACGTGCACATGTGTGAAAATATTGCCTCTCCAAGGGCCTTCTAAAACCGAGCCTCCTGGGAGCGATAAACCTTTAAGTGTTTTGGTGATTATTGCCTATGAGTTGGCTTATCAGATACTCTCCTCAGAGTCAGAAAAGAGCTGCTCTTTATTGATTGGTGACCACAGACAGGGACTTTGCTAAGGACCGCACCCGTTCATTCTCTGATCTTCTCGTCCAGCTCTGTAAAGGAGAGGTCTTTCGTCTGTTTATTACTGGGAACACTGAGGCTCAGACAAGTGAAATGATTTACTGAGATTACTCAGTAAAAAGTGGAAAGGACTAGGGTGAGGCAAGCGAGGCACGCAGAGTACAAACCTTAGGCAAACTCTCAGGTTTGATCAAATACAGGTTGATGTTTGCATGAATCCAACAGTGTCCCAAATTTCGCATCTTGCCTGCCTCACATCAGTCTCAGTAATCACGCTTAAGTATTCCTTCCTCCAAAGCATGTGCTCTGGACCACTACACCATGGTTGCAGAACATTCCGCAGTCAGATGATGTATCCTGAGCTTTGCCTCCTAAAGCAAAACATTCTGGATGGTAATGCTGGGGAGGACAGAGCTGTAGCTTGGAATAAAATTAACCCAATAGTATTCAAAATTTTCAGCCTATATCTCCCCAAGGAAACATTTCTTTTGCTATGTATTCTTTGCACCTATTTAAGTTAGCATCTAAAAATTTTCAATTGAAGTTTCCGTAGTTGCAAAGCATTTAATTTCCACTTTTATTTAAAATAAAACTGATACCTAAATTTTAATGTATTCAACAAAGCCTGAATATTATAGTGATGAGAAAGATATGGGCATACAGGAGGGAAAATTGCATATCCTGCCCTTCTTCCCTTAAGACTTTGACAATATATTTCTTTTTTTTAAATGATTTCTATTTTTTCCATCATAGCTGGTTTACAGTGCTTTGTCAATTTTCTACTGTACAGCAAAGTGACCCAGTCACACACACATATATAAATTCTTTTTCTCACATTATCCTCCTTCATAAGTGACTACTTATAGTTCCCAGTGCTACACACCAGGATCTCATTGCTTATCCATTCTAAAGACAATAGATTTCATATATTAACCCCAAATTCCCAGTCCATTCCCCTCCTTCCCCTACCCCCTCCCCCTTAGCAATCACGAGTCTGTTCTCCAAGTCTATGATTTTCTTTTCTGTGGAAAGGTTCATTTGTGCCGTATACTAGGTTCCAGAGATAAGTGGCATAATATGGTATTTGTCTTTGTCTTTCTCTTTCTGACTTATTTCACTTATTATGAGAGTCTCTAGTTCCATCCATGTTGCTGCAAGTGGCATTATTTTGTTCTTTTTTATGGCTGAGTAGTATTCCATTGGGTATATATACCACATCTTCTTAAACCATTCATCTGTTGATGGGCATTTAAGTTGTTTCCATGTCTTTGCTATTCCCTGCTAGAAAATTTATCCTAATGTTTTCTGTTTGAAAGTCTTAAATATTCTCCTCAAAAAATATGTATGTAAATTGAAATTAATTTTTTGAGCACAGGACTCTTTAAGTATAAGGATTTTCCCCTAGAATTGAGTTATCATTGCAATTATTATCAGGACTCAGTGGGTTTTCAACATCATGAATTCATGAAGGAATATTACTTATGGTCAGAAAAAGCAGGTTTCAGCTCCAGTTCTCATCATGCTTTTTTTCCTTTTTTTGCTTTTTAGAGCCACATCAGAAGTTGTGTGTAGCTCTAAAAAGCAAATGGAAGTTTTTTAGAAGTTGAATTGGAGCTACAGCTGGCGTCCTATGCCATATCCATAGCAATGCAGGATCTGAGCCCTACACTGCAGCTCACCAGATGCCCGACCCACTGAGTGAGGCCAGGGTTAGAACCCTCATGCTCACGGATACTAGTCGGATTCTTTTCCACTACACCACAGTGGGAACTCCCTTTCATCATGTCATTTTTTATATATGTGTTGAGAAATGTTTTTCACTGAATAAGTAGGTGGTCATGGAAAGAGTTTTATTTTTTAAAAAGCCACTCACTTCTCCAGGATAGATCCTAACAAAGTCACTCAGTGATCTACCATGGAAAATTATTTTTATAATTTGTCAACTCTTTTTTCTTTTTTTTTT
>PVHT020000077.1:19656431-19710816 GCA_004024745.2 Catagonus wagneri | reverse complement strand
GCCGCAGCCACAGCAACGCAGGATCCGAGCCGCGTCTGCAACCTACACCACAGCTCACGGCAACGCCAGATCGTTAACCCACTGAGCAAGGGCAGGGATCGAACCCGCAACCTCACGGTTCCTAGTCGGATTCGTTAACCACTGCACCACGACGGGAACTCCTCAACTCTTTTTTCCAAAGACTCAGAAGCCACTTAACTTGAAAAAGGATTTGTTAGCCAGTAACTAGAGTTGCCAACACCAGCACGATTATTTTAAGTTGATTTTATCCTGGATGCCTCGGAGCTTTAATCTTCCTGGTAATTCACTTGTCTTGAGTCCTGATAGGTAAGAGGTATGCCTTCACTTGAGGGGGGGGGGACGTGGGAAACGGGGTGCCTCTGATAGTGGAGACAGGAACTGAGAACTGGAAGGACACCTTCACCAGAGGTTCTTAGAGAGGGCAGTTTTATTTTTCTTAATTTTTTTAAAAATTAAGACTTTATTTTTAGAGCAGTTTTAGGTTCATGGCAAGACTGAGGGGGAAGTGCAGAGATTCCTGTACCCCCTCCCTCCATACATACACAGCCTCCCTGATTTAACATCTCCCATCAGAGTGGTGCATTTGCCACAACTGATAAACCTACGTTAACACATCATAATCATGGAGAATCCATGGCTTGAATTAGGGTCATCTTGGTCATGTCCATCAGTTCAGACAAATATATAATGACATTTTTTTTCATCATGATGGTATCATATAGAGTGTTTTCACTGCCCTAAGAATCTGCTGTGTTCTGTAAATTCCACTTCCCTATCTCTAAATTCTATCAAACCACAGACCATCTTACTGTCTGCAGAGTTTTGTCCTTTACAGGACTCCATAAGGGAGAATGGTTTTAATTAAGAGCCCATATGGATGCTAAAGATTTGGGGAACGGATTCGCATAATACTACCTTTGCCCGTTTTGAGGACCACTAGGAGAGGGCATGATGGACGTTAATGAAAGAGTTGATAAGAACTCTTTCAAAGGATAGGATGGACAAGAGTGGGGGGAGGAAGGTGTAGAAAGGGGGACAGGAGCAAGACAGTGCCAGTCAAGGAGGACAATGGGGGACAACGAAAGGGTACAGAAGAGTTAATTCATGTTTGCCTGTGACTGGCCGCTCTGTGCCATGTACTGGGCATTGACTCACCCTCACTAGTGCAAGATTTAGAACCTAGCAGTTTTTTGGGGGGAGAAGGGGGTGCGCTTGCAGCGTATTGAAGTTCCCCAGGCTAGGGGTCAAAGGGTTGAATCAGAGCTGCCGCTGCCGGCCACAGCCAAGTCCACAACCTACACCAGAGCTCACAGAAATGCCAGATCCTCAACCCACTGAGCAAGACCAGGGATCGAACACAATCCTCATGGATCTGAGGATCTTAACCTGCTGAGCCACAAGGGGAACTCCCTCGACCTTAGTGTTTTTGTCTTGTGTTTGTTGGATGAGCTGATTTTTGTTCAGGATTGGAATCAAGAAAGGAATTAATAGTAGAATGAGAGCTTTACAAAGCGCGTCAAGATCAGAAGATAGAAAGAATACAATTTGGAAGCAGGAGAGAGGATTTAAGATTGAGCAGACTGATTTTGTGTCTCTGGTTTGGGTCATTAGCACTGTTTAGCAGCAGATGTTGCCTACGCTTCTCAAATTAAGTTTTAATGTCCTTAGAGTTGGAATAATGCACTTCAGTTATCTTTCAACCAGAGTATACCATCTTTTAGCACTTTCAAAACTGCTAAGGATCTCTATCTTGTAAGTAACCTTTATTTTGGATGTAATACACATGAACATTTTTGAGCATCATTCAGAAACAGGCTATTTCTCTTTGACAGGTTTGTCAAAATTCAAGGAAATATTTGCTATCAGGCTTACACTCTTGTCAGCTTAATCCAAAATCACCTACATTAAGATTAGGCTCTTTAGGTGGAAAGATATTAAGCTAATTTCTAAAGACTGTCTTTGAATAAACAGGTAAAAAAAAGAAATAAAATTAATTTTTGAAATCTTTGCTTGAATTCAAAGTTCATGAAACTCCTCTGTGAATTAATTTTTACTTTTTTATGTGAATGTTTTTTATTTATTTTTTGTTTCATTTTATTTATTTACTTTTCTTTAAAAAATTTTTAATTTGTAACTTTAAAACTGAAGAAAATATTTGAAAGTTAGTTTCATACTTCTTAGCACTGCTTTTAACTGTTCCGTGGAACTGCAAAACTTATCTGCCTATTTGTAGAAATTCTGCTTTTAAATATAACTCTTAAACATATATGTTTATCTCATCGTTAGCACATATTTTTACAAAAGAGATAAGCAAATGTTATAGTCACAAAGTTATAAAAGTATTCTGTGTATACAATTTCTATTTTAATGCAAAGTCAAAATAGACATCTGAGACAGAGCCTCCCTTCATTAAATGCTATATAATTTGCTGCCTGCTGATGCCAACTAGATCATTTTCCAAACTGATAATCCAGCTGTTAATTCATAAAGTAGATGAGGAGAAGGTCTTTAGTTTGCCTTTAATGTTCACTATTTTAACATTTTTTTCTCCTTTTCCCCCCAGTACAACTTATTAGCAAATGACACCTAAATAGTATTCCTTTGTAACTTTGCAGCTGCATTGTTATGCATTCATCAGGCCCCAAGAAGCGTTCTTCTGGATATTTCTGCAAAGCTATTCCTCTGTTTAAGCTAAACAAAGGGAGCTGTTTAAAAACTGTTAAAATAGGTACCATAGTTATTTGTTCCTGCAGTCTCAAGTTGCATCTAAATGAAAGCTCTGACTAACAGGTTCTAGGAATAGTACCAAAAGCAGTCCTAGAGAATTTCTCTTGGTAATTAAGTGGAATGCACTTCCGGTGCTCGCATGAAAGGAAACGGGTCCTGTCATTCCCCGTGGCCACTTGTTCTTATCTCAACCGGCTTAGTGGTAATGGTCTAGGGTGGAGGGGAGAGGAGCAAAAAAGCTAAATGTGGCACACTGCTGGCAGAAGTTGGTGCTCCAGTCTAGAGAGGAGCCACGGCAGGGCTGTCCATACGGGCAAGCGACCTGTGCTTGTCATGCGGGGTCCCGCGCCCAGAGGCACCCACCTCCTCCAATTTCTTGGGTTGCTGTCTTGCCGTTCTGATTTATCTTTGAATTTGTGTGCTGTAAGTGAAGTCCGATAGGACAATGAAGTACGGGCCAAGATCCTGGAGCCTCCCGCCCCTCGCCTGCCTCCTCCAGCCCCAGCACATCCTCAGCAGCTGCCCCCCTCCTCCCTAACCCCGCTGGGCAAGCGCTCCCGGAGGGTTGGGGCCCCGGTGCGTGCACCGGTCAATGTCCCAAGCGCTTTAGAGGGTCTGTGCTCCCCCAGTGAGTATCCATACCCGTGTCCGTGGGGCTGTGGCATTCAACAGCAAATAGGAGCTAGAGAGAAACTGTGGGAGAAAGGAAAAAGCCTGCCTGCCTGCCTTCTTTCCTCCTTTCTTTCTCTTTCTCTTTGTCTTTCTTTAAGGGGCTCCACATTTTTATTTTGCACTGGGTCTGGCCAAACAGGTAGCTGGCCCTGAGCCAGGGCATTGAGACCAGGGTTGTAAGCTGGCACAACCAAAGCCGGCTGCCAACCCAAAAGCCCAAAGCAAAACAACCTAACCACCACCACCACCACCAACCATCGACAACTCATTCAAACCACCTATAATGGAAAAAATAAAAATCATTGTATAAAAAAAAAAGCATTTAGACTTCCAGGAGGCTAGTGTCCACAGGTGAATTCAGAGTTTCTCTGGCCAGAGTAAGGGACAGTGAGAAAATAATCTGGATGTTAAGCCGAGGCGAAAAACTGAGCCAAGACAAGAACCCTGGGACTTTGGGATGGAAGAAATTAGCTTACTTTTTTGGAGAAGTAAAATGATGTAAAGCTCAGACTTTGAAGCCTGGTGGTCACTGTTCCACTTATTTCATCAGTTAATAACTCTGTGACTCTAGCCAAGTCACTCAGTTGCTCAGAACCTCGGGCTCCTCATCTGTGAAATCATTTCTCTGTCAGTCTGACCTTTTGCTTCTCCCCTATCTTTACAATTATTATAAAACCTGGACTTTCAACTTAGTAGTAATTTTATCTGGTTTGGTTAAGGAATACCTGCTTTCCTTCATCAATACCAGCCATTATATCCACACCTACAGTAGTGGCATGGTAATCTTAGTTTTTAAAAGGCAACTTCTCAAAAGGTCTAGAAGAAAATATAAGTGAATGCATGGTGTTGAGAAGGCCATCTGTATAAACACACATGGAACTTTTAGGGGGCAAAAAACTCTCCTTTACCAAGCTCACTCAACATTAAGGAAAACATCTCAATATCTAATACCAGAAAAAGGTTAATGTCAATATGCAAATAAAATTAGAGTCAACAAGAAAAATTTTAAAAAGCCATCATAAAAAGCAGGATGAGGCAGTTTTTAAAAAATAATGAGAATTAACTAATTCTCAATTAAAATGGTAATTAAGAAGTTCACATCATGGCTCAGTGGTTAATGAATCCAACTAGGAACCATGAGGTTGCGGGTTTGATCCCTGGGCTCACTCAGTGGGTTAAGGATCCGGCATTGCCGTGGCTGTGGTGTAGGCCGGCGGCTACAGCTCCTATTAGACCCCTTGTCTGGGAACCTCCATATGCTGCGAGTGAGGCCCTAAAAATGACAAAAAAAGACAAAAAAAGGTAATTAACTAATAATGTTCAACTATTATTCAAAGAAATAAAAATTTGAAAAGCATTGACTTTTTCACTTCTCAATCTGAGAAAAATTTTATCAGTGTTGGCAAAAGTGTGGGGGAAAGAGATACTGTCATATTCTCTGGGTTAGATGCCTCCTGGAGGGTAACTTGGTGTCAACCATTAAGAGTATTAAAAAGTGGATATTCTGATCTAGCGTTTTACTTACAGGTATTCAGCCTGAGGAAGTGTTAGACATGATATATCTGTGCTTATAAGGATGGTGGTCAGTATTTTTAACGGTAAAAAATTGGAAATGGCCTAAAAAGTCAATAGTAGGAGGCTGGTTAAATATATAAATATATATATTTATAAGGATATAAGTAATAAATATTATTATATAATAAATAAAATATATAAAGATGTATATGATACATATATTTGATGGAATAGTACTAGAATTATATTATTAAGTTATGGATGTATATTAAGAACCTGGAAAAATAGGCTTTGTAGTTGAGAAAAACTGTATAGCATAATAGTTTAGTGCATGAATACAGAATAGACTGCTTGGTATCACTCTATGCCTCTTCCTGGGCTCACTTTGTGACTTTAAGTCACTTAACATCTCTGTGGCTTGGTTTCCTGAGATGGAAAATGGGGCACTGTCTGAAATCTATCTTATAGGATTGTTGTGAATATCAAGTAAGTTAGAACATGTACAGCACTTAGAATAGTGTCTGACACGTGATAAAATTTTAACAATTGCTCTTTTTTATCTTTACGGTTTTATTAAATATATGTGTATAAATACATAAAGAGGGATATACATGATAACGTTCGCAGCAATCATTTCAATTAGAATTTTGAGTGATTTTTTTCTCTGCTAAATTTTCTGAAAATTTAAAATGAACATGCCTTACTCATAATCAGAGGGAATAAAGACAGATGGATGTACTTTTTTTTTTTCTCAAAAATACAAAAAGTTTCCCGGCTGTCCCCAAATGTATAAGAAACACCCAAATCCAGGGACTCTGAAAACCTTTCCCATACACAAAGATGAGTAAAAGTATAAAGAAACATTCAAATTCTCTCTAGTTAAAGCAACAATGAGAATTTCAATTAATGTGTTTCAGCTACATTTTGACAGTGTAGGACCATTTCAATATTGCCTGTCTGATCTCAGTTATAATTTTTTATGCAGATGAAATACAAGATGATGTCATTGTTGATGACACAAGAGAAAATGTATTAGTAACGAACATGTCCTATTCATTTAATATCCTCTAAGCACCTCTACAAATTAGGAGTTATCATTTCCCTCAGTTGGCAAATAAGGAAACTGAGGCTCAGGGACATTCAGTAACACGTCCAAGTCACATACTAATGTAAGGTGGAGCTGGGATTCCAGCCTCGTCTGGGCTCAGAGCCTACATTCTATAGGTTATATTGATCAAAAAATGAAAAATAAACACATGAAAGAGAAAGAGAGAGAGAGAGAGAAGGCAGATAAACATGGGGTCATGGGGAGGGAGTACCAAATTGATTGTTTTAAGTACTTTCCAGGCAAGATTTTATCTTATTTGTCTTGAATTCCCAGAATTTAACTCCACAGCTGGTACCTAATAGATACTCACCAATGGGCTTTCTGGCTCTAAGAACTCGGTCTGAAGGGCTGGGTGCGTAGGTTCTCCACTGGGTGCCCATGAGCCAGTGAGACTAGACTCAGCACAGAGAACAAGAAACAAACAGGAGAGGAAGAGCAATTTATTGGTCACTAATTCAGAGCCAACAACGGCATCCTGAGAAAGGCCATCCTAACTTTATAACAGGTGGACAGGACTACAAGGGGACACGGGAACCTGAACGTAATTAACAGAGACGAGATTCTGGAGTAGAAGGACTCAGGAGCACTTCCTCTCTCAAAGACACCAAAGTTTCAACTAACTATTGAACAACCATCAACGAAATAGACTGGAGGCTACCAAAAGAGATACCCTATATCCAAAGACAAGAAAAAGTCACATCGAGATGGTAGGAGGGGTGCTTTCACGATGTAAGCAATCCCATAACTGCCCGGTGGGTGACCCACAGCCTGGAACATAACTATATTGCAGAGGCTCCACCCCCAGGAGTGAGAGTTTGGAGCCCCACGTCAGGTTCCCATGCCTGGGGGTCTGGCATTGGGAGGAGGAGCCCCCCGAGCATTTGGCATTCAAGGCCAGTGAGGCTTAAGTGCAGGAACTCCACAGGACTGGGGGAGACAGAGACTTCACTCTAGGAGGGCACACAGGATTTCATGTGCACTGGATCACAGGGCAAAGCAGGGACAAATAACAATCTGTATCAAGCCCACTGGGAGGTCTTGGAGCGTCTTCTGGGAGAGCAGGTGTGGCTGTGGCTCACTGTGGGGGCAGGACATTGGAGGTGGAGGTTCCTTGAATAATCATCAGTACAACTTTCCCTGAGGCTGCCATTTTGGAAAAATCTGGCCCCACTCATCAGGGCTGAGAATCCCCAGGCCAGACAACAAACAGGGTGGGAACACAGCTCCACACATTAGCAAACAGGCTGCCTCTAATCACACCCAGAGGCAAAGCTTCAACCACCAGAGGGTTAAGAATCAGCTCCACCTACCAGTGGGCAGACACCAGTCCCTCCTATCAGGAAGCCTATAACAAGCTCCTGTATCAATCAACTTCACCCACAAAGGGGCAGACCCCAGAATAGAGGCCACAAACCTCTAGCCTGCAGAAAGGAGACCACACAAAGAGCTCTACAAAATGAAAAGTCAGAGAAACATGAGTCAGATGAAGGAACAAGACAAAACCACAGGAGGACAGCTAAGTGCAGTGGAGACAGGGAACCTGTCTGAAAAAGACTTTAGAGTAATGCTAGTAAAGATGATCCAAGATTTTGGGAAAAAAAATAGCAGAAATAAAAACTTCACTAGAAGGAAACAATAGCATAATACAGGAGGCAGAAGAACAAAAAAGCGAGGTAGATACTCACAAATGAATAGCTCATAGGCCTGATGCAGAGTGGAAATTCGTGGGTTCTTCATAATAATGGGGCCACGGTTAGACACACAGATTTGTAATTAAGACAAACACAAAAGCATAGAGAGACTTCTGAAATGAAAGGAGGGCACTAACAGAGAGTGTGGAACATGGCCTGTGAAGGGCTCAACTTCTTCCGGACCTGCACCCTCTTCTCTTTAAGGCTGCTTGAACGATTTATTAGCGGTTCCCGGGTCTCTAATTAGAGTCGCCAGCATTTCCTTCTGTTTCCTAAAGGGTTGGAGTAATGCCCTGAGGGCTTGTCATGCAGGCCTTTACCCCTTCTAATCAGCCAGATGGCAGCTGCAGGAAGCGGCTGCTGAAGCAACAATCACCGGGCAGGCGGCGTGTTGACAGGGAGGTCTTCAGCTGGATGGGGAGCTCTGCCCTGGTGTTCTCTGCCTGGGATATTCAAATTTACCTTTGTCAGTTGGGCTTTACATATTAGCTGGGAATACTTCAATAATTAAACAATAGTTATTTGTCTATGTTCATTTCTGGGACCAAAGTAGGAAAGAGGTTTTAAGGAAAAGTTGCTCTAGATTAAAATTTCATCCCAGAAGCATTGATTGTCACTGCTCTTCAGTCTAAAAATTTTCCTGTCTTTGTAAGTGGCTCAAGGAATGTGTGGTGTTTGTGCTTGTGTGTTTATTCTTGTATTTTCCTATGAGGAATTGTATTAGAAGAAAACACACTTTTAGTAGAAACCTGTAAACTTCCTAATCCTTTTGGGAAAAGGGACCAGAGAAATGGAACTACCAGAAGAGATGTTGCTTGCCTTTGCAGACCTCTGTGTCATTACTGGCTTCTCCCAGCAAGGGCAACATGCCGTTCAGATGTGTTAATGGAAAGAAAGCAGAGAATCTAATGAAAATGCCAGTAAACACTTTGGGAAGCTGGCAAATAGAGTGTGTGACAAACGTGGCCACAAACTCCATCCATAGGCCTATTATTAGAACAGGGACAATGTCCAGTGCCCTTAATTGCCTCAGTGTCACCTGTGAATTATACCTAATCTTAGCAAGGACATTTGTTCATTCATTCGTCTGTTTGTCCATCAACGCATCCATCCATCTAAAAGAGTGAATGTGATCATTTGAAACTGTATACAACAGTCTTCTTCTGTTGTACCAATATTCCCTCTTGGAAACCGTAGTGTATTAAATGGATTATATTTTCCTGTCAAAACAACATTATAACGGAAAGTTTTCTTCTGTTCAAATATCAGGAAAAAATATGAATAGTACTCAAAATATTTGACAAAAGCGCAAATGTAATCAACACCCCATAAATCTCTAGAATCTGTATATAATCTTATATATAATATATAAAGTATATTCATCTATTCCAAGACACAGAATCCTAGGGATTGCAGAGACTGTGATAATCCTTTCTTTATTTCACAAGTGAGCAAATCAAAGCTGGGAAAGAGAAAAAATACTTGCCCAGTGTCACCCACTTAACTCAGAAAAGCTAAGGCTACAACTCTGGTCACTAGGTTCTCAGCTTCACATTCCTTTTCTGATACCATGTTCCCTCTCTCAGAAAAATCCTGAGCTGTATTTAAGGTTGCTTAAACAAAATACCACAGTATACTGTAATATGTGTGTTCAACATGAAAAGATATAGCTATTTTTGTGTGATTAACCATCTAGTAAAAAATATATGATCAAAACAGTTAAAAGATTGTTGGCGTTTCTTTGTGGCACAGCGGGTTAAGGATCTGGTATTATCACTACTGTGGCTTGGGTTTGATTCCTGGCCCCAGGAACTTCCACATGCTGCAGATACAGCCAAAAAATTCACAGAGATTGTTATTCAATGAAAAATGTAAATCAACTGTATACTTTAATAAAAAAATAAAGACTTTGCTTTGTTAAGATCTACTAAGATACGGGGGGAAACACTGTGAAAACCCATTTCTCTCTTTTTTTGGCCATGCCTGCAGCATGTGGAAGCTCCTGGGCCAGGGATCAAACCTGCTCTACAGCAATGACCCTAATGGCTGCAGTGATCCTTAATCCACTGCGTCAGGAGGGAACTCGTGCCCGTTTCTTTTAATGAAACTGCTCAGAAACGTCTGCGCCAGTAATTAAGTGGACTCCGTTGTTTGTCTGACTGGCATGTCCCCACACCCCTTCCTTCTCCCTTCCCCACAGATCCGGATTTTATTTGGGTTCCTGCCTCTTCTCTGCCCCCTTGTGCCTCATTGGAGAGGGCGCCTCCTGGCTCCAGGGCTGGTCCCGACAAGTCTAAGGAGGAGACCACATCCTTGCCTATGATTGGTTTTGGGAAAGTCATGTGACTCAGTCAATGAGGCAAGAGGGGAAGACTGCTGGAGGCTCCGGGAGAATTTTCAGAACCTCGCGGGAGGTTATTTTGTGAGGGCTGAGATTTGCAGCGCACCTCTGCCCACTCGTGAACTAACAATGAAGCGAGGCAATGGTGTGCATTGTTTAAGCCCACTGAATGTTTTCCTTCTTTGTAGCCCCAAATGGATGTGTCCCCCTCTTCTTTCTTCCCTCCCTGACTCCTTATGTCCCTTTAGTATATTGTTATTAATCCGTGTTATGCACAGGCGTCCTCTTCAGTAGAGAGGCTATTGCAGTGAACGCGAATTCAGAATCCCTGCCCCCGAGTGCTTGGAGCAGGCATCACAACTTTTTCATCACCACTTCCTTAAAGAGCCTTTTTAGATAAACTTTTTAAATGCCTCCCCCATGAAAATTTAATAGTACAGGTAACTATATATCTGTATGCAATGCCTATCTATCTGTCTATATATCTCTAAGCTTTGTACATTAAAATAGTTAAGATTTTTTGTCCCTCTCCAGAAGCATTTTTTGCCTTGTTGGGGGTGATTTTGCCTCCACTGAGAGTGGTTTGGAGTGTTCATAGCAGCACTATTCACAATAGCTAAGACATGGAAACCACCTAAATGTCCATCGACAGGTGAATGAATTAAGGAGATGTGTTACATATACACAGTGGAATATTACTCAGTCATAAAGAGAATGAAATAATGCCATTTTCAGTAACATGGATGCAACTAGAGATTCTCGTAGGGAACTCTATCCAGTCTCTTGGGATAGACCACAATGGAAGATACCATGAGAAAGGGAATGTGTGTGTGTATATATATATATAAATAACTAGGTCACTTTGCTGTACAGCAGAAATTGGCACAGCATTGTAAATTAACTAAAATTTTAAAAAGAAAAAAGGAAACAGTTCAGAGGGTGAGATGGAAGAAAGCAGGCATGATGAGATGCGATGAGGCGGTGCTCGGGATGGGGGCACCTATGCATTTACAGAAAGCAGGGGTGTTGCAAATTCTTTCACAAAATAGTCAGTGTAGCACACAAATATTTAAATGTATCATCGTGGACCTTATTTGGTCTTGAATTCATCCTGTTCATTCTTTTCTCTTTCCTCTTCATCATCTCCCACAACAACCACATTCTGGTAACCTGAACGAAGAAAAGCAGAACCGAAGGATAGCCAGCATAGGGGTGGGGTGCAGGGGTGCAGGCTTCAGGTCACAAACCTTCGTTTTGTTAGCAGATCATATTTTCTGTAATGTCTCTGAAAGCTCTCTTTCATCTCTCTCTTCTTTTTCATTTTCTTTGCCACCATCCTCATAAGCCCGCATTACCTCTGGTCTGGGCAGTCCTTCCTTTTTTAGATTATTTATCTAGGACCAATTGAATGTCAAGTACTTCCTATTACAGTTTCAGTCAACACAACAGCCGGGTGAATTGGTATCAATACCTCCATTTTACAGACAGGGAAACTGAGGCTCAAGTGTTTTAGTGACTTGCCCAAAGCTGGGCAGTAGTAAGACACAGACAGAGCTAACACCTACACCCAGGTTTTGACCTGTGCTCATGCTCCTTCTACTGGATTTTTGTAATATATTTTCAAGTATTTTAACATTACATATGTGATAAATGAATATATTCTCTTTGCAAAGAAATAAAAGATATGTAATATTTTAATATTTATATTAAATATTCCCGTGAATATTCCCATGAATCACCTCTCTCTATGCCTATTCTCCCCACCCCCATCCCCGGAAGGTAACCACAGTCACTTTCCAGATTTTTTTTTTTTTTTTTTGTCTTTTAAGGCCGCACCTGCAGCATATGGAGGTTCGCAGGCTGGGGTCGAATTGGAGCTACAGCTGCCGGCCTACACCACAGCCACAGCCACGCTGTGTTGCAGTCACAGATGCTGCTGCCCTCCCCCACAGAGGTGGACACCATGCTGCTGGGGTCTTGTCAAAGCTCATCTGGTTCCTGATGAAGGAGGGTTGGGAGGAAGATGATCGGTTTGAAAGATGAGAAGAATGGAGAGAAGGGAACAGATATGGGTGAAGTTTTGGTCAAATGTGCCGGCTCCATTCAACTTGTCTGTTTCAGGACTCCAGTATGAAAATTAGCCAATATATACATTTTGTTCAGAGATGCCTTAATCCTGCTGATGGACCCAGATGCAATATAAAACTCGTGCCACCAGGTGGCAGCAGCATCTTCTTGGCTGTGTTCAACTAGCCTAGTGGGCACTTTTTCTTTAACTGAAGAAGAAACTGTTTTTTCCCAGCTTGTACTTTCGGAAACAAGTTGCTCCTGGAGGAGCTGGGGAGTTTCACAGTACTTATTACAAGGAGTTTTCTGAATGTGTCTCTTTTTTTAAATTAATGTCTTGGAAAAAATGAGGTTAAGCATTTTGCTAACAGCCAATATTTAAAGGCTAACTCCTTGTATCTGTGAAGCCAGTGGTTTTGCAGTAGGATTAGGGGGGCCAGGGAAGGTGACCAGATGTTCTAATTGAGGCAGACAGTCTTGGTTCTGGCAATGAGCAGGTGCTCTGGAAGAAGTCCCAGGCAGGCTTTGCTGTGCCCCTTATCTGAACCGAGCTGATGAGCTGGCTCCCTTCCAGAGGAGGGTGACCAGAGCAGAGAGGGATCTGGAAATCAGGCATGATGGGGACGTGTGGCAGGGAAGGGAAAGGTTTGCTGAGAGAGAGATGACGTGAATGCTGCAGTTAGGTATCTGAAGGGCTGTCACGGAGAGGAGAGGTCGTTCGAATCAGGTTGGTTAAATGCCAGCTATGGATGGGACCCTAGAAATCCCACCAGTTTATAAAAGGGGCCGAGAGAGGATGACACTTTCCTAGTGTCACACAACCAGCTGGTAATAGACGGAGCCAGAGCAAGAACACTGACCTTGGACTATACCGGAATGGGGTCCCCCGTCAGACTGTAAGCTGTACCTGAGGTGGGGGAAGGGAGGAAGGTGGTTGCTGTTTAATGATGAAGCAGAACCCAGAGGTCCAAAGACAGAGCTCCTGAACTGCACAGAGGGCTGGCCACAGCCCAGGCAGTGGAACATCTCTGCGTTTACCTCTAAGATTTTCGAGCTCTGTGTGCTTGCCGTGGCCTCCTTCAGCAACTGGCAAGTAATTCATGGTGATGGAAAGTTTGCTGTAGTTGGGTGAAATGGAGGTTGGAAAGGCAGCCCCCCTGGAAAGGTCTGGCCTTTAGAAAGGGCTGCCTTTATGTGCTCCTTCCCAAGAGGAAGCTAACGAGGCCTCTGGCATAGGACCCCCTAGTGTCCTTGTCCTTGCACAGTCCCCGGGCTCTGACTTGGGTGGGGGTCGGTGGGGACAGGATCCTCCACGAAGCAGACAGGCCTTTGGGAATGGAGTGGGGCTGCATATGATCAGAACTGGAAGCTCCTATTGCCAGCCTCACAGGACCCCACTCTTATCTTTATCCCTGAAAAATCTCTCTCTCTTTTTCTTTTTTTTTTTTTTTTTGCTTTTTAAGGCCACGACTGAAGCATATGGTGTTTCCTATGCTAGCAGTCTAATCGGAGCTACAGCTGCTGGCCTATACCACAGACATAGCAATGCCAGATCTGAGCCGTGTCTGCGACCTACACCACAGCTCATGGCAACGCCGGATTCTTAACCCACTGAGCCAGGCCAGGGATCGAACTGCAACCTCATGGTTCCTAGTCAGATTTGTTTCTGTTGCGCCACAACGGGGACTCCTGAAAAATTCTTTAAAAGCAATATATGATATTAAGGCTTTATCAGCTTTCCACATACTGGTTTATTCTTTGTTGAGATGCCTGCCTGACTTGGGCATGTGGTTTCATCACACCTTGTGTGCCTTTGATCATCACCTGGATGATGAAGAAATGGGTGCAGGCCATTCCCTAGATACTAGACACTGCAGCAATTAATTAAGCAATTAATGATTGCTTGCTTAAGCTAGATAGGAGTGATAGCAGTACACAGAGGAGAATGAGGTCCTTTCACTGCATTCAGTCAGAGCACTCTGGTCATGCTAGAAGCAATGAGGGCAGTTGTGCTTCCCGGGTGTGTCCCACATACCATGGGATACTGAGATGATGTGGGTGTGAAGAAAGACATTTCCAAGTGGGATTGTTGTGTACTTATTTTCAAGTGTGCTAAAAATACAGAGCTGGTATATTGAATGTATTTGCTGAGAATGAGGCTAAAGAAATTACAAGTCAACAGATAACAAATGCTGGAGAAGTTGTGGAGAGAAGGGAACCCTCCTTCACTGTTGGTGGGAGTTTAGACTGATACGACCACTGTGGATAACAGTATGGAGTTACCTCAGAAAATGAAATATAGAACTACCATATGATCCAGCAATCACACTCCTGGGCATATATCCAGACAAAACTTTCATTCAAAAAGATACATGCACCGCTATGTTCATTGCAGCACTATTTGCAATAGCGAAGACATAGAAACAACCTAAATGTCCATGCTTATGAGTTGCTTTTCATTTTACAGGAAACCAAATTGGAGCAAAGAAAAGTTGCACAGCTTACCCCAAATCGCAGTTAGGAGCAGATCTTTCTGGTTCCAGACAAACCCAAATCTGTCTGAGTTCAGTCTGGATCCTGAAAACCATGATATATGGCTCTCTAGAATGTATTCACCTCTCCTCCCCAAGAGAGTGGCTTTGTTTTTGCTGGATCTCCAGCACGGAGTAGGACCTAAACACATCTTTGTTGAACGGAATGAAAGACTAAGTAGCATACGATAGATACTGATTCAGGCAAAAATCGCAAGTAGGTGGGTGGATGCCTGAAGCTTAGGGAAGTCTGACCTAATTTAATGATCGCAGAGTGTGTTCTCAGGAATTACCTTGGGGTTCAAACTCCAGAGGAGCCTCCAGGGCTTCTGTGAGAAGGGGGCAGGTTCAGGGGTAAGCTTCCAGCCCATCCTCCCAGCTTTCATCAGGGCGACTCTTCCTCTTTTTAAAATCTATTATTGCCCTTCCTCCCACTTTAATTTTGTTTTAAAAGTCTTTACTGCTGCTGCAATCGAAACAAAACAAAGCAAAAACCAACCAAACAGCAATACACCTCAATTCAAAAAGCAGTGCGATTACATCATAATATAGATAAAGAAACGGCCCAGAGAAGGAAAGATTAGAAACAAGTCAGAACTCGAATCCAGTCTTTCAGATCCTTTGCCCAGAGCTTGTTCCACCGCACTGAGAAAGTCATGTTCGAAGCATGTTGGAAAACATCACTGTAGTACTGAAGTCTGTATCTAATATGTGGCCCAATAGCTGCAGGGTCCAAACCTGCCCTACATAGGAGATGCATTATAAACGCTGGGTGTTCCGCCCTACAAAAATGTCTTAGGTGAGGCCAGTTCTCACCGTTTGCTTACATAAGGGACAGGTAATTGGGAAGCACAAATTCAGGAGGAGTTTGTGGAATTAGCCAATCTGATATTTGAAGAAGATTTGAACACACATCGTAACAAAGTACATTGCTCAAACCAATAGCCTTAATAAATCATCATTCAAACCCTAAGCCTAGATAAAAGATAACACTGTTACACAACACTTGGTAAGTACTAAATGAACTCTAGACAAAAAGTGACAAGCAATAGGAAGGAAATCCTTCCAGCTGGGGTAGCTTCAAGGCTTCAGGGTGTCGGCAACTCCTGAGGGAGCCTTGAAGGATTGGTGGGGGTCCCAGCATTCATGGTAAAGGAAAAGGGAAGACTTTGGTGAAGCTAGGCAAGGTTTGGGAAAAATATTTATTGGAACTGGGATATTGGACTGGGTGCATGGTGCATGTGGTAACATCCTTGAGGCAGAACTTCTGTTATAACATTTACTTGAAATAAATGATGGGAAAGAATTTTAATTTTTTTTTAATTTAATTAATTTCTTCTTTTTTGTGTGTGTTTTTAGGGCTGCATGCATGGCATATGGAGGTTCCCAGGTTAGGGGTCAAGTTGGAGCTGCAGCCGCTAGCCTACACCACAACCATAGCAATGCCAGATCTGAGCTGCATCTGCGACCTACAGCACAGCTCACGGCAATACCGGATCCTTAACCCACTGAGCGAGGCCAGGGATCGAACCTGGGTCCTCATGGATACTAGTCAGATTTGTTTCCGCTGAGCAAGAATGGGAACTCCAGGAATTTTTAAACACATTAAATAACATGGAAGTCAAGGATACATGCATTACTATCAGCAATAATAAATATTTAAAAATAGTTTTCTTCATCTTTAGGCAATGTAAGATTTTTATTATTTAAGGTCTATAATTGTTTTACAGTCACATATTGGCCTAATTTTCTGAAATAAATATAAAATGTAAGTCAATTTTAAAAACTGAAATCATATTTTCAAGGAACCGAAAAATTTTTTTAAGTGGCTGCACCCACAGTGGGAACTCTGAGATTCTGTTATTTAACATAATCATATTGTGAATTTTTATTATTGTAAAGTAATGAATCAGTGACATAAAAAATTACTAGGTTTGTGTTTTGGGGGAAATAAAACTTGACACATTCATTCTGAAAATAAAGCTTATTGTAAAGAATAATTTGTGAGATTACTAAGAAAATTCAGAAAAGTAAGGAGGGAAAAGTACTGACTCTTCAATCAAAAAACCTTAATAAAATAGCACTAGACTCATGCAATAATAGACATAAATCAATGGAACCAGAAAACACACTAGTTCATAAGAGGATTTTATATTTGATAAGGAGTGTGCATTAGTTCCCTGAGGCTGCTAATGAAGTACCACAAACTAGGTAGTTTAAAACAATAGAAATGTATGGTCTTACAGTTCTGGAGGCTTAAGTCCAAAATCAAGGTGTCAGCAGGACCATGCTCCCTCTGGAGATTCTCAAGAAGAATCCTTCCTTGCCTCTTCCTTCTTCTGACATGTTGGTGGCAATGCTCCCCGTTCCTTGGCTTCTGGCAACTTGACTCCAGTCTTTGGTGCCACCTGCACAGGGGTTGTCTTCTCCTTGTGAATCCTAGTTTTGACATTGAAGTTCTCCTCTCTGTGTTTGCTTCTTTCCTTCTCATAAGGACAAGGGTCATATTGGTCCACCTGACTCCAGCAGGAACGTCACTAACTATATTCGCAATGACCTTGTTTTTATTTTATTTTAGTCTTTTTAGGCATATGGAGGTTCCCAGGCTAGGGGTTGAACTGGAGCTGCAGCTGCTGGCCTATGCCACAGCAATGTCAGATTGAGCCACATCTGCGACCTACACCACAGCCCATGGCAATGCCGGATCCTTGAACCCTAGCTGTTGACACCCTCTCCCTGTGTCTGCCTGGGCATGAAATTCGGAGTTTCCCCATGTGTCCTGTCATTTTCTCTCTCTTTACCTCCCAGTTTGCTTTGTTTCTCTTCCTTTCCTTCTTTCTCCAAGCAAAACATTCCTCAACTTACCTCTTGAATCTCAACTTAGCTTTTTTCTCATTTGAAGCCTGATCTTGAGTTCTTACCCTCAATCCCAAACACTTTATCAAAATATTTCTTTCAAATAAATATAGAGCACTTCCTTAGAGGAATTACAGTGAGTATACTTTCTCTATCTCATTCCATTTCTAACAATGATTTTCTGGAACTTGCCCAGTATGTTAAAACATAGTATCGTTTTACTTAAAAAATAAACACCATTTATGATAGTCATTATGTATTGGTCGCTCTCCAAGAGTTTCCCTGCCTTATCTTGCTAATTAACCTCTCTGGCAATTCTAGAAAATAAGGGCTTTATTCCCTGTTATTCTGATGAAGAAAATGAGTCACAAAAAGATTAGGCAAACTGTCAAAAGTCACACAGATAGAAAGTGGTGAAGCTGGGATCTGGACCTAGGAATTTGGTTTTTACTATGACATCCGCCTGCATCAAAGGAGGCATGAAGGACATAAAGTTTTGTATTTTTATTTTTATTTATTTACTTTTTTGGACATCACAATTTGAAACAGATGTTAACTTAGAAGCAGGCAACGGTATTAGATAAGTAAAATACATTTAGGAATAGGGACTTAGGAACTGTTTTATTAATGTATTAAATATTCTCTCTTTTAGAATTTTTTCCACTGCTATAAAATGTTTATTGTCATTCATTTGTATATTGAGAATTTTTGCATTTATTTTAATTAATTAGTGTTTATTCTCTTTTACTGAATGAAGATTAAGTTCTATAGTGCTTTACAATTTTCAAAATTTCAGACATATGATTTTATATACTCCCATACTAACCCTTTTTTATCCCTTACCCCTATATTGCCCCTTCGCCTTCTCTCTCCACACTGGCAACCACTAGTTTGTTCTCTATATATGTGAGTCAGCTTCTTTTTTGTTTTATTCATTAGTTTGTTGTATTTTTTAGATTCCACATATGAATGATATCATACAGTATTTGTCTTTCTCTGTCTGACTTATTTCACTTAGTATAATGCACTCCAAGTCCATTCAATTTGCTGCAAATGGCAAAACTTCATTCTTTTTAATGGCTGAGTATTATTCCACTGTGTGTGTGTGTGCGTGTGTGTGTGTGTGTGTGACATCTTCATCCATTCATCTGTTGACGGACACTTAGGCTGTTTCCATGTCTTGGCTGTTGTAAATAGCACTAGTATGATCATTGAGGTGCACGTATCTTTTTGATTTGGTGTTTTTGTTTTGTATTTGCTATGTGAGCTAGTTCAGGCACAAAATAGTCCTTGACTTCAGGTTTGAGTTTTGTCTTCCAACCAATTCAGAGCCCAAGGAGGAAGTTGGGGCAAGGATGAGAGATAGGGGTTAGAGGTAGATTTTGTACCCTGTCCAACTTGACTCCTAGCTCCTAAGTGAGGGATGGGCTTTCAGTCTCAGCCCTTAGGGTCAGGGCCCTATCCTATTCCCTTGGACACCCCTGTCTATGTAGACACTCTTATCTCTCCTTGAACCCTCTGCCTCCTTCTTGTTGGGTCTTCTAGCCCCCCTGACCTCTGCTGCCTCCAGAGAAGCATGCCACTCACCCACCCATTCTGGACGGAGTGGGCTAGAAATGACCTTGGATATTGTATGTGTGGCATTTGCAAGGCAATCAGTACATACACCCCTAGTGGACTTTCTGTGCAATTCTTACACCTTCCCTGGAGAATTGTGCTCCCTAATGCCCTCTCTTCATATCATGGCTTCTGCTAAGTGCCAAGTCCAGAAGGGTGTGTGGTGGTGAGAATCAGGGGTTAGAAACCATTTTTCTGTGATAAGCCATTGCTTTTACATCTATATGCTCCTGGATATCAGTAATGAAGACCTTTTAATATTATGAGATGTATTCTTTGGCAAATGGGAGAATAGTGACTATTGATTGGAAGGAATCACATAATTATATATATATGTACATATACATACATATATATATAAAATTTCAAACAGCATACTCAGACAATCTCTATTACTACCATTACATCAATTTTTAAATATGAAAGGGCTTTCATATGTATTATTTTGCTTAGCTCTCATGACAGTTTTTAGGAAAGTAAGTCAAATATGATTATTTTTTGTGAATCACAAGTTTATATATTTTCCTAATTACTATTTATATTTTCTGGCTAGTGATTGCTATAATCACAAAACCTTTCTTACCATGTCTGGTTAATTTTTCTAAACTGTTTCCCATCTTATTCTTTTTTTTCTCGTATTGACAGGATATAAAAATATTAAATAGGAGTTCTGGCTGTGGTGGAGTGGGTTTAGAATCTCACTGCAGCGGCTCTGGTAGCTGCAGAGGTTCAAGTTCCATCCCTGGCCTGGTGCAATGGGTTAAGGATCCAGTGTTGCTCTAGCTGTGGCATAGGTCACAAGCTGTGGCTTGTATTCAGTCCCTGGCTGTGGAACTTCCATATGGTGCTGGTGTGCCCCACCCAAAATTAAACAAATAATAGCTTTACATTTGACATTTTTATCATTACTCACTTTACAGAGAATAGTTCCATTATTTCCCCACTTTTTCCCATTTTGAAGTTTTACTTTCCCTTTGTATCTTTGTGAATGCTTACACTTCTTTCTTTTTTGATATCAAAATTACTATACATCATAAAAATTTTGGAAAATATAAAAAACACAAAGAAGGAAATAAAAATCAGTTAATATAAAAACAACCTATAAATAAATCTATACATTTTTATTATTTTCTAGCTTCTTGTATAATTTCTATGTTATAGTATCATAAAATATTAAAATTCCTAATTGATATACACTTTTAGCATTTATAATTTTCCTGTATTTTAAAGGTTGCCATGATAAACATCTACTGACATATATATCAAAATACATTTGATAAATTCCTAGTAAAATTGCATAGTCAAGTTTGAAGCTTTTGATGATAATACCAGAGGGTTATTCAGAAAGTTTTACCAATATATGCTTTTAAAAGTACTGTGATGTACGAGTTCCCACCGTGGCTTGTTAACCAACCCGACCAGCATCCATGAGGACGTGGGTTCAATCTCTGGCCTTGCTCAGTGGGTTAAGGATCCGGCGTTGCCATGAGCTGTGGTGTAGGCTGCAGACACAGCTCGGATCCTGCGTTGCTGTGGCTCTGGCGTAGGCCAGCGGCTACAGCTCCAATTAGAACCCTAAACTGGGAACCTTCATATGCTACAGGTGCAGCCCTAAAAAGGGGGAAAAAAAAAGGTATTGCTATGTATTTTACCACACTCTAACAAATCTTAGGTATAATCTTTATTTCAATCTTTGCTTACTCAATGAGTAAAGTAATACCTTAGTGTTGTTTCATTTTTTGTATTAATCTTTGATAAGGCTGAGTATTTTTGTGTGTATGAATTGCCTTTTCCCATTCGTAGCTCATTTTCTTTTAAATTGAGGAGATAATAAAAAAACTTACTAGCTTTTAGGAACTCTTTCCATACTGAAGTTATCAATCCCTTGTCTGTTACATATTATAATTAACTTGTCATTTGCTTTTTTAATGGTGTTCTAACACTTTTTGAAAGTTATGAATGGCTATTGAATTTTACCAAGTGTCTTACTGACCTATTAATATTTGTCTCATTTTAAATCTATATTGCAGCAGTAAAGATTAAATAATATGTTGAAATATCCTTGTTATCCATAAACTATACTATGACGTGACAAATTTTCTTTGAATTGGATGATATTTTTCAGGGGAACAAATCATTTCATGTTATTAGAGATGCCAATTATTTCCTGCCTTGGGGATTCTTCCACAGCTGAGCAAAAGACCTCATCTTCCCATCTCCCAGCATCAGGTGATTGTGCTAGAATTGAACACCTGGCCAGGGCTTCCCTCAGTAGATCAGGCTGGCATGACTGAATGGGCCAATTAGCTTTCCCTCCTAGGGACTTTGGGCATTGAGTCAGTCAGTGGTGGGCACCTAAGCTGCAGCTCTGTTGGGCCACATATAAGACGAACAGGCAGATGTGCTGTAACCCCTGTGGTTCTGGAGAAGTGGGAGGCACAGAGTGGTTTCCAGAGGGCGCTTGATTTTCTCACACCCCAGCGAATCTCAGATGCACTCCCAGCCCCTGGATTCTGTGAGAATTTCCATGATTCTTTAGGGTGCATGGCTTCCTCTCCTTTATTTAACATGGAGGTGTCTGATTTATGTGACCAAAACATTCATTCTGTTGACACTACAGGAGGTCAGGACATCACTAACCTTCTAAAAAAACGAAAGGGTTGAACTCAGTACTAAGTGATCTGGAAATTTCCTGCCAGTCCTACAGTTCTACAAGTCTATGAAATTAAGGGCTCTTTTCCGAGATAGTTTCTAAACAAAGATCAGTGAAAACCAGGAACCAGAAAGGAATGCCCTGAGCCAGACCTCTTAGGATAGAAGGACATTTCTCATTTTCAAAAACATGTGTTTCCTTAAAACCTAAAGGAGCATTTTGCTTTTCAGTCATAGAATTGAAAGGGCGCCTCTGCCTCCTAAACCGTGTAAATTCAGCTGTCTGTCCACGTACCTCGGACTGTGCATCTGGCAGTGACAAGTAATCAAATCATATCAAGGGACGCTGAGCCATCTGCCCTGATCTCAGCCCTCAAAACCGAGCTATTGGAAAGGGTTTTAGCTTTTCATCTTGAGCTTACAAGCCAACGCAGTTCAATTTTCTCAATGAAAGTATTGATTTAGGCCTTTAAAAATAATTCCCATCTTCGCTGGCATCAAGGGAACGACTCATAGTTTCAAGACAAAAGAGAATCTGGCTGTGAATAAAAGTGTTCAATTTTCTTTTTTCTTTTTAGGGCTGAGTCTGTGGCATATGGAGTTTCCCAGGCT
Organism: Catagonus wagneri; assembly: GCA_004024745.2. Lineage (NCBI taxonomy): Eukaryota > Metazoa > Chordata > Mammalia > Artiodactyla > Tayassuidae > Catagonus > Catagonus wagneri. The sequence continues at coordinate 19,688,406 of PVHT020000077.1, read as the reverse complement.
AGGGGTCAAATCAGAGCGGTATCGCTGGCCTCCACCACAGCCACGGCAATGCCAGAACATTTAACTCACTGAGCAAGGCCAGGGGTTGAACCCACGTCCTCATGGATACTAGTCGGGTTCGTTACTGCTGACCCACAATGGGAACTCACAAATTATTTTTTTAAATTTATTTTATTTTTTCTTCTTTTGTTTGTTTGTTTTGTTGTTGTTTTGGCTGCCCTGCAGCATATGGAGTTGCTGGGCCAGAGATCAGATCTAAGCCGCAGTTGCAACTTATGAGGCAGCTGCAGCAAACACCAGATCCTTAACCCGCTGGACCACTGCTGTGGGTGTCCGAGCGCTCCAGAAGCACCACTGATCCTCTTGTGCCACAGTGGGAACTTCGGCTCTTAAATGATTTTTAAATCCCTAGTATTTTATTTAATTTGGGCTGCACTAGCAGGTTACTTCAGACTAGATTACCCAATTTTGGGCTGCACTTTACGAGTGAACGTTTATTTCTCATGCTTCTGGAGACTGGAAATCCAAGATCAGGATGTCAGCATACTCAGGTTCTCACCAAGGGCCCTCTTCCTGATTATGTCCTCCCAGGGCCTTTCCTTGGTACCTGCTTGAAGAAAAAAAAAAGAAAGAAGAAAAAAAAAAGAGGGAGGGAGATCTCATGTCTCTTCCTTTTTTTCAAAAGGGCACACATCCTGTTATGGGGGCCCCAGCCTTAGAATCTAATTATCTCTCAGGGGCCTCACCTTCAAATACCATTCCATTAGGGATAAAGGATTTATGAAAAGAACTTTGGGGAGACACAAACATCCAGTCCATAGCGTTTGATAAAGTGTATTCTCATCTGGAATCTTGGATGGCATCTTAGCTTGAGTTTCCCAGAAGTGGACCCTGATATAAGGATTCATGTGAAAGGAGTTTATTAGGAAATATCCCTTGGAGAATCTGGTAGGGGAGTGGGAACATTACATCAACAGCTCACACGGCATGTCTCATACTCAATCACGTAGGAAGGCCATCCAGAGTAGGGCAAGTGTTACAAAGAGCTCTAGGGGCTATAAATTCCCCTGCAGTTATAGCTCTTAAGGCCCACAGGCTGGGCAGCCTGAACGTAGCCCTTCTAACAGAGAGCTGCAGGTACTGGTTGGTAGGAGCGAAAGCACCTAGGGAAGGCCCTTATGCAGGAAAAGGATCCCATAGGCTATGGATGGTGCCCAAATAGCAAACTGCAAGAAACAAAAGCCCACCTAAACCAACATAAGCCAAGGGATATCCCAGTTAAGATTGCATTTGGCCTTGATAAAAACCCAATTCTGCACCTAACTGCAAGAGTTTATATTTCTAATGCAGTCAGAAGTTCGGAAGTTGGCCATCTGAGGTTGGTGTAGCTGCTTCCTCATGGTATCAGTGAACAGTGTTCCAGCTCTCTACCCTTTTGCTTATTGCTTCATGATTGCAAGGTGGCTCTTCTATCTGCAGCTTCACCACTGCATTCCTGGGAGGAAGAACAGGAGGAACAGAGAGAAGGCCGTAGGTGTATCAGGAAAGCAAACATTTCCCAGAAACCTCTAGCAGCCTTCTGATATTTTTTATTGGCTCTAACTGAATTACAGAATTGCCTTTAGATATAAGGAAATCTGGCACATGGCTCCCCTGAAAAGAATAACTTTTCTTTTTGTAAAAGAAAGAAAGGGCAGTGACTGGGCATCCAGTGATATCTATCCAATGGGAGTTTTTTTTTTTTTTTTTTGCGAAAATACAATGGACCATTGTAAGGGCATCCAAGGACAAGATCCAGGCACAGCTTGGATTCCTGAGGGGTGGGGCCAGAACTGGCCAATGATGAGCCTGTGTTTTATAAGCTGTCTAATTGGATAATGGAAAACACATGTGCAAAGAGGAGATATGTGAAGTGGCACCATGTGTGCATGCGCGCTTGCGCGTGCGCGCGCGCACACACACACACACACACACACACACACACAATGGCTTGCTTAGTCCTGTGACATGGTGAGCAGTGGACAATGTTCATGCCAAGCAGTTTGCCTCTTTTGCACAAGTTGAGGCTGGGGCCTGGGTCCAGACTGGTGGTAATGCCCTTGGTGGGAGCAGCAGAAGCAGCAGTAGTGGCAGAAGAAGCCATAGCCTGGAAGACAGCAGGGGCCCCATGTGAGGACAATGCTTGGATCCATGATGTGAGGCCAGTTTGCTGATCTGGCCGTGGAGCTCGTCTCTGGGGCATTGGCACAAATCTTAAATCTTTGCCAGGAATTGCTTGAGCTCAGCTGGTAAAACTTAGTTATCAAATTATTACAAAATGAAAAAAATACACATGGGCACTGCAATAAAGCCTATCAGTGAGTTATTAGAAATCTTCCTAATTTAAAAATCTCTGGTTTTTGTAGTTCCTAATTTAAAATCTCTGATTTTTGGAGTTCGTTTCTCATGGCGCAGCGGAAATGAATTCGACTAGGAACCATGAGATTGTGTGTTCGATCCCTGGCCTCGCTCAGTGGGTTAAGGATCCGGTGTTGCCATGAGCTGTGGTGTAGGTCACAGATGAGGCTTGGATCTGGAGTTGCTGTGGCTGTGACACAGGCCCGGAACTGTAGCTCTGACTCGACCCCTAGCCTGGGAAGCTCCATATGCCATGGGTGTGGTCCTAAGAAGCAAAACAAAACAAAAAAAAGGTAAAATCTCTGGTTTTAAAAACTGCTGCAACACGGCAAAGTAAATATCCACAAGCTTAGAAACAGAAATTAAATTTAAAGATGATCACATTTGATCGAAAAGGACACTACTATCATACGACTCATCAGGTGAACCGATTATTAAAGATAATTTTAAAATTAATTTTCTCTTGTCATTGAAGATATAGTGATACTGTACACAAACAGGTGTTTGAATTTTATATAAAACCTCAAGTCAGACTTTTGCATAACCTCCACAAATCACAGGAAATAAAAAAGGAAATACTAAAATGCCATTGTACAAATTTACATTTAAAGTGAGATCCAGACTTACATGAAAGGGATTTGTATGAAGGATTAAAATTTTTTTTTAGAAAAACTGTTCTTCAAGAATCATCAGCTCTAGATGTACTAATATTTGTCTTTCAAAATAATTACAGAAAATTTCCCCAAAGTTTCCACAGCCTGTATAAAATACTCAGCTCCAGTAACAGTGGCATTAGCAGATTGGTGCTCCTCAATGTGAGAAATTCTCAAAAATTGTTTACAACCCTGAATTTTCCAAGAGCAACTCACATTGCTTTCAATGATATCAATTGAAAATGGGGAGTGCCCATTATGGCTCAGCGGGTTAAGAACCCAAGCAGTACCCACGAGTATGTGGGTTCGATCCCTGGCCTTGCTCAGTGGGTTAAAGGAACCTGCATTGCCGGAAGCTGCTGTGTAGGTCTGGGTTAAAGGAACCCACACTGCCGAAAGCTGCTGGGTAGGTCACAGATTTGGCTCAGACCTGGCTTGGGTGCGGCTGTGGTGTAAGCTGGCAGCTGCAGCTCCTACTCAACCCTTAACCCAGGAACTTCCACATGCTGCAGTGGTGGCCCTAAGAAGAAGAAGAAAAAAAAAGTAAATGAATTTGCTAAAAGTATAAATTTTGATGGCCTAGTAACTATGTTTGTTAATCAAGCTATCACACTAATAAAGTATTATTTATGTTGTATAAGATTGTGACACCAAAAGTGTAATTTTATTCATTTTGTAAGTTCAGTTTGTGACACCTGTGTACCACTATTATAACCTTGTTACGGACTAAATTGTGTTCTTCACCCCAATTCATATGTTAAAATCCTAACCTTCTATGTTTCTGTAGCTGGAGACAGGGCAGTCAAAGAGATGATTAAGGTGAAAGAGGTCCTAAGAGCTGGGCTCTAGTCCCTTAAGACAAGTGGGTTTGATATCCGGCCTGGCACAGCGGGTTAAGGATGCGTTGCCGCAGCTGTGGCTTAAGTCACAATCACAGCCTGGATCTGATCCCTGGCCTGGCACTGCCATATGTCACGGGGCAGCCAAGAAAGAAAAAAAAAAAAGGAAAGAAAATGTAGTAAAATCAGGAGGCTTGCTATGCATTTCCAGAAAAAAACTTGAAAGAGTTCTGTTCAAATGAAAGGACAAATTACAATCACAGATTACCGACAAATACCATGTGATATCACTTACATGTGCAATCAAAAATACAACACAAATGAACTTATTTATAAAACAAAGACTCGCAGACGTAGGAAATAAACTCACGGTTACCAAAGGGGAAAGGGGATGGGAGATGGAGAGATTAGGAGTTTGGGATTAGTATATACAAGCTATGACATATAAATAGATAAATGATAGGTTCTACTGTGCAGCACAAAGAATTATATTCAATATTCTATGATAAACCTTGGTGGAAAAGAATATGAGAAAAAAATACATATATAACTGAATCACTTTGCTCTACACTGGAAACTAATACAGTTAACTCTACTTCATTTAAAAAATCATTGATTATCAAAAATTTAATATAGAAACATCTTAGTTAGCTGGAATTTGGGAAGATGACAATAGTTCCCTGAGGTGCTGAAACAACTTTCACAGAATCAGTGCCATGAAGCCCATTTGCTTTAATTGTAGAAGAGGGACCCAGTCAGAGCCTGCTCGTTCTAACTTTGTATACTCTCTAAATAACTTGGATTTTCTGGTTTGCCAGCCTGCAGCAGATTAAAAGCAAAAATTTATTAGGGTAGTGGATATAAGTGAATAAAAAGCAGAAATGCTGCTAAAACGCATAAAATGATTCTTGACATTGGAGAGGAAGCTGAGGAGGAGGAACTGTACAATCACAGCAGTTTGGAGACCTTAAATGCACGCACACTGGCATGTACCATTGTCACACACATTTACTAAGTATGGGCTGCATGTCTCCTATTAGCCTATCCTTGTGCTATATGTATCCTGGATACAGAGACTGAGGACTCAGAGCTTGCCTTTATAATCCAGCATAAAGATCTGTAAATAAAAAATAAAGCAGTTAGGCTATATAGCATGGAGAATGGTTAAGTGCTGGATAAGAATGAAGCCAGGGTGATGAGTCAGAACACATTTAAAGCGCTCCAGGTGACATGTGAAGAAGTCCTAATTACAACGGTGCAAATGGAGAGATGCTCGAAACTTGAATGGTCAAGGAGGTATAATGTCTAGTTCAAGATGACTGATGAGATGGGAGGGGTGGGGGAGAAGGAAAAACAAGGATGGCGCTCAGATTTCTGGCTGCTGTGAAGAAAGAGGGAGAGGCTCCAATTTTTCCGGAGGGCATAACCTTATTACAGCTGACAATGTAAATGAAGACTTAGGAATCATGACAAAAGGTCAGGGAAGCGTGAAATGCATTTAGTAGTGATTTTCTGTGTTGGGGGAATAAAACACCTTATTGTAAATGAATGGTACACACAGAAGTTCTTGTAAGTTCCTTGAGGGCAGGACATACACCACTTATCCTGGTGTCTCAAGTGCCCAAATATGGCGGATGCTTAATAATAACTTATTTATTTGACTTATAGAAACCAATTAAAATCACTTTGACCTTTTCTAATCATCTCCCTTTAGGGAGAAGGATAAAACTGAGGAAATTTATAGACGTCCTTTGTGCTTGAGCAGATACTTATTGGCTCCAGACTTATTCCTCTTTCAAACAGAAATTTCCTTAAGGGAACAGAAAAGTCTATGTCATCACAGAGACCCCGACAAGGAGCCTTTCCATCTCCTTAGATTTCCAGTGGCTTTTACAAAAGTAGTAGACACCAATTTGCTCCCTGATGCTGTAGGGTCTGGAGGGAGGCTGGCAGTGCCCACTCAGGGCAGTGGGTGTGGCCCTGTGTGCTCACAGCTACTGTGCCTGCCTACAGGTCCAGGGATGCGTGTGCGGTAAGAGCCTGCCATTCTCTAAATGCAAGGAGGCCTCATTCAGCCTCCCTGACCCCTGGAAGGTTCCTCACGGGTTTCTATTCAGAAAAGAAGCTCATCTCTGAGAGGCAACTTGGAAACACTTAGGTCAAGATGCACTTAAAAGACAAGCTCAGAATTAGGTCTGGGTGGGATGACGGGAAACAATAGTCTAGATGCATGAGGGAGTTTCTCTGAAAAGAACTGTTTTCGTGATTTTAATCACTGATCTCTATAGGAGCAGTGTTATCTTTTTCATTTGAAATGTTTAATTTTGAAAGTTAAGCCTGAGAAATAGAAACATTTTATCCTTTATCAGAGAGCTATGAGTCACGGTTGCTATGTCTGAAGAAAATCAGTTATAAAATCTTGGTTGGCTTTGAAGCAGGAAGAAAAACAAGATAAAACAAGAATCAAACGGCACAAGGAAAATCATCTTCCAAAAACACTCCTGAGAATGTTCATATAGCTTATTCTATCAGACTGCCAAATGTGTGAGATCGAATGGCAGATTTTTGTCGTTACAAAAATCTCTGGTTGCATGAACATCATACTGCAAGGACATGTGTGTGTGACCTAAATGACAGTGGGCACTGGGTGTTTTGGCTGGTGGGTGTTGCTAGCTAGTTGCCCAGAGAGCTGACTTGAAGGTGAACATTCCCACTTCAGCCACTTCTTTGTGGGGAGATGACTCTGGAAATATTTAGCTGGGAATGGGGCCACCAAGGAAAAGACGCTCAGCCTAGCTCCTGGGGGCAGAGGGAGGTCGTGGAGGCCCTAGGCATTCATCAACTGCTCCCTGGACTTGTTGTCCTCAGCCAGGGACCATGGGACAGTGGGAGGGCTTGGGCAGCTGAAAGCAGGCCCTGGGAGCAGGTGGGACCTGAAGCTAGGCGGGCAAAAAAGGGTATGCGGGGGCGGCTGGACATGGGCGGGCAGCACTGGGCACAGGGACCAACCCTGTTCCGTTTCTGAAAACAAGTGGAAGTGGGGCTCTGAGAACGGAGTCTGCTGCTAAAACGGATCCTTGCCCCAAGTGGAGGGTGATGAAGATTGCCAGACGCTCCCCTGGGAAAACTGTGGGATCACAAGGAGCCATTTTTGGCTATAAATGTCAGGGGCTTTGCCTGCTGCCGTGCAAGGAAGACATAATTGCTGTGCTGCCTCCCCGCGCTCCTCTCCCTGCGCGGAACCACCCACCTCCATCCTAGCTGATCCACAGACTTGAGCGCAGGGCAGGCAGCAGAGGCTGCACCTGCTTGCGATTCCTTCCCACTCTTTGGAGTAGGGATGGGAGGGGTGGCGGGCGTTTCTAACTTCAGCTTTCCCAGCTCTCCGACCTTGACAGCAGCGTGGAACTCAGCAGGCAGAGGCCAGGCCATCCGTCGGGGTTGTGAAATTGAGGACCAACGTATAACCAAAGGCAGGGGCCTTCTCCGTCAATGACATGCCGGGTTTCTGCATTTTGAGATAGATTCTGGGCATTTCTGCAACTTTGCTGGGGACTCTCAAAATTTAACTCTTAAGCACCGATTTCTATACTTTCCGTGGAAACACAGACATGACTCCCAGATTTTTAATCTTATGTCGGGTCTTTACTAGATCCTTGTGAACTATGAAACTTAATAATTCTTTTCTAACATTTCTAAACCCAAGGTCACCAATTTTACTATGTTTCCTTCTGAAAGATCTATATCTTTGTGTTTTAAATTTAGATCTATGCTCCATTTTAAGTTAATTTTTGTAAAAGGTGCAAAGTCTTTGTCTAGAATCCTTTTTTTTCCCCCTACAAGTGGATGTCCAGTTGTTCCAACACCTTTGTGTGTGTGTGTGTGTGTATTTAGGACCGCACCTGCAGCATATTAGTTCCAAGGCTAGGGTTGAATTAGAGCTGCAGATGCCGGCATAGCCACAGTCACAGCAATGCAGGATCTGAGCCGCATCTGCAACCTACACTGCAGTTCATGGTGACGCCAGATCCTTAACTCACTGAACAAGGCAGGGATCAAATCCCCGTCCTTGTGGTTCCTAGTCAAGTTCGTTACCACTGAGCCACGGCGGGAACTCCCCAACACCATTCGTTGAATACATTATCCTTTCTCCAATGAATTGCTTTTGTGGTTTGATAAAAGATCACGACTGTATTTTTGTGTGTCTATTTCTGGGCACTAATTCACATAGTTTTCAAGATTTATTTATTCATATTTTTCATCAGAAAGTATTTATTGAGCAATTACTATAAGAATAGACACTGATTTAGGTGGTGGGCACAAACAGTGGAAAAAAATCACAATCCCTGCCTTCGTGAAGCTTACATTCTAGAAGTTAAGTAATATGGTACATGTAAGAATACTTTTAGAGTTATTCACATTCGTTTCTAAACTAAGTACAGTGTGTCCTTAAGTGCCCACATCTTTGCTCACGCTTTCCCATTCACTGTGCGTGAATTGCAGGTTTGAGCTGAGTGCTGTGCACTGTGGAAGGTGTTGGGCTATGAAGAAAGCCCTTCCTTCCCATCTCTGTTCATTCCATTTTCACTTTCTCTAGATGTTGGAAAGGCACAATCATATGATTTTTAGATTTAGGCACACCTGAGACCTTGAGTGCAGAAAGAAATCGGATACTGGCTAAGTTGTACTTACCAGTTTACTCTGACACTTCCAGCAAAGACACCTCCACTCCAGTGCTAACTGCCTTGGGGGTTTTCTGGATTATTGGAATGAGAACAGATACTACTTATTCCGGTTGAAGGGTGATATGGGCAATGTTTTCAGAACATAAACTGCTCTTGAGCTTTCATTTATTTGTACTTCTCTGATACATAGTTGTCTGTTCCTGGTCTCAGTATCAGAAAGAGATTTATGGAAACCAGATGGGTTCTGAGCCTTATTTGTGTGCAGTATTCCCTTTTCTGACAACCCAAAAAACTTTATCAAGGAAAAAAATAAGAGACTTGCTTAGGCAGGATACCATAACAAAGAGAAATAAAAAATAAAAAAAGACCTTTCCAGATTCACACTAATTTTTTGTAAGTGAGAGAGCTCAGAACTGCTTATCTAGGGCCCAGCACTTCAGGTGAGAATTTCTAGGCTCTTGTACAATCACATTCAGGGAAAGGCTCACCTCCCCTTCGTGACCCACAGAGGGCAGGTCTATGGCAATTTATGAAAAACAGGGCGAGTTACTAGCTAGTGAACTGCCTGGAAGAAAAAGGAGAAAGAGGGGGAAATAAAGATGATCCCATTCTGACCTGTGTGAGGTGGTCCTCACTGTCGTTTTGATTTGCATTTCTCTAATAATTAGTGATGTTGAGCATTTTTTCATATGCCTGTTGGCCCCGTATGTCTTCTGCAGAGAAATATCTATTTAGGTCTTCTGCCCATTTTTCAACTGTGCTGTTTGTTTTTTCGTTAATGAGTTGTTTATATACTTTGTAGGTTAGGCCTTTGTCTGCTGCTTCACTTGCAAAAATTTTCTTCCATTCTTTGGGTTGGTTGTCTTTTCATACCACCTCACACTGGTCAGAATGGCCATCATTAATATGTTAACAAATATTGGTACAACCACTATGGAAGACAGAAGGGAGATACCTCAGAAAACGAAGTATAGAACTACCATATGATCCAGCAATCCCACTGCTGGGCATGTATCCAGACAAAACATTCATTCAAAAAGATACATGCACCGCTATGTTCATTGCAGCACTATTCACAATAGTCAAGACATGGAAACAGCCTAAATGTCCATCAACAAATGATCAATTAAGAAGATGTGGTACATATGTACAACGGATACTATTCAGCCATAAAAAGGACAAAATAATGACATTTGCAGCAACATGGATGGAACTAGAGATTCTCATACTAAGTGAAATAAGAAAGAGAAACACAAATACCATATGACACCACTTACATATGGAATCTAAAATATGGCACAGATGATCCTATCTGCAAAACAAAAACAGACCACAGCCATGCAGAGCAGACTTGTGGTTGCTGGTTTGGGAGCAGGGAGGCAGTGGGATGGATGGGGAGTTTGGGATTGGTGGATGCAAACTGTAATATTTGGAATGGATGGGCAATGGGGCCCTACTGTACAGCACAGGGAACTGTGTGTGACTGGGTCACTTTGCTGTACAACAGACACTGAGGAAATATTGTAAATCACCTATACTTTAATTAAAAAAAAAAAAACCCTCTGGAAAAAAAATAAAAAAGATGACTCCAAATTTTTTTTCATAGTAGACATTTAGAAAAGACCCTAGAGGCCACCTATTCCAATCCCCAGCCCATGAAGGAATTCTCTCTGCAAAGGCCTCAGCAGAAACCAGCCTGTGCTCGAACCCTTCCTGTAACAGGGAACTCAGTACATCATTTGGTTTTGAATTAAGAGCTGTCTCTTAATTGTGGGAAGCGCTTCCTTCCTTGTATCCTATCTTCTAGCAAGTCCCAAATGTGTGTCCTAATTCCATTTTCTGGAGCAACAAATGCTAATGTCCCCATTCATAGGAAAGTCCTTTCAAGTGGCAGCTATTAGGGCCTCACTAAATCCTGGATTCTGCTCCCACCCCCTTCTCCTTATGTGCTTGTTCCCAGACCTGCTTTGAGAAACTTTCTTGTTGTTTCAGCCTTTGTTAAAATGTGATGCTCACAACGGATTTATGCTCCAGATTTTTGAAACTGGGGTTTAGATGAGGAGGGTTGCTAAGAAGAAACACTAGCAAAACATCTTAATCACACTTCTGTTTATACCTTGTTTGGGGGAAAGTTAAATGTTCAAAGTTTATCATTATGCCTCGATTAAAGATGTTTCCACTTGAAAGTGTTCAAATCTGTAATTTTGCAGATCTTTCATTTTGGAAACTGCTGGACACAAGTTGGTAGGAAATATGGGGTTTAGGAAAAGCAAACACATTCTATTTGCCAATGGTCACTAAGCATATGTAACCAAGGCAAGCTTATTTATTATAGAAAGGAACAGTTAGCTGGAGGGTAAAGGTAGAGCATTTAAAAGCCCTAATCCTTCCTCCTTGCATACTAAAATCAGCAGAGATCAACTCTTAGCTTCTTCATAAGGAAGGGATTAGTTTACACTATATAATTTTTATCAGCAGGACTGCCTGCCAGCTTGAGATCTTACTTACTAATTCATTATTATCTGTGAGCAAGAGAAGGTGCTTGCATCCTGGAAGTTGGAGTGAGTCACGTGTTCCCATCATTTCCTGCTGGGCTCAGGTATTAGCTCCTTGAATAAAGGCAGTTCTCAGAAAAGTCAGGGTTTTCAGGGCATGCCCTTCACCACGGGAACCCAATGAACCAATTTGTCAACCATTACTTCCTGTCCAGAATTTTAGACATAATCAAAACTTGGGAAATTAAGAAGTTTGTAAACAGAATATTGCCACTAAATACTTGTTTCCAACTTGAAAGGGAAAATGCCTAAGAACTCTCATGATTCCAAATACTTTACAAATAATGCAAAACTGACACTGATTATGGAACCTATGAGAATGACCCTGATTATGGAACCTACGAGAATTCAGGGGCTTTTGGGGTTCCATTATTGTTTTTCTTAATTAAATATATACATACTAGGACATATATGATATACACGCACAGTTTAAAGAAGAATTATCAAAGGAATACCATGTTTCTACCTTGTTTAAGGAGGCCGTTGCTAATTCCACTGAAGCCCTGTGTGCTCCCATTCCCTTCAGTCCACGGGGGGGAACCACGATCCTGCACTTCGTGTTAATCATTTTCTTGCCTTTCTTTGTAGTTTTAACACATACATGTGACTAGTGTCTAATTTTGTATGTTTTGACATGTTATATAAATGGACTTATCATCTGTATCGTCTTCTAGGAATCACCCTTTTTGCCAGGTAGAGATGTGGTTCATTCATTTTCACAGCTTCCTTCCGCTAATAAATAAATATACTCATGTTGCGTTAGGCACTCTTCTAAGAACTTTACATACATTGATTCCTTTAAACCTCCAACAACCCTATGAGGTAGGGAGAATTGTTATCCCCATTTCCCAGATGAGGGAATTTGGTCCCAAAAGGTTAAATCAATTGCCTAAGGTAATGTGGATGAAAAATGTCTCCTGCCATAGCCCCACAGTGCACCCTGAGGAGATTCAGGATGGAGGAAAGTGGGACACTTCTCTGAGTAGTTAAGATGCACATCAGAGGAATGATTTCAATAAGCCCAGACTCTTGCATCTTCCCATACATGGAAAAGTGCTAAGTTCATTAACTTAAGATGTCTTGTTTTCTTTAATTAATGGCAATTTTTTGATGTTCTGACGACCTGGTTTTTGTTGCAGAAACTCCTCTGTATCCTGCCTCCCTCCTTAAGCCTTCGGAGCCATCCTTCATTGCTATTCTAAGAGGCTGCCTCCTGGGCTCAAGTCCTCAGAAAAAATCCACTGAGTGAAACATAATTCTCAACTTGTAGGGTGGGCAATGCTTTTCCATCAAAGATCCGTATATCCTTTTGTTATTCAAATACTGCCAAATTCTTTTAAAAACACAAAGTGGACAAGTTTAAGGAAGATCCAATATGCCATGCTTCCTTCTGGGGGAGGCTGGGATTAAAATCCCCACTGATATTTTCCCTCTCATGTTAAATGTCCTGAGGTTCCTGCATTCCAAATCAATTTCAGATTGGGGAAGAACACACTTCATGAGAAAAAAAGAGTGATCTGTAAATTATCTTAACTCCATGAGACCTCCAAGAGCAGTAGCTAGTTCATTTGGTCCACAGAAGTCCTTTCCAGGGACAGGCAAGTGATGAGCTGTATTTATCCCCAGCACTGTTCACTGTCTCAGTGATCTGGGTGTGAAAACACAAACATGAGCCATATGTCCATCTTCTGAGTTGACGGGAAGCCTCCAAATATCACTTAATCCAGAGAATAACAGATTGAGAAATCAAAAGAAATCTGTTGAGGAAGTCAGGGAGAAAATAACCTCATCTGCTTCCAAATTTAGCAAAGTGCCAGCGACAGTTTTAGGGAAACACAAGAACCGGCAGCCTTTCCTGAGGCCAGAAGGAACCTCCTTCAACCAGGACAAAGACCATGAAACATCCCAGCCCTTGCCCACCCCTGAAGGGGGCCTTGGATGAAGCAAAGCTTTCAAAACCTTAACCAGCCATATTCACTGATGTTCAGAAATGAAAACCAACCTGAAGATTTGTTAAAGATTAAAGTTAGTAAAGTACAGGAGTTGCCCTTGAGCTCAGCAGTAACAAACTCCACTAGTATCCATGAGGAAGCGGGTTCAATCCCTGGACTCTCCCAGTGGGTTAAGGATCCAGGGTTGCTGTGAGCTGTGGTGTAGGTTGCAGACACAGCTCAGATCTAATGTTCCTGTGGCTGTGGTGTAGGCCAGCAGCTGTAGCTCCGATTCAACCCCTAGCCTGGGAACTTCCATATGCTGCAGGTGTGAGCCTAAAAAGACAAAAACAAAAACAAAAACAAAAGCAAACTAATAAAGTACAAAAGAAATCTTGTGGCTTCCACAGGCGAAGGAATCTGGAAGAAAATCAGCAAAACATAAATGTTTATCCAGGATTTACAGTGAAAACGAAGACTGCCTTCAAGCACCTGTCACTCAAGCTCTTGAGTGTAAGAGGAAAAGTAGTCAAAACTAAGCCAAGGGGGAAAAAAACAGGAAAAGTCCAGGAGGAAAAAAGAAAAGAAAAGAAAATTAAAAGGGGCTCCCGTTGTGGCTCAGTGGAAACAAATCTGGTGAGTATCGCTGAGAACGCAGGTTTGATCCCTGACCTTGCTCAGTGGGTTAAGGATCTGGCCTTGCCCTGAGATGTGGTGTAAGTTGTAGATGGGGCTCGAATCCCATGTTGCTGTGGCTGTGGTGTAGGCAGGTGGCTACAGCTCTGTTTTGAACCCCTGGCCTGGGAACCTCCACATGCCGCAGGTGTGGCTCTAAAAAGACAAAAAAACAAAACAAAACAAAAAACCCCGAGAAAACCAAAAAACCAAAACTAAGCACAGGAGAGTCCAACACTTCAAGGGTAGGATAAATGACCATCTCATAGTCACCCAGCCACTCCGCAGAGATAGTGTTTGCCAGGAAGTAACATTATCTTTAAAGGAGTCATATCACTTTGCTCTTAATAATGCCAACTTTTGGTTGCTGTTTGACTAAAAATTTTTTAAAGCATTAAATTTAGAAAAATAATTCATAATCTGTCACTTCAATAGTTCTAATTTGAATAAGACTGCTGTTTCATAAAGTTAACCTAAGTATAGTTCAAATAGTTATGTATTTTTGATGGAGTGAAAAGAGCAAGTTATAAAAGAGTTCAAAAGGGGGAACATTTATACATATATATGCACTGAAAGTGTCTGGAAAACTCTATACCAGGATTTATCATCCTAGACACTATTTTTTGACTGCATAAGTCTATGTTATAGGGGGCTGCCCTGGGCATCACAGTTTGTGGGATGGCATTTCTTGCCTCTCCCCACTAGATGCTAGCAGAATCCTCCTGCTGACTTGTGATGATCAAAAAATGTCTCCAAGAGTTCCCATTGTGGCTCAGCAGTAACAAACTGAATTAGTATCCCTGAGGATGCAGGTTCAATCCCTGGCCTCGCTCATTAGGTTTAGGATCCATCATTGCCCTGAGTTATGGTGTAGGTCACAAATGCAATTTGGATCCGTGTTGCTGTGGCTGTGGCATAGGCCAGCAACTGTAGCTCTGATTCGACCCCTAGCCTGGTAACCTCCATATGCCGTGGGTACGGCCGTTAAAAAAAAAAAAATCTCTGGATATTGCCAAGTGTCCCATGGGGGACAAAAACCACCCCCAGCTAAGAATCACTTTTCTTCCCTGATACATTACAGTAGTTAAATCTGGGTGGGAATATTACAGGTAATTTTTATTTTCTCCTTTACTTCCAGTTTGTCTATTATGACTGTGTGTCTATTTATTTTCTATAGAAAAAAAAAGGCTACTCTTAAAATACTCACAACCATTGCAGTATTTACTAAAAAAAAAATATATATATATATATATATATAGGCACATGTTTTTGAGCAAAGGTTTTGAAGAAAACTGTAGATAGAAAATTTATGGAAGATAAAATGTGGGGAACCACAGAGGAAATTGAAATTTCTTCCCAAGATAATTTAGCAAAAATTCATCTCAAGATGTGGGGGTGGGAGTGTGTGGGCCAGAAAGAATTTGATTTATGACCTAGATGCACTGATCCTTACGGATGGCGCCCTTTATTTGATGTTCTCATTAGACCTAGCACGCTTCATGGACTTGCGCTCTGGGCTGTACAAATAGTTTTTCCCTGCCCTGATTTCCTTTGAGTTGAGCTCAGCCCAGGGGCACCGGATCATTCCCTTGTTGTGGGACGTTCCTCTTCATTTACTTCCTTCCCACATGTGAGACGTGGCACTAGGTCCCACTCACTTTGTAGTGGGGGTCCTTTTATTATTCACCCAGATGTTTAGAGCTTATGGGGTGTGAACATAGAACCACTAGTAGACATTTTCAGGAAGGAAACTCACCTAATGTGGAAGGGGTATGTAAAATCCTAGAACTGATGAACAACTAGTGAGAGGAAGAAGGTGCTTGTCAAAGACTCTGAAACCTCAACTTCCCAGCTCCATTGGGACCACAGGCTAGGGATGGAAGGTGGTAAGGCACCAGAGGATGCCGTACCGGAGCTGTTGAGGCTTGGCCATGAAAGTAACAGGATGCCTGAAGGCTGCCACTCACAGGCATACTGCAGCCAAGAAGGCGTCACCTTTCCCCCACGAGAAACAGTTACTGTATGCTCATGTTTGAATGTGTATGTGATTGTGTGTGTGTTGCAATGTACCAAAGAAACAAAATTTTAAAAAGCCTTTATAATTCAATCCTTCAATCCTTCCGACATGCTTAGAATGACAAGAGATGTGACAGCCACTCAGAATTTTAGATCCCTTTTTACAAAACTACAGACAGATTTCAATCTGAAGGCATAAAGTAGGAAGCTAATCACTATTGTACTTTTAGGTAAGAGAAACAAGGTGAGGCAAACTCTGCCTTTGAATCAAAATAGTCATATGTTTAAATGGCTTCTCTTCCTAGTGCTAAGCACATGTTCTTGCCGTTGTTAATGATGATGACTAACCCTGAGCACTCACCGTGTGCCAGTCATACTAGTCTAAGTGCCTTCTATGCTCTAATGCTTTTGCAACCTCATAGCAACCCTAAGTTGTTGTTACCCCTATTTCATAGATAAAGACATTGTAGGACATAGTAGGTTCTCAGTACATATTTTGTGAATGAAATGAATAATCTGAACAACCATCAATCACTTTATTTTCTGTTTGCTCTTTTTTTTTTTTAAGGGCCGCACCTGTAGCATATGGACGTTCCCAGGCTAGGATTAAATTGGAGCTACAGCAGCCAGCCTACACCACAGCCACAGCCAACGCAGGATCCGAGTTGACTCTGTGACCTACATCGCAGCTCATGGCAATGCCAGATCCTTAACCCACTAAGCAAAGCCAGGGGTCGAGCCCACTTCCTCATGGATCCTAGTCGGGATCCTTAACTGCCGAGCCACGAAGGGAACTCTTTTTGCTCTTAATAGAGACTCATTCTTTTCCACTCCCAAATTTCTTTTTACAGTAATAATAAATTTGTTTTCCCAGACTGGCAGTTTTGAAGCAAGTGGTGAAGGAGATGAAGATAGTTCTTGTAATTTAACTCGGGTGGGTTGTTTCATGATATATACTTTTGTTCTCACAGTAAATTATGTCAAATTTTTAATACATTCCCTCTTACATATGTATTTCATAATAAATATGCTCTTCAAACTGGCAGAATCATTTTTACCAAGATTGAGAAGAACAGAACACTCTAGTTAATCAAATTATGCTCTAAATTAAACCATTAGATCAGAAACTGTTTGGATTTGTGGACAATCTCAAAAGACCATGACTTCAGAATCCATTTCTCCTACCAGGATCGTCTGCCTGTGCCAAGAATACAAATAAGTAAACATGAATGATGTCTGTTTTCCTGAAAGAGTGTCAGTGGATTATGAGTTCATGATTAAAACAAATGTATATTAAGGCAAATCATATGATATTGCTATTTCTGCAGGACAAAAACAGTCAAACATCAATAATTTTATGTGGTTCAGTTTCACAGATTCTGTCCTATTTTAATGCAGTGTGACTATCGAATTCAATTTTCTAAGCAAATGGTGCAGAAGATGGGATTTGTTACCCGAATTTAATGAGGGTGGTACATTCGTTCCCACAGTAAGTTGTATCAAATTTTTAACATACTCTTCATTACGTACTAAACTTATTTCTATGTCCTTATCAACTGATTGATTTTAAGATTATATAGATATGTGACATTCATTCACACACATACCTAGGAGTCTCTGAGGCACTGCCCATTCAAACAGAATCTTTAATGTTGCCAAAGTACAGTGATTCAGCAACTAAACATGTTCTAGTTTACAGACTATGGAAATATCTTTAAAAAAACATATTCCCAGAAATAAATGTAATGTTCTATTATAATATGGGGCATTGTCTTTCAGGCTAATTCCCTACTGAGAAGCCCCCACTAAGTTACTGAAAGGACATTTTCTGACTACCAAATAATAGCAATTTATGTTTACACTCTAGAACTTCTCCTAAGGTCTTAATATGGCCACTTAAAATAGCCCAAAGTATGTGATAGCAGGAAGATCTGTGCCTGATTTATTCAGTCTGAACATGGATTATTATAATTGAATAGTGGGTTAGAGTCTTTAAATGTGACAACTTCCCACCCACTAAGTGGTATTTGTATGTTTTAAGTACGTCATCATTCTGACAATAAACCAAATTCTAAAAAAGTAGCACCCATACAGTGAATGGTCTGCATGAATTTTTTTTTTAGAGTAAGCTATTCTATTTTTTTCTTTATAGCTGATTTACAGTGTTGTACCGATTCTGCTGTACAGCGTACTGACACATATACAAACATTCTTTTTCTCATATAATCTTCCATCATGTTCCCAAGAGATTGGCTATAGTTCCCTGCGTTGTACGGCAGGGCCTCATTGCTTATCCATTCTAAATGTAATACTTTGCACGTACCAGCCCCAAACTCCACATCCTTCCATGCCCTCCCCTCTCCCCCTTTGCAACCACAAGTCTATTCTCTATGGTTATCTGTTTCTGTTTTGTAGATAGGTTCATTTGTGCCATACTTTTTACTGTGCTATACACTGGGTAAGGGCCCAGAAAATAACTGTACAACAGTGCTTGTAAGAAAATCATAAATAAAGAGGTCACAAGCCATCCACCTGAATATATTCTGCATCCAATTTGGCCAACGTTTTTGAATACTTCTTGGGTGCCGTGAGTGGGTCATCCACCGTGTTCTGGGTGCCCACCATCGCTGTAGGAGACCCACCCACAGGACCCAACCACCCATATGAGGCAGAATGAAACAAGTGCTATGAAAACAGAAGAAATAAAAAAATCTCACTGACACAGAAATCTGGGTAAACCTCTATCTCAGGTGCTTTATTCTTTTGGTCACTCATCTAATTTGCACTCACGCGCCTTGTCACAGTAGCGATGTGGCAAAGGGAGGTTGGGGTGTTAGTCTTCCATCTGTACATATAAGCCCCATTCCTGCATAAACTGCATGAGATAGGCTGCATTGTCTCCTGGTGCTGTGTCTGGAACCCGGTCCTCATAGAGTCTAGACAAGAGGCCCTCTTCCGTGAGCCCCGTGGACTCAGCATGCCCACATCCCTCTGAGTGGTGTTCAAAGCTGGATACTGAAGGCATACACAGCCTGCCAGTCCGAGGGTCCCAATCCACCAGCGTGGTCGAGGGCTCCTCTGCTGGCCCCTGCTCTGTGTCCACATGCCCTTGTGGCAGGTGCTCCAAGTCTCTGAGCTGAGGGATGTATGAATACAGCTGTATTTGTGGGTCCACGTTGGCCGAAGGTGCCTGTTGCTCAAATAACTTTCCTTGTTGGGATGCCTCCTCCTGTGGATTGGACTCCTGATCTCCAGGCCCCATGGAAATGTCACTAGTTCTCACATCGTATTCATATTCGATGACTGTTTTATCTGTGGGCATTGTTCTGCTGGGTGGCTCTTGCTGCCTTAGGGAAGTCCCTCTGGTGCTTTCCTCAGAGTCACACATGATGTCCATCAAATGTGAAGCATACCCCAGGTGTCTCACCTCCGTTTCCTCCCAAGGGGGCTCCTGGTCCTCGCTGGGCTCATTCAGGCTCCACACATCATCACTTTTTTCTATCACGCTTACATCCTTCTGCGAAGTTTTAGACTCCTCCAAAATATTGAGGGTGATAAAGTTAATCACAATTTTTTCAGCGGGTACAAAGAATCTTCTGTCAAATTCATTTCCATAAATCAAAACCTATGAAGAGAGAGGAGAACAGTTTTGACCTTTTCACTTTAGAGAGACATTAAAAACAGCTGTTAAGTAGAATTTATACTGTCACCAGATAGTTTCAAAGTTTTACCGACATATGGAGGTGAAAGCTCTGCTTGGAATATACAAGAAACCTCACTCATCTGGAGGCAAGAGACCCAAGAAGCATGAAATGTATGAAACGCATATGGCCGTGAAAGGTGGTGCACTGGGTGGTCCTGATTCAGCCCTAGGATCAGGGTGAGACCGCCCCCTCCTCTCGCTGGCTAAGGGGATTCAGCAGGGTTATTTAACTTCTCAAGTCTCAGTTTTTAATTCTGTAAAATCAGAATTTGTGCTAGGTCAGGAGTGGCGAAGACTGAGATAGAGTTTTTGAAATTGCTTTGTTTATCAGAGTTTACTATGTATTTATCAATGAACCATGGTTGCCTCGGCTGCCACCCCCCCCCCCTTATATACATTGGACAGAAAATGTAGAAGGGCATGAAAACTGGTTGTAAAAAGGGAAATAAGTATGTGAATAGAGATGGTTTTAGTCACTTCCCCCATACACCAGGTTATAATAGGCTCGAATAGGGAGATTCACCTGCCAGTTTATAGCAGATAGAGAAACTCTAAATCATGTCAAGAAAACTTGTTTAAGATTAAAATTTTGCTGGGGATACACGGAAGGTACCTATTTAGACTGTCTGTCTTGAGTTGTGTTACAATCCTCATTGTCCACCCTATGATGTGATCTCATTCAACATTAAAAAGTAGGAACAGCAACGTCATTCTTTCATGAAATTTTTGGTTTCAAAAGGTCACAAGCAATCAGTTCTCCTGTGCTTTTTCCTCCCAGGAAAGATCTCCCTATGTCATTAAAAAGCTAACTCTGAAACCTAAATGCCGGCAGAATAATAACAACATTTAAAAACAGAACTAACAGGAATGCATGCATGCACCGTGTGTACACCTGAACATGTACTTTGAAAATTCCCCAAGAAATCATTTTTAATTTTCAAATATGCTCAGTCCCGGGGAACTCTTTAGTACCTGGTCCAGAAGCTTCAGGTTTGTTCCTTCTTCGACTTTCCTGCTTCTCCTAGCGGTGAATGAGTAAGTCCCGGTGATTTTCCTCCTAAGAGTGTTTCTACTCCTCATCTGTCTTCAGCCCTCCTACCTCCCACTCTTCTCATTTCCTCTCCTGGACAATTGCCACAGTCTCCTAGCTGCTTCTTTTGTTTCTAGTCTTCCTCTCTATCAAGTTGTCTTTAACACTATCCAGTTGTATCTAAAACACCATATTGACTGTGATGATCCCAGCTCAAACCAGACAGATTTCAATTTGCAAACACAATAAAGTCCAAGGTCCATAGAATAAGAGCCCAGTTCTCCTGCTATCTGGCCTTACCCCCACCCCAGTCTCACCTTTCATTGCTCTCCATCTCCTTACTGTTTAGCACTATGATATAAGGTTTCCCAAACATCCACCCACCTTTGCCCCTGCTGTTTCTTCTGCCTGCAGTGGATGTCCTAACTCTTACTAACCTTTTATAGCCAAACCCAGGCAGCCAACTTCTCCTGGTTCCCCATGTAGGGGGCCAGTGCCCCCAGGAGTCTCCAGGACCTGCTTTCTTCTTAGTCTTCACATATCATTTTAAAATTCTAGTCCCCAGCTTGACTTAAAGTTTCTGGAGGGGCATGGATCCTGACTTAATTTATCTGTGTACCTCAAGAGCTAGTCTAGTCTGGTCATTACATATAAAATCTCTGTCCCAGGTAAGGAATCTTTCTCTTTGGTTATGTTAGTGAGTTAATCTAGGACTGCAAGTGCTTTTAATTCATCAGGTCTTCAACTTGAAACTCACTCTGCCCATAAGAGAACTGATGTCTGTTCTGGAGCCCACTTTTCTATCTTCCTGGAGGTGTGTGGTAATGCTTCCTACCACACTAAGCACTCACCAAATTTGCTGGGTGCTTCTCTTTGCCGACACGGGTATATCTGTACATGAAGTAGCCCACCATGGAAAAAATAAACACGGTCACAGATATGGGCAAAACATACCAGAAGATGATTTTAACCTTCAACTCTGATGTTTGATCTGTTAAAAGAAAAAAAAAAAGGTGGGGTGGGGTACAGAGTTGTGATTTTGTGTGGTGGGAAAACACTGGCAATGTCAAGAGGCTTTGGATAGATCAGTTACATTTAAGAATTGTTTCCTCATTTATAAGCTGAGGAGCTGGAGCTAGATGTTCTAAGGGTCTCAGAACTCTTACTCTCTCTGACCATAGATGATCTTAAGGAATCACAGGGACTTGTCTCAGACCTCTTACAGTAAGGCTGCCTTAACAACCCAGGATGGTAGATATTCCAAAATTTTAGGTCTGGCTCTGCAATTCATGCTGGTTTTATATTTGAAAGTAAGGGTGTGTCTGATATTTAGGCAGCTCACAGCACTTCAAACCAAACAACAAACCCTCCTGTGAAGATCCCATTAAGCTGCCCCACATTCCATGCCACTCATTGACTCAATCTTTTCCATATATTCAGGAAAGGACAAAAAAGTATGGCTTCCCCTTTCTGTGTAACAAACAGAATCATCCTCACACAGCTGACCAGACTTTTTGGTAGGTCTGGAGGTTGAGGATCTGTGTGGAGAGGTGGCTGAACTGCTGTGTACTGAGAATGGCAGCAATTCCCTTCCAGAGAGGCTCATAATGAGTTTAAAAGTCCATAGATGAATGAAAAGAGCTAGTGAATAGTTTTAAGAGAAGCAACCTGGGCTCACGCTGATCAGACTGTATGGCTGATGGACAGGACTCATGGGGACTAATTTATATTTGCTCAGCTCCTGTGGGATAGTTGGAAACCATGAGGGTTAATTTTATGTGTGAAACTGGCTAAGCCACAATATCCAGTTATCCGGGCCAAGATTATTCTAGATGTTTCTGTGAAGGCACTTTTTAGACGAGGTTAGCATTTATATTAGACTTGAATAAAGCAGATTACCCTCTATAATGTGGGTGGGCCTCATCCAATCAGTTGACGGCTTTGATAGAAAAAAAGGCAAATCTCTTTCTCCCCCAGGAAGGAAGAGAGAAGTGTGCCATCCAATCACCTTCAGTTAAGAACTGCAACATCTGGAGCTCCCATTGCGGCTCAGCAGAAACGAATCCAACTAGGTATCATGAGGTTGTGGGTTCAATCCATGGCCTCGCTCAGTGGGTTAAGGATCCGGCATTGCCATGAGCTGTGGTGTAGGCTGCAGACATGGTTTGGATCCTGCATTGCTGTGGCTGTGGCATAGGCCAGTAGCAACAGCTCCAATTAGACCCCTAGCCTGGGAAACTCCACATGCTGTGGGTGCAGCCCTAAAAATGACAAAAGATAAAAGACAAAAAAAACAACAAAACTACAACATCAACTCTTCCTTGGGTATTCAGTCTGCTGGCCTGTCCTGCAGATTTTGAACTTATCAGCCTCCAAAATCATGTGAGCCAACTCATTATAAACAAGTCTCTATCTCAGTGTATGTATGCATACAAAGATTATGTATATTGTGTTCTCTGGAGAAGCCTAATACAGCAGTAAAAAAGAAGCAGCTTTAGCACAGTTCTAGCATATTCCTTACATACTAACACAGGCAGCAGGAGTGCCGTGGGAACACTGTAATCATGCAGATGTTGGATGCTCTTGGTGCCTAGTCCTGGGAGAAAGAAGCCAAGTCACTGCTTGGTTAACTAAGGAGTCAAAATAGAAGTGTCATAGGCTTCTGGTCAATAATTGTGGGAAAAGTCCAGGCATGAGGGCACGCAGACTTTTCCATCCCATAAAGCACATCTGTCAACGTGTTTCACACTGAAAGGTACCAATGACGCAGATGTTGCAGAGCATCACTTGCCCTTCTTTCAGGCTACAGACAACTCATCCATCCTCTTAACACAATCCCTAGCCTCTGGACCGAACTCGCCCTCACTAAAAAGAGCCGTGACAACAGTGACTGATGGCACTCAGTGTACACCAGCACATGTTTGCAACAATCAACTAAGAAATTGTATCTATATTTTTAGTCATTGGGGAGAGCAGAAATATTTTTCAAAGAACAGTCCCAACAGAGGTAATAGTTTTTGAAAAATGAGACCTCTTCAGAGGTGTCTTGGAAAGGTATCTGGAGTGACCTAACAGCTGGGATATCAGGAAAAAAGTCAGAATCTGAAATGGTACCTTGTTACTTTGTTACCTTTCTAGGACTGGTGAGAAAGTCGGATCCCAGTGCCTACCCACGAAGTATTTATTTCAATCTGTACTCTAGTTGCTTTAGTTCTGCCAATAGCTTAAAGCATTTCCACTGGAAATTCATTCCTACCATTTGGCCACTGATCAAGCTGTTGGTAAACACAGCACTTGTTCCAAATACAAAAATGATTTCCTCAGTCTGCTTTTGTTTTGTCTTTTGCTTGCTCTGTCCTTTAATTTTCTTTGACATATGGTAAAGAACCCTTTGTTTTAAAGGGCAAGGTAAGCTTTTCACTTTTGATATGTATGCACAAAATTCCCTTTTTATTCCTTGAGACAGTTTCATCTCAAAATGTGGGAGGCATGAGGGGAGAGGAAAAAGGGTTCTGTCTGCATTCCTGCCCCATAGCTGGTGATGGACCTGAGGCTTGGGGAAAAGGGTTGTGACACTGGTCCTAGCCCAGCATGTTTGAAACAGAGAAACAGAAGAATGGATGAAGAGCTATTCAACGAGGTAAACTTTAGGATTTATTTTCAATTTTCAGGTTTTGAGTTCAAGGTCTTCCCATCCCGAGAAACAATAAAATACATGCCAAGTTCCTAACTCTAGTCTCCTGTCAGGAACAAGAACCTTCAACTATACCTCCTTGGCAGTCAAGTTCAGAACATGCGAGGAGACAAGTAAAAGGAAAGAGAGAGAAGCAGCTATAAAAGTGAGGGCTTAACTACTGGATTGATGGTCTTGGGCCCTCGCACAGCCAGGGAGCAATATCTGAACACAACGTGCAGAGCCTATAATTTGTATTCCCGAGGGGGAGCAGAGACTCTGTCTTAGAGTGTTCCCAGGATACTGTTTTGCTTCTAGCAATAAAATCATCTGATGTTCTTAAAGACCACGGAACTTCTACTGATCAGAGTGATTACAGCTCTAAAGAAGAAAAACTATGTGAGACACTCTTATTTCCCAGGGCAGAGTCTTATTGGCACCGGCACCAAGACCAGTGCTGAGAGCTCCCCAAGAGGTGAAAACGCTCCCTACTGTGAACCAAGTTCAACTGCAGAGTCCGAGCCTGCCCACTGCATTTCCGGTTGTCTCTGCTTTTGCTTCCACCTGTTTCCAGTAGATGTGGATTTGCCCAGACTGTGTCTACGCTGCCATACTTCTTCCAGTTTCGGCAGATTTCCCTCCTCAGCCCATCTAAGCTTACCTTTCAAAGTGCTGACGCACTGCTTCTCAGAAGGCCGAGTGAGGCGAGCAGGGCCTGGGACCAAGGACTCCACAAGGACGCAGTACACGGTGTCTGGCTCCAGCCAACTGAGCACCAGCGTGTGGTTAGTCACACACTGGGACCACTAGATAGGGAAATGAGAACAGCTGTTAGAGCCAAAGATCTCCAGTACCACCCCAGACAAATAACTCCAGGAGAAAAATCAAAGACCAAGGTGCCATGAAGTCCTTTACTCTCACTACAAGCTTTCTTTACAGCAAGAGCTTTCAAAGACCCTTTTCCTTCAGCTCGAGAGGGTGTGGTCAGGAGCTGGACAAATTCTGGGTACATTTCTACATCACAACACGAGGAAGGGTCTCTTATTCAGCTTTGTCCTGTGACCTTGCTAACATTTTTTCTTTCTTGAAGAGTGACCGACAGATGTTAAGCAAGTAAAAACCCTCCGTCAAAGCGCGGTGGCCATTGCTCTACACGCCAATAGCAATTTTATGCAAAGACTTTCTGTAAAGGAAATTGAAGGACATTCTCTAGGTTTTCTACACATCAGCTTTAGTTGTATCTTGTATGGCCTCACTTTTGAATATCACACCGTCCCAGTTTCACATGCTGAGAACTGAAGCAGCAGGGCTGTGTGTTCCAGCGTTAGCTGCAAAAAGTGACCCAGATTATATGCCCCCGTTCTATTTAAGGCTTACCGTCCTATTTGATTTAGTATTATATATGGACACATTATATTTCAGGTTAGAGTATATTTGTTGCATGGAAATTGAACTTTCTTCTGGATTTTTCTTCCACTTCTCTGGAGCGGTCAGAACAATAGAAATGGATTTCTCATCGGTAGTCAGAGCAACCTCTGGTGGGCCAATTTGTGCTGAAAGGGGAGGGGAGAGGAAATTACCACATTCAGATGCAGAAGTCACTTTAGATAAGACTACACTATAGTCCTATGGGGCTTAAGACTCTGAAGCCCACCCTCTGATTTGCCACGCTTCAGATGCTCTAAGCTGGACCCAAGTTATGCCAGGTCTTGAAACAATCACTTCACACACCCTGATACAATGTTAAATTCAAGTGCTGTATTTATTTAGTCATGTGTAGTTGCCAGCCACATGGATAAACAATACTTGAGGAGTTCCCACTGTGGCTGAGCAGTAACGAACTCCACTAGTATCCATGAGGACACAGGTTTGATCCCTGGACTCGCTCAGTGGGTTAAGGATCCGGTGTTACTGTGAGCTGTGGTGTAGGTCACAGACATGGCTCGGACCCCACGTTGCTGTGGCTGTGGTATAGGTTGGCAGCTGTGGCTCCTATTCGACCCCTAGCCTGGGAACTTCCATATGCCATGGGTGCGGCCCTAAAATGACAAAAAAATTACTTGATGATGGTAAATAACAAGTATTGGCAACACTCCTGTGACTTGAAACATTGGTGATAAACAACACTAACAGGATCTGATGTGTTTGTAAAACTCAGAAATGGAAAAATGAAGCACTGCTAAAGACCCTTGGGGATGTAACTTTGAAGAATGATCTAGAACAGATATTAGAAAACTTTTACCATAGAGGTTCAGACAGTAAATATTTTAGGATTTGCAAGCCATATGATCTCTGTTGCAACTACAATTCATATAAATGCAAAAGCCATTCTTAGCTCTTGTTCTGTAGGAAAACAGAAAGGGGTATGTGTGCTGCATTTGGTCCCAGAACATAGTTTACTGATCTCTGATTTACAAGAACAGCAGGGGTAAGGCTCCAGCTCCAGAACTTGGGGGTGCTTGTACATATCATCATGGCAGCTCTGAGGGGGTCCTCTGTGGCTGAATCAGTCACAGATCAGGGGACAGAAAAATTTAAAAAGCAAATAGTAGGAAGAAATTGCCTTAATTCCAAATTAGGAATTATAGGCCCCACTACTAAGTTTATAACAAGAAGAGACTTAGTTTGGTGATCAGAACAATCTTTAACCAACCCGTGGACCTATGGTGGTGGTTTACAAACCCATAACATTAAAATGAACCTGACCATCATCCCTCAAATTATATAGTCTCGACTAAAGAATAAGATAAAATCAAGGACACAATAGGATCAGTGGTGTCTCTGGAGCGTGGGATGCAGGTTCGATCCCAGCCTGGCTCAGTGGGTTAACGATCCAGTGTTGCTCCCGTGTGGAACAGGTCTCAACGGCCAGCCAGATCTGATCCCTGGCCTGGGAACTCCGTATGCCGTGAGGTGGTCAAAAAGGTGATCAGTTGGCCACACTTTTCATTTTAAAGATGAAACTGTGACATCCAGAGAGGCGAAGCAGCTTGGGCTGGTCACTCCACCTGATGGACAGAGTACAGACCAAGCAGACCACGGGCCTTTAGGGCAAGGCTGTCTATGAGGTTGTCTAATGTAGGGGGCCCCTTACGTCAGGGGGCCCGACGAACTTGATATTAACACATGTTTAACAGACAACTGTGACACTTACTTTCTAAGAAAGGATAGAATCGTCCAGTTTCTGCCCATTTGGAACAATTCATTCCCCAAATGGCCTTAACTTTGGCATAATATTGATGTTCGTAGTCAGAGGTCTCATCAGAGAGATCACAGTAGGTCCTATGGATATTTCTGCATTCGGATTTATTCAGCCATTTCTTCTGCCCATATCTGCTGAGAAGGAAACTGTGAATTAACAATGAGGTGCTCTCCCTGCTTTACAATAGGAAAAAAACAGTCATTATATAAAACTGAATGGAACTTAAGACCTTCTCTTCAGAACAACAAAAGGGCCTGTCATTGAGATAAAAAAAGAATCTACTTTTGCTGCTGGCAATTTTTTTCATTAGCTGTCAGGAACATGAGTCAGAGTTTCTGTAATCACCTTTCTTTTCTGTGAATTATAATATGGATAGTATACTTTGAAAGCATGTCTTTTATCATTATTCTTGGGCTATAGTAAAAATTTTACACATTATGTGATCAATTCTTCTGTGTAAATTTTTATTCCACCATGCATACCAAGGTCAGTTTCATATGTCTTTTATTTTTATCTTTTCTTCCTGATAGGTCATTTTAAGAAAAAGTAGTGATTTTTTTTCATGGAAGAAAAAATGCCTCGATATTCTCATAAAGCTTAAAAATCTACTTGCCCTCAAGGGTTCTGGGGAAAATTCACTAGATTGGAGTGTACACCAAAATCTGCATTTTCAATAATCATAGTCAAGATGTTGATATTAACTAGGCAGCTCCTATTGATTTTTCCTCTCCTTTATTAAAAACATAACAGCCACAGCAAGTAGGGAGGGGGGAAATATTTTTAGCATTTCTCAGGTGGGAGAGACTGAGGTACTGAGAATAACTGACATGGGATGAGCCAAGTGAAAGAGACAGGGTTGCCTGAGAGGTTACTGAAAGGATGAAAGCAGGTATGTCAGGCTTTTCGAAAGCTAACCCTGGTGGTAGCGTAGGGAATGAAATGGCCCAGGAGTGGCAGACTGGGGAGCAGCCGAGAGGATGTTGGAGACGTAGATGGCTTGGACAAGGATGGCGGCGGTGGAATGAATGACAGAACAAAAGGAAGAAAGAGTAGGAGACAGAGCTTAGTGACCGAGTGCATGCAAGAGACGAGGGAATGAAGGTATTAAGGATGATGTCTCTTTCTGTCCGGGACAGATGGACAGAACGATGCTAACATTCACCAAGATAAGGCACGCAGAGCATGACTAGACTTGGGAAATCGGGAGTTGGGGGGCAGGAGGAAGGAAAGACAGTGAGTTCAGTTTTGACCTGTTGAGCTTAAGATATGCAAAAGGTAATGAAGGCAGATGCCCCGAAGGCTGTGGAGCTCAGGAGAAAGACATGAGTGGGAGGTGGTGATTTTGAAATCAATGGCATACATAAATCTGCTCACTGAAGGCACAGGCATGAATGAAATTATTCAGGGAGACAAAGAAAAGCCTCAGATAAAATTTCAGGAGCATCTAGATTGAAATGTGAGATAC
Source organism: Catagonus wagneri (assembly GCA_004024745.2). NCBI lineage: Eukaryota > Metazoa > Chordata > Mammalia > Artiodactyla > Tayassuidae > Catagonus > Catagonus wagneri. Next base: position 19,659,582 of record PVHT020000077.1, on the reverse strand, counting down.
CGAGTACACTTCGAAATAGCAGCTGAAGAGGGAGAAGGAAAAACAGTCATCCTGGAAGTCAAGGGAAGACTGCTGAGAAGGAGGAATGTCTGTTTTATGGAGTACTACCAAAGCTTAACGGTGTTTTCCCTTTTCAGGATATGGCAACAGATTCCTGAAAGTCAGTGTCTCCTGCTTCATAAGTACCATAGCTGCCAGAAAACATTAATGTCATTAGATTTTGTTGAACAACTTCACCATCCAAGCAATCACCATGGCGAGGGGCTTTCAGACTTTCTTTGACTGTGTGCCACGGAAAGAAACACATTTCACATTGTGACCCACTTCCTACATACGTATTAAAACAAAGGTTTGTCAACTGAAAAAAATACACAGCCTAAAAGCTGAGAACTATGCTTTATTGGGAGGACAAAACTGAGGACTTAGGCCTGGGATGCAGCTTCTCAGATATCTCTAAGGGACCGCTCCAAAGAGGTAGCAGAGGCACCAGGATATGTAGGGGCTTTTGCAACAAAGACCAGGTAGTCAGAATTTCAAAAGATTACTGTTGATTAAAGAAATCCAGACATCTCAAGTTAATTTAGCGCCTTTCTATGTATGGGACAGATGCAAAAGTCCAGGTTCGTTGAAATCATTCCTCTGATATGCACCTCAGCTGTGGAGACCAGTATCCCGGGCTTTCCCATCCTGAGTCTCCTCAGGGTGCATCACTGGGAGAGGCGGGGTGGGGGCTGGGGCTGGGGTGGCTACAGCGGCTGATGGCTTGACGGCGGGCACCCTGTTTCCATCCTGGGTTCCCTTAGGGTTCACCACTGGGGCGACTGTAATGCGGTGGCTTGGTGGCTGCAACATCCTTTGTTTGTTGACATGGCAGGCAACATTTTTCGCACTCACAGGTTTTATAATACCTAAACTTTACTATGTGCCGGGCACCCCATTATTTTATTTTCCATTCTAATTCACTCCACACCATTCCAATCCTTTCCATTAAAAGAATGCTAATTATGTCTCTCAAAATTGATTTCATGGCCCAATAATAGGTCTTGACTTGTGGGTCTGAAAAATGTTGCTATCGCTAATTTGACCCTTTCTCTTCCAACGTCCTTGCTCTGCCAAGGGCAGGGTGGCTTCCCGTGGCAGGTGTTGACGAAGGAGAAATGCTCTTTACCGAATTCTGAACAAAAGGACTGTAAGTCTGACAAGCTGATAGCCAGGGATCATTCAATAAATTCTCCAGGAAGACATTTATGATGTCAGAAAGTTGTGCAGGACCCTCAGTGGCCTCTGGTTGTTTTCTGGTAAGAGTAGGAAACATTTATTAAGTGCCTATTATACACTGGACCAGTGTTTAGGATTTACATGCTTTGTCTCATTTAAATATCATAACAACCTTAAGGGCCATTATTTTCATTCCATTTTAAAGATAAGAAAATTAAGGCACAGTGAGGTCAAGGGAGCTGCTCTTGTTCATCTGACTAGTAATAGGCATATCTGGGATCTGAACCACTTTCCTTTGATGCTAAAGCTGGTGTTTTAGTGCTGCAGTGTATTTCCTGCATTACATTCATTTGGCAGATATAATTAAACCTGTGTTAAAATTTCATCCTTCATCTTTGGAAACAAACTTTACTCAAAAGTATAAAATGTAACCCACCCAAGGTTACCCAGCTAGGTTCATGGTCTGGCTACAAAGCCAGGACTGTTTGACTTTGTCGTTGAGCATAGAGCCTCTGTCAATGACACCTGCTGCCCTGTACTCCTGCCCACCGTCCACATACAGAGGCGTGTAGGAACTCTAACATGGCAGGTTTCCTTTTAATATTCTTTCTAGAAAGTTGTACGATCCAAATTATCTGCTCTCACAGAGTAGTGATGACTCGTTTTATTTTATAATTTCATTTTTTTATCCTCATCCCATTTAAAAATTTTAAATAATTTTTATTTTTTCCATTATAGCTGGTTTAGTGTTCTGTCAATTTTCTACTATACAGAAAGGTGACCCAGTCGTACATACATATTTTTTTTTCTCACATTATCCTCCATCATGTTCCATCATAAGTGACTACATATAGTCCCCAGTGCTACACAGCAGGATCTCATTGCTTATCCATTCCAAAGGCAATAGTTTGCATCTATTAACCCCCATTCCCAGTCCGTCCCACTCCCTCCCCCTCCCCCTTGGCAACCACAAGTCTGTTCTCCAAGTTCATTATTTTCACTTATATCTGGAATCTAATATACGGCACAAATGAATCTTTCCACAGAAAAGAAAATCATGGACGATTTTATTTTTTAAAATTCTTTTCTGAATCACATAAATACACAAAGGACAGAACACACTCATTGCTCCCCCTAATGGAAAAGGAGGCGAGGGCACACACTGGAGCCCTTTCGACAGAGTGGTGCCTCTCCTCAAACGCTAGCCCCTGAGAAACTCTTGGGCCGTGAGAATGAGGTTCTAGATAACTGAGATCATTGTGAATAGCAGCCAAAGTCTTTCACTGCCTTTAGTCGTCAGAATTTTTTTTCAAAGACAAAAATTACTCTATTAAAATTTTTTTTTTTGGAAATATGGTACAGTTTTTCAACTTCACACAATCCGAAAACTATAATGGAGAGAAAAGTTAATCACTGTGAAACCCATTACCCTGAAAGATTTGAAACACATGATTCTGGACATCACATTGTGCTTATATGTACCCAGAAGAATGATTCAATAGCTGAATACATAGACAAAAACTAGATTATGCCATACTGATGATTTTAATAAAAGCAGTAATTTTAACTTGATTTGAACTTTAAAGAAAAAGCAATTAAAGTGAAATGAAAGGAATTGTTGGAGTTCAAATGTTTCATCACCACCGGAGATATTATTTCTTAAAAGATCTTTTAAATTAAGAAAATCATTTATTTATTTATTTATTTTGCCTTTTTGTCATTTTATGGCCGTGGGTTTATGGCCGCACCCGCAGCATGTGGAGGTTCCCAGGCTAGGGGTCTAATCGGAGCTGTGGCCACTGGCCTGCGCCGCAGCCACAGCAACGCAGGATCCGAGCCGCGTCTGCAACCTACACCACAGCTCACGGCAACGCCGGATCGTTAACCCACTGAGCAAGGGCAGGGATCAAACCCGCAACCTCATGGTTCCTAG
>PVHT020000077.1:19631462-19655431 GCA_004024745.2 Catagonus wagneri | reverse complement strand
TGGATTCGTTAACCACTGCGCCACGACGGGAACTCCAAGAAAATCATTTATGAAAGACGTTGAGAGTTTAGTTATTACAAAGAGGACATATTTTAATTTTGGATCACATGTAATGGCTTCGTGCTATGAAATCTTACAGTTTTTTTACACTTACAGTTTTTTTCTACCTTCTGATTTGTTGTATTATTGTTTAGGTTCAAACATTTATAGGGAAGTTCTGTAATCACATTTCCATCATTATTTAGTCTTAGTTTTACATTTAGATGGTTTCATTGCAAGCTACCATGTTTTTTTGCCATAATCTTGTCATTACTAAGTTCATTTAGGTTCATCTTAATCTTGCTGCCAGCTGGATATCATCTTTAGTTAGCGTTCCCCTCATCAGTCCTGCAAGGTCTCAAGGGAGTGACAGTCCAAGTTCCACCTGCTTGAAAATACATTTGTTGAACTTGGTAGGAGTTTTAGGTCATACATATTTTTTTCCTCAGAAGATGTATCATTGTCATTTGTTGAGTGCTGCCAGATAGAAATCATTGCTTTTGCTCGATGGTCATAAATCATTTCATTTTTTCAGAGTTCAATAACTTCACCAGGATACGTCTTCCTGCTATTTTTATTAGATTTTCCTAGCCAGAGCATGCATTTATGACATGCAGTTCCAGACAGGCATTATTATTACCTGTTCAGTCATTACTATCGTAGCTATAAGAAGTTTTTCATCTCTATATAACATTTTTATTTTCCATTTTCTTTCTAAGTTCTGCCAACTTGCTTTAAAAAAATTCTTCCTCTTAGAATCTCTTCTTTGACTGCTGTCTCTTCTTTGAGCTTTACTATTAGAGACCATGCTGTTTATGAACTCAAACTATGTACAATTTTTTCTCTGAATTGATCTACTATTTCCATAAGAAAGCTTTTTGGGAACTTTTAACTTACATTCTTTTCTTTTTTTTTTTGTCTTTATTCCTTTCAGGAATTAGGGATAAGTGTTTTAGATTCTTTGAGACAATTTCTCTTTGAATGGAGCCAGCTCTTTATTGAACATTAGGTGAGTAAGTATGGGAGAGAGGGTCTGTCACACACTCACTCACCACATTATATTATTCCCTTTGCCAGGCAGCCTATTTTGGACTGCAGGCGGCTGATGTGGCTCATGACATGCCCTTAAGGTCACTGCCTCCCAGCCATTGTCACCTACATCAACTCCTGCACCCATTTCCCTCTGGGCTTCTCCCTGGGCTGCGGCCAGGCTTCTACAATGAATATATCACCTAGACCTGATTTCTCTTTTAGCTCCTTCCTTGACGTTCTGTGGCACCAAAGTGGGGCTCCAAGGGAACATCTGTTCAATTTCCGGTGGCAGCAATCCATAGATCCCACATCATTAGATTGCTAGGAAAACCTAGTATGACGGTGGTTATTCTTGTAAAGTTATTTTATTCTGTTGGAGTTTGAGGGTTATAGGTTCACTTTCAGTTTCTGTGGTCGTTTTCCCTAAGATTCTGAAGTATTTGGTTTGTATGCTTCACAGTTTATGGCTTGGATTTGTGGCCACTTCTTTCATTTTTTTGAAGAGAGACAGTGTTTATCTGTTTCCCATTCTCTCCTGATTGCAATTAGTTTTGAGATAGAGGTGAAAAGTGAAAATGTCTATTCACTATTATCTTTAATAGGAACAGTGAGTTGCATAGAAGTCTGCGCTCAGTTTCACTTGAAAGTGTCCTGTAATTCTAATAAGTTTAGATGTTTTCGACGTGATGGATGTCTTTGTTTGCTCAGCTACAGAATAACATTTTGACCAACTTCTTTTTCTTTAAATAACTTTGTCTTGCCTAAGCATACAGTACTCTGTCTCCCTGAAGAAACTTGCTGTCTAATTTAATCTAGCAAAACATAATGAGATAATTTAACATGATGCATCTCAAGCTTTTTTTTTTCTTCAAATACTAGTTTAATACAATAGATGGTTCATCTCTGCACAATTAATAAGTCTGAATATCGTGTTTATAAGTCAGCTAAAAGAAAAAGAACCAACTTACATGAAATACTGCACAGTATAAGTAATTTCTGCTCCATGCAGGCCCTCTGGCGGGTTCCATTGTAGGATATTCTTCATGTTTATGGATAAGAAGGTGATGTTTGTAGGTTTAGGCAGACCACTAGAGACACAGGGAACTGAAAAAGGAGTAGAGAAGAGCTGAGGTCTTAATGGAGAAAAAGGGAAACCTGACTTGTTCTCCAAATATGGCCTTCAATAAGCCATCTCTTGATGCTCCAGAAACTCACGCTCTGTATATTTCCACACTGAACATGACATGTTCTCATGACCTTCTTTAACAGGAGTGATTCTGAGACTGAGCCTTAAGAAGGCCTGGGGAATTCCACTTTTCCCTTTTGAAAGCTCTGAGCTTCCATGTAAAATGTGGGCTACCCAGCTGGAGAAAACATATCAAGAGCCTAAGTGAAGAGGGAGGCATTCAGTTGTCCCAGTGTCCCAGCTGAGCCCAGCCATCCAACCAAGAAGCCAGAATGAAGCCATTGTGGACATTTGCCTTACGTGCCATTTGCCATAGACCGAAGCTGCGTGAGAGACTTTGAATAGGAACAACAGAAGAACCATCCAGCTGAGCCCTAGTTAATCCTTGGAATTATGAGAAATAATAAAATGATCATGTTAAACCACTAAGCTTTTTTTTTTTTTTTTGTCTTTTATGGCCACATATGGAAGTTCTCAGGCTAGAGGTCAAATTGGAGCTATAGCTGCTGTGTGTGCAACCTACACCACAGCTCACAGAAATGCCAGATCCTTAACTCACTGAGTGAGGCCAGGGATCAAACCTGAGTCCTTATGGATACTAGCCAGCTCCGTTACTGCTGAGCCATGACGGGAACTCCCTAAACCACTAAGTTTTGAGGGTAGTTTGTTACGTACCAGAAGAGAACTGAAACAATCCCCTCATTATATACAGAAATAAAATTTAGGATAGATGCCACGGAAAGGCTAGAGATTGGAGACTGGAGCTGGGATTAGCTTTACTAAAGTATATATTAAAACTAATTATATTAGGAACTAATGAAAGAGGATAATTTATTTAATTAGGCACTGTGTTCACCTAACTGTGTTCTAAGTCTATTCTGGAGGATTAATTTATAGACATCCTCTGTAGCTAAACCATAAAAATGGAGAAACTATCAAAAAATTAGAAAAGGAAAAAAGGAAAGTGAAAAATAGTTTCTTATAAAGAAAACAAGATGATCTTTTAAGTTCAATAAATGAAGAAAATCAGTGGTAATACATAAGACTCTAAGTATTAATTTAAATATTGGAGAGATCATGAAGTACTGAATACATTATGAAGACATTATGAGGAACTTACCCTATCATAAATATGCATATTCTAGTCAACGAACTTGGAAAATAAAAAATTTTGATATTTAAAATCAACCTTGGGAAATAAAAGTTAGCTAAGCCACTGAAGGCTGGTCCAGTCTTGTCTAAGGTCCAATAATTCCTGTGTAAATTAATGCAGACTGATGTCAGAGAAAGGAATAAGCTTTATGATTGTGGTAATCCTTGGCTAAGATTAGCTCTATACAATGCATTGTAATTCCCCAAGCCAAATGAAAAGAAAAAATTCTTTTCTTTAGAATTAAACTTGGTGATGTAATATGGTCCTGAGTCTAAGGCAAGGTAAGTCCTTTAACATGTGGCAGAGCAAGCAAACTGTAAGTCATTGAGTTTGTGTTTGCGCATGTGTGCACTAGAGTGTGCTGTATTTGTAATGACTCCCACTTTTGCATCTTGATCATTTTTTTGATATCTCAGTTTTAGAGAGGAAAGTTAAACACTCAAAGAGAAGCTCTGTCAATCAGTAAAATCTGCCAAGTAAAATCCTTAGTTGAATTTAAATAAAGACAAGTTAAGACTGATGAGAAAACAAGTATTTATCTGAGATACTAATATGTAAAGTAATTTAAGTATTTAAAAAATGTTAAATGTTTATCTGGTCAGTAGAATCTTTTGGCTCTCACCACATCTTGTGCCAGGAAGCCCTTTCTTTTGCCTTTCAGAATATTTTATTTTATTCTTGCCCATATTTAGTTGTAGAGAATGCAGACAGCAATCCTATCCTTGCTTTAACATATTTCCTAGACAAAATATAGTGATTAGACAGGTAAAAATTCCTAGAAGGCGGTGTTTGAGTCTATTCTAGTGTCTATTTGGTTGCTGAGTACAGGCCCGCTATCAGCTTGAAACTATGGTAAAACTATATATGTGTGTGTATATATATATATATATATATATATATACATATATATATATGTATATATATATATATGTATAGTTGACTATATCTATATATCTCTATCTATCTCTATCTATCTATCTATCTATCTATATAGTTGGCTTTGGGCTTGGGCTTTAGCTTTATCTTCTACACAGAATTCTACCTGCATTGATGAGAAATCTCAGTTCAGGAGTCATCCTGTTTATTCATTCAGCTGTATCTATTGGGCGCTGTTATATTTCACCAAAAAAAGATATACTGAAGAATGTGACCTTATTTGGAAATAGGGTTGTTTCAGACATAACTAGTTAAGATGAGCTCTTCCTGGAGTAGAGTGGCCCCTTATCCAGTGTCACTGGTGTCCTTATAAAAAGACAGTCATCTGAAGACACAGTGAAGGGTGTTCTGAAGACACAGGGAAGAGACCATTTGAAGGTAGAAGAGTGGAGTGATGCGTCTATAAGCCAAGAGGCCTGCTTACCACCAGAAGGTAGATGAAGCAAAGAGGGAGCCTCCTGCAGAAGCTTCAGAGGGAGCATGGCACTGCCAACACCTTGCTCCTATACTTTCAGCTTCCAGAACTGTGAGAAAATACATTTCTGATGTCTTATGCCATCCAGTTTGTGGTATTTTGTTACAACATCTCCAGAAAATGAACACAGGTGCCACTGTGTGGATATGTAACGGTGAATACACAGATGTGTTCCTTCCCTTATGGAGATCCCAGACCAGTGGGAAGAGAGACGTTACTTACAAGTCAAAACACAAACACACACACACTTGCAAATTTGGTGAGCCAGCTATGAAAGGCAATAGGGTTGGAGTAGTAGGTCCGTCAGCTGTGAGGTGGGGAGGCAGGTTCCAGGCGGAGACTCCTGAGATGAGAAAGAGCCCATCCCAAAAGACTGTGCCCTTGGGACAGTCAACAGATCAGTGTGGCTGGAAAAGGAAGAGGAGAATGGCCATAATGTAATTTAAGAAGTTCCAAGGGGCTAGATCACCCAGTCTTCGTAAACCCTGGGAAGGAAGCTGGATTATAAATGAAATTCAGTAGAAAAGTACTGAAGCCTTTGAAGCCTTGGAAGCCATAAGCCTATTAGTATTTCAAAGGGATTACTTCACCACTGAGGGGAGAAAAGATTGGATGGGGCAAGAACAGAACTGGAGAGACCAGCAAGACCTTAACTGCAGCAGCCCCAGGAAGGAAAGCTGAGCTTGCACCAAGAAGCAGGCTATGGGTATGAGGGTGGGCTAGGCGCAGCTCTATTTTCAAAGTAGAAACAGCAGGACCTCCTGCTGAAGCAGAGCTATGAGAGTCTGCTGGGTTGGGAAGGCTAAATCCACAGATGCGGGTTTATCAAGGAATATTTGCCCTTGTACCTGTTTTGATGATGCCAAAGAGTGATAACAAACAGAATGAGCACTTTGTTTTTAAGGAGGAGAAACAGCACATTTAAAAAAGAACAACTGGTAACCAGTATTTCCTTGTGGTGTTTTAATCTTTGCAATGTTTTAGGGACTGTTTTTTTCAAGTTTGGAAAAAAAGAAAACACTCCTGAATAAACATTCCAATTGGGATAAGTCATTTTCCTAACCTGCCAGTGCTGATAAGATAATTTAATTAACACCAAAGTGAAAATAGTTCATACCCACACTGATATCAGGAGTCATGTGCCAATGTGTGGCTAACAAAAGCATTTTTGTTCACATAGATTTATGGCCTGTAAGTACATCTCTGATTCTCTGACAGTCCATTAATTTCCTATCCCAAATAATGAAGCTGTTGGATTGGCACACATCCTTTTATTTCTGGTAATTGCTGTACCATTACAGCTTTGGTTTGGTACACAAGGTTCCCCGTGATCTGGTCTGGCCTCTCCTTTTATAATCCTGCCAAATGCACTACGTTCACCAGTTATACCAAATTACCTGCAAAATGCTAACTTGCTCTGCTGTTTTTATGCCTTTTCAATTTTGGTGCCTTCCTCCTAAAAGACACCTTATTTTTTTTCCCAAGTGTACATCCATTCAGTGAATACTGGCTGGTGCTATTTTAATGGCCTGATCATGCTGTGATGTTGTATAAGGTCTCCCCTATAGGAAGAGGGCATTCCTGATGACAGTCACTGGATTGAAGGCTAGTCTTTTAAGAGAAAATGAAACTCAGAGGACCTCAAGAAGGGACAGGAACTCTGGGCTCCCTTTGAGCTTCCTGACTGGGCTATGGACTTTGAGCAATGGTAAGAGACTTGAGGGACCCTCTTGGATTATGGGTATTTAAGATGACTTCTGCCCTAACAAAGCTGTGAGGGGTTGGCATGAAGGGGTCCACCTCATGAACTCCCAAGTAATGGTGGGTTAGTTATACTTTGTAAGTCATTCATTTAGACTTGTGCTCTTTCTCTGTGTTTACTTTCCTCTCGTTACATCTTGGCCTTTGGGAAGGTCTTCTAGCCCAGCTTCACTTAACGTTATAGCATGAGAAAGAGAAAGTCCTGTGTCTCCTCTTGGGTCCTTCTAGTAGAAAGTGAATAGATAAATGACATTTGAAATGGGTCAATCTATGACAACTTCACTAGTGGAGTTTTATTTATTTTTACCTTTTGGTCTTTTTGGGGCCACACCTGAGGCATATGGAGGTTCCCAGGCTAGGAGTCAAATCGCAGCTACAGCTGCTGGCCTATGCCACAGCCACGGCAATGAGGGATCTGAGCCTTGTCTGTGACCTACACCACAGCTCACAGCAATGCCGGATCCTTGACTCACTGAGCAAGGCCAGGGACTGAACCTACGTCCTCGTGGATGCTAGTCTGATTCATTTCCACTGAGCCACGATGGGAACTCCATGGAGTTTTATAAAATGTGGCTGCTACATTGGTTTCAAGACTTAGCTTTCTCTAGGTATAGTGAGATGTCATGTAACATTTTCTAATGGCTTCAGAGCTAATACTAAGGTCATCGTCTAAATATGTTGCAGTTTTAATTATGTGTCTGACAGTAAAAGATATTCCCACTTCACTACACTGTGGGAAAAGTCTGTGTATACATTAGTGCCTGATAAACACCAGTAAAAAGAGGTGAGGTTTTCAGAATGAACTTACAATTGGCTGGGGTAACCAGTCTCCAGGTTACCCAAACCTCTCTTTTCTGAGGCTAAGGCTTTTCTGACTTTCCCATTGCAGACAGTATGTTAATTCACTCCTGAGAAAAACCACCAGACTGCAAGAGGCTGAAGAGTCAAATGCGTCTACTTCCGGGGACTTCTCCTTGGGGACATTCAAGTTTCTCAAGCTCATAACTAACGAGGGAACCTGAGTATTGAGGAAGCCCTGCCCAGCTCTGCCCACAGAGTCTCCGGCCCTCCAGCCTCATCCTCTTTATGAAGCTGAAGCAGCGAAGGAATCACCAGGCCCTCAGCTGTTTCACATTGGGCACCACGTCTTATAAGAGTCTTTCTATCCTCGGTGCCTGACAAATAAATACTTTGGAGCTGCACTAACCAGGGACCATAGGAGTTCACATAAACTGTGGAAATAGGGCAGGACCCAGATGCACATGAATATTTGAATGAGGATGGAATAGCCTGAACCACCAAATCTTGATAGCGTAAAATGACCCTGGGAAACTTACACTATATATAGGGGATTAGTACAGTCAGAAGATAATCAATTGATGCTTCTCCCCCCAACCCCGCTTTTTAGGGTCTCACCCAAGGCATATGGCAATTCCCAGGCTAGGGGTCAAATCGGTGCTACAGCTGCTGGCCTACACCACAGCCATAGCAATGTGGGATCCAAGCTGCATCTGTGATCTACACCACAACTCGTGGCAACACCAGTTCCTTAACCCACTGAGCGAGGCAGGGATTGAACCTGCATCCTCATGGATACTAGCTGGATTCTGCTGCACCACAATGGGAACTCCCAACGGATGCTTTTTAATGAAAGAAGAGCAGCCCAGGCAAACAGTTGCTACATATCGCAAGTATCTTTTGAAATAGGAAAAATACCTTACTATGCTTGTAACAAACAAAAACAAAAACAAACAAACAAACAAACAAATCAAATCACCTCCCAAATGAGTTTTCAGTTGTGGGAAATGGAGTTGAAAACAGTTGATGTACAAAAAGCACCAGCAGGTGATTAACCAATTTCAGGAAGCAAAAGTTGTAAATAATTTATCCCAATTTCCAAAGGACAGTCAAACAGCATCACTGCCTTCAAACAGATTATCTTAGTTATTGTTCTAACTTCATCATCCTAAAAGGAAAGGCATACTTTCTTTTGTCTTAAGTTATAATGATTTCTCCTAAAAAATATTAATGCCTCTTTCCTCTATTCTCCCTTATTATAAATCAAGCATCCATTAAAAAGTGAATTGTCAGGAGTTCCTGTTGTGGTTCCACGGGTAAAGAACCTGACATAATCTCTGTGAGGATGCAGGTTCGATCCCTGGTCTTGCTCAGGAGGTTAAGGATCTGGCTTTACCACAAGCTGTGGCATAAGTTGGGGACATGGCTCTGATCTGGCGTTGCTATGGCTGTGGCATAGGCTGGTAGCTGCAGCTCCGATTTGACCCCTAACCTGGGAACTTCCACGTGCCACAGGTGTGGCTGTGGAAAAAAAAAAAAAAAGTGAATCATGTAAACAGCACTTAAAATGTGATCCACGAACTAGTTACCTGGGGAGAGATATCCAACTGTTGTCTATAAAGGAGAGAGCATGGTACTGTGTTAACATCAGTTCCTTTGAACTTGATTGTCTTCCTCTACCAATCCCACTACTACTATCTCTATTATTTCGTTGTGTTCGACCTCTGTTTTCTCTGTGATAATGCTGTGCCTTATACAGGGCACTGCCACCTGCCCTATCTCATTGGCTTCTAATAATTGCTGATGTAGATCATAAAGCAATTGTAAGAAACTGAATTCTAGAGCCTGCTCCCTGTTCTACCGCGTACCTAAGCTGTGGGCCCGGAAGTAAGTTATTTAACCTCTGTCCTCAACTTCCTCCTTTGAGGAACAATGATACTATCTGCCCATAGGCTTGTTGGGAGGATCGAGTAAGATTCTTTACGTAGAGGAAGAGACTGCATGATCATGATAAAGTTTGCGTGTTACAGGCGATCCCTTCTAAGGGGAGATATAAGAAATCCCATAAAGAAAGCCTGAGTATTACTCCTCCACTGAAGCTTTTCCTGGTGGAAGTGTACCTGGTCACATCATTCATTCAACCCCATTGCTGGGTATTACTAGAAATGGAAACTGACAGGCACTGGGGAGCAGCAGAGGACAGAAGCACGCAGAAAGCCCTGCCTTCCTGAAGCAGGTATTTTCCGAATCTGGGACACAGTCCATTAACCTATGTTTTCCCTGCCAGGTGTGTGAACGTTTATATGAATGAGTGATACACAAGTAAGTCATACATAAAAAAGCCCGTTATTTCTTTATAGCCACACCTCAGTAAGAACATCTATGTACTTAAACATATTTTGGAATACTGCTCTTGGTGGTTGACAGCAAGCAGGACTTTAAAGTTGAGATTACCTTTTTTTTTTTTTTTGAGCCAAACTAACTGCATATGAAAGTTCCCAGGCTAGGGGTCTAATCGGAGCTACAGCTGCAGGCCTACGTCACAGTCACAGCAATATGTGATCCGAACTGCATATGTGACCTGCACCACTGTTCATGGCCAACGGTGCATCCATGACCCACTGGGCAAGCCCAGGGATCGAACCCCCATCCTCACGGATACTGGTCAGATTCGTTTCCGCTGTGCCACAATGGGAACTCCTGAGACTACTTCTTAAGAAAAATATGCTGGCATTTACCTATCAAAGAGCGTGCATCTTCCAAACAGTTCCCCTGGAAGGGTTTATAATTATTCCTTGGTACCACTCAGCTCATGACATTTGGGGCAATGTTTCTTTTAGCTGTGATTGTCTAAACATGCCGAACATTCCATCTCATTTCTCTATAGTCACACCTTGTTTCTGCCCAACATAGCATCTCCCAGCTGTTTACCTAAGTTTGTTAGAAGTGGCTAGGAATGTTTTCGAAAATTAAACCACACCTCTAAGATGAAGGTTTGTCACTTAACGGGTTATTCTGACCAACGTGTGCAGGTTTTGCCCAGAACTCTGGAAAAAGGAGTTTAGGAAATACATTGAGATTTTGGTGCATAACCTGTTTTGAGGATTATTAATTTGTTTGTGTTGGCCCCATTGTTAGAAAATCAGTCCTGCTGCCTTTTCATCTCTTCTATGAATGACCTCCCTTCCCTTCCCTTTTAGAAATTTGCTTTTTTGAGGGCAGGTTCTTGATTTTCTCCACATTTTGTCATCTCCAAAGTGTCTATTCAAAGTGAATATCATAGTAACTGTGGAAAAGTAGTCAAATGTGGGTTGGAGTCTCTAGAACTTGGTAACTTGCCTCAGAAAGGAAAAGATAAAAGAAAGAACAGAATCAAAGACAAACCTTTTGGAACCACTAAGGTACTGGACAAAACAGCTGTTGGGAATTTCAAGTTCAGTCAACAGGCACTTATTAAATAGCAACACCCATCATCCACCTTATTTTTCAAATCATTTCCACAATTAGTACTTCTTTTTATCCTCACCTAAGTAATGTAATTCTTCCATTAACCACCATCTGATATTTTCAGAGAGAAAAATCAACAAGATAAAAACGTGAGAAAAAAATTAATAGGGTAAAAATAGTTTCCTAGTGGAGACTTGGAAATAATTAATAGCATTTACTTCTGCTTGCTGTTAATTGGGATTTTGAGGCAAATGAGGTTGAGAGTGTTATCTCAATTATGACTTCAGACTTTCTAATCAATCAAGATGAAGAGGGATGTATACAGCAGCTATCAAAAAACAGTCGAGGAGTTCCAGTTGTGGCGCAGTGGAAACGAATCCAGCTAGTATCCATGAGGATGCAGGTTCGATCCCTGGCCTCACTCAGTGGGTTGGGGATCCCACGTTGATGTGAGCTGTGGTGTAGGTCTCAGATGAGGCTCTGATCTGAGTTTGCTGTGGCTGTGGTGTAGGCTGGCAGCTACAGCTCCAATTTGACTCCTAGCCTGGGAACCTCCATATGCCACAGGTATGGCCCTAAAAAGCAAATTAAATTAAATTTTAAAAAAGAGTCTGAAGGTGCAATGTTTTTCAATGAGTTTACTCTCCTCTACAGTGACAAGTCAATGCTGTGATGTTTTGATGGTGATTAGGACTCAGATCAGACCTCTATGCAATAAAGTGAACAGCGGTTTCATGTTCTCATAGGCCTTACTGAAGATCAGTTCTCTGAGGTAGTTTTAAAGATGTTAAAAAAAACACTGATCAGGATAAAAGCAGAGCAACAATCAAGAGGCCAACCACAGAGTCAAAGGCACTGCCAACATCGGTATTTCTCCAGGATCACCTCAGAGAACAGATCAATGAAAACATTCTCTTGGCTCTTAGTCATTAAAGCTAACAGAGCCTTCAAAGGACTGTGTTGACTCAGGAAGTAGGAGAGAGCACCCAGGATGTCGTCGGCCCTCTTAGAAAACCACAGCCGAAACCTGGGTGCCTTGTGATAACTGTTTGTGGCTGAGTTCAGTACTGCCCAGAGCCACAGACCACAGTGGCCTGTTGCGGCTGTCGACCTTGAGGTCAGGCTGTCCTCCACCCATTTAGCTTCTTACTCCTGCCCACTTGGCAATATCACCCTCATCAAAATCCTCCTTTGCAGGATATTTTGCTATTTGTTGTGGGCTTTTATTTGTTGATTTGTAGTTTTATAAGAAAAAAAGGTAGCTGTGAAAAAAAGAATATTAACTCCTGGTAATTTATAGACAGAATATGCTTAGAGAAGGATTTAGCTTCATTTTCTCGCTAGTATTTAAATGAAAAATTTAACACATACATCTCAAACTCTCATAAGCCTCAGTTTCCCTTTTCATAGGCAGCCCTGCTTGACCCCCAGATTAGAACGGTTTCCTTGTTCTGGGCTCCTAAAGAAGCCTGGCTTTCTCAGTTTTGGTGTTTATACTTTAATGTAATTGCCTGAGATTAAAAGCTCCACAGTCTCCAGAAAGAGACCTTGTATTCTTGTTTACTTCAATGCCTAGAACAGTTCCTGATATCTATGAATGAATGACATCAAATAAATGAGTGAATAAATGAATAAATGCAAAGTGCTCAAAGGAAGATTTATTTTGTTATTATTTTTTTTCAGGGCTGCACCCACAGCACATGGAGGTTTCCAGGCGAGGGGTCGAGTGGGAACTACAGCTGCCTGCAACGTGGGATCTGAGCCACAGCAACAGCAATGTGGGATCTGAGCCACGTCTGTGACCTACACCACAGCTCATGGCAATGCTGGATCCCCGACCCACTGAGTGAGGCCAGAGATCAAACCTGAGTCCTAATGGATACTAGTCGGGTTCGCTTCAGCTGCATCACAACGGGAACTCCCAGGAAGATTTATTTTAAAATCATGTTGTGTCAAGTTGTATTTTAACTTTTAAAAACTCAAAAGGGATGTGTGGAGTATGAAGGTAATTCTTTTTCATTAAATCTGATCACCTCGAATACCTTATTCCCCTAAGTTATTTGCTTCTAGGGGGCATGTGATATTCTATTTTGCACTTAAAAACTATGGGCTTGGAGTTCCCGCCATGGCTCAGTGGTTAAGGAACCTGACTAGTAACCATGAGGTTGTGGGTTCGATCCCTGGCCTCTCTCAGTGGGTTAAGGATCCAGTATTGCTCTGAGCTGTGGTGTAGGTCGCAGATGTGGCTTGGATCTCACATTGCTGTGACTGTGGCATAGGCTGGCGGCTATAGCTCCAATTCGACCCCTAGCCTGGGAACCTCCATATGCTGTGGGTGCAGCCCTAAAAAGACAAAAGACCAAAAAAGAGGAAAACCAACTACAGGCCAATTTTTAAAACAAGTGAGAGCATGTAGGAGATAATTTAGTGGACTTTTTACAGAATATATATTTTAATCTAGAATGGAGACGGAGGGCTGACTTGGAATCACATAGATAGTCAGCCTTAGGAATGAAAATGGTCCGTGTTGGAGCAAGAAAATGTTGCAGTGAAAGTGGTCCATAGAGAAGCAGAGACAGGAGGCAGGGGTTTGAGGATGGTGAGTTCCTCTGCTAAAGAAATTTAAACTCCACCATCTTTATTACACAGCCATCGATGGCTCTCTACTTTAAAAAAAAAAATTAAGGAATGATTAACATATAACCCAAGGTGTAATTAACATATATCATTATATTAGTTTTAGGCATACAACCTAATGACTCCATGCTGTATATGTCGTGAAATGGTGGCTCCCTCTTATGTTCATGTTACAGCAAGTACAGGAGAAGATTCATCTCTGCCCTCTACATTCTCAGAAGAGCCTTTTGGGCTTGAGACTTCTCCCAAGCTTCCCTTTGGCAGGGGACACAAGCTAATAAGCATGGGGAGGAGAACTGCTACATGCGGTTGAAAGGATAGCTTTTGTCCACTTTGGAAGCTGAGCCCAAGGGTCCGGTTCACCACCCAACAAGTCTTTGAGGGTATGGCAGGTGTTACAAATTTACCTGCCACCCCCCCCCCAAAGAAATATGCTGGAATTCCAATCTCCAGTACCTCAAAAAGTAACCTTAATTACAGGGAGGGTCTTTATAGAGGTAACCAAGGCAAAAAGAGGTCATTAGAGTGGGCTTCAATCCAGCATACTGACATCCTTATAAAAATGGAAACTTTGGACACAAAGAGAGACATACATAAAGGGAAGAGTATGTGAAGAGATGGAGAGAATACTGTGTGAAGGGAGAGGATTGGAATGATGATCAACAGGTCAAGGAATGCCAGAGACTGCCGGCAACTACCAGATGCCAGGAGGCACGGATCAGATTCTCCCTTGCCACCTTCAGAAGGAATCAACCTGTCAACACCTTGACTTCAGACTTCTAGCTTCCAGAACTGTGTGCTAATAAACTGATGTTACTTTAAGCTGCCCAGTTCGTGGGACTTTGCTACGACAGCCTTAGGAAACTAATACAATAGGTACCTGGGTCTGGTTTGTATTTCTCCTCAAAAATGATCACAATGTTTATTGAAGAGAAAAATGAATGCTCTAAGGGCTGCCAAGACATCTGAAAGTTAAGATGAGGGGATGGATGGAGGAGAAGAAAATATCTGCAAAGCCGAGGAGGACATTTAAAAGGAGAAATAATAGAAACGAATGCTTTCGCTAGAACGATGCAGTTGCCCAAATACCTCATATCGCCAAACTACACAGGTAACTGTATGGAATGGAAATTTGAGGAGGCTGGATTAAAAGTATATATGTCGAGAATCAGACGTGTAAGAAAAACTTTCTGACAAATCTGTATAGAACCAGGGATGTACATTCTCTGTGCCTGGAGATGGAGCTGGCATTTGATTAAGCAGCTGCATTAAAGTGGAAGCCATGTGGAGAGGAAGCCACTGTGGAAACTCAGGGTGCAATGCAGAGACCACCGCACTTGAAAACCAGGACTGATTTTGAATAGATAATATATATAATCAATAAAAATTTCTTTTCCTGGAGTTCCCATTGTGGCTCAGCAGTAACAAACCTGACTGGTATCCATGAGGATTTGAGTTTGATCCCTAGCTTCGCTTGGTGGGTTAAGAATCTGGCATTGCCATAAGCTGCGGTATAGGTTGCAGGTGTGACTGGGATCTGGCATTGCTGTGGCTGTGGTGTAGGACAGCGGCTGCATCTCAGATTTGACCCCTAACCTGGGAACCTCCATATGCTGCACTCGAGGCCCTAAAGAAAAAGCAAAATAATTTCCTTTCATGAAAAGTCTTCTTAATTGCATTAAATTCTACTGTTACAGACATCACAAGCTCTAGATAAAACATTATGCCATATCTCCATTCGCTATACTCTGAGAAACAAAGAGAAAGAAAACTGCCTCCACAAAATCAAATTACATTATCATGAAATGCTGAGTTTAAATGAGGTGTTCAGGACCTGTGTCTCCTAGGAGCAGACAGCAACGATGAAAAAGGGGGCCACCTTTTAGGCATCAGGAACCCCGTGTTTACCAAGAACATGACGCTGAATCACTTAAAGACCAATACGAGGGGTGTAGTGTGTACAATGTGGTAGATCAGCCATCTCATTATCATCTCCAGTGAGTCTGCCTGAGCGCTTACAGAAAAAACCAGAACACACACATACAGAAAAGGCCGGGAGGAGAGGGACCTGGCATGGCATAACTGGGGAGGCAGTTAGCTAAAAGGAAAGAAGATACAGAGGAAATGTGATGGTTGTAGTTAATGAGCTGAACGGCTTGTTCTGTATGACTTCCTCAGCTTAGAACCAGGACCAACGACAGGTGAAGACAAAAGAGATCAAGACTTCAGCTCACTACGCGGAAGAACATTCTAGTTGTTGGAAGTCTGCAGTGATAGGACATCCTAATTTGGGTGTCAGGTGGTGAGTTCCCTGTGATGAGAGGTGCTCAAATAGCAGACAGGTAATAACTCGAAAGTTATGTTGCAGAGGAGATGCACAAGAGAAGCAACTGGATGGAATTTTAAGGTCCTGTCAACCCTAGGAATTCTGAAAATAAAGCAGAGGAAGTATTTAACTTTAATGTCTCCAGCAAGCATTCCTTTTTTTAAAAAGTTCTCTTGTTCTTCAAATTTATATATAATTGACATATCTTGGAATTGATTATAGTGATTTAATTAATTTTTCTGGTGTCAGCTTTTTAATATTTATTTTAAAATTTTATTAAAAAAATTTTTTTTAGGGATGTACTCCAGGCACATGGAGTTTCCCAAGATAGGGGTCAAATCAGAGCTACAGCCAGAGTGACAGGGGATCCAAGCCAAGTCGCAAACACCACAGCTCACGGCAACGCCAAATCCTTAATCTTCTGAGCGAGGCCAGGGATCGAACCTGCATCTTCATGGATACTAGTCGGGTTTGTTAACCACTGAGCCATGACAGGAACTCCTAATTCTTTATTTTTGGGGGCCATACCTATGGCATATGGAAGTTCCCAGGCTAGGGGTCAAATCAGACCTGTAGCGGCTGGTCTACACCATGGCCACAGCAAGACGGGATCCGAGCTTCGTCTGTGACCTACACCACAGCTCAAGGCAATGCTGAATCCTTCTAAGTGAAATAAAATACCCGATGCTGCTATATTTTTATCAAAGAACATGCTCAGCAGATGTCGTGGTGCATCCATCTAGACAGAATTGTTCTATACTAATAGGCAGGTATGGTATCCAGGTAACCACATATACCTTCTCACCTGAGTTTCCCAGCAGCCCTCAGGGTGCCTGGAGGCCCAGGCAGAAATGCTTTAAGAAGAGCTCAGAAAGTACCTGAGGCTTACGGGTCAGAAAAGAGTTGCTTCTATTTGTTTTTCCCCCAATTTTGCTTTGAAGCCAAGAATATTATTACCTTCTACTATCCCCCACCCAATTAAGGAGTAAGCTTTATTTCCTTCTCTGATTAGAAATAGAAACAACCAAGTTCATTATCTGTGAGTTGAGACTCAGTATCTGGATACGTCAGAAGTAGTCTCCTCCCATTCAGTTTACCTAGAAATATTTATCACAAGACAAAAGAACTACGATTTCTGGTAAATTTAGGATTCAGAAGAAAAAGAGAAACTTTTTTTGTGTATAATATCTACTGTTCAAAAATCACTCCAAGATCTCTATGCACACTTTTCTTACCTTTCTAACTATATTGAACTTTAGTAACTTTTTCTTTGACTACCAAGGACACTGCAGTTTCATGGACAACTTCCTGCATTCACTGCCATTTGTTGTTCAACTCTGGGTTAAAAATATGGAAACCTGGACCAAAATCTGTACAAAGTACAGTAAACTAGAAAGTTTTGCTGTTTTTAATTTTTAAAAAGGGAGGGTCCAAGTTATGTTGCTTTAAAAAAAATCTTTTTCTGGGAGTTCCCGAGGTGGCGCAGGGGAAACGAATCTGACTAGGAACCATGAGGTTGCGGGTTTGAACCCTGGTCTCTCTCAGTGGGTTAAGGATCTGGCGTTGGCGTGAACTGCGGTGTAGGTCGCAGATAAGGTTGGGATCCTGTATTGCCATGGCTGTGGTGTAGACCAGCAGCTGTAGCTCTGATTCAACCCCTGGCAGGGGAATCGGGTCTAAAAAGCAAAGAAAAAAAAAAAACCCTCTTTTTCTCATACACCAGAAATGCAGAAGGGAAACAAAAATCGAGTTCAGGGAGTTCCCGTCGTGGCGCAGTGGTTAACGAATCCGACTAGGAACCATGAGGTTGCGGGTTCGATCCCTGCCCTTGCTCAGTGGGTTAACGATCCGGCGTTGCCGTGAGCTGTGGTGTGGGTTGCAGACGCGGCTCGGATCCTGCGTTGCTGTGGCTGCGGCGAAGGCCGGTGGCCACAGCTCCGATTAGACCCCTAGCCTGGGAACCTCCACATGCCGCGGGTGCGGCCATAAACCCGCGGCCATAAAATGACAAAAGACAAAAAAAAAAAAAAAAAAAAAAAAAAAAAAAAAAAAAAAAAAAAAAAAAAAAAAAAAAAAAAAAATCGAGTTCAGGAATCATTCTGGTTTACTGGGTTCTAGTTGGTAGACAGCTGAAACTTAAAAAACAAAACTAAAAAACTTCAGTTACCTTACGCCACGGGTCAGTTCAAAGTTTTGATACTGCCGCAAAATCAAAAGCACACACACAGCAGTACATCATCAAAACTGCAAAGGTAAAAAAAAAAAGTGCCCGGGAAAGAGGGTTGTACTTTAGAAACACTGCCCCCTTCTAGGTCCGGGTTCCCTCAGAGCCCACTCTTTCCGGAAGTTTTGTTGTTGTTGTCTTTTTTTTTTTTTTTTTTTTTTTTTTTTTAAGGCGTAGGCATCGCCGCCTACTCCGGGGAACTCCCTGTTGTAGGTTGACAGGTCCGTGCGGCCCGGAGCCAGCGACGTGCAGGCCAGTGCTAAGCGCAAGGTCGCTGTGATCGACTGCAGGTTACCATCTGAGGGCACCACTCAGAGCGACCACCGTCAAACTTCCTCCACCTCACCCGCAACGCCAGCGAGGAAAAGTGTGAGACGCCAAGTGTGCGAACTTGACCCTGAACCAGGCGCGCGCCAGGCGGCCACAAGTGTGCAGCCGGGGCTCCCGGGCTCCCCGCGCAAACCTGCGCGCCTCCGGATCCGCGCTCCCGAAAGCAAAACCCGGGGGCGGGCGGGCTGGCGGGAGCCAGGCGGAGACGATCCCACGTGGGGCCCGGGCGCGATCCTCCTACCTGCCTGTCCCGTCGGCGAGGCCACCAGCAGCAGCAGCAGCAGCGGCGGCGGCGGCAACAACAGCTGCGGGGTCAGGGCGCCCGACGCCGGCGCCCGTCTGGCCGCCGCCCTCGCTGGGGACTGTGGGGCGCACATGGGCCGCCGGGCTTAGTTACATCTTGGCGGGTAGTCCGCAGCGTCGGACACCCCCTCGAGCCGCGGGTAGTGGGAGCGCGACTTCCAGTCCGTGCACCCGGCGCCAGCTCCGCCTGCGCGCCGCGCTCGAGTCCGCCCGGCGCCTGGGGAGGCGGTGCCGCGGTCAAACCCCGCCCGCGTCCCGCCGCGGCCAGAGCTGGATGCCAAGGAGAGGGTAGGGCCCCGCCAGTGTAGTTCCAGCCACTCAGGCTCCCAGAGCTGTGAACCTGACTTTCCACAGCCCCAAACAACTAGGTCACTCCTGCAGGGAAAACCTCCATCCAGTATAGAGAGAGTGGGACGCATACTCTGAACAGTGACAGAGTAATGATTCTAGCCTTCAGGTTTGATGGTCATTTTTGTAAAACTTCTGAAATGTCCGAGTTCAGTGCCGGAAGAAGAATCAAATGGATGTTTATTTCTCCACACACTGTCAGGATTTAATCCTCACCATCTGCAGTTAGGCATTGTCCCATTTTACAGATGAGGAAAGGGAAACTCAGAAAGTTGGGACAGCAGCCTGAATGCTGTCTCCAAGCCTGTGAGCAGTGGTGCGCGGATTTCCACACAGGCTCGTTTCCGGGACCCATGCTCTTCATAAAGCGGGGGTGGGTGGGAGAGGGCGGGTGCTGAAATTAAGAAATATGTTGAAATAGTATCAAGAAAATCAGAGAGCCAGTCTCAGCTCTGGTCCTTGAGAAGGAGTTTTAAAGGCTGGTACAGCACAAAAATGGAAAGACGGTTCACCTCAGCTGTGTTCCCTTTCTTTTCTTCACAAATATCTGTTGAAAATGTACTGATGAAGGGAAATGACCGTACAGTGGATCAAATGCCTTTATTTTAGAAAAAAGAATCTTCAGTAACTGAAAAAAAGAAAGTCTTTTGGTGGAGGGGTGGGCAGGATTTTCAGAGTCCCCTAATATGCTACTTCCCCGTCCCCCCAAAGAGTAGGAAACAGAGGATGAGACCAGATCAGCTTGTCCCTTTGGATGGGACACCGCTTTGTGACGCAGAACCTAGGACTTTTTTGTCAGTTGGGTCCTTTAGGGTCTACAATAGGGGGCGCTGGAGGAATGCTAAAAACTGGAGGTGGTGAACAGGCACCTGCTGTTTGCTATTTGTTCGCTCCTCTTGACAGCAATGACCCGCTGTGTCTCTACCCCAGCGGAAGCAGCCAGTTCTAGTTCTAGTTCCCCGATTCTTCTCTTACTCCCAGAACCTGCATCATTTCCCTGCCCCTGCCCCCACCCCCCACCCCATGGCCCATTCCCATTCTCAGAGATCTGAGTTTCACTTTCCAGGGTTCCTCTTCCAGGATGTAACCGTCACACCTTCTCTTTGTTCCTTCAGCCTCAGGGTGATAACTGTTTTCTGTAGGCACTTTCACTGTTTCAGTCTCAAACACATCCTTTTCACTTAAAAATTTTTCCAACATCTCTTTAGCCAGTTCCTTAGAGCAAATTCTTTCTGTTAAAATAACTAGTATTGTGTCTCTTTTCTGGACTGGACTCTTGCTGATTCTATAAGAGTTTAGGAAAGACAACGTTTTAGGAAGGATTCTATATTATCAGTACATCATCAGCATTATCTTGAGTTGCTGTCTTTCTTACTTCCTGTATATTGTATTAGTTTGGTGCCATCATTATGATTTCAAGTCTAGTGGGTAAAATAAGATGCCCATTTACCTCAAAATTATTTAGGGCCAGCCACCTTTTGGTATCTAAACTTTAAGACTTGTGTGCATTTCTATTCCAATGTGAATCATTCATGGCCCTAAAGGAGCTGAGGCAGACACACACCTAGCCCTCGCTCTGTTATCCCCTAGCCCTCAACTTGAGCAGAAACATTTCCTTGTTTCCTTCCACTAAGAAGTGAAAGTGGAGAGGGCATCTGGGCCGTGGATTACTTTCGTCTCTTGAGGGGACACTGCTTGTTTGTGAGCCTGCAGTCTTCTGTATGCCCCCCTCCCCCTTCCCCAGCTTCCCTTGCGCTCTTGTCAGACAGTGAGTCAGAATTTCACTGGTCTCATACCCGTTAACAAACTCACAATTTTGTCCTCAGGATGACTATGGTTTTTGCAGGATGAATGCTAGGCATTCAGTTGGTGTTTCCCATGCATTAAATTAGAGTATAGTCATGGCCTTTGTTTTTCCATGTGACCTGGAACTCACCTTAGGGCGTTTCCTTTGCATCTTTAAATTCTACCCTCCTCCCACTCTTGCAAACTGCAGGAAGAGACAGTCTGAGTTCCTCCCAGTCTAAACCTTGCCTGTCGAAATAAATCCTAGTGTATCCTTCCGTAGATTTCTGAAATGACTCAACACTTTAAATTGATGTTTTCTTCTACCTGTAAAGACTACAACCCTTCTTGCAGTAACTGGGAGTGAGTGCAAATTGTTACAGTTACTTCCTATTCCAGTTTAACTTGGGAAGAATCACCCAAGCCAAGAAACAGAACAATCCTTCACCTACAGAGGCCCCTCTCCTGTGGTTTCTCTTCTCCCCCGGATCACTTAGGGTGTATTAACACGCTGGGATTTTAATTTGGTGGAGCCTGACTTGTGGGTTTTGGGGGTTTCTGATCAGAAAGGCCCTACATCAATATCTTCCAACCCTGGGAGTTCCCTTCGTGGCTCAGTGGTTAACGAATCCAACTAAGAACCATGAGGTTGCGGGTTTGATCCCTGGCATCGCTCAGTGGGTTAAGGATCCGGTGTTGCTGTGAGCTGTGGTGTAGGTTGCAGATGCGGCTCGGATCCCGCGTTGCTGTGGCTGTGGCGAAGGCCGGCAGCTACAGCTCCTGTTAGACCCCTAGCCTGGGAACCTCCATATGCTGCGGGTGCGGCTCTAGATAAAGGCAAAAAGACAAAAAAAAAAAAAAAAAATACCTTCCACCCCCAACCCCAGCATTAATATCGAAAACAGACAATATAAACTTTTCCTATTTCAGTTTAACTCCTAACTAGTTTCCAGGAATGATTTATCATCATCGTCATTATCATCACCACCACCACCACCATCATCAAGAAATTCCTGAATTCTTACTTAGTGCCAAGTGCTACACTAAGAATTTTACATTTACAGCCTTCTTTAGTCCTTACAACAGTTCTGTGTTTCCGTCGTGTTACCCCGAGTTACAGAAGGAGGAAATAGGCTTGGACAGGTGGTTCCCTTTAATAAGGGACGGAACTGGGACTTGAATCCGGGTCAATGTAATTCCAAAGCCTGTATTTTTAATGACTTCCTTGTAAGCAAGCCTCTTATACGTACAAAAATGAAGCAGATACTTTTGAGCGGTGAACTATAAAATAATACACATATTGAAATGTATACTTATAAATTTTTGAAAATGCAGCATTGGTGTGGTCTCCATTTGGCAAATTACATCATGGGTGGGAAGAGATGCCCATTCCTGGGCATTCAAGTGCAGACAGGTCAGGCTCAGAATGTACTATGGCCATTGCTCCAGCAGGGAACCTGAAGATTAGGGGACAGGTGGCAATTAGAGGAGTTGGCAAGATAAAGTTCTCTGAAAAGTGTTGGTGGTGAGGGCAAACTCAAGAAAATGAGAGTTCTGGGTGGATGACATGCATCCGGTACTTAAACGATTTCCATAGTCCCTTCAGTCTACTCTGCCATTCTCTGTGGATATTCGGGAACACTAGAAATGTTTATGTTATGCGGTCTGCTTAAAACCAAAGAGAATCTAATACTGAAAATTGCTTGGAATCCTATCTCATCAAATCTTCCTCCAGCTCTTTGCAGTTTTTTGTTTTTAAAAGTGGTTCATGCATTTAAAATGGTCTTGTAATTGTGAAGTCTCATATGTATTCAGAAACATGCACAAAGGTGGATGTCACAGGTCAATGAGTTATCACAAAGAGAAAGCCTTGGGAAGCATCACCCAAGTCAAGAAACAGAACAATCCTTACCTTACATAGGCCCCTCTCCTACCTTTTCTCTTCTCCCCCCAATCACTCACGGTGTATTTGGTCACCCCTGGCTTCTCTCATTCAGCATCAGTCTTGAGGGTCATCTGCGCAACACTGTGAAGTCATCTATTGGATGACCATACAAAATTTATTTTATTTGCTCTATTTTTGATGACATTTAAATTGTTTCTGGTTTGGAGCTATTAGCTGATTTGAACACTCTTTTTTTTTTTTTTTCAATAATCAGAATTATTGTTAGTACCAAGACAGCATATGGAAGTTCTTGGGGTAGTGTTGAATCACAGCTGCAGTGCCAGCCTATGGCACAGCTCTCGATAACACCAGATTTTTAACCCACTGAGCATGGTCGGGGATTGGACCCACATCTTCATGGGTACTAGTGGGGTTCATAACCTGCTGAGCCACAAGAGGAACTCACTGAACATTCTTATAGGTGTAACAAAACCCAGGTGGCCTAGTGATTGGATTGGGGATTTGGCATTGGCATTGCTATGGCTTGGATTTTATCTCTGGCTCAGGAATTTCGTATACTGTGGATACAGCCAAGAAAAAAACAAACTTCTGCAAGATATTCACCCAGAAATATAACTGCCAGATCATTGTCATAAGACAGACATAATTTCAATTTAAGTAATTTAAGCAAGAAACTTAAATAATACCAAACCTGATTTCCAAAGCAATTGTAACAATTTGCACTCCAATCAGCTGTAGTGAGAGTTCTTTTTTCACAGCCTCACTAGCATTTGGTGTTTTCGGGCTTCATAATTTTAGCCATTTTAGAAGATATGTGGAGGTATCTCATTATGGGTTTCATTTGCATTTTTCTTATGGTTAATGACATTGTGAGCTTTACATAAGTTTATTAGCCATTGGGGTAATAGCTCTTGTGGCATGGATCCGCTCAATTTTCTTGCCTGGTTTTTTCTATTAGATTGTCTGTTGATTTTATTCTTAATTGGCTTGAAGGATTTGTTACATCTTCTGAATATGAGGACTTTCGCAGTTATAAATATTGAAAGTATTTTCCCCTGTTGTGGCTTGTCTTTCCCCTCTCTTTTTTTTTTTTGCCTTTTGTCATTTTATGGCCGCGGGTTTATGGCCGCACCCGCGGCATGTGGAGGTTCCCAGGCTAGGGGTCTAATCGGAGCTGTGGCCACTGGCCTGCGCCGCAGCCACAGCAACGCAGGATCCGAGCCGCGTCTGCAACCTACACCACAGCTCACGGCAACGCCGGATTGTTAACCCACTGAGCAAGG
>PVHT020000077.1:19607270-19630462 GCA_004024745.2 Catagonus wagneri | reverse complement strand
TTTTTTTTGCCTTTTGTCATTTTATGGCCGCGGGTTTATGGCCGCACCCGCGGCATGTGGAGGTTCCCAGGCTAGGGGTCTAATCGGAGCTGTGGCCACTGGCCTGCGCCGCAGCCACAGCAACGCAGGATCCGAGCCGCGTCTGCAACCTACACCACAGCTCACGGCAACGCCGGATTGTTAACCCACTGAGCAAGGGAAGGGATCGAACCCGCAACCTCATGGTTCCTAGTCGGATTCGTTAACCACTGCGCCACGACGGGAACTCCCCACTGCGCCACGACGGGAACTCCTCCCCTCTCTTAAGAGACTAATGAAAGAAGTCCTTAAATGTAATTAAGTCTAATTTATTAATTATTTCTTTTATGGTCTTGGTATTTTGTGTCCTAGCAAATGCGATCCTACCCTAAGGTCATGAAGATATTCCTCTAAGTTATTTCCTGAAAGCTTTATTGTTTTATTTTTCACATTTCAGCTCATGATCTGCCTGGAATTGATTTTTTTACGATACAAAGTAAGGATTCAAGTTTTATTTTTTTATAGGAGTCCAACTGATCCAGCACTATTTATTGAAAAATTGTCCTTTCCTTATAGTTCTTCATAAACTAGCTGTCATTCATGAACTGTTTATAGACCATACTCTGTTCCATTGGCTTATTTCTATGACTATGCCAATACCACACTATTGCAATTACTTTATCTTTTTGCTGGCAAAGCAAGTCCATCTACTTTGTTCTGATTTGAGTGCCTTGGATTTTTTTTTTTTTTTTTTTGCTTGAGCCTTTCCACATACATTTTAGAATCACTTGCCAATTCCCATGAAACAATTGGCTGTTTTTTTTTTTTAAGTTTTAAGTCATACATAAAACAAGCTGCACAAGGTCTACTAATCTTAAATTTTTCACATGTACACAACCATTTTACCAACTACAAATCAAAATATAGAATATTTCCAGCCCTCTAGAAAATTCTAACATGCTCCTCTTCTATCCTTATAACCTAGGAAATCACTATTGTGACTTCCATTACCATTTGATTCATTTTTACTTTTCTCGCCCTTCCTGTTAATGGAATCAGGTAGCATGTATTCTTTTGCATCTGGTTTCTTTTGTTCCACATGTCTTTGAAGGTCATTCATGTCATAACATGTATCACTAGTTTTAATCTTTTTTTTTTTTTAATTGCCAGGAGTGTTCCATGAAAAGTTTTTAATATCTGCATTTGTTCATTTTTATGCCAAGAGCAAATGTGTAGTTTCTAGGGCAAAGATCAGAATTATTTTTAGTACCAAGAGCAGTACCTGCACCCATTCTCCATGCTCCATTCTTCTCTTTCTTCTGGGCTGCTGTGGTGACGGGCAGTTGGATTTCCTGTGCGTGCACCACAGGAAAGGATGTCCTAAGGTTAGAGTCTGGAAGTTTTTATGTGCTATCTACAGCTTAGCTGCCGCTCTACCTTTCTGAAAAAGGGAGAGAAACCCCTGTCCCTAATGCAAATAGGCGCTTGGAAAAGTAAACAAATTTTCTTAGGAAGGCAAGGGGGAAAATTCCTACCCTGGACCGCAAATATCTGGCTTGGCAAGAGATAAGTTTTATGGCTCCAGGTCTAACACTCTTGCAACATGAGGAGCAAATGAGTCTGGGGAAGAGGTGAGATTCTATGCTGTGCCAGTTTCATTTGCTCAGGAAGACAAACTGTCCAGAAATGTGAAAATATGCATAGAGCGTTGTTTCCCTGACATTCCATTGTGTGAATACTTCATTTGACTAATTTATTCTCCCGTTGATAGACATTTGGGTTATTTCTTCTTAGGGAGCTGTAAGAGTCCTTTATGTATTCTGGATATAAGTCCTTTGTCAGATGTAATTGTTGCAAATATCTTCTACCAGTTGGTGATCTGCCTTTTAATTTTTACAATGATGTCTGTAAGAGCAAAATTTTCAAATTTTGATGAAGTCAAATTTTTCAGATTTTTCCCTTTATGGTTGTGTTTTGGTGTCCCATCTAAGACATCTCTGTGTATTCCAAAGCTGATTTTTCTCCCCTAGATTTTATTTTATTTTTTGTCTTTTTTGCCTTAACTGGGGCCGCACCCACGGCATATGGAGGTTCCCAGGCTAGGGATCTAACAGGAGCTGTAGCTGCTGGCCTTCGCCACAGCCAGAGCAACGTGGGATCTGAGCCACGTCTGCAACCTACACCACAGCTCACGGCAGTGCCAGATCCTTAACCCACTGAGCAAGGCCAGGGATCAAACCCGCAACCTCATGGTTCCTAGTCGGATTTGGTAACCACTGAGCCACGATGGGAACTCCTCCCCTAAATTTTATAGTTTTAGCTTTTACACTTAATCTGTAATACATTATAAGTTAATTTTTTAGTTCAATATGAGGAAATAGATTAAATTGTTTTCCCTGTGAAGTTGTTCTGTTGTTTCTGTACCATTTGCCAAAAAGATTTTTGGTTCATGTTACATTGCTGTAGCTATTTTGTTGATCATCTCTTGGGTATATGTAGAGTCTGTTTCTGAATCTCTGTTCTTCTCATTGGTCTAGTTGTCTTATTTTTGCACCATGACCACATTAGAAAAAAAATAGAATTTCGTCTATTAAATACATAAAAATAAAATTTTATTTATTTTTTGCACAGAAATTTTGCAAGGGCAGTACGGAGAAATTTAGCATATTCCTCACCCAGTTATATTACCACGGTAAAATTTCAAAACGAAGAAAGTTACATTGGCATGTTACTGTTAAATAAACTCCAGGTTTTATTTGGATTTCTCTAGTTTTTCTGTTTCTGTTCCAGGATCCAATCCAGGGTAACACACTGCATGTAGCTGCCATGTTTCAGTCTCCTCTGGTCTGTGATCAGTTCTCAATATTTCCATGTTTTTATGACCTTGATAATCTTTCATGGCCAGGGATTCTGTAAATTGAAAAAAAATCTATGGCTAATTAAAAATATTAATATAAGAGCTTGGCAAGGTTTCTAGACATGAATTTAATATTCAAAAAGCCATTGGACCTCTGTGCACCAATATTAAGTAGAAAATCAAATAAAAGTATTGTCTAAAATAGCATGAAAGATATCTGGGACATGAGAAATTTTTATAAGGAAATATATGAAATTCCAAGTGACACTGAAGAATTTTTTTTTTTAAATGGGAGATAGGAATTTTGATTATGTATTGAGAACTCAATATCTACTAAAATTTGGTCATAAATTCAATGATCATAGATTCAATTCCAAACGAAATTATAATAGATCTTTGTGAAACTTAACGAGGTGATTATAAAATTTGTTTGGAATTGCAAAGGTCCAGAAATAAAGTTTTTTTTTTTTTTTTTTTTATGGCCATACCTGTGGCATATGAAGATTCCCAGGCTAGGGGTTCAATTGGAGCTACAGATGCCAGCCTACTCCACAGCCATGGCAACACCAGATCTGAGCCACATATGTGGCCTACACCACAGCTCACAACACCAGTTCCTTAACCAACTGAGTGAGGCCTGGGACTGAACTCGCATCCTCATGGATACTAGTTGCATTCGTTTCTACTGAGCCATAAAAGGAATTCCCATAAGGACACATTTTAAAAAATCGAGATGGGAGAACTTTCCCTTCTACGTATTAAAACTTATTGTAAAGTTACAGCAAGACAATCGGGTAGACTAACAGGTCAGTGAAAGTGTATACAGGTGTATATACTGTAGATATTGCAGGTTTGGTTCAAGACCACTGCGAAAAAGTGATATCTCAATAAAGCAACTCCATGAATTTTTTTGATTTCCCAGTGCATATAAAATGCATGTTTACACACACTGTAGTCTATTAAGTGTGCAACAGCATCATGTTTAAAAAACCTGTGTACCTCTCTTAATTAAAAATACTTTATGCTAAAAAATGCTAACCATCAGCTGAGCCTTCAGTGAGTCATAATCTTTTTGCTGATTGAGGGTCTGGTCTCAAAGTTGATGGCTATTGACTGGATCGGGGTGGTGGTTGCTGAAGACTGGAGTGGCTGTGGTAATTTATTTAAGACAACAATGAAGTTTGCGGCATTGACTGATATGGCCTTTAATGAATGAAACTGTAGCACACAATGCTGTCTGATAGCATTTCACCCACAGTAGGACTTTCTTTCCAAATTAGAGTCAATCCTCTCAAACTCCCTGGCTGCTTTCTCAACTAAGTTTACGGACTAATCTAAACCTTTTGATGTCATTTCAAATGTCTTCACAGGATCTTCAACCAGGAACATATTCCATCTCAAGAAACCATTTACTTTGCTCATCCGTAAAAAGCAACTCCTCATCTGCTGAAGTTTCAACATGAGATTACAGCAATTCAGTCACATCTTCAAGCTCCACTTCCAGTTCTAGTTCACTTGCTATTTCCTCCATATCTGCAGCTACTTTCTCCACTGAAGTCTTGAACCCCTCAAAATTATCCATGAGAGTTTAGATGAACTTTTTCCAAACTCCTGTTAATGTTGATATTTTGACCTCTCCCTGTGAATCATGAATGTTCCTAATGACATCGAGAATGATAAATCCTTTCCAGGAGGTTTTTAATTGCCTTTGTCCAGATCCACCAGAGGAATCACTATGGCACCTATAGCCTTATGAAATATACTTCTTAAATCATAGGACTTGAAAGTCAAAAATCACTCAATTCGTAAGCTGCAGAATGGCTGTTGTGTTAGCACACATGAAAACAGCATTATTCTTATTGTACATCTCTGTCAGAGCTCCTGGGTAACCAGGTGCATTATCAATGAGCAGTAATATTTTGAAAGGAATATTTACTCTGAGAGGTAGGTTTCCACACTGGGCTTAAATTATTTAGTAAACTGTGTTGTAAACATACGTGCTGTCATCCAGCTTTGTTTTTCTATTTATAAAGCATAGGCAGAGTAGATTTAGTATAAGTCTTAAGGGCCTAGGATTTTCAGAATGGTAAATGAGCATTGGCTTTAACGTAAAGTCACTAGCTGCATTTAGCCTCTAATAAGAGTGTCAGCCTGCCCTTTGAAGCCTTGAATCTAGACATTGACCTCTCTCTAGCAATGAAAGTCTCCGATGGCATCTTCTGACAGAAGAAGGCTGGTTTGTCTATACTGAAAATCTGTTGTTCGGTTTAGCCACCTTCCTTAATGATCTTAGCTAGCTCTTCTGGATAACCGGCTGCAGCTTCTACATTAGCACTTGCTGCATCTAGCACTCTTATGTTATGGAGATGGCATTATTCTTTAGTCATCACAAACCAACATCTGTTAGCTTCAGACTTTTTTTGGCAGCTTCTTCACATCTCCCAGTCTTATAGAATTGAAGAGTTAGGGCCTTGCTTTGATTAGACCAAGGCTTAAGGAATGTTGTGGCTGGCTTGATCTAGCTAGATCACTAAAATATTCTGCTTATTAGCAAAAAAGCTGTTTTGCTTTTTTAACATTCATATGTTTACTGAAGCAATACTTTTAATTTCCTACAAGAGGTTTTTCTTTACATGCACAACTTGGCCAACTGCTTGGTGCAAGAAGCCCAACTTTCAGTCTGTCTTGGCATTCGACATGCCTTCTTCACTAAGCTTAATCATTTCTAGCTTTTGATTTAAAGTGAGAGACAAGTGTCGCTTCCTTTCACTTGAACACTTAGAGGCCATTGCAAGGTTATTAATCTGCTTAATTTCAACACTGTTTTGTCTCAGGGAATATGGAAGCCCGAAGAGAGGGAGAGAGATGGGAGAACAGCTCAGTGGAGCGGTGAGGACCCACATAATATTTATCGATTAAATCTCATAGGAGTGCAACCCATGGCATCCCAAAACAATTACAGTAGTAGCATCAAAGATCACTGATTGCAGATCACCATAACAGATATAATAATGATGAAACAGTTTGATATTGCTATAGTGATCAAAACGTGACAAAGAGACAAGAAGTGAGCAAGTGCTGTTGGAAAAATGGCACCAATAGACTTGCTCAAAGCAGGGTTGCCACGAACCTTTGATTTACAAAAAATGCAATATTGATCAAGTGCAATAAGGTAAAGCATAATCAAGTACACCTGTCTAGAGCCCAATGCTTATAGATATTTGCTAAATGACAAAGCGGGGATTTTAAATTAGTGGGAAAAGAATGGTATTTCAGTGAACGTTTCTGGGAAAATCAGGTTTCTATCTTACTTCATACCACATAAAAATAATTTGAGGTGTATTAAAAAGCTATTTTAGGTTAAATCATGTCCCCTCAACTCAAAAATTTATATGGTGAGGTCCTGACCCCCAGTTCCTCAGAAAGTGACCTGTTTGGAAGTAAGGTTGTCGCAGATGTATGTAGTTAAAATGAGGTCATATTGGTATAGGATGAGCCTCTAATCCGATATGACTGGTGTCCTTAGAAAGGGGAAATTTGGATACAAATATGCACACAGGGAGAAACGCCATGTGAACAGCAGAGGCCATGAGTCTACAAGCCAAGGAACACCAAAATTGCTGGTGGACAAGGACCATGGAGAGGCAAGGACCAGATTTCCCTCACAGACGTCAGAAGGAGCAAAGCCTGTGGATACCTTCATTTCAAACTTCTAGCCTCCAGATTGATGAGACATTTAAGCCACCTTTGTTAACGGCAGCCCTAGCAAACCAACCCAAGAACTAAATGTAAAGACAAAAGTAGAAAGATTTTGGGTGTGACTCTTGGGTAGGAATGCATTTCTTAAATATAAAAAAATTAACTATAAATAAAACGATAGATAAGTTTAACGACATTAAAATTAAGAATTTCTGCTCATCAGAAGACATTCACAGAGAGTTAAGAATCAAACCACAAACTGGAAGACTATGCTCTTAACATGCATTATGCAGAATATGTATATTATGTATACATACACTTTATACTGGATGCTAAGCAAGTTTAATTTCAAAAAGCATTTTTTACTAAGTGATTTGGAATGTTGTTTTGGTCATTTTCTATTTTGCAGTGGAGAACTACTATGGAAAATGGAAAATGTATTCCTAAGAGAAAAAAAGTCTCCGAAAGTGTTTATAAAAAGCCACAGAAGTTATTTCAGTAGGTACCATAAAGAATAGGGTAATAAAGAAGATGAAAATCCTTGCAAAGTTTGAATGACCTTGGCATTCATGATCACCAAAAAAGTTCTCGATGCAACAACTGTTGGTATAATAACTCAGCTGGTTGTTACACCTGCCAGGCATGCTAATTAGCCAGCGTATGTGAAAAGAAACTAAAGATTCTTCTTTTCTGTTATGGAAAGTCAAAAGCACAACCTTTATAATCCTCTTTGGTCCAAATTCAGAGGAGGTCTGGCTTGACTCAGTTGTAGCATAGTACCCTCTGCTGGGTAATTTAAGGAATTGAAATCTGAAGACTTGAAAATATTAGGTTAGCACAGAGGTCATTTCAGAGATTTTATTTCAAAAGGGCCTAGAATAGCCAAGATAATCTTGAAGAAGAACAAACTTGAACTTACACAAAGATATCAAGGCTTACTATAAAGCTATAACTAGATAAATTAGAATTCATTGAAAATAACAACTTCTGGTCATCAAAACACCATTAAGAGGATGAAAGAGTAAGTACAGAGCAGAAGATATTTTCAATACATATGTACACCAAAAGAATATGGAAACTATGAATGACTCCTACAAACTGATGAGAAAAAGACAGACAACTCATGAAAGGCAAAAGTTTTAACAGGTTCTTCATAAAAGAAGATATCAGAATAAATAATAAGCTCTTGGGAATTCCCTTGTGGTGCAGCGGGTTAAGGATCCTGTGTTGTCACCACAGTGACTCTGGTTGCTGTTGTGGCATAGGTTTGATCCCTGGTCCAGGAACTTCCATATGATGTGGGCATGACCAAAATAAATAAATAAATAGGTGAATGAGTAAATAAAGGCTTATCAACATCATAGGTCATCAGAGAAATG
Organism: Catagonus wagneri; assembly: GCA_004024745.2. Taxonomy (NCBI): domain Eukaryota; kingdom Metazoa; phylum Chordata; class Mammalia; order Artiodactyla; family Tayassuidae; genus Catagonus; species Catagonus wagneri. The sequence continues at coordinate 19,622,509 of PVHT020000077.1, read as the reverse complement.
CAAATTAAAACTACAGTGAGATACTAGTGTACTCCTCCTAGGATGGCTAAACAGTACCAAGTGTTGGTGAGGAGCTGGAGCAACGAGAACTCTCTACTGCTGGTGGGTCTGTTCAACCGATGAAGCTACTTTGGAAAACTCCATGGAAAGATCCAGGGACAGGTGATCTGAGCAGATGCTCATGTAACTTCGAATTGCTCTATCCTGGTTTGATGCCTTGCTGTTCAACCTTTTGAAATTCTTATGATTTTGTCTTTAAGCTTGTTTTTTTAAGTGAGGTCTTACAAGACTTTGGAGCACTGCCTGGGCAGGGGGGTAAGTGCAATTTGCATGTCTGTGCTGTTCCTTGGTCCCCAATTCATGGATGGCATTCACCATGCCCATCCATGCCTAGGAGTGCAATGAAACTCAAAGGAGTACAACTCAAGAAGTACAAGGTAAGTGGGAATGCTGCCTGCCCTGCAAAGCCTCACTTCTGCTAGAACCAGATCTTTCATTGAACAGACAGATCACAATGCTGTTGTAAGAAACACCAAAAAAGCCCAAAGAATCCTATCATATCCTTTCTTACTCATGTTACTTTCCTGCATTAGCCAAACACATATGCTAGAAACGATAACATGGAAGGAAAGGCAAGATAGGGCAACCTATAGTTCTTTTTCCTTTGGATTCTGCTTTCTCACCAGTAAGCTGAGGGTAGAAAGTGTTGATATAATAGGCATGTACCAAGAAGTGAAACCAAAATATTTAACTTATTTCTCTGCAGCATTTTCACTGTTCCATTAAGAACAAAATACAGGGAGTTCCTGTCGTGGTGCAGTGGAAATAAATACGACTAGGAACCATGAGGTTTCAGGTTCCATCCCTGGTCCCACTCAGTGGGTTAAGGATCCGGTGTTCCTGCGAACTGTGGTGTAGGTCGCAGACTCAGCTCAGATCTGGTGTTGCTGTGGCAGCTGGAACTCCGATTAGACCCCCAGCCTGGGAACCTCCATATGCGCTGGTTTGTCCCTAAAAAAAAAGGCCGAAGAAAAGGAACAGAATAAATATGCCTGGGTAAGATATGAAATATGAATTATATAATTTTGCTGATCCTGCATACAAGGTAAATGCTTTAATACTTGAATTTAAAACAGCCATTGCATAATATAAAAGTGAATAGTAAAATTTCTGCTAAAATTTAAACATTCTAATTTTTTTACTTAGAGGACATTAAATAGCAAATAAAAGAAACCATAGCAAGATGAGAGAGACTTAGAAAAAAGGAAAAAGCTTTATATTTTAGTTTCTTCAATAGAACATTTTACCCACTTCTTGAATAAGGGGCTTTGCATTCTCCTTTTACCTTGGGCCCTGCAAATAAGGCTGCTGGTCCAGTTTCTGAATCAGTAATTTTAATCCTGGATGGAAATTCAGCAAAAATGAATGGTTGTTTTCACCCAGACGTACAGAAATGTTAACAACAGATTTATTCATACCAGTCCCACCCAAACAAGAAATAACCCAAATTTTCATTAATAGTAGAACATATAAACTATTGCATAGTTATATAATGGAATATTAGATAGCAATGAAAACAAATGGATTACAGGTACATGCAGCCATGTGAGTGAATCTCACAGACAGAATGCTGCACAAAAGAACCCAAATACAAAGAGTACATACTCTAGGATTTCATTTATGAGAAGTCCAAAAAAAATGGCGAAGTAACTATATAGTGTGAGAAATCAAAATAATTGTTACCTTTTGGGGGTAAGCAGGAGGGGGGACAAAATAGAGCTGTCTGTGGAGCTAGGAATGTTTTATATCTTGATCTTGGTGGTGAAACTTATGTAAAAACTCAAATATATGTAAAAATTAAACAAGCTCTACCCTTTAAGATATGTGTAAATTATACCTCAAAAAGAGGAAATAAAAACAGTGATCTTTCTTGAAGTAACTTTATCAAATACCATAATACATGTAAAACTCTTTTTCCACTCTGTGTGTGTGTGTGTGTGTGTGTGTGTTTGTGTATAACACACTTTGTTACCACTGGGAGGTCTGTATTGCGTTGTTTCTGTTGAAGGTTCTTAAAGTTGGGGACTGAAGGAAACACGTTAACTATTGATATTCCCATCTCTTTGTCTTTACACTTAATTGTAAATAGTGACATTTTGTTATGTATGATAATATTTTACTTTGGGTCTGAATGCCTAATTCAAAGATTGACTGTGATTAACCTTTGTACTCTCATGCATAAAATACAAGAGTTGAGCTTAGGCTCATAGTGTCTTTTCATCTTTGAAAATAGAATTAATGGATACTAGTTGGGTTCATCACCACTAAGTCACTGTGGGAACTCCTAAAAATAGAATTAAAATTGCTTTCATATACAACTCTTTTTGGCCACACGCACGGCATGTAGGAGTTCCTGGGCCAGGGATTGAACCAGAACTGCAGCCTTGGCCTGTGCTGCAGCTGGGGCAGTGATTCTTAGCCCACTGTGCTGGGCCAGGGATTGACCCTGTGCTGCCCCAGACACAATGCCAGATCCTCAGCCTGCTGTGTCATGGTGGGAACTCCTATAATTATTTTTATTTCGACACTGACAATGTCATTTAAGATCTTCTCCAGCATATTGATTTTACACAATAGTTCTTTTTATCATTTTCCTCTCTCTATATTTGGAAAGCTCTCGCCCCCCATATACACATAATCTGACCCTTTAATTCAATGCTCAAATGTCCTCATGGAGACCTAGTATGCTCACCATACAAAATAGCAGTAATTCTTTTGTCCAGCTCAATGCCCCTATCTCACTTCATTTTTCTTTGTAGCGTTTACCATGAGTGGACATTATGGGATGTCTATATGGTGTGTGTACACGGCTGTGGACGTTACTGTTTGTCCACAAACTACCCAGATGGCCCAAGCCACCAAATTACCAAACTACCCAAATTACCTAAGTGGGTAAGAATTCCTCTTGTACTCATTGCTTGGCACCTAGTAGGCACACAGTAAACATCTGTTGAATGAATGACAAACTTATTTTAAAGACTAGGGGGAAACATAATTTTGAATTTAACCTTTTCTCAAGGGTTGAACGTTAACGTATTCAATTTTATGATGCAATTTAAGACTGCAATTCTAGAGAGAGATGTGTGCTTATCCTGAAAGTAAAAAGAAAACAAAACAGAAGAAGATGTGAAAGGATAAATATTATTGGTAAAAACTGGTTGATCTGAAATCAGAATCTTCCTGGAGTCCCACAGGATTCAAAGACTCAGAAGGACAAAAGCAGGAGTCAGCATCTCCATCCTTGGCAACCTGTGTGCACTGCACATCAGAAATGCAGCCAACCGGCCACTGGAGGTCACTGTTCTCCACGCTCCTGAGTCTGGGTGTCCTGCTCAGTCTCTCTACCCATGAATATGCAACGCGCTAGTTTACAACCCTGACAGAGGGCGCAGACTCGCCTGTACAGGCCTCCTCAATATGGGATCACTTACCGCTCCTACATAAAATTGATTTTCAGTTCTGAACGGCACAGAAAGGTTTAGAAGAGATGAGTGATCTCAAGTGCCACTCTCAGCTTTAGTCTCAGCCCTAAAACAGGGCTCTGGAGAAGGAATACAGCTGCCAGAAGGAACACAGCTGCCATTTATCTTTCAGTCAAGAGTCAAAGCTCTTCTACTGCTCGGGCTCAGAAGCAAGGCCTGGAAATCATTTGGGTTTCACAGCTGTTATTTAAAAAAATAACACCCAAATCCTTCCAAAACAAAACAGGAGTTCCTGCTGTGGTGCAACAGGGTCGGTGGTGTCTCTGCTGCACCAGGACCCAGGTTCGATCCCTGGCCTGGCACTATGGGTTAAAGGATCCCATTGCTGCAGCTGTGGCGTAAGTCGCAACTGTGGCTCAGATCTGATTCCTGATCTGGGAACTCCATATGCCTCAGGCAGCCCCCAAACAAACAAGCAAATAAACAGGAAATGAAAAACAAGGCTTATATCAAAACATGACAGTTGCTCTCACTTCGAAAGAACTTAATAGCACAAGGTTACTGCTTGACTCAGGAGTACACCTTTAGCCAGTCCCATTAAGATTTTCAACCTGCAGGCATTACCTGTTTGCCTCCCATACTCACCAAACCACCTGAGTAGAATAAAGGAGACAAGTTGCTATGGGCTCCTTATCCATTGCTTCTTCCTCACCCCCTTGGAACCTATGTTCATGTTTATCATTCATATCAAAGTATGAATATAGGAACACCCATTAGGGGTATTTCCTTTAAAACATTTCCTCAATTATTCAGCAAATGTTTATGAACGCTTTCTAGTTGCTGAGCACTAGTTTAGCAGCTGGGGACACAACAGGGACACAATAGTTAAGGTGCCCACGTTCTAGTGTTCAAATAGTGGTTAAAATCTGAAACTAAAGGGAAATCACCTGACTGGTTCTGTGGACGTCAACCAGTGACTGGAGGTGCATCTCTCCATCGCTGAGAAGATGGTTTGATGGCTCACTGGGTAAACCAGACTCGCCTGGGATGAGAGCCACCACATCCCAGGGTGGGCCACTCCAACACCCTCTCTTAGAGGCTGCTTTCTTCTTACCCACTTTTGCTCTCTTCAATCTGTTCACAAATAGCCAAAGAGACTTTTCAAAAGCACATCTTGTTGTGACAGGGAAGAACAAATCTGACTCCATCTTGGATCTGTTTCTTTTACTTTACCCTTTGGTTTCTACCTCTTTTGCTGCAAGTCCGTCACTAAAGGGATGTTGTCAATAGCTTAAGAGCACATAACGGTCCGTCTTCTGGAGCCCTGCCTCCTGTGCCTGAGTGTTAAGCTAAAATATCTTTGTTTAGCTCACAGGAAACATCCTGACCAGGCCTACTACAAATGGCTGCAGAAAAGAAAAATTAACACCTCCCCTCTGGTGTTTGGCCAAAACCAGGAAACACTGGCAACGGTTTTTTAATTTTACCTCCTCATCTCCCTCTCTTTGGTCTAGAAAAGAAGCGAGCATCCAAACCTGGGTCAGAATGCTCTTTGGGACACTAGTCCCCCAACTTCTCGGTCTGCTGGTTTTCTGAATAAAGTTCTATTCCTTGCCCCCAGATCTCGTCTCTTGGTTTACTGGCGTGTTGTACAGAGAGCAGTATGAGGTCAGACTCAGCAATACGATCTTTTAGCTTTCTTGCTTCAAATCCTTCAGTGGTTTAACACTGCTCCCAAGATGACAACACTGGTCTTCACCATGGCTGAGATTTCACTCCTGCCTATTCCTCCAGCCTCCCTGGGCGCCGTTCTTCCCCTTACTTCATTCTTGCTCTCAAGATTCATTTCTCAGTTCCTCTCATTGCCAGGCAGTTTTCTGCATCAGTGTTTCTTTAGATGCCATTTCCTTTGGCTAGAGTCTCGGGTAACCATCCCTCCCTCCTTCTCTCACAAAATACTCACCCATAGGTGTGGCTTGAACTCCAGTCACTTCTGCAATTTATCAGGTTGTAATTTATCAGTGCCCCCCAATTTATTAGATCTCCCCAGTTCCATAGCCTTGATAACAGTGATGTCCATGGCACCTCTCAGTGCCTGAGCTCGTGGTGCCCTGCCTTTCATGTTATCGCACCCCAGTTTACCATCACTAAACTTTTTTTTTTTTTTTGCCATTTTGTCATTTTAGGGTCACACCCGCGGCATGTGGAAGTTCCCAGGCTAGGGGTCTAACAGGAGCTGTTAGCTGCCGGCCTACACAGCAGCCACAGCAACGCAGGATCCGAGCCGCGTCTGCAACCTACACCACAGCTCACGGCAACGCCAGATCCTTAAGCCACTGAGCAAGGCCAGGGGTCGAACCCGCAACCTCATGGTTCTTAGTTGGATTCGTTAACCGCTGCGCCACGATGGGAACTCCATCACTAAACGTTTTGACAATTGACTCCTGCAATGCTCCAGTTCTCCACTTACCACCCTCTGTGGGGTCCTCACTGCCAGCTGGCCAGTAGGCCATCTGTCTCCAAAATCCCACGTTGGAGTCCTAATACTATCTCTCTAATAGTCTTAATAGTCTCTAATAGTTGGGTCCCTTAGAAATAGTTCCGAAATGGAGAATTAAGGACAAGGTTAATTGATAAGTACTCCAAGGGTCAGCACAGGTAAGGGAGCAAGGGTAGCAGTGTTGGTGGAGTGAGGTTAAACTGTGATGGAGCAGTTGCATGCTTCAGCCAATCGCATGAGGGGCTTTGGAGCTGGGAGGAGTTGCCGCAACTGAGAAAAGAGTCTGCTGGGCTTTGTAATCCCACATCCGTCAGTGGCTGGGTACCAACTGCTCCAGGAGAGGGGAGCATAACCTTCCATAAGGCAATCCCCTTTAGCCAAGGGCAGCTGCCCGGGGTGGGGGCGGGGGCCACTCAGCTATGAAAACCAACACTTCTGGCAACTGGAAAAGCAGCACCTCATTCTGAAGCGGGGATGCAAGCGGTAGAGGGTAGCAACCCTTATGGCAATCCAGCCAGGTTTCTCACATGCTGGAGTTTCAAGAAATTATCGATGGATTCTTTTATTTCTATTGAAATAAGAACCACCCCCATGGCCTTAGTTATTACTCTCTCTGCTCTCAGATTTAATCTTTGTTGACCCATTATCTCTGCCTTTTATTCTTCTGAACCTAAAACCTATGTTCCCCTGTCAGAAAAAGAGAACTCGACTAGAAAGCTTACTATCTATCAGACACAGTGCTGGGGGCGCCCTTTCTTTTTTTTTCAAATGCTAATTGTTATTTCTGTTGTCTTCCAAAATTTGTTGAACCCTGAATTTTACCTCTTTGTTTTACCTTTTTATATCTGAGATTTTCATAAAACTGTTTTAAAACTTCATTTTTAAACGAAGACTTCAGTGATGGTGTGTATGCTAATTGTAGTAATAAACTGAAAACTAGACAAAAAAAAGTTTTCCGTAGTACTATTTGACTGTATTATGAATTACTTCATTCTTTTTAAGTTGCTAAAACTGATGCATTCTTACTATTTAACATTAACTTTGAATAGCAAGAACTTTTAAAAACCGTCTTATAAATGTGTGTGTGTATTATCTGTAGATTTCTACAAATAGTAATTGCAAACAAGAATGGATTTTTTTAAAAATTATTTTTATTTTTTTCCATCATAGCTGGTTTACACTGTTTTGTCAATTTTCTATTGTAGAGCAAGTTGACCCAGTCACACATACATATATACATTCTTTTTCTTGAATTATCATGCTCCATCAGAAGTGACTAGATATAGTTCCCAATGCTGTACAGCAGGATCTCATTGCTTATCCACTCCAAAGGCAGTAGTTTACATCTATTAACCCCAAATTCCAAGTGTTTATGCCTTCATGTCAGAAGAGATTATGTCATAAATATGTTTGATATTATCTTATTATATCGAACCAATGAGAGGAAAAAAAAAAGAAAGGAAGAGAGGATGAAGACACTGAGGCCAAAAGAGGTTAAATAAACTCTTAATGCCACTGGCTAGTAAGTGTCTGAGTCATGAGTCTCACCTAGCTATTTTGATTCTAAGCTGTGCCTTTTCACTGCAACAAAGCTGCCTCTCAATTAATTGTGTGTAAGCCATGGAGAACAGTTTACTACAGTCAACCCTCAGAATTCATGGGAGGAAATGGTTCAGGAGGCTCCTGAAGTCACAATACTCAAGTCCACTACATAAAATGGCATGGTATTTGCATACAACCTATGCACATCCTCTGTATACTTTCAGTCACCTCTAGATTACTTTTATAATACCTAATACAATGTACATGCTACAGAAATAGTTGCCAGTGCATGCCAAATTCAAGTTTTGCTTTTGGGAATTTTCTGGAATTTTTCCCCCAAATATTTTCCATCAGAGATTGGTTGAATCCATGAATTTGGAAACTGTGGATACCAAGGGCCAAATGTATTGTAAATTTTCCATTTAGTCCCCTCCCATCTCTTTCCAAGTCATTTTTATAGTGTCCCCTGGAATCTTAGGGAGGTAATAGATTATAATTAAAATCTCTTATTTGGGGCAGTTCAGTTTACCTTGTTTCCCACAATTATTTTAGATCAAGAAATCTGAACCCAGAGTTCCCATTGTGGCTCGGTGGTAATGAACACAGCTAGTATCTGTGAAGACCCTGGTTAAGGATATGGCATTGCTGTGAGCTATGGTATGGGTCACAGATGTGGCGCAGGTCCCGAGTTGCTGTGGCCTTTAGGTCAGCAACTACAGCTCTGATTTAACTCCTTGCCTGGGAACTTCCATATGCTGTGAGTGCAGCACTAAAAAGCAAAAGAAAAAAAAAAAAAAAAAAGAGAGAGAGAGAGAAAGAGAAAGAGATAAATATCTGAACCTGAAAATGCTTGTTAGACTGTGGTGTGTTATATATATTTTTGTATATCTTATTTCAATCCTAAAAGAGAAGAAATTGGTGTGAAGACATGTCCCACAGGTCACTTCCAGGTTAGGAGGTGCAAATGAGCTCAGCTGTTGATTCAGCTGAGGTAATTTTGATGAGCACATGCTTACGTGTGGGTCTATAATGTGGTTCATCTCCATAAAATTCCAAGCTTTATGGGTTTGAAGCCTTAACTCATGTCTTAGGAACATCCCACATAGATTATTGTAATTCTTGGTGTGCTGCCTGACCATCTGCTTACCTACAGGAATTACAATCAGATGGAATGGCCCCGTTCACATCTAGCTCAGAAAAGAAATATGAGAATAACTGAGTCCTTTTCTGTTTTTTGGAAGCAGCACTACTTTTTTTTTTCTTACACTCTGCCCAGCACAATAATAAAAGTATGGTAATTTGTGACTTCTCTTGCATCAAATAGGTCAGAGTAGAAAAACAATTCTCTTTACCCCTCTTTGGTTCTAGGAGAATATACCTACGATCTCACGCAGCATGCCTCTGAGTTCATAATGTTAAAATCCTGGCTGCTGTGTATCTGTCAGGACATCTCCTCAATTTCTGTTTGTAGTTTTACCTAAAACATAGGTGAAAATACATGGCAGCTCTGTTGGGTCGCCAATCATGGTTTGAAAGGAAGAGAGGGAAAGTGTGAGACACAATGACCAGATTCCCTTTATTTTCCTTCTCCTCTGATAATCAAACAGTAATTTTTTAAAATGCACCTTGTTAACTGAATTCTAACTGACAGGAAACAGTGCAGCCCAGCAAAGGGCTTGGGTGAACTTAAGAATGTCACGATTAATAAGACCAACATGAGATTTCTGTGAAAACCATAATGATCAAATATTACTTTCTTAGTTGCATGGGAACAAACAAAAATACCACATTTCAACTCTGTTCATCCTGTTCCTCTGTTCATACGACCATACGAATCTCTCCAGGTATAAAATCCAGAAGGAGTCTATTGAGTATAAGAACTACATTGTTGCGAGTTTTCTTGTGGTTCAGGGTGTTAAGGATCCAGCGTTGTCTCTGCAGTAGCTTGGGTCGCTGCTGTGGTGGCATGGGTTTGATCCCTGGCCAGGGAACTTCCACATGCCACAGGCATGACCAAAAAAAAAAAAAAAGGCAAGAAAAAAAAAAGAACTACATTTCTTCCTCTGAAATTATGAGTGTACAAAGATTAATTGAATACAGTACACATGGAAATAATGTTGTGATATAAAGCCTATGTGTGTTAATTATCTCCTATTTCATGGCCAGAGATAACATCCTTAATCTGTGGGGCCACTGGAAGACCAGGCATCCATCATCACTCTGGGAAAGCAACAAGAACCTCAAAAAGATCCCTCCTTTCTTTCTTCTTTTCCTCCTTCCTTCCCCTTCTCCTTCCCTCCCTCCCTCCTTTCCTAATTTCCACGCGTATTTTATTGATTCATTCTAAGTGCTGGCACCATACTGGTCTTGAGCAAGCGGATCCTGTACTTTCCCTTAAGAAGATCCCAGTCTAGTGGGTGAGACATGTGTTAAACATAATTTCACCACAAACCTGGGGATTACCATCTTGGTAAGTCCTATGTCTAAAAGTTCCTAAATGCTGTGGGGGAAATGTGGAAGTACAAACTTTATTAGTATTTTCTTTTCCTTTCTTAAAATATTGAAATGTAACTGACACATATTAGTTTCAGGTGTGCAATGTAATTATTTGGTATTTATATATATTGCAACATGATCACCACCATAAATCTAGTTAACAGCGATCACCAACACAGTGTTTTTTGAAATGAGATTATTTCCGTTGTTGCTTTGCTCTCAGGAAGGAACATTTGCAATTCAACAGGCCAGCTCTCATCTCTTTATTTTCTATTCTCCTCTAGATTTCTTTACCAGTCTCAACAATTGCCTATTGGTATTTTGAGTGAATGCAATTTTATCAGGAATAGTCAGAGTTCTAATGCCTTGCTTAGTCAATAGCTATTCTATACCCCCCAATGACATTTTAAAAATCACTCTTTTGTGTTTTTATTCTATTTTTCTTTGACATAGTCCTATATTGTCCCACTTGGTGCATGTAATTTTTCAAGTACTGTTAACTTCCAACTAAAGACAGAGGACTGATTTTTACTGAAGTGCAAAGAAAACGATGCTGACAGATAATTAGGGCTGGCTGCAGAGAGAACTGGAGAAGTGTGGTAGTGCCAGGGAAAGGCTCAAAAAAGTAGGGAAGGAGCTAAACAAACTGCAGGGCCCAGAGTTTTTTGTGAGTGAATCTGTTTGGTTTGAAGAGAGGCTGTGGAGTCAGGGAGTGTAGAGTGGTTAGTTCCCTGCATTGTGGGAACTAATATAGGATTTATTATCAGTTGGTTTATCTCCCTCCTGGTTTATTTATAGAAGTTTTCCCAAAGTCTGGGAGTTATCTATCATTCCACGGGGTGTTAGCAAATATTACATGGGAAAAACCCACAAAAAGCACAAAACTATCCAAGGTCAAAAAAGTGCAGTTACTGCCAGACTTCTCAGAAATTAAAAAATCAAAGGCACATTGTGAATCACCAAAAGAGAAATCATAGGCAGCATATATATAAATTTGTTGGATGATAAATCTCTTTTTTATAGAACATCTTCTAACTATTGCTTGGAATGAAGTTTGGGGAACACAGGCTTAGATGACTTTCTAAATGAATTTATTCTCTTGAGGACAGCAATGGATGGTGAGGAAGAGGCTTCATAACATATGAAATAGTAGAGAATAAAATGAGTCTGGGATTAAAGTGTTCCCATGACAAATCACAAAATGGCTAATTCACATGGATGAAATCATTGAGAATTGACAGTTAGTCATTTAATTTCACAATGGAATAGTGAAAATGGGCACCAGTGTAGTTTATATATGCGCATTGTGAAATTCGACAATAGCAATCTGTTCCTAGGTATTTTAGGATTAATTAGGTAAAGTTAGAATAATTTTTATTTCCTTTCTTTCAGTCCAACAGAATTTTTAAAATTTTTAAAATTCTAGAGTCACTCATTTGATTTAAATATCAATAGTTTGTAGTGATTCCATCCTTTTTGCTGGGAATGAATTTCCTAGTTAGATATGGCTTCACTGGAGATGAATAAAAGTGAAATATAACTGACTGTTGCATGATTTCATAACTCCGTGAAAACATATCGACTGCTTTGAATTGGTCTAAGAGGATATCTTCCTGTTTATTTCAATATCAGCTTTCCTAATTACTCCAGCTCCTGTGCTCAGTGGGACTTTATGATGTCTCTTTGGGTTCTAACACATGGTGTAATTCAATGCCAAATTCCATTTTGTAATTTCTTGATAGAGGTAAAAAATACAGTTGTACCTGTTTTCTCTAGCATCTGAAATCAGATGCTTCTTGAAATTAGGTGGCTAAATCTATCTTTCTTTATCCTCTTTTAACTTATTGGTCATATGGTAAGACACCTAATAGATAAAGCAGAAACATATTTCAGATAGGTTGAATCATCATTCTTTGAAATCGAAAAAATGGGGGGTGGGGGTCCCAGCTCATACTCCAGAGTGAAAGTTGGGTGTTTCTGAGTCAGTGGAATTGAAGAGAATGGTTTTTAATTTTGACATCCAAATTTAAAACTCTACGAAGTGTGTTCAAATAGAAATCTTTTTTTTTTAATTAAAATGCTCTAAAGTCTTGGTCACAAAATGCTCCAGATCAATAAATTGTCAAAAAGCATTTGCAAATAAGGAGGTATTGACTCAGCAATAAATAATAAGAGAAACCAAATGGAGCTTATGATTACCTCTGTTCTAGTATGTCCTCATATCAATCCACTCTTCCTCATTGTCAGATTGGATCTCATGGTTGGTTTGAAAGTGGGATTTCTTTTTATTTATTATTTATTTAAAAATTATCAGGAACTATATCTAGTCACTTACGACAGAGCATGATGGAGGATAATGTGAGAAAAAGAATGTATATATGTATGTGTGACTGGGTCACCTTGCTGTACAGTAGAAAATGGACAGAACATTGTAAACCAGATATAATGGAAAAAATAAAAATCATTTAAAAATTACGTATCATTAGGATGTCATGATGATTATAACATATTGATATTTAAGATGTAAAGAAAGTCAGACATTTATTCAACAATTATGGATCATTATGTATCTCATATACAGTGTTCTCTTCATGGGTCTTCATGTTGTCTAGAGGTTTAGTAGAATTCATTCTGAAAAAAATGTTTGGAAAAATTAATAATAATTCAAAAACTTGTTAGAATTCTTATCATATTCCTAAAGCAGTTTGGACTTACTCAGGCAGATGAAGAATACCAGCTTGAAATTGGGCCATACCATACATGGCCCTGGACCAGTAAAATGTCAGAACATACTTGCAAGAGCTGATTACCCTCATCTCTTCCCAGCTTCGAGTTTAGTGATGTCAACTTCAAAGTGTCCATGAGAGAAATAATTACCATAGAAATTGGCAAGATCTACACACTGGGCCTTTTCTCCCCAGCAAGCTGGCTTTGAGACATTTACCTATATACTACTGAATATATGTCATCTGATGTCTGAAGTCATTTATAACCAAAACTGTACTTATTTTAGCAATAAAGAGAATTGGGTTTTGACATTTCATAGAAGTGAATTTTGGACATGATAAATGTTCTTAGAACCCAAAGCCAAGCCCCACTGCCCAGGGTTTTTCTTTTTTTTTTTTCCCCCTGGCTTCACCACTAAGGAGCTACTATACAACTGTACTATTTTCCTAGGGCTGCTGAACAAAGCACCACAAACTGACTGGCTTAGAACAAGAGAAATTTATCATCTCACAGTTCTGCAGGCTATATATCCCAAATCAAGGATTGACAGGGTTTGTTTCTTCTGAAGCCTGTGAGGGCAGGTCAGTTGCAGGCCTCCCCTCTGGCTGCTGGTGGTTTGCTGGCTGTGTTTGGTGTCCCTCGGCTTGTGGCAGCATGACTCCAATCTTTACGTGGCCTCCCCATGTACGTGGCTGTCTCTTCACGTGGTATTCTTTTTATAAGGACCCAGTCGTATTGGATTAGGAGCACACCTTCCTACAATATGACCTTATCTTAACTCATTACATCTTCGATGACCTTATTTCTCACATTCTAAGGCTCTGGGTATTAGGACTTCAACATACGAATTTTTAGGAGACATAATTCAACTCACAACAACAACTTATTTAACCTCTCAGTGCCTTAGTTTTGTCACCCTTGAAAAAAGTTATTAATAATACCTACGCTGTGGGATTGGCATAAAGATTTAATCATTAGAGCATGTAAAGCATCTTGAGACGTCTCATCCCCAGCATACTGTGAGCCAAGTGTCAGCCGTCACTGTCACTGTTTTTCTTCCTACTACATGTTCAGAGCTCCACCCTGGAAAGATTTTCTGTTCTGTGTTTCCAAACCCACATTTCCTCCCATCCAGCCACCACCTAAAGTTTTTACCACACACGTAAAGACAATAAAGAGTATGCTAAGTACGGAAGTCCCAAACAGGTGAAATTTCTGTGGGAAAAATAGTTATAGGAGCCTTCACGGAGATGTGAACAGAACTTGAAAATGGGGAGGAAGATTTGAATCCATCAAAATCTCTTTTTATGCATCTGATTAGTTCAAATAACTAATCTCTGAACTTCAACTTCTTGTCTGTAAAATGAAGTTAACACAATTTTTGCAAAGACCAAATGAGACAATGTAGGTAAAGTGCTTGTCAGATGGTTCAACGATAAAGGGTGGGCAATGAATACAAACAAATGCAGTCGAAGTAGCGCTGTGGGCAGAACAGGACAAATTCTCAGGTTGTAGACTGCGGCTTTTGAGCAGAGCAAATCTAGGCTTATTATTTCAGTAACTCCACATTCTAGTTTGATGTACCATGACAACTGGTTTCCCAATGATGACACAGGAGCACAGGGACTATGTTATTCTGGAGACCTCTCCAGCAACTGCCGTTTGCCCCTCAGAAGCTGGGTTGAAGTTGAAGATGGCACTTTGAAACGCGGCCACAGGGGGTCAGTAGCGCGCTGTGGGTCCACTGAGAGGCAAAAACCCGAATCCCTCTGCATATCTTTAATCCGTGTTTCCTATTCTAAACTGAGTGATTTATTCCTCCCATACTTTCAGATAACTTGACAGATTAGCTTGAAGAAAGTTATGTCTGTAGCTTCGAAAATAGAATAGGCACTGACTGCTTCTTAAAGATGCACAAACTGTATGATATGAGTGTGTTTGAAGAAAAGGTATTTTTATTAAATCTGTGACTTGGCTAAGGGTAATACAACCTATAACACATTTAAATCAGCCCTTTTCAAAAAAAATACACTCAAAAATATCTATCATTCTAATCAGAGTTTGCACAATTTCACAGATCTTTGGTTTTTGGGATGGCATTTCAGTACTTTGGATCTCACTCTTACAGACAACTGGACTGAGCCTCAATTTCTCATCTTTAAAACGGGCATGATACATTTGTCATAGCTGAATGAGGCAATGTAGGTGAAGTGCTGATCAGAAATCCTTACCCGGGAGTTCCCGTCGTGGCGCAGTGGTTAACGAATCCGACTAGGACCCATGAGGTTGCAGGTTCGATCCCTGCCCTTGCTCAGTGGGTTAAGGATCCGGCGTTGCCATGAGCTGTGGTGTAGGTTGCAGATGCGGCTCGGATCCTACGTTGCTGTGGCTGCGGCGCAGGCCAGTGGCTACAGCTCCGATTATGGCGGGTGGTGCGGCCATAAAATGACAAAAGGCAAAAAAAAAAAAAAAAGAAAGAAATCCTTACCCAG
>PVHT020000077.1:19556832-19607170 GCA_004024745.2 Catagonus wagneri | reverse complement strand
CCAGGCTAGGGGTCTAACAGGAGTTGTAGCCGCCGGCCTACACCACAGCCACAGCAACGCGGGATCTGAGCCGCGTCTACAACCTACACCACAGCTCACGGCAATGCCGGATCCTTAACCCACCGAGCAAGGCCAGGGATTGAACCTGCAACCTCATGGTTCCTAGTCAGATTCGTTTCCACTGCTCCATGAGCAGGAACTCCCTGTGTCTTTTTTGGTGGCCCCCTGGCATATGGAGTTCCCCGGCCAGGGATCAGATCTGAGCCACAGTTTCGACCTCTGCTGCAGCTGCCTTTAATCCACTGTGCTGGGCTGGGGACTGAACCTGCATACTGGAGCTGCAGAGACGCTGCGGATTCACAATTATGCCACAGAGGGATCTCCAGATCATTTCTCTACTCTTGACCCCTGACCGCTAGAGCATGGGTGGGTGGCCAAGGGATGGCCAGTCTGGTCTTTCCACTGAGGTTGGGCCTAGGGCCACTTAAATATTACTTGCGATGGCAGCCGTGAGGCTGGTGGCATGGCATGGCGTGCCCTGGATGAGCAGAGTTCGTCGGGACATCTGCTGGGCTTTGTTGACCTTATTTTCGGCCTAAACACAATTCTCCCAAACAATTCCAGGAACAAATTTAATATCCTTGGAACAAATTCCTGTTTACTTTAAATTAGCCAGAAATCATCTGTCGTTGCTTGCAAAGGAAACACGGAAGAGTGCAAGCTTCAACTTAAATTTTATAGTAAATATGCAAATTTCCTAGATCAAGAAGGATTCTGGCTGGTGGATTGTTGAGTTTCCCCTGAGTTTTATTCCACAAAAGAATTAACGATTGTGAAAGAAATGCTGGATACACCCAAAGGAGGCTGGTTTCTGGGTATTCCAATATAAAAAAATTCGTTGGCACAGGAAGCTGGGTTTCAACCAGGCCACAGTTGTGGGCCAAGAAGATTGTCTGAGGGTGGCTGTGGGCACTCCCCCTGCTGGGCTGCCTGGATGTGTTAGCTGGGGCCTGGCTTACCTTTCTTCCAGCTCAAGAGGCTGCACCCAAGCTCTCTTTCCCATGGAACCCTCTACTTCCTCTCTCATTCCCCACCCCCACCAGACCTCAAAGAGACTTGAAGGGAAATACCTCTGAAATTCATTAGTATGAGGGGAGCAGAAACACTGGAAGTGCTTAAGTGTGTACTTGCAATCTTCAGTGTGAAAACACAGATTCCTAGGCATAAATCATGGAACAATACACGTGGCCACTAGCTGTTGTAACAGAAGGATTTTTTTCCCCTTCAGCTGATGTTGAAGGTCATTTGCTTGAATTTTAAAGTTAAATTTCACCTAGTTTTGAGATTTTCATTGTGATTTGAAACCAGTATCTAGAAACAAACGTGCAAAACAAACTCCAAACTACTGTTATTTGTTTGCCCAAACTGCTCTTATCACGCTCACCAGGACACTTTTCTCAACAGGAGAACTCCCATTTCTTTCCTCTCTCTCCCTCGCTCTCTTTCTTTCCTTGTGGCAACTGTGTAATGAATGCTTGATTCTAAAGCACCCTGAACTTGGAAAGGTGAATTTTCTCCTCTCTTCCCTGCCACCTGCCCTCTCTGCCCTTGCCTTGGTAACAAAGAGGTCAGAAAAGTTGATCTCATAAATATCTGATGAAAATACCTTTGCTCTCCCATAATACAGAAAGACATTTGTATCCTCTATATTCTAGGTTGATGATAAGCCATCTTATAAAGCTGGTTAATTATGCTTGGGTTCAACTGTCTACTGTGCTGGAAAAGTGGGTTTGGAGAGGTCCCAGGCAAAGAGGACTCAACTTAACAGCTTTTACTAGCAGTGAAATCTGAAGCCTTGCCAAATCCCAACAGTGCCCAGTTGCATAAAACCAAGTTAATGTTTCTTGCATCATCAATATTTAAAAGGTACTCGGTGGACCATGTTGAGACACCTATGTTTTGAAGCACGTAAGGAAACAGCTGTGATCACATTTCTAGCATCCCATTCAGTAATATGCTTTCAATTCAAGATGTGTAATTTCAAGTTGGTAATGGTTACAGACATGTTTGCATCCAGAGTACCCCAAAAAAGTTAAAACGAGATGAAGTCTTGAGAAAAAGGAGGCCACTCATTTCCTTCAACCCCTTTACTTAAAAACCCTCTCTTTGAATGTAATGTTTTTGCATGGTGTTTTTTTCCAGTACCTAAATACATTCAAAATCATTTTAAAGTCTTAAATAACTTTTCTATACCAAGCAGAGACACATGTTGCAACAACCCCTCCCCTTACTAACTCAACTTACAAACGTCCATACTGATATGTTTGGAATATGGTAAAAGGGATGTTATCTTTCAAAAATAAACTAAGGGAAAATGTAGGCAGCAAAATGTAATAAAGAGAATGCATTTCACATTGTGATATAGTAGAAACAAACAAATTTCTTTTTCTTGCATCCCTGATATTTATAAGTCACTCAAAGCCATTTTGAAACATCTCTGTTTGTAGCAAATGAAGGTAACAGCTGGGTCACTTTTATAGCAATCCACTCAATAACATGCTTCAGAGTCCAGGCTTAGAATTTTAGATTTGCAATTTATAGGCATACTTGTCTCCAGATACTAGAAGGCTTTTAAGTTGGATAACATCAAAGAAAAGAAGGCATGTCATTCTAATGCAAAATTTTTAGTTTTAACTCTTTTTTTGCAAGTAAAGCACTACTATTAGTATGATAGATCTTTTTAAAATATCTCTTTAATTTTAAATAATCTTAAGATCTTAAACTATCCTGCTTCCTACCAGAGTCATATTTAGCAGTTTATTTCCATATCTACCCCAAAGTACAAAAAATGCAACCCTGCAAATAATTGAAAACAACTTTCTAACGTGGGATATTGTTGAATTTTATGATGAGTCTTGTTCACTTCTCCAGTCTTGGGAGGAGAATTGCATTGGGAAAAACATGGGTTGGTGGAGTCTGATCATTCTTTGTTCAAACAGTAGTTCAGTTAGACACCCTTGCACTTGACCTCAGAAAGCCTGGCTTTGCCCTTTCTTGAAATGGGTAAAACAATGCCAATTAACAGAGCTGTTTCAAGGATGAAATGAGAACCATAATAAGAGCTGAGATTCATGAAGGAATTTCTACGTGACAAAAACTCTTGGGGAGGAAATACTTTTCCTCTGCCCTTCTAGGTTTTATGCATGGGGGCCTATGAATTTAACTCACAAAAGACAGGTTAACAAGAGAGAAGGCATACACATTTATTAATATGTTTATGTGCAAGGGAGTTCACAGAGAAGACGTGACACTCAAAGGAAGGATTAGGCTTGGGAGCTTAGGTAACAATTTAACAGATGTAAGAAGGTCTGGACCTCAAGGGACTCTAAGTTGTGGGGAAGTGATTAGGAAATACACTGGGGAACTTGTGGAAGATAGGGGTTATTTTAGGAAAGTTTATTTACGCAGACTCAGCTTGCTGCTGCCTCTGGTGATAAAGGTCGCTTTCCTCATTCTGGAACAGGAGAGGGGGGAAAACTTATGTCACCTGCCCAAAGGGAAATTTTTGTCCTGCATGTAAGCAGGTAAGGGGAGGGCAGAGATCTTCCCATATCTGTTGATTCTTAACTTTTGCTCAAAAAAAAATCTTTATGTCAAAGTGGAGTATTTGGGGGTGACATACCCTGATCTCTTTCAGTACTGGGTGGAGAACTTTGCACAGACTGGACATTTGATGCAGCTGAAGTGCATGTGGGAAAGGCTAATTAGGCTAGAGAAATGTGAATTTATTCCCCCCCAAGTCAATTCTTGTCAGAAGGATTTTTAATGAGACTCTGATAGCCTGATGGACACATCCTAATACAGTCATTTTCCTGCAGTTGAAGAGCATTAAGATGGTTTCCAGTCTATTTTTTGCTATTGAACTTACCCTGCAGCGAATGATCCCTGTGCCTGAGTTTTCATCTGCATTTTGAAATTTTCACCCTTAGTATAGAGGCCCAGAAATATAAGTAGTGAATTGGCGGATCTGAACAGTTTGAAGCCAATTTGCTTTCCAGATTGATTGCCTTAGTTTATCACTTTCATCCCATCTTGCTATTGCAAATTTATTCTTTTTCTAGTTAATGGATGTAGAAGCCTACTTTTAACCTAAGATTTTCACATTACTAATGAATTGAGCAACAAAACATTTACTGACAACTTGTATTTCCTCTGTTGAGAGCTGTTCATTTATGTCGCTTTCCTATTTAGTGCTTTGGTGTTTTTCTCCTTGATCGCTAAGAGCGCTTCATGTATTTAAGATTATTTATGTTTAATATCTGTGGCCAAAAAAAAAAAATCACACAATGCTGTTTGTCTTTTAATTCAGTTTATGCTCAATTTGAAGAATCAGAAAATTAAACTTTGGGCAGTAAAAAAATCTATCAATCTTTTTCTGTTATAACTTCTTCCAGAAAAAAATGTTAAGGTGTTTTCTTCTAAGTTTATTTTTGGTTTACGTTTTTTTTTTCTGTTTAATTCTTTGGTCAGTCTGGAATTTGTTTAGATATGTGGCATGAAGGGAAGATCAGAATGTTCTTTGGACTCAACCACAAAGAAAGGCGCACCTCACTCTAGTCCCTTTAAAAATAAATGAACAAAGACATCAAAAGCAAAACACCCATAGCCAAGAAATCAATTAATGGATTTTCCTTGAAAAACTTGTCTTCATAAAAGAAAGAGACTTAGAAACATTTTTGTAAGCTCAGATTTTGCTCAAGATTTCAAAACACAAGAGAGTCTTTTCCCCTTTTATCCTAATGGTTCAAGGCATACAAAACATTAATTTTACCTTCTAGAAAATCCATATCTTGGCATATAAAGACTTTGTGTCTTACACATCTATATCTAGTCTTTATTATCTACACACATGCATGCATTCCTCATCTGGCCACTCCTCACCTTCTAAATCTTGCGAAAATAAAACGATTCTCCAGGTGAATGGGGAACGTCTAGCCATGATACAAAGGACATGCTGGGTTAATTCTCTGTCACACTGCAAGTTAGGACCTCAGGATGGTATTGGGATTGAGACTGAAGCATATACATAAATAAGTCCCCAGGCTATGCTTGATTTGAATAGATATATGGGAGTTGGGAATGGAATTGACCAGATGCTGGACAGTATGATAAACACAGAGGGTCACGGTGTGGTATAAAAACCGGGCATTTATATGGTACAGCTGGCTGTGCATAATCTTCTACTAATTTATAAGGCAGGAGCATCTGGCCTCTAGCTGCTACTCTCTCCAATTTTTTGACAGCCTTCTCCTTGAGTCTCTGGTTTGATCGAGCAGCTCCCTGCTACCCCCACCCCAACATCATGCTGTGGGAAAGAAGGGGGGTGGTCACACTAGGGAAAAACAACATGATCTGAAACTGCTTTTCAGAGAGAAGAAAGGGAGAAATATCTCCAGGAGGATTCTGAGTCTCATTCTGAATAAGACTTCTTTATTGGATGTTGGCCTTTGGAAAAGAGCCATTTAAATAGAGCATTTTTAAATTGATTTCCAACATTGGGCCAGGCCTTTCTCTGTGGAGAAATTTCTCTCTGCCCCTTAATCCATAAGAGGAGCATTTAGGCCAGATTAAAGCCTCACATTGCTTTCAGCCAGAATTAGGATTAGTTTCTGTTCAGTTGGAATCAACTAGCTTTGCAAAATTGGGAGTCAGGAACTATGAATTTCTCCTCACCCTCACCTCCCCTAGAAAAATACCTTTGCAAAGACCTTCCTCCCAACTCAGTCTTCTTTCCTTCTGCTACATTTTTCTTTCTACTGCCAGGGCACAGTGGGGTTATGATGGCAACATCCACTTTGTTACCTACTAGATTAGGCCCAGCTCTTTCCACTACCTCTCTATTTAACTCCACTGATGTTTTAGTTGATGGAGACTTAGAGTATTTTTATTTGAGAAGGACTTCTATCGCTGATATGAAAATATTCAAAGGAATGAACATCTTCATGATGGAATTTTCTTTTATGGGATATATGGATAAAATAGTTTAAAGAGAAGGGGTGCTATACCTTCAAATAATACTATTTTGGAAGAAACCCATAGTATAAGGTTCAGAAGAGGCTTTAGTCCTGATTCTGTCACTAACAGCATTGTGATGTTGGTTGTGTCACTTAGCCTCTCTGAGTCCATATTTCCAGAACTTCACAGTGGGGATAATAAGATCTTCAACTCATTTACCAAAAACAAAACAAAACAAAATAAAAACCTTTTAAAATATAAGACATTAGACAAATATAAGTGGCTATGATTAGATCCACTGACATGTGGAATAGTAGGACTATATGTAATTTATCTAATTTATGTAAGTAATATAATTTATCATCTAAGCCAGGATACTTTTGAGAGAGAATAGGGGTGAAGTCTTCACAGAAAGCTGAGATAATAGTGAACTGTCCTGGAAAAACCTGGACATGTGGTCTCCTTGGCGATGAGAGGCTTTAGAATCCATATGCTCTAATTACCCATAAGACCAGCTTTATCCCTCATGGAAGAGAGGATACAAAAATAAATGAATGAATGAATGAATACCTGAATAATGACTGAATAAATAAATGGAAGGCCTTCCCATTGATGTGTTGTTATATGTTAGAGAAAACGAGGCACATTCAAAACACTCAGTGATTGTTACATTTGATGAACTTCCAAAACTGCTCTTTGACCCAGTATCACGTTGGCCATATGTACTCCCGCCTTCCCAACCCAATAGTATTTGCAGAGTAGTGAAGAAGCATGCCATGTGGTTGAGATGATTTCTGCAGTGCTTTGCACACCATGGGCAGGGGTCACACTGTGTCCTGATGATCCCTTCTCACCGTCTCGTTCAGCTTCATCCATTTCTGTGGGGCCTACATGCTGTTTTGATTGCCTGTGGTCGCCCCACCATGCCCTGCTCCAACCTAACACCATCTTCACTGATGGTGGTGCCCTGAGTTTTGACATTTTGAAGTTTTCTAAAGTCTCTGATCATAAGTATCACCCGAGGTGCTGTCTTGGAGCTCTCTGAGCCAAGTTCTGATTTTTATGATCGTATGAGTCTGAGATACATGGATTTAATAAATATGACAGTGGAAATATGTCTTCACGATCATTTAAGCCAGTGATTCTCAAGGGTGGTTTTCTAACCAGCAGCATCAGCATCTGGTCAATAATTTGTCAGAAATGCAAATTATTGAGTCTCCATTGAGGAGGAACTCTGGAGGGGGACACAGTGACCTATACCGGTTACAATCCTTCCGGATGATTCTCACATTGGCTAAAGTTCCAGGCCACTGATTCAGACCAGCCCTTTCCTGTTGTCCTCCATTTTATAGATGAGAAGTGTTGTCACTCTTCTCTAACTTGGGGACCTTGGGTGTTGAGGGAGGGACAGCGCTTAAATCCCCAGATGATTGTGACCAGGGCGGGGGAGGAGGAGAAAATAGATGGCAGGGGGCTATTGAAGATAGGGTATCAGTGAGTATGGCCTTAATGACCTCATGCTACTTCTAGAGTCAGGAGTCTTGCCTGTGTGGATTAGGACTCGTGTTTGCCATGGGAACTGCTGAGGAGCACAAGGCTTCTGAAGGGCCACGCCCCTGTGGTAAACCGGAGCCCGGTGTTAATAGTGACTCCCCACCTAAGAAATCCCCTGAGAACCCAGACACCAAGAAGCCCCAGTTCCTTCTAGGGAAAGACTTGTTTCACGCTTGGAGAAGTTTCAGCTCTGCTTTCGGTGGTTAGTCTCTGCTCATCCTGAGGGAGGCCGATGAAAGACTTTTAATTAGTGTTGCCTAAGAATCGTCTGAGATTGTGACCTACGGGTGGATATTGATTCCGTTTGATCACACATCTTCCCCTGCCACACTGGTGAGAAAGAATGAGTGCTCAGCAGGTAGATATCCCTCATAAGTTCAAAACCTGTGTTCCCAAATTTCGGTCACCAACTACGACTTTCACAGTGTTCTCAACATTCAAGCACAATGTGTCCTATTATTTATTTAATATTTTTCATTTACTCAACTTTAAAAAAACTATTAAAAACCATTTTACATTTACAAAAAATTTATTAAGAGAGTACAGGCATTTCCCACAGACCCCACATCCAGTTTCCCTTGTTATTATCTTACATTGGTAGGGTATTAATATCACAATTAATGAACCAATCATGAGACACCATTATTCACTCAAGTCCATACTTTATGCAGATTTCCTTTGTTTTTACCCAATGTCCCTTTTTTTTCTGCTGTTTCTTGATCCCACTTAGGATAGTACCTTAAATTTAGTGGTCATGTTATATTTGGGCCCTAAACCAGACTTCTTATACAATGAACTGATGCAAAACAATGATATTCCGGCTTCTGTCATTGCTGTCTTAAAGCTCTTTGCCTCTGACCCAGGAGGTGGACGTGTACTGTTAGCAATGAAGAAACATCGGTAGGCTAACTTGTTAGCTTCCAAGTAGGATAAACTATCAATCCTCCTACAGTTCTTGGCAACTTATGTGTTGTACAGTTGAGGTATTCAAAATGAGATGGAATATATTAAACCAATAAATTATATTTAAAATATTCGGTTTAAGTTTAAAAAACCCTCTCAGAAGTGATTGTTAAAAAGTCTCCAGATTTATAAACAGACTAATAAGATTTATGAGTTGAGCTTAAAAGCAAGGAAAAACAAGGGATATGAATTTGGAGTTTTTGTGAATTGAATATTAATTAAAAACAGTCACAATAGGCAGAGCTTCCTTGCCTGCCTGCTTGCATATCTCAGAAGAGTCCTATCCTAATAAATCTGTTTCTTGCCTATCACTTTGTCTCTCGCTGTTTCCTTCTGTGCAGAGGTGTAAAGAACCTGAACCTCAGCGAGGCCAGACATAGGGCTGACCTTTTGCAAAGCTGGAATAATCCATACCCCCAGGGGAGAACAGGATGGTCTACCACCCACTCAGAGGGGCCAGTTCTTGGGCCACATAATGACTCCCGAGCTCTACAGGTCCCTCAATGGCCATTAGAATCGCCAAGGCAATAAAAAAAATCTTCAGAAAACACAGCATAATGGCAGCAAGAGAAGTTCCTGGTTATAGCTCACCCATATATTCTTGAAATGTAGGTCAGATCGAGAGGAAGTGAAAGAAAGTTCCTGTTGAATTTTCTTTTATAGACTGTGTCTGGAAATCTTGAATGTAATGTCTTAGTGTAAAATAAACAGCAGAAATTTGAAACAAACAAACAAACAGTCACAATATCCCAAATAACTTTTTCTGGCACAAAAACCATTGCTAAGGATGCCATAAAAGTCATGTAAATCATACCAAACCGTGTGATCTTGGGCTGCTGTCCTTAGAACCCATCCTAGAAATGAATTTGCCCTGAGTGTTTATGGCCAAGAAAGGTAGAGCTCTACTGCTCTCCAGGGTATTTACATTTTAGCATAAAATGAACAACTTTATTCAAAGAATTAATCTGTAATGGTGGAAATTAGCATCAGTGTGGGACTAGTACACCTCAAATCATGTTATGAGGCAGGCACCTATTTTGCAGATTCAAAGGATAAAGCAAGGGTCTCCTATCTTCATCTCTGCTGAAACCTCAAGACCTAGAACTGGCATATAATTGGTGCTCATTAAGCATGTCCTAAGTGATTGTGCTAGACTGAATAAATCATCCCCCCCCCCCTTTTGTCCTTTTAGGGCCACACTTGTGACATATGGAAGTTCTCAGTCTAGGGGTTGAATCAGAGATGAAGCTGCCTGCCTATGCTACAAACACAGCAATGCCAGATCCGAGCTGCATCTGTGACCTACACCATGGCTCTTGGCAATGTAGGATCTTTAACCCACTGAGTGAGGCCAGGGATAGAACCTGTGTCCTCATGGATAGCAGTCGGTTTTGTTACCCCTGAGCCATAACAGGAACTCCTGAATGAATTACCTTGAACAAGGTAAAGTCATGATCATTTTTTAGTTTTAGAAAGATCACTGTGGCTGCCACATGAAAATTACACAGGAGGCAATACCAGATAGGAAACAAAGAAGGAAGTCTGTGGCAAACAGACATAATAAGAGACATACAATGAAGACTTCTAGAATTTTGGAGTAAAATCCTACCCTCTTCAAGAAATAACTAATCTAGTTCTGGAAAACAGCTATTGGCTTATTACTGATCCCCAAGGGAGGCTGAAAGCCTGATCATGGGAGGCCATGTCCCCCTGTGACCTGAGCTTCCCATCACTGATGGTTGGATGTTCTCAGGACCATCAAGCCATGAGGCGAAGGGACAAAATCAAGACTGGACCCAAACAAACTCTTGCAGCACAAACTTCAGGACCTTGAGAATCAACACTGAGATGACAACTACCCACTCTGAGAACAAATCAGCAAATTGACCCAAGTTATATAATCAAGATGAGAATTTGCTGAATGCACAAGATTTTGACTGGTACTATCTCTGGTAAAGCTCTGATAAAATTCTAACACTCACATTCCTGAAGGGCTTCACCATTTGTCTCTTTCTATCTCTGCTCTGCTTTCCCTTGTGTTAACTTTGTTCTCTAATGCATTTTCTCCATTTGGTGGGAAAGTTGGTCCATGGCAGCTCCAAGCTTACCCAATCTTTACTGTTCATGATCCTAGGGAGAGAGCAGACTTCTCTCCTCCACCCTTGATATCAATATTTGAAAAGAACACACTGACTTACTCGAGTCAGATCCTACCAGGTGATCATGCTGGGCATGTGCATGGGAAAGACCCCTTGGATAAGGTGACAAACAGGGACCAGGAAGGGATACAGGGAGCAGTGCCCTGGGCGCTGCCACATGGGCATCTTGAGCTTGGTGGATGAAACAAGGGGTGAATGGGCTGAGAACGAAAGCAGGACAGGCTGTGCTGAGGCATCCACTAGCTGCTGGATTGCCTTGCTCACCCACCTCCTGCTTCCTAGACTTCTAAAGAGATTAAATGGACCCATCTTCAGGATTATCAGCCTTGGGCTCAGTTTGATTTCAAGAGCGAGGTGAGGGGCCTTTCTGACTAAATATATATTTCCATTTGCACAACGTGTCTGGAATCAGTTTCACTCAGGGCAAAGCATTTCATTCCAGATTAATCTTTTGTAGATTAAAAAAAAAGCGACAAATGTAAACATTTGAAAAGCTGGCTCATTTGCAAGAGTGTCAGTCAAATATAACTGACTGCTTTTGTACCAACTCTGGGTCAGAAAGGAGGAAGGCATGGCGTCCCCATTGTGGCTCAGTGGGTTAAGAACCTGACTAGTATCCATGAGAAGGTGGGTTCAATCCCTGGCCTTGCTCAGTGGGTTAAGGATCCAGTGTTGCTGCAAGTTGTAGTGTGGGTGGCAGATTTGGCTAGGATCCCGCATTGCTGTGGCTGTGCTGTAGGCCAGCAGCTGTAGCTCCAATCCAACCCCTAGCCCAGGAACTTCTATATGCCGCATGTGCAGCAAAAAAAAAGAAAAAAAAAGGGAAAGGGGCATAGGGCTCCTGAGAGGGGAAGGAATGCCCAGTAGACCAGCCCCTGCTCACATCAGGCTGGGGAACTGTAGGTAAAGAGGGACTAGCTATGGTTGGAGAAGTTGAAGTACTGCAAAGGATCAAGGCCTTAGCTTAGAAAAAAAATCGATATCCATATCTTTGGGGACCTGAGACCAAGGCCCCTTTCCTTGTACCACCCCTATTCTGTAGAAATCAACTTTGGTAGGTCGGTCTAGGCAATGTCAAACATTTGGCTGGGTACTGAGTTTTGTTATTGTTTAAATTCAAAGGCCTGTTTTCCTTTCCAGGAAACATGGTTCTAACCAGCAGGAGAAAATAAACAGAAGGAAATCTACTGAAACAATGAAAAAACTTGTTTTCCAAGTTTACTTATATCTCTGGTAAATGGCATGGTGTTTGATGTAAGAATTTCAAAATAGAAGTTTTAAAGCTTTGTCTAGAGTTCATTCTAAATCGGGTTTCCACTCATCGGGTTGTCTGTTGTGGCTCTGGCTGTTGCTGAGGCTTTGCTTTCAAAACCAATGTTTTCAGTTCAGCTTCAGTTACAAAATGAATTTCTGAATAGTTTCTTGAAAATTACGATAGTATAGAAATGACTGATGCTTGCCTTTAAAGCAACTTGGAGACAGAACTTACCAACTAGTGAATGTTTGCTAATAAATGTATAGACTCACAAGAGCTGTCAGTGAATGTGTACTTACCCTCCAACCATGTAGGACAAAGAGCTATTGCTGGGCATTGCTCCCAATGGTCCCTGAAAGCAGATACCAACAGCTACCTACCGGATCTCCCTGCCCTCATGCTCTCCTATCCTAAAGGTCATCACGTGTCCTTCAATATATTGACTGACATTAAAACAAAAAAAAAAAAAAAAAGAAGAGAAAGCTCTGAATTTCAACAGGGCAAAACTGATATTTAAAGAAGGAGTTTTAACTAAAGGACTAAAGGTAAATCCACATGTACAAAAGTCCAGAGGCAGTTCTAGAGGGTCTGAGAAAAAGTGCTTCAGTTGTGGAGTTAGACAGATATGGTTTCTGGCCTTGGCAGATCACAGCCTCTCAGAGTCTCACCTATAAAAGAGGTGACTACCTATTTCATAATAATCGTGACTGCCTTGTGGGCAAATGTGAGAGTTAAAGAAATATTGGATGTGCAAGTGTAGTCCTCGCACAAGTTGAAGCCTGGACCTGCTGAGGGATGGGCCTGAAGCAATGACCATCACTAGGTCCATGGTCATGGCCAGTTCTCAGGCTTGGGTTGATATGGTCTTTGTTTGCCTACGCCATGTAAGTAGGCAGGCCTTTAGCCAGACTTCTCAAAAGATAGATGACAGGGGAGCCAGGAGCTACCAAAGCCTTGTGCGATTGGCTAAGAGGATATCTCATCTGGGGAAGCCTTATTCTGAGCAGCTGGCAGCAGCCACAATCCTATGTTCTTGTGAAAAAAATGTAAGGATCTGGGGAGTTAGGGATGTAGGCATCTCCAGTCTGGGAGCTGTGTGTTCTCTTTCATATGTAACCATCTACCTAGATTTCTATATCACTTGTACTGAAGGAAATTTATACCTCCTGTGTCCACTGGAATCTTTCCTTCATTCCCATAACTATCATATGGGCAGTCCCTCAACGTGTAAATGTTTAATGCACAACAGAAGCTAGCTCTTTCCTGTAGCTCACTCCATCTGACAACTGACCCAACTCAAGGTGAAATAGGTTCATCTGGTTATACAGGGCATCCTAGTTTCTCATGGTTTCTTTCACGTACCTCAACTCTATCTTGAGAACACTCTTCAAAATTCCTTCTCATCAAAGTGGATATGTCCTTTTCACATTCCCAATTTTACTCTTTCCCTCTCCTCTCAAAGACAATCTGAGCCTGGACTTCTGGACTTGACCACTATCCAGGGAAAACAAACAGTGCCTAGGAGATGACATTCCGTTGGAGGAATAAAACAGTTATTCAAGAATAGCTGTCTGCTCAGATGCACAAGACCTGGTCTCTGCTTATCTCCACTGTGATACCTCTGTAAAGAATGGCTCACTCTCACACACTAATGCGTGGAGGAAGATAGGCAGCCGGTTATACGAAATTATTAGAAAAGTTTCCCCTTCTGTCCTCCTCACTCACCCCTCCTGTGTTCTCAGTGGTTCCACCCTTGCTTCATTAATTTATCCAGCAAATATTAACTGAGCTTCTGCTATGCACTGGTTCTGTTCTAGACAACGAAAATAGAGCTGTGGAAACAATAAAGCAAAACAAAATGACAGATCTGTCTTTACATTCTAGTGTGTGTGGGGGGAGACAAACAATAAACAGGATAAACAGGTAAACTGTAGTTATGTCAGAACGTTTGAATGCTATGAAGAAAAATCAAGGGTAGACAGTATCAAAGCTGGTAGTTTGCAATTTTAAATTATATGGTAAGGGAAACCTTACTGATAAAGCAAACTTCCATTTTTTTTTTTTTTAGATTCCAGATGTAAGTGATAGCATATGATTTTGGTATCTCATTGTCTAACTAACTTCACTTAGCATGGTAATTTCTAGGTCCATCCATGTTGCTGCAAATGCCATTATCTTGCTGTTTTTTATGACTGAGTAATATTCCATTGTGTATATGTACCACATCTTTATCCACTCCTCTGTCAATGGTCATTTAGGTTGCTTCCACGTCTTGGCTATTGTATATACTGACTCACAGACTTTGAAAAACTTATGGTTTCCAAAGGAGACAGGTTGGGGGGTGTGGGGGGAATGCACTGGAGTTTGGGATGGAAAGGCTATAAAACTGGGTTGTGATGATTGTTGTACAACTGTAAGTGTAATAAAATTCATTGAGTTAGAAAATAAATAAAATTGATTTTCAAAACAAAAATAAATAAATAAATAAATAAATAAATAAATAAAAGTTAGCAGCCAAAAAAAGGCAAACTTCCACCAAAGGCCAAGTTGAGGTGAGGGCACTAGCTTACAAATTTCTGGGGTACAACTTTCTAGGAAGCAGCTGGTGCAAGGCTCTGAGGTCAGAGCATTTGTATTTGAGGGCAGAAGGGTTAGCGTGCTGGAGCAAGAGTGTGGCCAGAATTAGGGAATGAGGTCTGAGAGATTATGAGGAAGGAAATCAGCTCATCCAGGGCCCTGGAGACCATGGTGAGAGCTTTGGATTTTACCCTTAGGTGAGGGGAGCCTTTAGAAAGTTGGGAACAGAAGAGTGACATGCTCTATGATCAAAGGGTCACCTGGCTACCTGGCTACCCTGCTAAGTTTAGACTAGAGGGAGACAAGGGCAGAGAGGGAGCCCAGCCAGGTGGCTCTGGTAATTAACCAGATTAGAAATGATGTCAGCCTGGAATAATGTAGATGTGAGAAATGTCATATTTTGGCGATTAGATCCAATAGAATTTATTGACAGATTGAATACAGGGTGTGACTGAAAGGAAGGAAACAAAGATGGTCCCAAAGCTTTCAGCCTGAGAACCTGTAAGAGTGGAATTGCTATTTAACCATAGAGTGAGATCAATGAACTCCTGCTAAACACTGTTTGCTCCTTTCTGGTTTGGAGCCTAAGAAGTCTAGCTAGAATTTTATCTGACAGACTTCCTAAGTCTAACCTCTAAAAACCCCAAATAACAGATACTTCAAAATGCAATGCAAAAAAATTTAAAGATTTATTGAAATAGTATGACAATACTTCCCAACATAATGAAGAACGTGACAATTATCATATTTTACAAAGTATTTTATTCTTCCCTAAGCATGCCTAAGTGACTTGCCTAAGCATGAAAGCAAAAGTAAAACAAAACAAAATGTGATGCTACCTAATAAGTTTCATGAGGTAACCATACTAAATTTTTTTTTTTTTTTTTGCTTATTAGGGCCGCACTCGTGGTATATGGAGGTTCCCAGGCTAGGGGTCAAATCGGAGCTACAGCTGCTGGCCTACACCACAGGCACAGCAACGCAGGATCCGAGCTGCATCTGAGACCTACACCACAGCTCATGGCAATGCCAGATCATCAACCCAATGTGTGAGGCCAAGGACCCAACCCAAAACCCCATGGTTCCTAGTCAGATTTGTTTCCGCTGCGCCACAACAGGAACTTCCAACCATACTATTTTAAAAAATTTTTAATTGTTGGCCATGAACAGTCCTTACTCGCCCTCATCCTATTGCACTTAACATCCCTACAAAAGGACAAAAGCAAAAAAGATGGTAAGAAAAAAAATCAAAAACATGATTAAAGTAATTTTTGGTCTCAAGATGCATTTTCAAATTCATTTTTTTTTCTGACTATATGGGAAGGCAGTGAAACCAATTTCCTAGTTTTTCCTCTCTCCCTCTGTGCATTTCTTTTTTTTTTTTTGTCTTTTTACCTTTTTATGTAGAGCCGCACCCGCGGCATATGGAGGTTCCCAGGCTAGGGGTGTAACAGGTGCTGTAGCCGCCGGCCTTCGCCACAGCCACACCAACGCGGGATCCGAGCCGCGTCTGCAACCTACACCACAGCTCACGGCAACGCCGGATCCTTAACCCACTGAGCGAGGCCAGGGATCGAACCTGCAACCTCATGGTTCTTAGTCGGATTTGTTAACCACTGAGCCACGAAGGGAACTCCCCTCTGTGCATTTCTGAATAAATTTTTTCTTTCTTTTTCTTTTTAGGGCTGCACCCATGGCATACGGAATTACCCAGGCTAGGGGTTGAATCAGAGCTGCAGCTGCCAGCTTACACCACAGCCACAGCCATGTGGGATCTGAGCTGCATCTGTGACCTACACCACAGCTCATGGCAACACCAGACCCTTAACCTACTGAGCAAGGCCAGGGATCGAACCTGCATCCTCATGGATACTAGTCCAGTTCATTTCACTATGTCAAAACAGGAATTCTGTTTCTGTATAATTTTTAATGAATTTGTTATTGTGTGTAATTGTATATAACCAGAAACACTTAAACACTTACTTTATGTTTGCCACATTTGGGAATACTGTTCATGAGGAATTGTTCAAATATTATATATATTTGAAAGACAACCCTAAACATATATACAAGACTGAGCCCCAATGGAGAAAGGCAGCTTTCTGATGCTACACTTACCCTGAGGCCATACACATTTACTCTGTGGGACTCTGGAGCTGCTAAGAGGTTGATGGTGGGCTTTAACTGGTCCTACAATCTCTACCAGCACCAGTGCTTCAACACCACCATGCTGTGCTTTCAACTGCAAGCCAACTTCTCTACCTGGTCCCCAACTGTACCCCACATCCCCAGTCAAACTGTCATTCAAACTATCCTTGCTCACAGAGATTATGAAGATGTCACTGACAAGAGATGCGTCACTGGAAGGGTTGAGTAATGAGTGTGGTATAAACTAGAATTAAGTTTTTTATTTTTTTGCTAAAAAATATTATACCTGATTTTGTAAATAAGGATAAATTCTTCTCAGGAGATATTAAGAAACAAAGCAAAAACAGAAAAGAAAATTTTAATGTATGTGTTAAGTTGGACTGAGGAGGCATCCTTTGGTATTTAGATGTTGTTATTGATAAACTTAATCTAGATATCAATCTAGAGATCACAAGAGTTTTTTTTCCCAATTCTATTCTTATTTACATGGAATAAAACTTTAAATAAAATATTTATTCATTAAGTAGAATATTATATAGTATAAACGAATGTATGAAAAGTATGTTCATATGAAATAGAAAATGTGAATGGGAAATGGGAAGTGGGAAATGGGAAAATACTCATTCTCATAAAAGTTCTACTTGCATTAAAGTTGAAATATCTATGTCAAGTTAACTGCCAGTAGAGAATGAAAATACATCAAGATTGCTTTTCTGTAATGCTATTTTAAAAAAATCATTCAAGATTTTTTTTTAGGGCCATACCCATGGGATATAGAAGTTTCCAGGGTAGGGGTCGAATTGGAGCTTCAGCTGATGGCCTATACCACAGCTGCAGCAACTCAAGATCCGAGCTGCATCTGCAACCTACACCACAGCTCATGGCATTGGCAAATCCTTAACCCACTGATCAAGGCCAGGTATCAAACCCACATCCTCATGGATACTGGTCGGGTTCGGTACTGCTGATCCACAGCAGGAGCTCTGATTCAACATTTTAAAAATGCCTACTGATCCTTGGTTCTTAAATTTTCATTTATCTGAAAATTCTTAGAAGAATGGAAGGATCTTAGAGTCAGAAACAAAGTTTTGTATTTCATAGAGCCCTTCATTCTCTGCCTATTCTTAATATTCTAATTTGGGGGGTGGTGCTTAAACTGAGTTTACAAATAAAATATAATGAAGAAGAGTGACTAATGAACAGTGAACATTTTGTTAAGAAAATATAAAAATGACTTTCAATGAGATCCTTTGAAAGGAGCCATCCCACTCTCATAGAGTTTTTGGTGACCACTCTGCAGTGCACTTCAAGGATTTTCCACACATCTCTCTTCACTTCTCTGGCTTCTTCTGTCTAACATGGGCTGATAGATTTCAGCCACAACACAGTAACTCCTGTGAGGTGCTAGAGCTTCAATTTCAACTACTCTGCGGGCTCCTTCGTATACCTTTTGTTCCTATACACAGGGGAGAAATGAAAAGACAAATGGTTTTCTGTGAGTTATTGACTTGCTCTATTTTTGATAAAATTAATAAATTGTTCATGATCACACTAGTAGAAGGGCTGTTTTTCCCAGACACACTCTTTTTCTCCAAAGTCCTAGCTCGAGAAAGCACAGGTCACGTGGCTATGGATGAACAACCTGACTTCTTCCCAGTGATGCTAACTGGCTGACTCAGTGGTCAATCTCTTTTTCAAGAATTTGAACTGTGTTGCGAGGAGAATGGAATAGATTGGGAAACAATGGTAGACATGGAGCATGTGCCCACAGAGAGACAGAGTGAGATGCTTTATGAATTCTTCGCTTCTCCATTTCTCCTTCCTGGTCACTACAAAGCCCAGAGGCACTTTATTTCTTGCTTCTGGCTGTCCATAAGATTGATTGTTACCTCATAATGAAAAACCTCCTTTCCCCTCTGCCTTTCTGTTTGAACCAGTTTGAATGAGTTTGTGTGTGTGTGTTTTTACAGCCAAAGGGACCCTGTCTTAGATGGACACCAAAAAAGGAATATTCGAGTAACCATTAAACCAAAATAAAGGCACCATCAGGGATTATAATATCATAGCTAAACTGACACAAATATATAATGCTCTGATTCAAAAGCCACTTTAAAATAAGGTGTAAGTCCCACAAAAATGAATATTTGTGACTATAAAATGGAATTGAATACTGTTAATAGCAATCTTTAGATGTGTCGGGAAGAACCAGTGGAGACCAGCTGAATGACTGAAAAGGCACAGACATATACACAAAAATCCTGATGGTGATGACAAGCACTGATTGTTTATCAGTGAGGGTGAAAGTGAGAAGGAACTAAAAGAAGAGATAAGGAAAGATAAGAAGGGTTAGAGTAGCAAAAGAGAGGACATATCCTTTTTCTTTTTTTTTTTCGCTTTTTAGGGCCGCACCCGCAGCATATGGAGGTTCCCAAGCTGGGGGTCTAATCAGAGCTACAGCTGCCAGCCAACGCCACAGCTCACAGCAACCCCCAATCCACTGAGCAAAGTCAGGGATCAAACCCACAACCTTATGGTTCCTAGTCAGATTTGTTTCTGTTTCACCACTATGGGAACACCAAGAGGAAATATCTTATGTCCCAAATGCTACTTAAATGAAAGAAAAAAAAAGCTAAACTTATCTATTCATTTGAACTTACCTTTTCTAATGAATTGTTAATTATAAAGAGACGGTAAACTAGCTCATAGTAATTTTCCATTGATACAGTCTTTCCTTTTTCATCTTTATATGGTAATTTGGGAGCATGGAGAATGACCACCAAAGAGCCATTAACTTGGGTTATATTCATGACAGGAGGATCAATTTTTGCTGGAAAAAAGAATAAGAAATTTTGATAAATGATTTTTAAAATATACTATTTCATATGGACACATTCTACATAATAGAGTTAGTGTTAAATTCAGATATCTGGCAAAAATCATTATGGAGAGCTACTGAGAACACCTAAAATACAAATTATCTGAGAAGTGTCTTCGAAGATGACTTTTTTATTTACAAAGACCAATACACTCTGAATTAGCCCTAAGAGGACATTTATCAATCATTTCCATAGTCAGCAGTGATCATTTTGGAAAATAAAGTAAAAAAACTTATTTGCGTGACGCTCTAGGTATAAGACAATCTTTTCGTAGGTCCTTAAAGATGTAAAATTTCAAAGCAGCTTTAAAATCATTTGAAGACTTGTTGCTATAAAATTATTTCAATGGGGTAATGTTATATATGGTGGAATAGTAGAAGGATCGAAAGAGAATATTTGGTTCTTGAACTTTGATATCAATAACTAGATGATTGTTAACTAGGAAAGGAAACTAAATAAGTTTAATAGTCACTTTAATTTTCCCCAGATGCATCGTAGTAATTCTAGACTAATTTAATTATTTAATGGATTTTCTTGTTAGGCATTCATTATATATTTTCAGCTTATAGTTTTACTTCTTTTACAATTCTTATTCGATTTTGCACATATCCTAATTTCTTTTTTATTTTTCCATATATTTTTTCTCAGCAGATTATTCTGAATGATTTCTTCAGGGCTGTTTTCCAGTCAACCGTTTTACTACTTTGTCATGTCTAAAATGATCTCTAACACCCCCCCACCAAAAATTTTATTTCAATGATTATATTTTTTTAATTTCTATGAGCTCATTTGGATCTTTTTCAATCTATTTGGTCTTGCAATATTTTGTCCTTTGATTATATTTTTATTTTCCCTGTTATTTCTTTAATCGTATTTATTATGAGCCTTACTCAGTGGGTTAAGGATCCAGTGTTGCTGTGAGCTGTGGTGTAGGGTCTGGACATGGCTTGGATCCTGCGTTGCTGGGGCTGTGGTGTAAGCCTGCAGCTGTTGCTCCGATTCAACCCCTAGCATGGGAATGTCCACATGTCAAGGGTGAGACCACTCCCCTCAAAAAAACAACTTTATTTTCAGTCATCCTGGCAAGTATGTAGCACCAATTTATTGTGTTTTT
The DNA here is from genome assembly GCA_004024745.2 of Catagonus wagneri. Classification (NCBI taxonomy): domain Eukaryota; kingdom Metazoa; phylum Chordata; class Mammalia; order Artiodactyla; family Tayassuidae; genus Catagonus; species Catagonus wagneri. The sequence continues at coordinate 19,586,509 of PVHT020000077.1, read as the reverse complement.
AAGTTCCATTTCCCTGATGAGTAATGGAATTTCATATGTTTAGTGTCCGTTTGAACATCCCTTTTTGTGAAGAGCCTGTTCAGGCCTTTGTTGTCTTTTTATTACTGATTTGTAAGAGTTATTTGTACATTCTGGACATATTCCTTTGTCTAAAACATGCATTATGAATATCTTCTCTCTGTGGCTTGCATTTTCACCATTTTAATGGTATATTTTGGGAAACAGAAGTTCATAATTTTAATGTAGACCAATTTATCAGTTACTTCCTACGTCATTTGTACTTTTGGGGGTCTACCTATCCCAAAATCATAAAAATTTCTCCAATGTTATTTTATAGGATAATAGTCAGTAAGCATCTTCTGAAAAGGGCCAGATAATAAATATTTTAGGCTTTGTTGGCAATATGTGCTTCTATTGTAACTGCTTGACTTTACCATGGTAAAATGGAAGCAATCACAGACAAAATGTAAACAAATGGGTGTGACTGTGTTCCAATAAAACTTTATTTACAGAGATAAACTAGGAGACAGGGATTAAAATAAACATACTACTGTATAATAAAACATATAACCAACAAGGACCTACTGGATACCACAGGGAAATATACTCAATATCTTATAACAACTTATAATGAAAAGAGAGTGTAAAAAAAATGGAATCACTTTACTGTACACCTGAAATTTATACGATATTCTAAATCAACTACTTACCAATAAAAATTAAAAAAAAATTATTTACAGAAACAGAAGCATGTCAAGTTTGGCCTACAGTCCATAGTCGCCAACTTTAATTTGTTTTCACTGAGCCAGGCTTTATTTTGTTAGTGGGTAATGTAGGGGTCCAAGATTTTTCTTGTTTTCCCAGTTGATACAGCCTCATTTATTAAAAAGTCTGTAGCTACTCCACTGAACTGCGCTATGGACACAGATCACATGACCTCATCTGTGTGGTACTGATTCTGAACTTGGGTTTAAGTATTTGGCATTCCTTCCACAAGGTATCCTGTGGCACCATGAATCTGGCACAACCTTAAATGCTCCTTTTAATTTAAGATTTTTATTTTAAAATCCTTCTACACCAGAAACCAGAACCTATTAACCTAAAATAACTTCCTGATGCTCAGAAACAGGTCTCAGGTGAGTCAGCGCATCCAGTTGGCTCATTAGGCCTGTATCACAGATTCTAGAAACATACTGTCCTAATACCCTAGAGACATGCTTTTCAAAAACCTCTGGAGCTGTGGCAGGAGAGGGCAAAGCAGGAGGGTGTGGAAACAGCTGAGGGGGCAGGGCTCCTCACTATTGTTTCAACAAGTCTAGTTTTAACTGTTTCATACCCTGGGTTTCTCATTCTTCTAAGAGGTAATGGCATAACGCTTTGTTTTCGTTTTTAAATGGGGATGGTCATATAGAAAAAACACAAGTCCTTCTTAATACTTTTTCAATTTAAATAGAATCGAGCCAAAGCCTCAACTCATCTCAGCCAATGTCTTTGGCTAATCTTAACAGCTGGTCTAATATAGATAGTGCTGCTATGAACTTTAGGATGCACCTGTCTTTTCAAATTAGTGTTTTCGTCTTTTCTGGATATATGCCCAGGAGTAGAATTGCTTCATCATTTGGTAACTCTATTTCTAGTTTTTGAAGGAATCTCAATACTGTTTTCCATAGTGGCTGCACCAATTTACATTCCTACCAACAGTGTAGGAGGGTTCCCTTTTCTCCACACCCGCTCTAGCATTTATTATTTGTAGGTTTTTGAGGATGGCTATTCCAGTTGGTGTGGGGTGATACCTCACTGTAGTTTTTATTTGCATTTCTACAAGGTAGCCTAATGGGTCACACTTGAGGAATCTTTGCTTGATGACAATATTTGAACTTGACAGCATTTCTGGGCTTGAATAACGCAATCAAATTACTTTGTATAATCCCCATCTGAGTCATGCAAGCCCCTTTTCCACAACTAGAGAATTGCTGGTTGAATGTACTGGACTTGAATCTCAAATTATCACAAGAAACAATGTGCTGGATATCACGAATTGGTTTGGTCATTTCCCATTCTGCTTTCTTGCTAGTCCAAGAGCTGGAAAAGTAAAAATGCCTTTTTCTAAACTCCACTGAATCTAGCATTTTGGATATGAACCAATTAGTTTGTATCTAATTGGACATTGCACCAGTTAGATCATTAGGGTGAGATTTGGAAGGCAAGTGAGGTAATAATGCTACAAGTTTTAAGATAATTTTTTTTTATACTTTCCCATAGGATAATTATGAACTGGTCCTTCTTGTCAAAAATGGATCATGATTCTGAGTTGATGATAATACTTGGGGACTCAGAATGCCACTGTGGGTTCTTCTAGCAGTCAGGCAAAAAAAGTAAACTCAAGGAGATATACGTAACAACAATATTGTAAATTAGCTATACTTCAATAAAAAATAAATTAATTAAAATGTAGGTAAAAAAGGAACTCCTATAGTCAACGATAAAAATTAATGTAAGACTATGTTAAGCTAATACAAGAAATACAAAAAGGACTCAAACTCCTCAAGAATGAAAAGTTGAAAAGCTGAAGTTCTGGCTGAAAAGAAAGCAGACACTGAGTTAACAGAAAGAGAAGAAGGCATAAATATTAACTACAGCTTCATGACTAGTTGCCATTGTGAGGACTGTAATAAATACTCATATTTTCTGTCTTGTTTCGTTATGCATATTTTTGTACATGTACGTTATAAACACTTTCTTTTTTTTCCTCGTACCTTTTGTCTACTACTTTGTATAAGATCTATTGGTAGTGGTTCCTTTTATAATTTACATTATAGATTATAATATACTATCCTGAGATTGTGATTAAATTAAAAGAAGAATTTACATCATTGAGAAATGGATACAAGAGAGCACTTTTCATCCTCCCTTTTGTAGAGGTAACTAAATGTCTTAATTTCCTCAACAGAAAATTTTTCTAATGTGTATTTTCAAGAACTTAACCTTCATGTTTAAGAAGGGCAGTGATATGTCTCCTTTTCTCCTATCTAAAAATACTTCTTTTTTTCTAGGCGGCAGCATCCTGGCAGTGGGATAGAGTGTCAACCCTGCAGTCAGATGCAGCCAAATTTAAATCCTGATTCACAGGTGCAGCTGTGAGACCTGGGCTACTCCTCAAGGCTCTGCACCTTGATTCCCTGAGCTGTCAAATAAGAATAGTAAAAGCCAACTGCTAGAGCTGTGGTGAGAATAAGGTCAGGGGAGACGGTGTTGTGGCTCTCAGCAAAGTATAGAGCTGGTCTCTGGGTAGCCATACTCTGTGAGAGCTATTCAAGGTCAGGAGGAGCAGATGCAAAGAAACCCCATGGAACTCACTTTCCCACCAGGGAGTGAAGCGCTGTGTCATGGTCCAGCCTGAGTGGATCCCAGCCAAGGTCGTCCTCACTCTCCCGTAATAAGGTTCCCATATATCTGACGTTTCATTGGTAAGGTCACAAAAGAACTCTCGAATTCCCCAGCAGTTTTCTTTATTTTTCCACTGTCTCTGTCCATACCTAGAAAAGGGAAAAGACAAAAATCTGAGTTCCTTTATTCCATTAAAGGAGGGTTCAGTTTTTTCAGTCTATTAATTTTTTCAGGCTGGTTGAAATTTGTCCTCCAATATCAACACCGTGGTGGAGGGTGATGGCTACTCTTAAGCATATTTAAAACCCTTTTATTTTTGTTAACCAATGTGCTCTCTTGTTGAAAGATAAACTCAAGCCTGATAGCCTTTTGTAGCACCAGAATAAGGGTTTCGGGTTTTTTAGTAATTGGCGAAGTTTTCCTTCTGGTGTCTGACCAACTTCCATTTTTGAGTACTAGTTCTGCACATCCTTCATGCTCCTGAGGTTTCCACTCTTGGTGGTTTTCATCATTTCTCATCATCTGGCTGTTGAGTAATGCGTCTGATTCTGAGAAGTCGCTACCACTTTTCATCTCAGGTGGTGCTTACACAACACAGAAGGTCAATCCATTTTGACAACAGAGAAGGGCTTGTAAGTGAGGGCTATATAAAGAGTTTTGTAATTAGTAGGCTGGGAGTGAGGGAGGAGAACCCAGGAAGAAAAAATAATGAAGCAAAGAGCCAGATATATTGATTCAGCCTAAGGCTATGGAATGATATAACTGCAAAAGGGAAGGTTAACGCTCCCTTTCCTTACCTGTCACAAATCAGAGAAAATGCAACAAGGTGATGGTGGGAACAGACCAGGAATTAGTGGCCAGGGAAAAAAGATCCTAAAATATTTGTTGAAGGACTTAAAAAATAACTTTCTAGGCACTTAATGAGGACTATGACTGGTGTTTGTACTCTGTAAATTCTAAGCTGACAGCAGTTTCATTATATCAGAAGACACCATGAAAGCAGAACCAACAGCATATATTGAGCACAACTATTTTTTATTGATGAGACATTGTCTTTGAATATAGCTGAAATGACTGGTTTCTTTTTTATTGTAATACCTCAGTTATTATCCTATTCCAAATGGTACAGTAGACCCACGATAACTGGACAGACCCAAAGTGGAAAATTTCAAAAATATAAATCTGGAAGTTCCTGCTGTGGCACAATGGGTTAAAGATCTGACTGCAGTGGCTTGGGTCTCTGTGGAGGCTTGAGTTTGGTCCCCAGCCCCAAGCAGTGGGTTAAGGATCAGGCATCACCCGCAGGATTTGATCCTTGGCCTGGGAACTACCATATGCTGTGGGTGTGGCATATATATATATATATATATATATATATATATATATATATATACACACACACACACACACACACACATACATACATAATACATAAATCTGCATTGTGCTATTGAAAATACCACAACAGGAATGGATCCAGGTACTTTGCAATTTACACATGTTCATGAGCTCTATTTGGGAAAAAGAATTTCAGCTATGAACTTCTTCCATGGAGCCCTGAAGTTTAATCTTCATTTATTTCATGGTAGAAGAATTTCTAATCTGCTGTTCACGTTGGACTGTAAATAGGCCCCCTTTGGACATGGGACTTATTTATACTTCTGCCTAAAGGGTAAGATTAAAAATATTTCAGTCCCTACTCCCCACATGTAGGAAGCAGCTCCAGTGATGCACACATCTGTATTTGGAGTGGAGAAATCTTTATTGTAAAGGTTTGTAAACTTTACCATCACTGTACAAAATATGTTGAGAAAAACAGCAGCAGTTAAAGACTAAGAAACTTCTGGAGATAGTTGTTCTGAAATTGGTGAGAGGTTAGTTAATGGCAAAATCTGACCTTGGACCTAGTCCACGCTGGAGACATGAATGAATTTATGGCATAAAAATTGCTCTTTGGGTGCATAGCTGCATCTGATTTTATTTCTGATTTTATGAACCATAAAAGCTAAACCATAATATCTCCTGTCTCAGGTTCAGCCAGCATCTCAAACTATGTGAGAGAAGGAAGGAACCTCAGCTCCCACCCAAACTCTCCTTGCCCCCAGTGTGTGAGTGGGAAAAATCATTTGCAAATCAGGAGCTTCTGTTCCAGGCCTTGATCCAGGAACAGAGTTGATTTTATCTGGGTTATGGCAGTGATCCACCAGAATTAGCCTGAAGGTCACACGAGAGGAACCTGAAGCAGCACGTTCCAATTTGCGATCATGCTTACAAGAAGCATTCATTTTTGAAAGGAATTTTCTAAATAGTAAGCCCAATCTAAAAAAAAAAAGACCTTTAAATTTAAAATTATCATTTACACACTCACTTCCATGTGTCCTGTAACTTCTTCTTCAACCATCAATAGCATTAGTGTAATCGAGTGCCTATTATGAGCAGAACAATTTGCTTCTAACATTCACTGGACAAGTATGTATTGAGAGTCTGTTGTGAAGCCAAAGGCTAAGCCTGCAAGGTCTTGGTCCTGGGTCTCTGAGGGCAGAAGTACCTCTCTCAACAGACTGTACATGATCATCCAATCTGTGTCACCTTCAGGGAAGATACACTCTTGCCCCCGCCTTTATTTCTTCTCAACCCTTCTGAAACTGGAAAAAAGCTCAGACCCTAACGCTCCATCACATTCTAGAACACGGAATCTCAGTGGCCGCGGCCATATCTACTGGCTGCAGGAAGCTCAGATTACTTACATTTTTTTCTTTTATATTACTTACATTTTATACTGCACAAAATAGATGCTGCTGTTGCTGATACAAGCCCGCCCAGGCTGCCAGTGCAAAATGTTGTGGAAATTTCGTGACTGAAAATGGACTCGTTGAGGTTTCAGGGAATTGTGGGCTGGCTGAATTTCTAAAATAATAAGAAAGGAACAACACTGAACCTTAATAGGAGCACCCCCTGTTATAGCAGTAGTTTGCAATGTGGCACCTGCATCAGGAGTCCCTGAAGGAGTTGCTATGAGTGCAGGTGGTACAAGTGGAGCTCAGGAGTCAATGTCGCGTATCTTTGATGTGATGGTTTTGATGGGTGAGAAAGTTGCAGAACAAATGTGTTCCAGACTCTAAAAATGTTGAATGATAAGTTCCCACCCTGTTCCCAACCTGGAGAGGGAGTCAGAACAGTGGAAAGAAACAGTCCTTAGTTCCTTGGTGGTGATGGGATGTTGTGACTGAGATGAACAGCCCACACATAGGCCACGTGCCCACCTCCCTAGGAGGCCCTACATTACCACTCCACCGAGGCAAGCTTTTGTCAGGGATCAAATCTGCCTCCAGGACCTCAGCCTAGGACTTGTTCCTTCTTTATCTCTGGGTTCATCTGGGTCCTGCCTCATTGTTCTCCATCTCTCTCAACTGACCTGACTTTATTGCATGTAGATAGTTTCACTTCCGAGTGGATGCTCTTATCTGCCTGATTCCTGGTTCCAAGTGCCTGAGCAAATTGCTGGTCCAGGCAATGGAGGGAAGCTGCCCAATGCTGTGAGGTCCCTGTTCCTCAGAGGAGTTTCAACAGGAATTAGCAGGAAGGGGGATAACTTCACACTGGCATTTCTTGAGCTTTCTTGCTCAATTCACTCGACTTGGAGGCTCAATTTCACCTGCATTTAGTCCACTGGAGGCAAGAGACCTTTGACAAAATTTTGTCCGAGCATCTAAAGGAAACCAGAATACTTTACCCCCTTCCAATATGTCTCTTTGACATAAAAATTATTTTGAGAGGAAGGCTTTAGCTTCCTCCTACGTATTTACTCTCCCACAGACTGCCACCCTTCGAAGACTAGAACTTTCCTTTGTTCTATCCTGCCTTTTTTTTTTTTTTTCATTTGGGGAACTTCTTTTTATTAGCTAGATTTTAGACTTGCTTAATACTAAAAACTGATATTTTTAAAATTACGATTTATTTTATTCTACCTTTATTAGCGGGTAGTTGATTTACAGTGTTGGGTTAATTTCCGCTGTACGGCAGAGTGGCCCAGTCGTACATATATACACATTCTTTTTCTCGTACTATCTTTCATCATGTTCTATCCTTAAAGAATGGATATAGTTCCCTGAACTGTACAGTAGGATCTCGTTGCTACTTAGAATTTAGAATTACCCATGCATAATTCTAAATATAATAGTCCTGCCCTGTTTCTACAGATGCATTGTTCTTTGTTGAAGATGCAACATAAACTGGAATTCTAAGCCACCGTCTTGAGCTTCTCTTAGATTAGTCTCCCCCTGGTATTGTGAGATGCATGCATTAATGAAGTGTTTTTCTCTTATTAATCTACCTTTTTCATTAAAGAGTCCCAGTGGACATTTTTACAGAATAAATTTGACATTTAATATTGCGTAAATTAAAAAAAAAAATGGAGTGCCAGCTGAAAACCTAAAATGGGCAGAGGTAAAGCTTGCCTCTCTAATAGGTCCAAAGTTTCTGCTAAGGGGTTGGGAGGTGGGCAGAAGGAGGAGTCAGGAAGCACCCTCTGTCTGTTCCCTGCCCTCAGCCTCTACCACTGGCCCCCTGGCTCCACCAGAGTGGCCTCCTTCCTCCTGTCCATCAGTGCTGGCATTGGCTCCATCCCCTTCTCCGCATTGGCTCTTACCTTTCCCTAAAATATTCTTCCCTGGATTTCCACATGCCTCATTTCTTCACCTCCTTCAGGGGTTTTCTCAACTATCATTAAGATGGAAGCAAATATTCCTAAGTCCAAAACCTCAGTTCTGAATTCAAGATGTGTTATTTTCTAAGGAATGGGGCTGTTTCCTTAGGTATTTATTTTTGCTAACCAAATAGTATCAATACTGTTATTTGCTTTCCTTTTTTACTTTTATGTTTTGGACTGCTTTCAGCACATCAAGTGGTGATGTGTACTTGGTAAGAGTCTATTTCCAGCATTGTGGTTTTGCTCACCCAAATTTCTACCGGATTGATTGTTTTGGGCACGTAAAAACCCCAGAGGTGTTCTGCAGATACCCGGCAGAGTTTCCTGAAGACCCTGGAGAATTGATCTGCTATCCTGAAGAGAGATGGTCCAGTGCCCTTGATCTCATCTGCCTTCAGATTTCTTCTCTCATTTTTATAACCCCATTGCTACCTCCATCAAAGAAAACAGCAATCCCTCTCTACCAACACTGAGGGGATTTTTACCTGCATGAACTCATTGAATCTGCCCAGCTTTCTATGAAAAAGGTGCTATTGTGGTCTTCCTCTTAAAGACCAAAAGCCAAGCCTGGGAGAGGTAAAAGAGCTGGTGCAGCAGCAATCAGGGAAGCTGATTTTGTACCCAGGCCATCTGACTCTGGGGGCCTGCCTCTCACGGGCTACAGCAAACCTCAGGAGCAAGAGCAGAGGCTCTGGTGAGAGGAACTAATGGAGGAAGCAGAGCGATGAGAGGCTGAAGATATTGCTCCTTCTTTTCCTCCTCTTCCTCCTCCTCCTGGCTGGCATTCATTAATCCTTTAAACGCATTTGAACATTAAGTATATGTAAGGCACTGTGCTCAAAGTTTTATATCTTCTTTCATTCTTGCAACCACCCAAAAAGGGATGTCCTTTTATTTGTACATTTGAAAGATGGGAAAACTGAGGCTTAAAAAAATTGTATATTTTGCCCAAGGTCTGGTAAGATGCAGAGCCAAGGTCATTTTGTAGTACTTGAATTCTTGCTATATCTGCTAATTGAGACCTTGGTATTACCAAAGACCAAAGACTTGGTCTACTCAAATCCACACATTTCTGGGAAATGAGGGCTTGAATTGTTTTTATCTTATCAGTTGCTGGGCAACTGTATAGTCTTGGGAAAGTTACTTGAGCCACTTATGACCTTATTCAGAGAGGTATATCAGAGAGATAAGATACTCTCTGCTTCTGAAGAATGCTCCATGAGGACAAAAAGCAAGCTCGCATGTGTTGTATATGATCTATTCCATGCTAGACACTGCTCCAAGCACTTGGCACAAATTAACTCATGCCGTCCTCACAGTGACCTCAATCCCCATTCTACAGATGAAGCAGTTGAGGCACAAGGATGTTCAACCAATTATCCCAGTTTTCCTAAATAATTATTTGGCAGACTTGAAATCCAGATTCCGACAATCTGGCTTAGGAGCAATGCTAGTAACTGCTACACTATCTTGTCCTCTGAAGGCAAAATAAACACCACGGAGACAGAGAGGGATGATGTGTGTCCTGTGTGGAGTCTCTTGCACCCACTAGCATGCCTAGCTACTCACTGTATCCACACAGAGTTATTCAGGCTGCAGAGGGAAACTGAGCCTGTATCTTTTCTGATCATTTCATGACAAGAGAAAGCTGAAATTTTTACAAAGCCCAGAAAAGTGCCACTGCCATGTCTAACAGCCTCTTTGAGCAGACTCAGATGACAAAGCTATGAGCAATTAAAAAAAAACCCCAAAACGAAGCACTTACCTGCCACACCAGTCAGGAGGAAACTGAAGAGGAAGCCTAGAAAGCAGCGTTCAGGCTTCATGGTTGCAGAGTGTGACTGGTCAGGCCACCAGCGTTCCCCTTAATGAGAGGACAGCTCTGGACAAAGGAAGAAGCTAGGATCCTCCCACCAAACTTGGGTTTCATCCTGGTTCTTGAAGCAAATGCAATCTCATTTTGTTCGTCTATTATATTGTATCATTATTTGGGGGGAATAAGTATTAAGAATCATTTCAATAAACATTTGCTCTTAAGTCTGTGACGACCTGTTGTTGCTGTTGTTGTTTTCTCTTTTGGCCTCCCCAAACCTGCGTCCACTGCAGAGCCGCTGCTGATCCTGGTCGTACCACAGAGGGAACTCCGGCAAGCTTGTTTTTGTTGGGAGTTTTGTTAGCTGAGAAAAGGACTGGTGGGCGGAGGGCAGGGGAGGGCAAGGAATTGTGCAAGGTGCTCGCAGGTGAGTGAATGAAGGAATTCGTGAGGCCCTCAGGGAATCTGGCAGCGAGGGCAGAGGGGCTGCCAAGGCTAAGACGGCTGACAGGGTGATTTTGAGTAGTGGGCCCCTGGCAGGGCTTCAGGCAGGTGGGGTCTCTGGTTAATTCTTCCTTTTCCTTCCTTCCTCCTGGAGTAAACTCCCTGGTGAACCTCATACCCTCCACCCCCTCCTCCTCTCCGAAGGGCTCCCTGCCACCCTCCTCAGCTTTCCCTTTCCGTGGGGCGCTGGGCCCCACTCAGCTCAGGCCTCTTCCTTCTTCATTCCCGCCCTCGGTTTCCAGCGAGCTGATAAAGATTTTCAGCCCATCAAGCCAAGTCATTCCTTAAAAGGATGAAGGTGGAGAATCATCATTTTGAACCACATTAATTCTTTTTCATATTTTCTTGGAGATCAAATCAAACTAGGTCATCTGTTCTTTGCCCATGATTCCCTACACCAGTTTTCTTACCAACCCATTTTTTTGTTACCATGTGTTTTTAGAGGCACTAAAATTATACATTAAAGGACAAGAAAGTCATAAAGGTTTTTTAAGGCAACTTTTTGGGTCAAAAGTAGAAATATATTCTGGTTTCTTTTTCCTCTTGAGTAGCTGCTTTCACGTTCTTGATAAAATAGACCCTTCAGTAAGGAATAGTGATGACTGCTGAGCAGAACTCGTTTTTCATTCATTTGTATATATTTGCTGTCCTAGTATTATTCTCAGCAGCAAGTATGCAGCAGCAAATAAAATAGACAGATCCTTTAGTTCCCAAAGCCAGCTTCTAACGGGGGAAGTTGGCAGACTGTCCGAGCTGGCTGGACTGCTCTGTGGGGACAACACCAGGGTTTTCTAGTGCCTCTGTCCCGGGTCAGACTTCTGAATCCAAATCCCTTATGCCTCCCAGGTGAAGTTTCCATTGCTTCCAAGCTGACTTAGGCTTTTGAAGAAGAAACAAGCAGTCTATCTTAGGTGCCCTTTGCACCTTCTGGGTGCTTCTGGTCTCCTAGCCTTAGCATCATCCTTAATTTCCTTGCTGATGGTACCCACTAGACTCCAGACTTTTCATTCACTTTGGCTTTCAGTGGGGAATAGTAATTCGGGTTTGAACTACTGATGTTTAATATCTTCAACTCCCATAGCTTTTGTTTTGAAGTGCCCAAATTGCTCCAAATTTCAATTAAGAAAAAAAAATAATTCAAGATTTAATCAGCAGAGCAGCAGAGAATGAAAATGGGGTTTCCACCAGGTTATTGACTTTGTAGTACAAATAAGGGGAAAATTGTGGGCCGGTGTGGGGGGGGAGAGCAGAGCCTAGAATGTACTAAGAATAGAATTCTCCCGAAGATGTGTGATCTTCTGTGCTAGGTTAAATTTCAGAAAGCAAACCAGTCCTGTCATCATTAGATGAACTCTCTGGATGTGTGATATCTTAATCTGCATAAAAGCCAACCTTGCCCACAATGCCTCAAGGTCATGAAAAGATCAAATTAAATTCCAGAATCTCCCCAATTTGGAAGCAGAAGAATTGGTACAGAATTGCTTCAAAAGAAATGAGATGTGCTTTGGAAAGTAACAAAATTATAGATAATGGGTCACTGCATCTTTACTTTGCTTCAGGCATGAAATGCTGGCTTCAAACCTATTCTCTTCACTCCTCTCTTACTCCCCTGCATACCCCGCCAACCCCCATAGCCAATGCCCTCCCCGCCCCGCCCCCACCAAGAAGAGTCTCGATTCTCTTTTCTGCTGTGGCTTCCAGTCAACCAACAATTCATCTGATTAAGGAATCATTATTAACTTTTTTTGGTCTTTTTATGCCTGTCGCATATAGAAGTTCCCAGTCTAGGGGTCGAATGTGAGCTACAGCTGCCAGCTTACACCACAGCAATACCAGATCTGAGCCACATCTGTGACTTACACCACAGCTTACGGCAACGCCAGAACCTTAGCCCACTGAACAAGGCCATCATTTCTTCTCACTCTTGGTATTGAAGGGCTATATGATCCTTATTCTCTTCAGAGACGTGTTTAAAAACTGGTGGTCTGGACTTCAATGGGTTTATCCAAGGGTATCAGAGGAACTGGGTTTCTGCTTCATCCCCTTTCCCTCTTTCTACGATTTGGTAAGATCAGGACATCCTTTAAAATTCCATCATGAATTTGAACTTGAACACACTCTTCTCAGACCTACAGAGAACCATATACCTGTGGTACCCACAGCAGGGAAACAATTTGTCTGTTCTTATCCACCCGACCACCCGTAACTCCGCTGAGTAATAACCATGACCTTTCAGCACTTCTGCATTCTGGAAATAATTGGCATGCATTTTAAAATGGTTTCTGTGCTTGAATTCGGAAAAAAAGGAACTTCATGGTTTAAATACAGGCAATAAGCACAAAGACCAATTTGACCAAGTTGAATTTCGATGCATTTTTGGACTCCGAACACAAATGCATTATTTAGAAATCTCCATTCATAGGACTTGGGGCTTCATGAAGATAATTTTTTCTGCTCTTCACTCACAGCATTTGGGTAAAAGATGCTATTGATTTTGCTTTGACTGTTCTTGACCAAGGTCTTTCACTGACCTCAAACACTACTTCGTGGAATGAGTCATCATGCCCAAGCACCAGCATATGCCCGTATATTTTTTCAACTCCGGAAAGATTTCCAGGGCTTAACCAGAGTCCAGATAGTTGTCATGCCCTGGACTGCAACCACTTGGGTCCCTGCCACCATCATCTCTTGCCTGGGTTGTGACCAACAGTCTCATTGCCTTTCTCCCTGCCTCTGCTTCCATCCTTGGCATCAGGCAGAACATTCTTTTTAAATGTCAGATCAGAGCCTTTGCTCAGAACCCTCCAATGTCGTCCCATTTTTCTCAGAATAGAAGTCAAAATTTTAATAGTCACCTAGGAGGCTCTGCGTAATCTGGCCTTGTTACCTCTAAATTCTTCTCCTATAACTCCCCTTCTAGTCCCAGGTGCTTGAGCCCTGATGGCCCTTTTGCTATTTCTCAAACACACCACACACATCCCACATTAGGACCTTTTCCTAGCTGTCCCTTTGACCTGAATGCTCTTCCTGAGATGTCCATGCTCATTCCCTCACCTCTTCCACAGCTCAGCTGGCTTATTATCTTATCGCTGAGTCTCTCCGCAGCCACCCAACATGGCAGCACTTCTCCCCATCCTTTCATCTGCTTGATTTTTCTCCATCATGCTTATCATTTGATGGACTATGATATATTTTTGTTTTTGCTGTCTACCTCCCCCACTGGAATAAAAGTTCCATGAGGTCAGGGACCTTGTATGTTTTGTTCAATGCTTCAGTTAAGAAGGATGCCCAGGAAGCTCCCACTGTGGCTCGGCGGTAGTATCCATGAGGATGTGGGTTTGATCTCTGGCCTTGCTCAGTGGGTTGAGGATTGGGCATTGCGGTGAGCTGTGATGTAGTCTGCGGATGCAGCTCGGGTCTGCGTTGCTGTGGCATAGGCCAGCAGCTGCAGCTCCGATTCGACTTCTAGCCTGGGATTTTCCATATTCCTCAGGTATAGCCCTAAAAAGCAAACAAACAAACAAACAAGCAAACAAACAAACAAATAATAAAATAAAATAAAAAATAAATAAATAAAATAAAATAAAAATAAAAAAATTAAAAAAAAGAAGGATACCCAGCAAACAGTAAGCACATCATATGTATCTCGTGAATCAGTGAAAAAGAACATGACAGCAGCAGTTTGCTGGAATTTACAAGATTTAAGTGAAAAAAACAGAAATATGCTTCTCTGCTTTTGACGGTCTGGCGTTGGGAGTCCTGGCGGCAGAGGGTTGAGATTCTCTGATCCCTGAAGTCACTGTGGGTCAGGCAGACACAGAGGAACAACGCTGGCCTTTGCCGTATCGTGTGGCAATGCTGCCAACTCTTTAGCTGGAAAAATCAATCCTGTGGCCTGGGAATTATCTGCTTCTTGAAGGTTGCAGTGATTTCCCTGAGAAAACATCTGGGTGCTTTCCTGGGTGGGACATGGGGCAACACAGGGCAACGTGCATTTCTTTGGCAGTTTTCTGATTCTCCAATGAGTGTTAGTCTGTTTGGATTTTCTATTTCTTCTAGGCTGAGTTTCTACAAATTGTGTTTTCTTTAGAAGTGTGTCTGCCTTATTCATGCTTTTCAATGTGTTTGCTGTGAGCTGAGCGAATTATTCCCTTATGATGTGTTCAGTTTTCCCCGTATCTGTGGTCTCCTTTCTATGATTTCCTGTTTTGAGTATTAATGTTTTCTCCTTTGTTTTTTTTGCTTATTTCTAGGTCAGTTAGCTAGTTATTTACCTTTAAAATTTTTTCAAGGAACCATATTTTATGATTAACTATATATTCTACTTAAAAAAATCATATCTCATTTATATCTCCTTTTACATTTTAAAATGCCTTTCTTCTTTTTTTTCTATTTAACTTGCTCTTTTTTTTAAAGTAAAACTCCTTCTGTCAAATGTTTATTTCATTTGCTTTATTCTTTATTTTATATTAACACAAGTATTTACATGAGGAATTTACTCTGGAATGTATCCTGTATCTCTGTTTGGCTTTGGAATGTGATTTTTAAAAAATATATTTCTCTAACAATTCTGCAATTTAGATTACCTTTTCTGACCCAAAGATTTTTAAAGAGAATTCAAAACAAGTCTTCCAAGTGGAAAAGTTTCTAGTTTTTCATTGTTGCCTTTTCCTGATTCCCAGGGAAGAAAAAGATGTTGACTTTAGCAACCATGCACAATTTGGAAATCTCCTCTCTTGTGCTTTGCATTCTGGGAGTTGAAGGGTGGAGAAACAGATTAGTATTAATTTATTATTCATGAACAAAGATTGAAAATGGCCAGGCAACCCAACCAGATGCACACTGAGCTTCTAAACAAAACTTAAAAATACTCATGAGCAGTTCCCATTGTCATGCAGTGGAAACAAATACGACTAGTATTCATGAGGATGCAGGTTTGATCCCTGGCCTTGCTCAGTGGGTAGGGGATCCGGCATTGCCATGAGCTGTGGTGTAGGTCACAGATGTGGCTTGGATCCTGAGTTGCTGTGGCTGTGGCTGCGGTTGGCAGCTGTAGCTCCGACTGGCAGCTGTAGCTCCGATTTGACACCTAGCCTGGAACCTTCCATATGCCATGGGTGTAGCCCTAAAAAGCAAGCAAACAAACAAGCAAATAAACAACAACAAAAAAAACCCCAACAAATCCTCATGAATCTCAGAGTAAGGAAAGTAAGTTTCATATTTAATTTTAATTTTGTTTTTTTTTCTTTTTACGGCTGCACCTGTGGCATATGGAAGTTCCCATGCTAGGGATCAAATCGGAACCACAGCTGGGGTCTATGCCACAGCCTCAGCAACACCAGATCCGAGACACAGCTTACAGCAATGCCATATCCTTAACCCAAAGTGCGAGACCAAGGATCTAACCTGCATCCTCCAGGAGACTATGGTCAGTTATTAATCCACTAAGCCACAATGGGAACTCCCTTTCATATTTTAAAATAATGACTTTATGTACTGGTTTAGTATAGCATTATGAGCAACCATCATAAGTAACTTATTACGGTGTATTTCCAGCTCCATCTAAGGATATTCCTGGGCGGTAACTGCCAGTTGTCAAAGCTAACGAATGACATATATTCAAAGACAAGTGGAAAGCTTAATGTCCCTTTTTACATATAAGAAGATGGAGACACCGGACCACAGTAGATAAAGCCAGGGCTTTGGAGACAGGTGAAATCTCTGAACCACAATCCATTTGTAGTGTGGTCCCTGTCCTGGTAAGCAAATGCCTGTAGGATGCCATTTCTTACCCCCTCCTTCTCCCCCTCCCTCTCTCCCTCCCCTCAAATGCCCAGACAAACCCAGACCACTAAGTTTTGATATCTGGGATCTCTGGACTCTTAAATATCCTCTATTCCCCAAAGAACAGAATCCCCCTATTCCTACCTTTCTCCAGCAGAGGGCGCCTGCCTTCTTCCCACCCCTACGTCCTTCTCTCAGCGGAACAGACTCCCTCAGAGGTTCCCGCCGAAGGTCACGCTGGGCTCCTGGCTCTCAGAACAGCTCTTCCTTAGCCTCCAAGCCGCACCGCGCCCCCACCCGCAGCTGCACAAGACCCCTGTCCTGTCCGCCTCAAGATTTTATTTGTCTTGTGAGTTCCTCTTATGTTGTATTACGAGATATACCTCTTTGATCTCTAGTTTACCTAAAGCACAACTTGAAACTTCCCTGTGCTCTGGTTTCCTCCCTTGGAAAAAGGTATAATGCTGGCCTCAGCAGGTGGCCAGGAAGGTCAGTGAGAGAAATTTCCTTACAGCAGAGGCTTGAAAAACATCAGTCCTGCCTGCAAGCTTGGTGAGTTGGGATGGCTGTTATGCTTACCAGACTTTCAAGCAGGACTCCTACTGCATGGAAAAGAGCATTCCTCCAGATCTAGAGAGTGAGTCACATCTGATCCCATGCAGCCCTGCATGAGAAGCACGGAAATGAACAGTTCTATAGACGGCATAGCATATTAGAATTGTTTGGGTAAAATCAATGCACTGAATTCGGTATCCTGTTATAGGACCTGGAGACTGGAACTTTTAAAAAATAAAAGAGCTAGTTTTTTGTTTGCAGATTGTCTAACTTTTTTTTTTTTTTTGTCATCTGACCGTAATCCGATACCTTTATTCTGTATTTTATTGATTCAGTTTTGGCTTGCAAGAGTTTTTGCAATTCCGCAGAAGTTTTCAAATTTCCTGGAATCACAGAAACAGACAATTCCTCTCCTTCTGTCTCTACACACACACACACACACATACACACACACACACACACTTTTAACTGCTGCAAAAGGAGTAACACTGACATGGACATTCTGAGAAGCCAAATAGAAGTGAATGTGTGGACAGTTCATTTAGTCAACAAATATTTATTGAGCACTTGCTGTGTACCAGGCACTGTCCTAAATTCTGTAAATATTATAGTGGATTAGACAAACTTTTCCTTTCATAGAGCTGATATCATAGCATCCGTGTAGGTGGAGGTAGACAAGAAACAGACACGTGGCCACTCTTTCAGGCACAATCAGTGTTAAGGAGACAGACAAAGCAGTGTGCAGGGAGAGAGATGCCAGGAAAATGCTGCTGCAGATGGAGGGGGAGGGAAGGCTTCCCTGAGGTGGTGACATGTGAGCAAAGGCCTGAGCTGGGTGAGGCAGGGAGCCCTGCTCGGTCTAAGAGGGGAGAACAAAGCGCAGATGAAAGAACAAAGGCATGCGGCTGGTGGAGAGGAAGAGAGAGGCCGAGTATTGGCGATGAGACCAGGAGCACCCAGGGGCTTGAGCCAAAGGTCATGGCAAGGTGTTTGGATGCATTCTGAGGGAAGGGGAAGCCACTGGAAGGTATTAAGCAGAGAACATCTGTAATAATAAAATGTCAACATGAAAGCAGTTGGGCTGGGAACATTTCGGTGTTTCCTTGTCTGGGTCGTGCAGAATGGAAGCTATTTATCTTTTGGGGCCTGTAAGTGGCGATGTTTGACTCTGCCAGTTGGCGCTGCTGAACAGTAAGAGCGAAAGGACAGTTTGAAATGGGAGAGAAAGGAACTGAATTAAGAATAATATCCTCATGTACATTTAAACAGGAAAAAAATAATAGCTTTTGCAGCTCAGGATCCTATACGTGGTGTTCGTTAGCTTTGGAAGTTTCTTCTTCGCTCACGCTCCCTGCACCCACCACCCACTTTAGGCTTGAATGCCACCTCCTCAAGAGGCTGACCTGATCCCGCATCTCAACTCAGGCCCCAGTCCTGCTCCAGCCGCACCCTGTGCTTACCCTTCATGACATCTGTCAGTTTGTAACTAAGAATTTGATGATTTAATTGTTGATAAACTCCTGCCCTTATAGTAGCTTATTTTTATGACATGCTTGCATTAGGCCAAGTTCTGCGCAAAAGGCTGTATGAGATAATCCCCTAACCACACTATGGAAGTAACTTACACAGAGTAAATTGAGCCAAAGAGAAGGGACTTGCTCCACTTCACTTGGTGAGGAGCAAAGCTGGGGTTCTAACGCAGCACTCTGACTGCAGAGCCTCTGCTCTTAATAACCACAGCCCTGCACATATTTGGGACCAGGGACCACTCACGTGCGCTTAGTTGTTAGGAAGTACTGAATAAATGTTGACTGAAAGAAGAGAGTTCTTAGACCCCCATCATCATCTGAAATCGATCCTTCTTTAAGATTTTGAATTTAGAGCGCTCCTTCTCCAGCCCTGATTTCTAACCCAGGGTGGGTTAGTGTCAGTGACGCCTGCTGTTCAGGCCCATATGCTTCACCATGCCTGTTGAGTGAAACACACCATTCTTGACTCCTTGCCAGCAGGAGGGAAGGGCCAAGTTCACTCTCCACTCAGTGGTCCTCTAGATTCCCTCTCCTTCCTGGAGCTTCTAGTTTGGCAGCCCCCCACTCCACTCCCCACCATCACTCTCCTCCTTTGGAAAAACTGGCTTTGTGCTGACCAGGTAAGGGACAAGTGGAACTCTTCCTCTTCAAGCCTTAGTTTCTTCATTTATAAAATACAGATAATACGGACAAGGTAGCACATAGCAACACGGTACCACAGGTGAAGAATTCAGTGCAGTGCCTGGCACATAGGAAGGGCTCAACACATATTAGCAGTTGTTTATTCCTCAGCCCCCAGGTTACAGAACTTTCTAGAGAATCTTAAAGTATCCTCCAAAGCTAAGCATTCATCTTTCATGGGAAACACCATGCAAGCCAGCATTCCTTTTTCCATCTCCTTGTTGGCAAAGATAATTCATCAGATAGCCACGTCTGGCTTACCTTCCATTATCTGCTTAATTTCTCCCCTTCAGTGTTTAACTGTTTCTTAATTATTTCTACCTTTATAGTCTCTCGACACAGGTTAAGCATCCCAGAAAACATCCTCTATTCTAAGATCTCTCCACCACGAATCAACAGCAGGCAGCTGAGATTTACTGGAGAAAGCATGGGAGGCAGAATCCCCCACTCCACCACTTATTGGGTAAATCTCTTAATCTGATGGCTTCCTCATCTTCAATGGGGATGGCAAGGCCCCCATCAGGGTGTTGTAAAAATGAGATGAAATGTGGTTTTTTTTTTTCTTTTAATGGCTGCACTGTGGAATATGAAAGTTCCTGGGCTAGGGGTCAGATAGGAGCTGCAGCTGCCCGCCTACACCACAACCATAGAAAAATGGATCTGAGCTGCATCTATGACCTGTGCTGCAGCTTGTGGCAACATCAGATCCTTAACCCACTAAGCAAGACCAGGGATTGAACTCACATCCTCACAGAGACAATGTTGGGTCCTTAACACACTGAGTCACAATGGGGACTCCAAGATGAGTATTTTCGAAAACAGTTCAATAATTATCCACTTGTTTTTATTTGTTCATTCACGTCCAGTTGGTAGCTCTGGTAGAAAGAGACCAAGAGTCCAAGCTCCAGAATGTGGGGGCACATAAGGAGAAAATGTGTACTGCACCTCATAAACAAAGCAACTGAGACCGTGAAAATGAAGACTTATGATCTAAGTCATCCATTTATAATCTTCTTAGGCAGAGAAAACAGTGTCTTAAATGTAACACAGGCCGTAATCCTGGACAACTTAACTTGGAATAAAATGATAATGAAATAACATCAATTTTTGGAAACCAGTAATAATTTAGGGGAAAAAATTAAAGAATTTAAGAAGCAAAATTGGGAGTCCTTCTTGTGACTCAGTGGGTTAAAGGATCTGGTGTTGCCACCAGTTGTGTCGCAGATGTGGCTCAGATCTGGTGCTGTTGAGGCTATGGCAATTGACCCCTAGCCCAGGAACTTCCATATGCCACAAGTGCGGCCCTAAAAAGAAAAAGAAAAAAGCAAAATTATGTCAGGATGAGCATTTCCTTATTAGTTAATGTAAGTGGAAACACTGACTCTTAAGAGCCAAAAGGTAAAGTGATTTAAGTTCAGCTTCCACGAGGCTAAGTGACTTACCCACAGTCACCGGGTTTTGACCACTTTAGTAGGTTTATTGCTCTAAATAAAGAGACCCATACCAATTAACCAAAGTTTGAAGACAAGGGAATAACGTACAAATTTAATACTGGCAACAGAAGCCAAGACTATTCTTATTTATAGATGACACAGTTGTATACTGGTGAAATCAGACAATCAACTGAAACTTCAAGGAAAGAATTAAAGTTCAGATATTGGATGGATTAACTGTAGCAGTCCTTTTCTTACATACAGTCATTTAGAAACCGTAATGCCAGATATTGTCATCAGCAACACAATAATATCAAAATACCAAAGAATAATATCAAATATCAATACTATCAAAATATCAAAGAATAAATTTAAGAAATGGCCTATACCAGTATGAAGTACAAACTTCTCAGGAGGGATATAAGACTTGAATAAACATTAGAGGGACATTCCGTTCTTGTAAAAGAACATTCAACTTTGGAAAATGCTAGTTACTCCTAAACATTGTACAAAGTCAACACAATAATAAAAGAACCCAAAAGACCTCCAAAGTTGGGGAAAACCTGGCAAAAATTTCTACAGTTTACCTGAAAGAACAATCATTGGCAAGAAACATGAGCAGTGAATGTTGACCCAGCGAACTGAGGAGAGTCTCACAAGTTAACCCCTGTAAAAAGATACAGATACAAGAAAAGATAATGGATAGTTAACAGTCCCAGGAGTAACCTGAGAACTGGCGCACGACACATGTGACATTTGAAATCAGCCCAGGAATGTCAGACGTTTTAATAAATAGTATTCGTATAAGTGACTTAAGTTATCAGGGGAAAACAGATGGTGAATTGTGTCTCCCAAGACGATGCATTAAGTCCTAACCCATGGTGACTATGAATGTGACCTTCCGGGGAAACGGCCTATTCGCAGATGGAATAAAATTAATATGAGGTTTTACTGGATTAGCTTGGGCCCTGATCCAATGACTGGGGTTTTTATAAAGAGAGACTTGGACACAGAGACACATGGGGGGAAACGAGACAAGAGAGGCAGAGGAATGATGTAGCTCACGGGATTGGCAGCACCCCTGGAGGCTGATAAGAGGCAAGAAAGGACCTCTCCTTGGAGCTGTGGGACAGAATTTGGCTCCGCCTCTCAGTTGTGAGAGAAAAAAGTCTGTTGGGAGTTCCCTTTGTGGCTCAGAGGAAATGAAACTGACTAGCATCCATGAGGACACAGGTTCAAAAAAAAAAAAAAAAAGCTGGAGCCCTATCTCACTTCGTACATGAAAAAACAAAATCTGGATAGACAAAAGAATTAAATATAGAAACTAAACAAAGACTCCCAAATAGCAGAAGAAAACATGGGTGAAACTTTTTATCTTTTTGAGAAAGGGAGTTATCTTAAGAATGGAGGAAAAGATGAAAACATTTGACTTTATAAACATTTTAAACACCTGTGTAGTAAGACTTGGGCGAAAGGCAAGAAATTATAAATGTGTAACTCATGGCAGACAAAGGACAGAGTCAATAAAAAGCACATGAATAGCCCAAAAGCAATGGACAAAGGACAAGATTAGTCAAGTCACAGGAGAAGTATAAACACATATAAAATATGCTCCTTTACTATGAAAGAAATGCAAATGAAAGCATTAAATATTTTATCTACAAGAGATTAAAAAGATGAATTTCAGTATTAGCTAGGATAAAAAAATAGCAACTCTACTCACATTTGGCAGTAATACCTATTAAAATCCTTGTCAATATCCATTATTTTCATATATTTGCTTTTTCCCAGTCTAAGGGCTGCATTTTTCATTTATCTTAAGGATTTATTTCTTATAATTTTCCCACAATAGATTAGATCCTATAAAGCATATGGATTTTTATAGAATGTTAAATGTATTCGTATCAGTTTAAAAAGCATTTCATAAGACTCTGCCCCTCAAATAAGTGAGCATACTAGTACATTTTTTCCACTAATAAACTAGCACTTCCATTTTAATTTGAAGAGAAAGATTTTTTTTCCCATGACTTGTTAATTTATTCATATAATTTGTATTTAACATTTTATTTTTTGGTCAGTTAATTCATTTGAGTCTGAAAATCCCCATCTTCTTAGTAATTCCCAAGACCTTTCGTGTGATATAAACTCTTGGTTGGCCACATTTGTGGTTCTCTCCTCACACCTCATGCTTCTCAGCTCGCGTGCACCCACTTCTGTGGCTTTGACCACCATCTTTATGCTTGGAGATGCCTCAGTCTACAGGCTCAACAGCTAAATCTGCTTCCTCCCACACATTTAGAACATACAGCTTGTGTGTTCTCCACACTGGTTGCTGAATACTAAGATATAGGTAAAAAAGGATCTTTTTTAAAGAATAGGCTATTTTTAGGACTGTTTTAAAGATTACATAGAAACAATTAGAAAATGACTCCATAACATTAATGCATGGAAACAAGCAAATGAGTAAAAAATACTCTAGTTAACTGCCTAAGTGTTTGGATAAATGAATACAAAAATGAATTTTAGAGTTACTTTATTTAAAAATCTCTACATGCAATGTTGCGTAAAAATATATATATGTTTTTATTTACACACTCTACTAATTCTATTGATTTCAATTCAATTTTAAGTACAATTCTGAGAAGCGCTCAGGGTTTCTTCTCAAAATATTTGAAAAGACTATATAATAAACTTCCAAAAACAAACACTGTACTAAGCCACAAAAAAGAAAAACATCCATTTTATCTCTTGAAGTGGTTAGAAAGGACCCTGGGGAAATAACCCACAGTCATAGAAGCAGGGTTATTAGACAGCATTCACTGTTGCTATTCACACAGCTAGATGAAAAGGTTCAATGGTTTGTGTTTGTTTTTAAAGAGTCTCTGCTCTTCTCAGACCTGATAAGACTGCCAAATAGGCTCTTGACACTTTTATCTAAACCAAGATATCCCATTGGGTTAACAGCAACGAGACACAATTTCTGAAGTCATGATCTTTTCATGACATCAAAGCAGAAAAACTGTTCAGGAAGAGCAAGCAGATCCTTCCGAGTTGGTGCCTCTTGGATGATCTCAGGAAAACTCCTCAGATTCTGCTGTGAGTCTATAGCCAATCAAGGCCTCTTTCCCACCGTCATCCACAAGCAGATCCACTAACACGTGCGGTTTATCGTAACCGAACGAGGTGGTAGTGTTTCTCAGTGTTACGAACTCTTGTCCTTCTGTCTTTATTTCAGTTTTATTAACTGGGGGAAATTCTGAGTCAGAACAGCTGTCTGATACCACAAGGCCACTGTCAGAACCATTTCTGGAGTGATAAGCATTTAAAGTGATGCTGCAGTGTTCAGACTGGTTACTACTTGAGTGAACAGAATTCTCCCTCTTTACTGGGGTCAAAGAACTACCAGAAGCCATGTCAGCAACACTTTCTTCAGTAGTCACCACTTCCGTTTCACTAGAAAAATCTTCTCCATGCTCTGCTTTGCCTGGATTGTCTTCAGTATGCACGCTTGAAATTGTCCCTGGAGATAGCTGTTCATTTTCCAGGGCAATCGGCTGGTAGGTGATGGGTGATATATATTTTGACTCAGATTTTGTCTCTGAAGAAGCATTTTTTACCACCGATAGCTAAGGGCAGAGAAATTAATGATTAGCATTAAACTTAAATAGTTATCCTAAAAAAAAGGTCCAAGGGTAACAGGTAGTTAAATAGACCACTAAACGGCATATTCAGGATAACAGTGTAATGGAATCTGATGATTGCCTTTTCCTTCTTTTTAATGAAACTATATTAAGATTAAAAACAAGTTTTAAGAGTCTTTAGAAAGTCACTATCTCACCAACATGTTACTTTTTGTGTACTATCTTCCACATGCATGTATATTTGTAATGTGAGGAGAGCTATTTCTTTTACATAGTACTTCCACCATTTGCCTTCCTAATTCTCATTGGCTCTATAGCTTTTTTTTTGTTTGTTTGTTTTTGTTTTTTCTAGGGCCGCACCTGTGGCATATGGAAGTTCCCAGGCTAGGAGTCGAATCAGAGCTGTAGCCGCCAGCCTACACCACAGCACAGCAATGTGGGATCCCAGCCGAGTCTGCGACCTACACCACAGACACAGCAATGCTGCGGGATCTGATGCATCTGCGACCTACACCACAACTCATGGCAACACTGGATCCTTAACCCACTGAGTAAGACCAGGCAACAAACCCGCATCCTCGTGGATCCTAGTCGGGTTTGTTAACTGCTGGGCCATGAAGAGAACTCCCCAAAGTATGTGGTTTTGGATGTGTGGTAGATTGACTAATTTATGACAGGTAACATGCTTCTGAACATCCTTCTCCTTTAAAAAACAAATTTTAGGAACTATCAAAAAAGTTCAACTTCACATTTTAGTGTACAGGTGACTCTTGAACAAATCAGGTTAGGGGCTCAACAATGAACCCCCGTGCAGTTGAATATCCACACATGACATTTTTTTTTCAGAATTTTTTTTTAATTTTAATTTTTTTTTTTTTTATGGCTGTACCTGTGGCATATGGAAGTTCTTGGGCTAACGGTCGAATTGGAGATGCAGGTACAGGCCTACACCACAGCAGCAACAATGCCGGATCCCAACTACATCTGCAATCTACACCACAGCTTGTGGCAGCGCCAGATTCTAAACCCACTGAGTGAGGCCAGGGATCGAACCCACATCCTCACAGAGAGTATGTCTAGTTCTTAACCCACTAAGCCACAGTGGGAACTCCTATGTATGACTTCTGACTCTCCAAAAACTTAATTGCTAATAGCTCACTGTTAGCCAGAAGTCTTACTGATAACACAAATGGTGGATTTTCATTTTTTCCATGTTATATGTAAAATATCTACATATATTTTATGCATTGATGACATACCTTTTTCTTAATTTTTTTTCAATATTTTTAGGCTACAGGGTTTGTCTGCAAGTTTTTTCAAATTGTCACACACCTCCAAAAAAATTTCCAATGTATTCATTGAAAAAAAATTCAAGCGTAAGTGGACCCATGCAATTCAAATCTGTGTTGTTCAAGTGCCAACTATATATCATTAGAGAAAAGAAATATTTGAATACATTACCAAAGATTTGGGTAACGTGATGTTTTCTCTCTTAAATAGACTCATTTTCTTAATTAGATAACATACAACGATCAGGGTAAGTACTAGGAAGAGTACTAAGGCAGCGACAATTGGAATCCAAACAGAATCTAAGAAAAGGGAAAAAAATCATGAATTAGAATTATGAAGGAACAGTATCTATCAAATTGTCAAAGTCTTAGCACTATTCTTTTGTAGATTTACACATCAGGTAATTACTATGGTCAGAGTTTTAAAGAACGTTGACATAGAAGTCAGGAGAGATGAGTAAAAAACTATGTACCTGTCCTAAATATCAATATGATTCTTTCCAGATTTGAGATTCTACATTTTTTCCAACTATGCTGTCATGATACAGTGTGGGTCAAAAGTCTTTTCATAACAACTTCCTTACAGCCTCAAATATAGGGTGTTTCCAGAGTTATACTTCTCTCTCAGTTGAAAAGGCAAAAAGAAAACTTTTTCAATATATCTCTTTAGAAATAAATTCTGGCAATGTCTATAACTCTTAAAATAATTTATTTTTGTCTTTTTAGGGCTGCATCCATGGCATATATGGGTTCCCAGGCTCGGGTTGAATCAGAGCTAGAGTTGCTGGCCTATGCTACAGCTACAGCAATGCAGGATCCGAGCCATGTCTACAGCCTGCACCACAGTTCACAGCAATGCTGGATCCTTAACCCACTGAGCAAGGCCAGCGATTGAACCTGCGTCCTCATGGATGCTAGTCAGATTCGTTAACTGCTGAGCCATCATGGGAACTCCTCTTAAAATAATTTAGTCCTACTCTCCCAAACTCTTTTACATTTTGTACTTATTTGAAGATTACAAAAACCTATCAAGATACAAAGATGTGTAAACACACACACATTCACGAAAGCTGCCCAGGAATAAAGTCCCCTTGAATACAAACCAGATATAAATAATAATATAAAACAGGTAAGATTTTGTTTCAGAGCACATCTCTCTACAAACACAGTTGTACATTTTTCTCTAATGCTGCCTTTTACTTTCACAACACAATCGTCAGTATTTTTTTCATAGTCCTCTCTTCCAAATTAACAGTACTCTACATGTTGTGGTGGTGTCTGCCCTCTTTCACAGCATTTTATTACCTTTGATTTCTATTCCAAAGTTACGTCTTTGAAATAGTAACCCTGGAAGTTATTGAAATGATGCCTGTATCATACCTGTTCCAGGAAGTGAAAAAGTTAAATTATTACAATAGTAAAAGATAAAATAACTACAGAAGCAAACTAGCACCTTGCTCAGAAGCAGGGAGCAGGCAGGCAGGGAATATGCTGCCGCTTATCAGCCACAGTGGTGCCACCATGTGGCCACGATATCAGTCCAGTTTATACCTCAGGACTTTTTAAAAATAAACCTTGGGCATTTGCATTATTTAAAATTTTGTGTATTAATTATGATTTTCTCTGTCAAGATAACATGGCTTTCTAAATTAGTTTTATATGTTTTAACACCTGAAAAATGGCCTTACTTTTAATTCTGAACTTCTCTGAGGAATGGAACTATTTTTTTTTTTGCTTGAGTATTTTATTGAGTATTTTTTTAAAAGAAGAGAGATTTACTGAAATTACACATTGCCACTTTTCACATTGCCCTATTTTAGCGATCACTCCGTATATTTAGGGGGAAAAAATGGCAAGAACTTACTTTCTACGCTGGCACTATCAAAACTGGTAATACAGAGTTCTTCAGACTTCTCAGTTGTAACATCCCATATGTCTGAGACTCCTTCTGCTGAAACACAGTACTCAGAGTTCAGCGAGGACACTGGAATACTTAGGAAGCACTGAGTCTCATTACAATCATCTTCATTCTTTACGTACATTTTATCTGTGGTCTGAGTAGAGAAAAAAAAAAACAATGAAAATGCATGACTCCTTTTAATCTGGAAAAAAGAAATCACCATACTTATCCGGGTCAAACATTTGAAGAAAATATACATACGATGAATGCTGAAATGTCTGAAAATAGCATTGATATCAAACAAGAAGTCTGTGACTTCAACACAGCATGATGTTCTATATCCATTAAAACGCTCTTTACAGGAATTATACATTTTAAAAGTGAAATAGAGATTATGCATTTGAAAACTCAAACAGCAGGACTGTTTATTGGTAGTTGTCAAACCAACAAACGTTCATTAGTCCTATTCCTACAGCACTAGGAACTTAGCTGGTGAGAGATAAAAGCTTCTCCCAGGTTGCATAACATGGGAATTACACCAAAGCTGCAGGGTCTCTTGGCAGTGATACACAGAAGGGGTTGCAGCAACCTCTGAGAGTTTATCATTCAGGAAATCAGCCAAGTACAAGGATCACCGTGCTAAAGCCTGAGGGCAGAAAGGTAGGGCAGTGGTGCCTGACCTCAGACATCTATGACAGAGTGTGGAAAAGGGACAAGAAAGGGGCGTAAGAGAGTAATAAGTACTGTGGGAGGACCACTACATGGAATGAGGAGTAACCAGACCACAGAAGAGGAAATAGTCCACCGAGTCAGAAAAGAACCTGAAGAGGAGCTGATACGCCAGCTGAAAAATGAAGGACGGGGAAAAATTTTCCCCAGTAGAGAGGGCGGAGAAGGGCCTCTGTCAAAGAGCATGGGCCCTGCAGGGAACCGAGAACAACAAGCAGCTCACTGGAGCACAAGTGAAAAGAAGGTCGGAAGGAAGGGGGAGATGGGTAGCTGGAAAGGACGCGAGAGGCCAAATCATGAAGGCCTCGCTGGCCAGGCTGTGGAAGAGAATTTAGATATTCTGAAGCTGGCGGGGATTTGTTAAAGGGTTTTAAGCAGCGATCTGGTTAGATCTGCAAGTCAGAAAGACAACTTGGCTAGTAACCCGAGTGCCATCTTAAAACCTAAATCAGATGTCATTCTTTTGCTTAAATCTTTCCAGAAGCACAATGTCTCACTGAGAATAAGAGTCGAATCCCTCCAATGCCTCAAGAGAAGGGGCCCTGGTGAACTCCGACCTCATCTGCTCCCGCACTGGGCCCAGCCTTGCTGCTCCCTTCATGTTTCTGGGTGCCACTGCCTGAAACACTCTCCCACGCAGTTCCACAGAGCTCACTCCCAACCTCCTCCAGCTAGGGCTCTGATGACAGTTCCCAGTAGGCCTAGTGACCCTGCTGGAAATCACTGCTGCCTCCACCCCACTGCTCGTCATATGTATAAAAACACGTCCTAGGAAGACGTGTTTCTCCCTGCTTTGTGGTTCTTCAGAGCAATTACCACTGGAGTTTTGTCTGTACTGTTCCCTGCTGGTTCCTGGTGCCTAGAAGGCACCGGGCATGTGCTTGACAAATTTTGTTCCATCAAAGAGTGGCAGCATTGTGGAGAATGAATGGAATACGGAAACTCTAGTTCAAGCGTGGTCTGCACACGGGAGCCAGAACGTGATCATATCCCACAGGAGTGCTGAGAGCTTTTTCTTTCAAAAACAATGATTCTGATACAAACTTCCTATTACTTTACAGCCCTACAAAGGAGGAAGAAATGATTAAAATTATCCTCATCTTAACCAGTGGGGAAATGGAAATACACAAGGTCATGTCCTTGATTAGGAGCATGCTGTTAACAGAGGCAAAAAAAAAAACCAAAAATGTATTCATGGGGCCAGGGGTGAAGATTAACTCCAGGGCTGATTCCCTTCAACAGAATTCATATTTCTTTTTTCTTCTAAAAACTTATGATTCATGAGTCTTGCTTGAATATTCATAAGCATTGTACTATATTATACTATATACAGAAACAACTTAGGCTAGCAACAGAAAATTTTCTGTTTTGAAAGATGAAATAGAAAGACATACCTCACTTCCGTTTATTCTCACAAACACTCTGTATGTGAATGTGTAACAATTACTGTCGTCATCATCATCTATGACTTCTGGGACTTTTCCATTTATAGCAATTAAAGGGTGAAATATATCGACAATGATCTGGTCTTCCTTCTTTATGATCTCTAGTTTAGGTGGTCCAAATTTTCCTAGAGGGACAAAAAAGAAGTAGAATTTGTACCGGCCTCGGAACTTTACAGTGTATTTCACAGCATTACCAAACTTAATTAACCTAATTTTTTTGTCATAGCTCTTCTATTTCTTCCTTCCTTCCTTCCTTCCTTCCTCCCTCCCTCCCTCCCT
>PVHT020000077.1:19532602-19552144 GCA_004024745.2 Catagonus wagneri | reverse complement strand
TTATTAATTTTTTCTATTGTTTTTTGAATTTCCATGTTGTTGATTTCCTCTCTGACCTTAATGATTTCTTTCCTTCTGCTGACTTTAGGGTGTTTTTGTTCTTCTTTTTCTAATTCATTTAGGTGATGGGTTAGGTTATTGATTTGAGATTTTTCTTCTTTTTTGAGGAAGGCCTGCAATGCTATGAACTTCCCTCTAATGTGCTTTGCTTTTCATTCACATCACAGAGCTAGTAGAAAGAGCTGAAGGAGACTAAGGATGGAGAAGCCAGACAAAGCAGGAAGTCTTTACTTTTTGGTCAGAAAGTCTATAAAACTCACGATAAAGAGGCTCAATTCAAAATAAGACCTGTAGAAGTCACATTCCACGTGTCATTTTTAAAAATCTTCTCTGGAAACAAACTTAGATTCCATAAACACTTATTAGTTAATTACAGAATCCAACACATTACAACAACTCCTAGTACTTGTCGAAAAATTTTTTGAAAGTTTTCTCTCTACTCAACAATACACGCACTATGGGAAGTAAGAGGACGTCACTATTTTTCATGCAGCATGGGAAGTTTGATTTGTCATGCCTTAAAATGCTGGAAGTTAGTGATCCTCCTCTACTTCCATCCTAACAGGAAAAACTAAAAGGCAGGAAGAATTCTGAAAAGAACGAATTTGCTTCCTCATTACTTTTGGAAGTCTGTAAGCTGTTCAGGAGGTCTGGCCCCATGAGAAGGAGTCAGGATGGAGAGAAACAAGAGTTAGAAAACGTGCCAGGACCTAGACAAACCCAGAATCAAGAAGAGAAAAGAGTAACACTCACTCGTAAGTCTTCACCTGTGTGGTGAACACCGGTCTCCACCGTGTGAGAGGGTAATCCCAGGACACAATGGTGTTCCAGTTATAGGCCTCGATTTTCAGATTAGTTGGCATTGGCACTGTAAGAGATGCCACAAGTTACGATGGGTGATGGTGGCAAAGCAACAGTAACATTAGAAAACCTTACTATAAGAAGCCAAGTTAGCCAAATATGTACTTGCTGAAAAGAATTTGCCAGAACAGATAATACATTTCTTTCAATTGAGATGTTTCTAAAAATTGATTTTAGTGAAAGATATATCGAAGTGTTCCTATTCATTTTCAATGACTGCAACCGCACTGGAACACAAAGGAAACACAAGTTGGTATGAGCCATACACTCCTGTGATGTTTCAGGAGTTTTGATAAATAATTGCCCTGTCTCCTGTGATAATAATCCTCAATTCATTTCATCATTAGAATTTTCTATATTGGATACCATAGAGTGTATTCAAGGTCTAGAAGAGAACTGCCTACACCAGGGATGGCCAATTTAACTCTAAAATACGACCCAGTCTCTTGACCCTCCACCCAGGACCATTACCCACTTTTATGATCTTATTGCTAGCCCGGGAATAGATGCCTAACAATGGCCCGATGGAGACACCAATTGTTCCACTTTCATCAATATATTGCTCTCTCAGTGTGCATGGCTTTTTTCAAAGCACACCCTATGTTTCTTCCTGCCTCTGCTCTTCCCAACCATTTTAGAAAATGTCTGTTGCTAAGACGTGAAAGTGTCACATGAGAGAACAGGCAGAAGTCACTTTAACATCTTATAATCTTATAATCAGACACATCTTAACATCTTATAATCAGACACTACTAAAGCCATAATCTAGTTACTAAAAGTACTAGATTTTTTTCCCTGTAAAAGGTTGTTGTCTAGCACCCCTTAGAAAATTGAACACACACATCTCCTCTCTTTCTTCTTTGCTTTTTCTCTCCTTTCTTTCCTTCCCTTCTTTAGGAATGAACATAAAGGTATACATAGAATTAGCAATATGACCCAAAATTTAAGATTATAATTCAATCCTACCTATTTGGAAAAATCTATTAAACACGATTTGCTTATACATTTAAAATAAATATATGAATAGCAATGTGGTCAAGTGCAGTGGCTTCCAAACATAATTTATCATCCTAAAAAATTCAAAGACAGCCAAAGGTTTATGCTTTCTAAAAGTATCCCAAACAATAACGGTGATCACTTAGGTTTACACCCAGCAGATTACCCTAATAAGAAAAATATTCCCTGGGTTGGATATTAAGAAATCTGGGTTCTAGAGTTCCTGCTGTGGCTCAGTGGAAACGGATGTGACTAGCATTCATGAGGACATATGTTTGATCCCTGGCCTCATTCCGTGGGTTAAGGATCTGGCGTTGCCATGAGCTGTGGTGTAGGTCACAGACATGGCTTGCATCCGTGTTGCTGTCACTGTGACTATGGCGTAGGCTGGGAGCTGTAGCTCTGATACGACCCCTAGCCTGGAAACCTTCATATGCCGTAGGTGCGGCCCTAAAAAACCAAAAAAAAAAAAAAAAAAAAAGAAAGAAAGAACAAGAAAAGAAAAAAGAAATAATCTACTAAAGTATCTCAGATTTACAGATTGTCCCATCTCTTAAATAATTTACAGATTTCCCCATCTCTTAAAAATGCCCAGACAGTTTTCTGGAACACATACTATTTTTAGAAATGGGCTCAGAGATATTTGGAGCATTATATCTGCATACTACCGAGAATAAACTTTCGCTCATTCAAGATCTGCTTCTCAGAACTCCTCTAGAACTAGCAGCTGAGGATTAAACAAAACCAAACAGAGGCAAGAAGAATCACTTCTCATAACACTTCGATTACAATGCAGAAAAAGAAGAAAAGTTTTGGTTACAACCATTTCCTTGTGATAAATACGAAAAAAGAAAAAAAGAGCAATGGGAGTTCCCTTGTGGCATAATGGGTTAAGGATCCGGCACTGTCACTGCAGCAGCTTGGGTTAGGTCGCTCCTGTGGTGCAGGTTTGATCCCTGACCTGGGAACTTCCACATGCCATGGGTGAGGTCAATGAAACAAAACAACAACCATAAAAACCCCCACCAAAAACAAAAAGAAAAAAGAGCAGGGGAGAGGACAGAAAAGATAGATGAAGATCAGCAAGGGGTAAAACAGTGCCACTAGGTGGGACAATGGAGATGTCACAGAAGCCCCCAAACAGCAGCCAGAACAGCTCTGTATTAACCACTGGAGAAGGTAACAGAAGGGGAAGCAAACATCTCCAAACATCTCTGGGTTTCCTCTGCATAAGTGGTGACAGGAGCGTGGGCTGCCACCTGTGCTCCATCCCATAATCACCAAAAGCATCCGTGCCTCTGCTAAAAGGGAGACAGCCACTCTCTCTTTTCACTGATTTTTACAAAACAGCACACGAAGACTAAAGGTGTGTATATCTAAGGCTGACGAGAGCTCCGCACTTTGCAGACACCATTCCACAATCTGCTCACCAGCCTCTCCATGGGAAGGACAAACTGAGAGCCATAAATAAGGATACAGGGGCCAGTAATGATATTGTTGGGGGGGTTCTAAGTCATCTGACGCTACAACTCAAAATTATATGCTCCAGCAAAAAAAAAAAAAAAAAAAAAAAAAAAAAAAAAAAAAAAAAAGATGTTCCAAATTAGAGCATCAAGACCCTTCTCTGAACAACTCTCAGAGAAAAGAGCTAACAACTTTGCCATGTTAAAGATGTTAAACTTCCCCACGGACATCTTCACAAAGGTTTCTTCTTACATTGTAAAACGAGAAATGGCATGAGAAACCCAGGCAGAAAAAGCGAAACACCTCAAGACTTCTGTATTTTTTTCAGAATATATTTATGATTATGATCCATCTCCTGAATGGTTTAATAGTACTGATAAAATAACTTTTTCTTAATGCTTTCCAGCTATTTCTCTTAGCAAATAGCAGTGTCCTCCAGGTGAATAAGCACATTTGAGAATTCTTGCATATCGTTTTTCAAGGGTCTGTAAAAATTCTTTTTTTGTCTTTTTAGGGCTGCACCCACAGCACGTGGAGGTTCCCAGGCCAGGGGTCGAATCGGAGCTGAAGCCGCCAGCCTACACCATAGTCACAACACCATGGAATCTGAGCCGTGTCTGCCACCTACACCACAGCACATAGCAGTGCCAGATCCTTAACCCACTGACCAAAGCCAGGAATCAAACCAGTGTCCTCATGGATGCTAGTCGGGTTCACTAACTGCTGAGCCATGAGGGGAACTCCTGTAAAAGTTTGAATCATTCATCACTTTGTGAAACTGATGGAAATACTTACTTCTATTATTTCCTTGTATCTTCATTAAAAAGAGCATCAGCACTAAGGGTTCAAGTGAGTATATGTAAAGTATTTCAGGTCTATTTCACCTTCCACATAATAATTACTTAGCTGGGTCAGGACCTCTAGTTTTCCTGCAGTCTTCTCTTCCTCCTGTCTGTCTTCAGGTTTTACTATCCTCTCTCTTTCTTAAATTGTGCAGCCCAGAAGTATTGCAACTGATGTGAATGAAATTCTTTTTTTTTTTATTTTAATTTTTATTCTTTATGGCTGCACCAGTGGCATATGGAAGTTCCCGGGCCAGGGACTGAATCCAAGCTGCAGCTGCCTCAATGCCAGATTCTTAACCCACTGTGTCAGGCTGGGGTTTGAACCGGCCCCTCTGCAGCAACCCAAACCACTGCAGTCAAATTCTTAACCCACTGTGCCACAGCAGGAACCCTCCTCTTCTTTTTTTTAAGGAGATGGGCAAATAGTGAACTTGAAATTAACTAAAATCCCCTATATCTTTCACTCAAACCATCAAGTTAGGGTTTATCCAATAAACTTCTCTTCAGTCACTTTTCTGATCTGAAATGCAGGGTTTAACCAGGCTATCTATGGTCAGTTAATCTTTGACAAAGGAGGCAAGAATATAAAATGGGAAAAAGACAGTCCTTTCAGCAAGTGGTGCTGGGAAAACTGGACAGCACGTGTATATCAATGAAACTGGAACACACCCTCACATCATGCACAAAAATAAACTCAAAATGGCTTAAAGATTTAAATGTAAGATAAGACACTATCAAACACCCAGAAGAGAACACAGGCAAAACATTCTCTGACATCAACCATACAAATGTTTTCTTAGGTCAGTCTCCCAAGGCAACAGAGACAAAAACAAAAATAAACCAGTGAGAACTAATCAAAGTGACAAGCTTTTGCACAGCAAAGGAAACCATAAACAAAATGAAAAGGCAACCTACACAATGGGAGAAAATACTTGCAAATGATGCAACTGATAAGGGCTTAATCTCTAAAATATACAAACAACTTATACAATTCGACAGCAAAAAAATCAACAACCCAATTGAAAAACGGGCAAAGGACCTGAACAGACATTTCTCCAAAGAAGATATACAGATGGCCAACAGGCACATGAAAAAATGCTTAACATCACCGATTATTAGAAAAATGCAAATCAAAACTACAATGCGGTACCACTTCACACCTGTCAGAATGGCCATCATTAAGAAGTCAACAAATAACAAATGCTGGAGAGGGTGTGGAGAAAAGGGTATCCTCCTACACTGTTGGTGGGAATGTAAATTGGTACAACCACTATGGAAACAGTATGGTGGTACCTCAGAAAACTATACATAGAACTACCTACCATATGACCCAGCAATCCCACTTTTGGGCATATATCTGGACAAAACTCTTCTTGAAAACAATACAGTACATGCACCTGTATGTTCACTGCAGCACTATTCACAATAGCCAAGACATGGAAACAACCTATACGTCCATCAACCGGTGAATGGATTAAGAAAATGTGGTATATATACACAATGGAATACTACTCAGCCACAATAAAGAACAAAATAATGCCATTTGCAACAACATGGATGGAACTAGAGACTCCCATACTAAGTAAAGTCAGAAAGAGAAAGACAAATACCACATGGTATCACATATCTGGAATCTAATATACAGCACAAATGAACCTTTCCACAGAAAAGAAAATCATGGACATGAAGAACAGACTTGTGGTTGCCAAGGGGGAGGAGGAGGGAGTGGGATGCACTGGGAATTTGGGGTTAATAGATGCAAACTATTGCATTTGGAGTGGATAAGCAATGAGATCCTGCTGTATAGCACAGGAACTATATCTAGTCACTGGTGATGGAACATGATGGAGGATAATGTGAGAAAAAGAATGTATATATGTGTATGTGTGCATGTGTGTGTGTGAGAGAGAGAGACTGGGTCACTTTGTTGTACAGTAGAAATTGGCAGAACACTGTAACCCAGCATGGAAAAAATAAAAATCATTTAAAAAATGAAATACAAGGTTTTATTATTACTCCTTTTTATTCGATATCATCTAGTTGGGTTTGCTTGGCAAGCCAATAAATTCTGATTGAACCAGATCCACCTAGTCTCTGAGAAAAATCATTTCTCAAGAATAATTCCTTTTGTATTATTTCATTCTAAATTGAGAAATAGTTAAGGAATGGAAAAAACTAAAGAGGTCTTTTCAGTCTATGAAGAACAGGAAAAAGGTGGAAGAACTTAGCTGCTGAGCCTACTTTAAATTTCTTCTACCGATTTGGATAAGTTTTCCATATTTTTTTAAAGCAGATACAATTTCTCATTCACAAGTAAAATAATTTAATATTTAAAAACATATTTGTGAAAATAATGTGTCCATTATTGAATGATAATCACCAACATATATTAACCATTTACTACAGGACAAGCTATGTGTGCAACTTTGTTATGCATCATCTCAGTTAAGTATCACACCATCCTATGAGGGAGGCAATATTTACATATTTGTACCAAAGTGAGAAAAAAGCTTAGAGAAGCTATTTAAAGACTTGACAACATGTAAAGTTTTGTTGGTTTTAATGAACAAAAGCTGCTTAAGCATCATTTTTGTGATATTTTTTAAAAAAGTGAAAATAGCCTCCATACATAAATAGGAATTGGAGATCATTGTTTTTAATGACTTCACAAACATCTGCTTCAGTAATTCTACCTGATTTATTATACTGTTACAACTATATGAGGACCACTGCAAAATATGAACAGTGTATTAAATTATCTACTGAGAATGTACATAATTATCTACTTAGAATGGGTACTTAGAGTGGATATCAAGTATTGATTATGAGATATTGGGACAATCTAAAATAAAGACACTCCCTTAGTAAGAAAGTTACAAGTAAACTGATTCCTTGCTTTCAGAAACTCTTTTAATTCTGGTTAGAGAAACATAGCTCTTTCAAAAATCCATGTGAATCATGAATCAGAATAAAATGAAAAAGAAACTTTGTATTAATAGCCTGTCCAATAAATATAAGTGAAATGCATTAAATATTTTGAATCTCTGAAATACATATGGAATTCAAAGAAAATAAATATTTCAAAGCACCCAGACTATTATCCTAAAGTCAGAGAATGAATAGCTGAACAAGTGGAGAAGGTGAGTTAAGAGCCCCACGTCTGTGCTAAAGCAGTTTGCTCTTCAGATAATACGCAAAGTAGAAAAATTCGAAGAAGGTTGCTGACACCTGAGTTTGTAAAATGCTGAAGGACAGAAGGCCACAGGGGATCTCCTTAAGGGGGGTAAGCAGGCAGTTCTACTCCTGGGGCCGGCTTCAAGGACATATAAACTGTGCAGTCACAAAGGGCCCCAAGCTTTGGAGGGCTCTGTACTCAGAAGGAAGAGCTTTCCACTTGATTTAACGCTCTGCCTTAGCCAGGAACCTCAGTCACTCTCTTCCTCCATACAGTCAGTTTCC
This sequence comes from Catagonus wagneri, assembly GCA_004024745.2. NCBI lineage: Eukaryota > Metazoa > Chordata > Mammalia > Artiodactyla > Tayassuidae > Catagonus > Catagonus wagneri. Next base: position 19,544,459 of record PVHT020000077.1, on the reverse strand, counting down.
GAGTCCTGCTGACTTTGTCTTCTAATTTCTTCTCTTCCATTTAAACTGCCTCTTCTCTTCCCCTAGATTAAGCAGCAGGCTCCCGGCTGGCCTCCTTCCTTTGAGTCTACCCCCAAACTATCCTGTAAGATGAATGGTCTTTCTAAATGTCATATCTGATCCTGCTTAAAGTCACACTTATCTTAAAAAATAACCCCATGGCTGCCCACTGACTTGAGTCAGGGATGATGAACATATTATTTTGTTGGCTCAGCACCTGTACTTATTTTAGGTACATTATCCCCTACTGCCACCCCCTCTAACGATTTCCACTTCAGGCAAGCTGGTGTCTGATCCAAGATGGGCAAATCACAGCCTTCTTCTGGGACTTTGTTAGGGTGGAGGAAGCTGCAAGATGTCAAAACCCAAGAGCTGACAACAAGCATGATTTCTGCCAAGTAGGGAAGGCTGTCAACATTCAGAATCAGTAATAAGAAATGGAGGGTCTTTGGTATGAGTTCCTGGTTCAGCTTCCTGAGGTTCAGCTGGCATCTCTATCTTTTTGTTTAACTCTCATTGGATTTTCTGAGCTAATAAATTCCTCTTTTTGCCTAAGTGAGCCTAAGCTGTGTTTCTGTCCTTTGCTGTTACACATGACAAGGCATTCCATTAGCTGCTTCCTACCTCTCCACATATCCCATCTCCGCTTCTACTCACCCATACACTATACAATAGAATGCTTAAATTATTCCACTAATTCAACATGCTGTTTCACAGCCCTTTCTCTGCACACACAAGTCCCTCTGCACCTCCAGTTCCAACTCTGGGGTCATCCTCTCTGTAAAGTCTTTCCTGATTGTCCTGCTCACAGCCAGCCACCCTATCTTAATTGACAGGAACCTATATGTAAGTTCAAGCTTTTATCACGATGGACTACGACTGCCCTTGTGGACGACTAATTTGCCCTAGGTAATGGCAGAGTGCAGAAGAGATAGGAACTTGGACTCGAATCCAAGGCCAAGTTCCCACAGCATAGCAGCTGCCTCTGTACAACTTGGGAAGACTTCTCTGTGCTTCAACTGCTCATCCATCAATGCAGATACAAGAAAGCCTACTTTAGAGGGGGCTTTTGGGAAATGATGTGATAAGAACTTACAACAGTCCTGGAAGGCAGAAACTGAAGAATTCCCAATTTTGTATTCCCAACACCAATGTCTTTTCTAAGGAATGACTAGCTATTTATTTGCTTGATTTCTAAAGAGTAAGCCAAAGGAGAGTTGGATATGAGTGGAGCACACCCTAACAAGTGCCACGGAAGAAGTCCTAACACAGATACAGAACCAGACTTCACTAGGGTAAGGTTGCTGGGTCTCCCTGACCCCATTGCAGGCAGCTGCTAACTGCATGTACAGAGGGACTAACCCGGGTTTCTGATAATCTAGGTTTATCCCTTTTGCACAAAAAGTTTACTGACTTCACTACAGCTCCTAATTACGATTACATCGAGCTTTAGAAAAAAATGTATACCGGGCATCTGTTTCTTGGGAACTCTCAAGCAGGCGGAGATAAAGGAGGAACTGTGCTACGTGAAGAGAACCACTGCCTGACAAACGCGCTCGTGATTGGACGCATTGCACCACCTCCAGACTTATGCCTAAGCTGCCAGTAACTGCCTTTTAATAATTCTCAGCTGGCGAAAGAATACCAATATTTAAGTCATGAGCTGCGGACACAGTGTACAACAGCTGGCCAGGAAATTCCCTTATTTAAAAAAAGAATTAAGAGATCGTTTATGGAACTGAGAGGCATGTTTGGTTGTTCTGGCAACAACGGAAGATGCCAGAGAAAAGGAACTAAAGGTTGCAAATCGCGGAGGCCCGGCGGCCGCCTCCATAGGACCCGAAGCTACGGGGCGTCAAGGACCGTCGAAGGAGCGGCCCCCCCCCCCCCCCCCCGGCAGGGCATCCTGGCCGGTGCGGCTCCCTCCCTCCCCTCCCTTCCCCACCAGACCGCGGCCCCCCCGCAAGCGACAGTACCCGCGGACAGCTCCGGATCGGCTGTGCTTATCTCAGCCTCGCTTCCGGCCTGCGTGATCAGGGCGAGGAAAAGGAGGAGCGCCATGCTTCTCCGGACCGACTCGGGTGCGGCCCCGAACAACTGCGGGCGTCCACCGCGCGGCCCTCGGGCCCAGGGCTTGCGTCACTTCCAGCGCCGCGGACCAGCCCTCCAGCGGGAGGCGGAGCGTGGACGGGAAAGTGGGGGCGTGGACAGTGAAGCGGAGAACTGGCAAAAAGACCCGGCCTAGGGCAAAGTTCTGCAAACCCACACAACACTGCGAAAAGAGGAAGATGAATCGCGCAAGGTAGTGCCAAGCTGAAAGAGCATAATCTGTGGGCCCAAATAGCTCACAAATCAAGCAAACCAAGGTCGCGACCACAGACTGTCTTTCCCCTAACGTCAACCTTCCTCCAGGGCGGCCTCTCTTGGCCTTCCAGTAGTAGTTCCCTCCCACGCCCACATCCCAAGCCAATGCAGCCTAGCAGGGCAAGTCCTGATACCCCCCCCCCCCGCCCCCCGCTCTCCTGGCCTTCCCCCGGCCCCGCCTCCCAGCCCTGGCTCTGCCACCCAGGCCTAAGTCAAAAGCCAGCAGCAACTTTATCTTATCTGGTGCTAGACTGGATGGTGACATCAAGGCGTCTGAGGACTTGAGAGTTTAGGTTAGAAAGAGCTCTTACATGCCTTCTCTAATCCCTGATTTTGTATTTGAGGAACCCAAAGCTTCGCCGGTGATATGGTTTGTACAAATTTCCATAGACAGAATCAAATCGGCAGGGCAAGAACTCCAAGAACTACTTTATTCTTGGAGGAAAAACAACTTGCATTACCTTTTCAGCAAGGAGATGTCAAATAGCGATTTACTAATAAGCATCCTATCAGCATGAGATCTTCCCTCATTTCTCTCTGACCACATCTCCTGTTATTCTGCATCCACCTTTTCTACTCCAACCTCTGCCCTTCCTGGAACACTCCATACTTGTGCTCAGATATGCAGATGGCTAACTACCTCACCTGCTTCAAGTGTTTGCTAATCATGGCCTTCTGCAGAAATTTGGAATTGTGACCCATCTTCCAATCCTCTTTACACTGCCCTGCTTTTTTTTTTTTTTCCCCCTTCACAGTGCTTATTACCTTCCTTCATACTCTATGCATATTGATGTTTATTTTCTCCTCCTTCTGGAATGGAAGCTCTAGGGCTGAAATCTTTGGCACTCAGTATTTGTTGGATGAAAGAAGGCGTGATTACGTTGACATTAGCAAATTTTAGAGAGAAAAACCTTATCAAGATGTGGTACATACTAGAGAGGGAATATTAGCAAGATCATTCTGTTTATATTAATAAATCCCTTAGCCCAGCATTTCTGAAAATAAATGAACATGTGAACCACCTGGGATCTTGTTAAAATGTAGATTTGGATTCAGTAGGTCTGATTCGGGTTGGGACTCAAGAGTCTGCATTTGTAGCAAACCACACAAAGAATGCCAACGCTACTGGTTCTAAGACCACAGTTTGAACAAGAAGGCTTTAGCTGAAGTAGACTAAATTGAGGGGAATACTTTGTTTGATATGTTTGTGTTGTCCACTGTCTTAGTCTGTTTGGGTTGCTGTAATGAAATACCACAAACTGAGTGGCTTATAAACAACCAAATTGTATTTCTCATAGTCTGGAGGCTAGAAGTCCAAGATCAGAGAGCTAGCATGGACATGCGAGGGCTCTCTTCAGGATAACAGACTTCTGGCTGTTTTCTCATGTGACAGAAGATGGAGGGATCTCCCTTTTATAAGGCACTAAATCCATTCATTAGGGTTCCACTCTCATGATTTAAGCAACTCCCAAAGGCCCACACCACCTAATGTCATCACTTCTGGGAGTTGGAATTTCAACATATGAATTTGGCGGCACACAAACATCAGCCCATAGCCCTCACTATATAAAAGTCACCTTCTAATCACTGCAAGGATGCAAGGATAAATAAGAAGTAATCTTTGCTATTTAGGAGTTCGTAGAGTACAACATTCAATTCAATTGAGTAAATATTTTTATAGAAGCCATCACTTGTTGGGTGCTCCATGAAGTAGACTCTTACGGGGAGATTAGTGTGCAAGACATGCTCTTGTACGCTCTTGGGGTTGACTCCTGTGAAAGGGAGCTGGCGGAAACAGGGTTGAGCAGAGAGAGAAGATGGTCTATGATGCCATCAGCTGATTTCTTGGAGCTGGGGTGGCATTTTAGAGGAAACTTTTTTTTTTTTTATGTAGAGCCGCACCCACAGCATATGGAGGTTCCCAGGCTAGGGGTCTAACAGGAGCTGTAGCTGCCGGCCTTCGCCACAGCCATAGCAACGCGGGATCCGAGCCGCGTCTGCAACCTTCACCACAGCTCACGGCAATGCTGGATCCTTAACCCACTGAGCAAGGTCAGGGATCGAACCTGCAACCTCATGGTTCTTAGTCGGATTCGTTAACCACTGAGCCACGAAGGGAACTCCAAGAGGTAACTTTGAGTTGGCATGAGTGGCTGGATCTGCAACTCCCAGCGCTGATTAGTCATTGGATGCCCACCACCCAGAGAAGGGACATGATTTGGGGTTGCCTGTCTTGAATTGAGGCATTCTCCAAAGTGTCCTGGCAGCTGAGGGTGTCTGCCTGGAGCACCCCCAACCAGCAGGGAGAGAATGGAGCTAAACCTCCTCTTCCTGGGGAGAGCTCACTGTGAGCATCGGCCACAGTACCTAGTTTTCAGAGATGCCATGCCAGTCACTTGGAGACTAAAGATATTTATTAATTCACTAAATATTACAGAGTGCCACTGTGTGCAGCCAGCAGTGCCGCACACTGAGGTATAGACCTGAGCAAGACAGATACGGCCCCTGCTTTCATGGTGCGTACAGCCCACGGAGGGATTAAACAAGTGTTAATCAAGCTATTACCCAACCAGGGACTGAGATTGTGGTAATTGTTATTAAGGAGAATGATGGATTCACAGGAGCATAAACAGGAACTTAGTCTAAGTTTTAAGGAAATTCTTTCTTGAGGCAGTTACAATTATGTTATGACCTGTAAGATAAAAGGAAATTAGCCTTTAATTAAAGCTGGGGGATGGAGGAGTCACAGGCTAATAAGAGAGCTAAGAGGAAGATCAGTAAAATACATTTTAAAATCTAATATATAAGACTTATATAGCCATAGAGAAGGCAAATGAACAGTACCAGTTTCCTTGATGAACATCTAATGCCTGGAGTTCTGCTGTGGCACAGAAGATTAAGAATATGACTGCAGTGGCTTGGATAGCTGCAGAATTGGGGCTTCGATCCCAGCCCAGCAGAGTGGGTTTAAGGATTTGGCATCGTTGCGGCTGCAGCTCGGATTCAGTCTCTGGCCTGGGAACTTACATATGCTGAGGGTGAGGTCATTAAACTTATAATAAATAGATAGGAGTTCCCGTCATGGCACAGCAGAAACAATTTCGACTAGGAATCATGTGGTTGTGGGTTCGATCCCTGGCCTCGCTCATGGGTTGAGGATGCAGCGTTGCCATGAACTATGGTGTAGGTTGAAGATGTGGCTCAGATCCCACATTGCTATGGCTGTGGTGCAGGCCAGCAGCTACAATTCCGATTAGACCCCTGGCCTGGGAACCTCCATATGCTGTGGTGTGTCCCTAAAAAGAGAAAAAAAAATAAAAATAAAAATGAAACAAAACAAAACATCTAATGCCTAATCGACAGAGAACATCCAGGTATCTGTTGTTCCCCACTATACCCACCGGAGAGTTTTTAAAACCCACCGGAGAGTTTTTAAAACCAAGAAAACTAGTTACGGTGAGGGTTGGATAAATTCAAGGCCAAGCATAAAGAGAAGTGCTTCTCAAGAGCAAGGCTACATTTTGCAGGCCTCATTCAACACAGCCTAGAGGAAGTCAAATAAAGGCCAAATAAAATAATTTAAGAAATTAAAACTATGTTCTAATCAGAAGAGAGATTGGGTGTGCAGTACAAGCTATACTTTTGACTCCTGGCAATGTGCATTTCCTTCCCTTTTTCTCTAGAGCAGAAATGTTTTGCCAGTTTTCCTGTAAAGAAACAGATTGATAGTTTGTGGCTAAAGCATTTGTTTCCGAACTCTGATTGTTCCACAAACAAAAGCCAATGCCCCCCTACCTTCTCACACTCTTCCTTGGCCTCCACACTGCCTCTTACTTAACTCTGTTTTTGCCATTACATATCCGCAAATACATAAGCACTGAAATTGTGGTAATCATTACAAAGAAAAGAACAGGATTACTGGAGCATAAATTTTCTCTATCTTCCACTAGAAAATAAGCTCCTTATTTTATTCACTGCCACATCCCCTGCACCTAGGCAAGTGCCTATCCTCCCACTAATATTTCCTGAAAAAAATATGTCAATGATCAAGATAAGCTTATGAACAGTGCAAGTTTGTAGGGCTGTATCAGGTACAGTTAAACTTATGGTTGATCAGACTATAATTGGATCACTGATGAGAATTTACACGTTCGAATTTTATACTAGTACCAAACCAAATACTTTCTGTTTTTGCCCTGCACACAGCCCCCTTTTGAGGAAAGCTGTCATGCTGACATCTGGTCATATCAGATCAACCCCTGACTCAAATGCAGTTATTCATAGACTGCAGAATCTTCTAGTAGATGGCTTGTCTTGGAGCACTACCTAAGATCAATGCCACATGCCAGATGGTGACTATGGCAGACATTGTTGACTGACTGCTAGTAACCTTTCTCCTTGCTTCCTTCCCACTAGAGAGGCTATGAAAGCTCATTGTCATTTTCCCAGCTTTTGCGGCAGCTAAGCATAGTCATATGACATAGTTCTGGTCAATGAACCATAGCAGAAGTGTGTGTGTGTGTGTGTGTGTGTGTGTGTGTGTGTGAGAGAGAGAGAGAGAGAGAGAGAGAGAGGTGCAACAGGAGAGCTTGCTGGCCTGATTCTTCTCTAATTTCCTATCTTCCTGCCTTAAGGAAGACACATGATGCCTGGATCTGCAGCCATTTTACAGCCATGAGGAAACATGATTAAGGATGAAAAACCAACAGCTAAAAGTGGAAAAAGAGAGTGATAGAAAGCCTGAGGTGTCAATATTAGCGTTGAGCAGCTAAACCGATATCTGCAACAACCTACCTCTGGATTGTTGTCATAGGAGAAAAAAAATAAAGCTCTATTGATTTAAGGCATTGCCAGTTTGTTTTTCTTTTAATTAAGCTGATTTTGTTTTTTTTCTCACTCAATATCAGAGCTGGGATGTAAACCACAATAGAAGGATGGCTGGCCTTTGGGGGCTGGTAGAAGGGTTTCTCCCCTTCTCTAAAAAAGAAGAAGCAACAAATTCAGGGACAGAAAGTAGAACACGGAATAGTAAAGCCAAGAAAATCCCTTGCTGAGGGGAGAACAAGAGGCCCAGGTCTTGGAGCTGCAAGGGCAGCCGGAGACTTCATAGCACTGCTGGATGCCCAGAACGGTGCTTCCTCCCTGTGGCCCCTGAGAACCAGCTGAAAGGGGACTGTTTCCTTCTTTGACTTTCCCATGCATTTTCACCAAAATTCCTTGCCGCTAAAGGTAATCTGAGTGTCCTGTCTCTTGCAACTAAAAGAGCCTACCTACCATAATTTCTAGCCCTGTGTGGTCACTTCCATAAAGAACAGCTACTGTGTTCCTCTAGAAAATGTTGCTCAGTATCACCCAAAACACTGGGCTGGGTAAACTGTTGCTGCACAAGAAGCAAGCAATGTAAAGAAACATGCACTTTGTCTTTGGGGCCTCACACTTCCTCTTTCAATGCTGCTTCCTCTTGAAGCACTTCCCCACATCACACCAATGCCCAGTGCTCTCTTGCTGCTTTTCAGATACTGTGAGTCCTGCTTTGAGAATACCTAGAACTGCCCTGGTTCACACGGCTTCAAACTGAGGTGTCTCTCTACCTTAATCTTTGATCGACATTTAGGTAAATGCTTCCATAACCTGCAGGCAGATGCTCGTAGCTGGCTCTGAATAAAGATGGATAAACAGATTAATTTATAGATATCGACATTTTGATAACTGCCTTTGGGTTAACACTCTTAAATGTCTAGTGTTATAACAGTTTCTAACTAGCAAAATAGTGGATATGCAGTAGTGACACTGGAGGTCTTGACAAAAACAGGGAGAGGAAGATACTTTGCTCTCAAGATGATCTTCTGGGTACCTTTCAAATTATATATGTGACAATCCATTTTCCAAAAGACAGGGCACACCTAATACTAGTTATGGCAAACAAGCAGCTCATGGACTAAAGTCAGCGAGTGGACATGTTTTGTTTGGTCAGCAGAGATAACTGTGTTTTCATTGGTTCTAGGCAGACTACAGATTCCTTTTAAGATTATTTTTCTTTTTTTGCCTTTTCTAGGACAGTACTTGCGGCATATGGAGGTTCCCAGGCTAGGGATCTAATCAGAGCTGTAGCTGCCAGCCTATGCCACAGCCACAGCAACAGCAACACAGGATCCGAGCTGTATCTGCAACCTACACTACAGCTCATGGCAACACTGGATCCTTAACCCACTGAGCAAGGCCAGGGATTGAAGCTGTGTCCTCATGGATGCTAGTCAGATTCATTAACCTCTGAGCCACGATGGGAACTCCCATATTAAATTTTTAATATCTACATGTTAATATGAAACCAACACTGAGTTCCTAAAGCAGAGCAGACTATTATTTACTTAAAGCAAATAAGCATCCCATCTCCCCTTTGTCTTAATTCTCACCCCTGGGGCCATGCCATGAGAATTGGATGTCATCCTACATGTAACAGTGTTCATGGAGCTGAGCAGCTCGCTCCTTCCAAAATCAACCTAATGCATTTATATACCTCTCCCTCTCTGAGAGACAAAGTGACTCTTTTTGCTCCCTTTGTAAACAAATTCTCCTGAGGACCCAAAGAAGAAGGATCCTGGGTTCTTATCCTTTGGAATGTGAATAAATTTATCCACATGGGAGCTAAACTAGAGTCTTCAGCTTTAAAGCACAGGAGATGTCTCCATGGTCTGGTGGGGGTAGGGGTGTGGGTTCGTTGCTGTTTGACACTAAAAAACCGACAGAGCTCTAGGGAGGTGAATCTCTCTTGAATTCTCATTAAGCAATCAACTGTAAATTCACTTCCAGTCTGCTTTTAGCTCAGATCCCACATGTCAGTAAAATTTGTTCTGAAACTTATAACTGTACAGAAAAAAATTTTTTTCTCTACAGCCTACCGTTCCATAGTTGAACCACAGGCCCCCTATCTCAATCACCTCATACATTGCTCAATTTATGCCACCCCTTCTTGTAGGTATTTGAGTTTAGAACCTCTGCTTCTTTTCATCCTTTAATTTAAATTAACCTTAAATGAAAGAATTCCACCAAGATACCATAATCAATACTGTGCTCAAAGAATGTATTTGTGCTACTATCCAGACCTCTAAAAAGAATTGAAATGCATTACGTTTCTGTGAAAGAAGAATTTATAACATGATTTTTTTTTTTTTGGACTAGAAATCCAACCAAAATGAAAAGATAATCACTTACTATTTACTATAGACTGAAAGGCTGTCTTTTTTCGCCACTCCCACCTTCACGGGTTAATTCCTAACTCACTGTGTGATGGTACTGGGAGGTGGGCCCTTTGGGAGGTGATTAGGTTATGAGGGTGGAGTCCTCATGAATGGGATTAGTGCCCTTATAAAAGAGACCCCAGAGAACACACATGCCCCTTCCACCATGTGAAGACACAGCAAGAAGATGGCAATCTCTGAACTAGAAAGAGGACCCTCACCGAGTCTGTGGGCAACTTGGTCTTGGGCTTTCCAGCCGCCAAAACTGTGAGAAATAAGTTTCTGTTGTTTATAAGCCACACATTATAAGTTACAGCTGCCTAAGATATTACTCCAAATATTACTCCACATTATGGAGAGAACAATTTTAACAGCATGGAAATTTATCATGAGGAAAAGTCTGTTAATATTGTTACAGAATCCTGGCTGCTCTTTAGGAGTGAGTCTGTCCCTCATCAGATATTTTATGAGAGATAGTGCAGTGCAGTGATCACACACCTAAGCCTCTGAAGCTGGTCTGCTTGGGTTTATCACCATAGAGTAACCCAAAAGTGATCTTGGGCGAGTTACTATTCTTTATGCCTTGGTCTCATTATCTACAAAGTGGAGATAGGATAATGTACACCACATAGGATCATTGTGAAGCGTAAATCAGAGAGCGGTGAACAGAGCTTAGCCCCATGCCTGATGGGTCAGTAAATAAATGTTAGCTGTGTATTATTATTTGCTAGATAATAACATAAAACTGTTGTTTTGGAGATACAACAGTGATTTAAATAAGAATAAGTTGCAATTCCTTTTCTGAAGGAAGTTGTTTTATGAGACAGAGAGTTATACACTAAAAACAGCATTATAGCTTTGCTGGTCTTGTAATAGAAGGTTGTGAGAGCACTAGTAACACAGCAGGGAGTTGTCAGTTCTACCGGAAGTGGGTGCAGAATAACCAGGAAATTCTTTATAAGGAGAGGGGATCTTTGACTTAAATCTTGAACTCAGTTTTCACGCTCACCTTAGTCTCCTTGCAGCCACCAAGTAGTGGTGAAAATAAAAAAGAAATTTTTTAGCAGTATGCATTTTCCTATGGAGTACTAAGAAATGACTCTCTTTGACCAAAAAAGTGCTTGCTACCATTGATTTTCATAATACAGTTACCAAATCTGTAAGCACAGCCAGCTTGCGTTTCCTCTTGCATTTGCCTTTCTTTTATAGAGCCAACCTCTGTACCTCTGCCACACCCCATTCCTTAGTCATTCATGTCAGATTTAAGAGTGCTGGCAGTTGGGCAGAAGGCCATAACAAGAATTTGCTTTTTTTTTTTTATTTTTTTATTGAGATATAATTGACATATAAAATTTTATTAGTTTCGGAGTTCTCGTCATGGCTCAGTGGTTAACAAATCCAACTAGAAACCATGAGGTTGTGGGTTCGATCCCTGGCCTCGCTTGGTGGGTTAAGGATCCAGTGTTGCCGTGCGCTACGGTGTAGGTCGCAGACGTGCCTCGGATCCCGTGTTGCTGTGGCTGTGGTGTAGGCCGGCAGCTGTAGCTCCTATTAGACCCCTAGACTGGGAACCTCCATATGCCATGGGTACGGCTCTAGAAAAGGCAAAAAGACAAAATAAATAAATAAATAAATAAATAAAATAAAATTTTATTAGTTTTGCATGTACACAGTGTTTCTATATTTGTATATATTGCAAAATGGTCACCACATTAAGTCTAGTTAACAACTATAACCATACATAATTATAATTTTTTTCTTGTGATAACTTTTAAGATAGACTTGCAAATACACGATACAGTATTATTAACTAGAATCAGCACATTGTACGTTACACCCTCATGACTTACCTGTTTTACAGCTGCAAGATTGTACCTTTTGACCTCCTTTATCACTTCACTCTCTTCGCCCCCCCCTCCTCCAGCAACACTTAAATTTGTTCTCTGGATCTATGAATGAGTTTAGTTATTAAGATCAAGATACAATGAAGTGAACATGACCCCTTAGGCCAAAAGAGGGAGGAACAATTTCATTATGACCTAAGTGAAGGTATTAGCATAATTTAACAAAACTGCATCAAAAGAGGAGGAACGGTTACGAGGGAAACACAGTAAAAACATGGAGCTCAAGGAGACAAAACTGTTTGGTGTGCTCCCAGCAGAGTCCCCGGGAGAGAAAGCATTTCTTTCTTTTTTTTTTTTTTTTTTTTTTTTTTT
>PVHT020000077.1:19507836-19531602 GCA_004024745.2 Catagonus wagneri | reverse complement strand
TAACCACTGCGCCACGACGGGAACTCCAGAAAGCATTTCTTGATTCTGCAATGTGTCTAGTCCTTTGGCCAGAGAATACTGCAGTTAATTAAGAGTGTGGCAAACTCCACAGCCTAGGCTCAGATCCCAGCCCCATTATGTACTAACTTTCTGGACTTTGGTAAGTTATTCTATCTCCACATGTCTGATTTTCCTCCTCTGAAATGTGGCTAATAGTCATACTCACCTAAGTAGAGTGTATTTCAGAATTGAGTGAATGTGTGTAAGGGTGTTTGTGCAATGCCTGGCATGGAAAGAATCCTCAGGAAATACGAGCCACTGTTTCTCTTTGCTCAGCAACATCTGGTCACAATTTTATCATCTCTCCTCTGGCCCCCAATCCTAGCACACTCTCCACACAAGCCCACTCCATTTTGACATTTCTGACGTTAACTTTTTTTATTTAGAGAGAATGAAGCTGAGATGCTGGCTGGTGGTGGGAAGCGTGATGGAAGAAATTTTCACATCTTGAAGTACATGGAAGTTATTCCAGCTTAGACATGATTTGGCTTGAATTTTATGCTGACTAGAACAGCCTGTCTTCCCGCCTGTCGCACATGTGTTGTACATCTGCTTTAACCATTACAGACAAGAATGGATTTAAAAATCAAAAATGGAGTACGTGCAGTTCGGGCATCCAGAAATGGAGCTGGGTGGCTGTTGTGGATGTGGTTTCAGACACCTTTCTGCATCACTGAGAACCTGAATTTTCTAACTTCTATCAAACTCAAAGACACCACCAGTGTCTCTCAGAACAATATCTGCTAGCAGTTGCCAGCTGCAGCCTTATGAACTCAAAGTAACTGTAACCATTTTGGACCCCAACCAATCCTATATAATAAGAAGCCTTGTCTCTTGCCAACTCCAATTGTTAATTTTGTAGTTTTTGCCTTTATAAGCCTCCCCTGCTTTGTAGTCATGAGGAACACAATTCAAGTGCTTCTTGAATCTGTGTCCCTTGGTCTATGTAGTCCTCAGTTTGGCTCAAATAAAACTCTTTTCTATTACAAATTGTTTATTATTTCTGTTAGCAGGTGAAAACTTACTACCGCTCTTCAGAGTGCATGATCCACAAGCCAAGGATGGTCACAGAATACTGGGGACTTGCTGACTGTCATGAAATGTTTAGGAGCCTTAAACAGGTGCTGAGCCACACCCTCTGATTTTTTTTTTTTGGCCTCCCTGCAGCATATGGACTTCCTGGGCCAGGCATCAGATCCCAGCCGCGGTTGCTACCTAAGCCACAGCTGCAGCAACAACAGATCCTTAACATGCTGTGCCAGGCCGGGGATCAAACCTGCATCTGAGCACTCCCAGGATGCCACCCATCCCACTGCGCCACAGCAGGGACTCACATCCTCTGATTTAAATGGACTGGGAACTTCTTGAGAGGACCTTGGATCTTGCGTGCAACTGGGACTCAGGAACATAGACTCTGTTCCTTTCAGTCTTCCTTTCAGTCTTATGAAAGACTGCAGGGGGAGGAGCAGCAGGCCTCTGAGAGAAATCGCCAAAGGAGGAAAGCCTAGCGGGTGGGCCCATGATAGGCAGCAGGGCTGGACCATCAGCGAGTACCTAGTTCAATCAGTTGAAAGTCTTAATAGAACAGTGACTGACCTCCCCCTACAAGAGAGAATTCTACCAGCAGACAGCCTTCAGACATTGAACTGTGATCTTGGCTTCTGGGTCTCCAGCCTGCTGGCCCACCCTGCAAATTTTAGACTTGCCAACCTGAGCCACATCCTCTGCTTTTTTTTTAGACCTACCAACCTGAGCCACATCACAGGAGTCAATTCCTTAAAATAAATCTCCCCTAACTTATGTAATCATGCTTGGTGTTTCTCAAGTTTAGTTGGTTATTTATAGACTAAGCTGCTAGCTCTTTCTGACCATGTCTATACACTGTGGGGCTCTGCTCTGAGCATTATGGTTGTCTCTTGTAACCCCCACTTCAACTCTCCCCTGCTACACAGCAATCATGGCCTTTGGGTGGAGTGCATTCCACCCCACATTCTAGGAGGCATCTCCCCGCCCCCAACATCATGCAGGACAATTTGCTTTACTCAAAGTCCACCAATGTAAATGTAAATCTCAGCCAAATACACTCATGGAAACATCCAGAATAATGTTTGACAAAATATCTCAGCACTGTGGGCAACCAAGTGGGCACATAAAATTAACCAGAGACACTAAATGTAAAATTAGAATTGGAGCTCTTTCTCAGGGTAATACAACTCACTGACTCATAGGTTTTCCCCATTCCCTCAGGTATTAGTTTGTGATATGGGCAGAACCGGGTCTTCCTATTGAGGTTGGGTGTGCTTTCTCCCACCCAGCTGAGGAAGGATGTAGGGACTGGCTTAAAGTCAAATTCCCCGAAGCAGTCCTGAGAGAGTAAGGAAAGGGCTGACTTCCTTTAGCTGCACAGTCGAACTTAGGCCTGACTCTCTCTGAGAAGCAACACAACCAGAAAAAGGCAAATTAGTAGAACTGGCTTTGGGAAGAGGACGGTTTGTGTCCAGGACAATTTTTGAATCCATCCTGGGCACGGGACCTCAGGAAAACTGGAAATCTGAGGCAGATGAGAAGTGAGGGAGGTGAATGATATTCTGACCTTGCCTAGCAGCACCTGGGCCCCATTTCTGACTGGGTAAGAAAGAAGGCAATCTCCCCAAATCCTTAAAATTTTCAGCAGTGTAATAATTTCATTATGAAATGATTAAGATAATGATGAGTGTATTACACTTAAGTTATTTTTTTGTTTGTTTCTTTAAGGTGCATACATGAAAATACAGAAATAAAAATCTTTGGATGGTAACAGTTGTCATTTTCTCTGTCAAAAAAAAAAAAAAAAATGGGGGGAGGTTTTTAATTAGAGCCTAGAAGTTTATGTAACTATAGTGAGGAGTTTCCTTTTTTAGAAGGTGTTACATTCTAATCATTACTTCACAATCACTTCAAACGTTTTTTTTTCCTCCAACTCTGTGGTTTAAAGTTTGTGTGTTAATGTGTCAGCAGTTGAGGAGGAGCCGGGGATGTCATTGAGCATTACAGCTGTGGTTTGTAATGAGATCACTGATGGTGCACATTGCCTTGGTCCAAATTTATGTGAACAAACACGCCTCTTTTACACAGAAGAGTTTTGGAACGACAACAGCAGAATGGACTGGGCGTAGAATCTTTTTTTCAAAGATGAAGATTCAGATTAAAAATCTGTAAAAGCCAGTGTGGTTTGGAGGTTAGGAAATGAGAAAGAGTAAAACGTCTAAGGATGTTAAACAACGTTAAAATTACTTTCACCTCTTTCTTTACCCCTTGTTATACTTTTTTAATGTGGAGATTAGAGAATTTTAAATCACATATGTGGCTCACATGAAAGCCTACCAAGCTGGGGAAGGATGTTTTTCATTTCTGTCATTTTCTCTACACATCTGTGGTCACCATGTTGGTCTCAGGCACTCTTGCTTATTGCAACAGCCTGCCACCTGCCACCATTCCTCCTGCCTCATCATCTGTTCTTTCTGTTCAAATCTTCCTCAATCCGTGCATCACGGAAAGACTGACAGTCTTCTTTCTGCCAGGTCTTCCTTGGCAATACTCTGAGGCTTTTGAGGAAATTATATATTGTTTTAGTCCCCCAAATAGAAACTGTTGGAAGGATACTGGGGTACCTGGGGGGTGGGTGTAGGTCCAGAGATTGAGCCTTGGGAAAGTAAGTGGGGACTAAGCCCCATGATCTACACAGAAGAATCATTTCTATGGTTTTCGCACGGTTAAATGGACCACAGATGCCTTCTGTTTACACGAGTCTGTTTCAGCTGTAGGTAGAAAATGACCCCGTCACAGTCTGATTCTAAAGTGGAGATGTATAGCTCAGGGCCGTGATGTGGTAACTCCGTCTAAAACTTCTTTTAACCTTCCTCATTGCAGTTAGCCTAAGCGTATGGACCACCTCTCAATACTGACAGACTAATATAACAATGGTAAGAGGAACTTACCATTGTTTGCTTTATACCATAGGAAGCCATTGTATCATTGGATTCCCACAACTCTAAGCTGTAGGTAGTATCAATACTGTCTATCATCATATTGGTAACAGAGGTGCAGACCAACGAAGTGCCTTCCCGCAAGGTCCCAAGCCAGATGCCTCATTGGCTCAACCTGGAGGCTGGGCTCTTGACCGACTGGGAGGACTCTTTCTACTCTTGAACACCTCCCATTGCTGAATTTCCTCAAGAAATCCCCCTTGGCTCTGACCTCTGAAAGAAACCTTATCTCTAAAGGTTCCTAAGTCTGCTTTCTATTAAAGGTGCTTTGGATCATGTGAAGAGGAAAGTGTGTACTGTGCTGAATAGATGAGTCATTGTCCAAGACTGAGGAAGCAAAGATTTATATCTTGGGGATTTCAAGAGAGTAATAGGAACTTCTGGATGTTAAAAACAAATAATCGGAGGGAGGAGAATAATACACTCCAAGTTTTTATTTTCCCTTCCCTCTTTTCATGAGGAGTCTTCCTATTACTTTTCTTACTTGCCACCTGTCTTAGTAATTTTTAACAACTTTTTTGCTAAAAATGCTCATCAGTTAAAAATTACATTTATTTCCCAATTGCAGTTTGCTTTCTATACCACATCCTTAAAGAACTCCCTCTATCTAGGTGCTGATACATACACTTCACAAGGTAGTTTCTCAAGAATTCTTTCCTGTTAGTTCGGGAGTAGCTTTAATGAAATATACCTGAGTTTCATTTCTGATAGGCTGTTCTCATCCTCCTCTAGCATTTTACCCATTTGCAAGAAGGGGTTATGAAAGGTGACCTTACCTCTTGCCAGGAAGGAAGAGCAATGTGTTTTCTTGCTGGTAGAAACATGTAGATGAGTCATGTTCACAGCATAATTCTTTTCTGCATTTGTATGTTCCTTAAACACTTTCTTGCTAGCCTTTAAATGCTTTGTGTGTGTGTGTGTGTGTGTGTGTGTGTGTGTGTGTGTGTATTTAGTACTGTCTGGAGAATCTGGAGGACTAGTCAACATTAACATCTGAACTATTATTATTTTTTTTAACTTGGTTGTTTGCTCTAGTAGGATGAATGAAGTTCTCTACTGAGAAAAAGGATGAATTGGACAATATGGTGTTGGACATAGCTTAATGAAGACTTGGCTACTGTTACTCTTTAAGCTTGCTACTAATTGAAGCATCCTCCATACACACTACACCTTGGGACCACACAGATTTGTGCACTTTAACTCATTGTAGCAGTAGCTTGACACATGGCACACTGATTAACTGAAGGCAGTTCTCTTTTAAGACTTTATTTCTTACTACTGGAACTCACTAATGTTTGCCTTGATGACTCTGGGTAGAGAAATCTAAATAAATCTCTTTCTTTTTCTTTCTTCCTTCCTTTCTTCCTTCCTTTCTCTTTCTTCCTTCCTTCCTTCCTTCCTTCCTTCCTTCCTTCCTTTCCTTCCTTCCTTCCTTCCTTCCTTCCTTCCTTCCTTCCTTCCTTCCTTCTTCATTTTCCTGTCTTTTGTCTTTTTAGGGCCTCACCCTCAGCATGTGGAGGTTCCCAGGCTAGGGGTCTAATTGGAGCTGTAGCTGCCGGCCTATGCCACAGCCACAGCAACTTGCACCACAGCTCACGGCAATGCTGGATCCTTAACCCACTGACCAAGGCCAGGGATCAAATCAGCGTCCTCATGGATGCTAGTCAGGTTCATTAACCACAGAGCCACGATGGGAAGTCCGAGAAATCTAATTTTCAACGGTTGGTTTTGACTCCTAGCTTAAGCAATTTGAATAGAAAATTCAACAGTGGTATGCAAGGGTAAACTAATTCTATGTTCTTTTAGAATTCTGATCAATTAAAAATTGTCTTACATTGTGTGTTTTCTTCTTTTGTTTTATATCTGTATTATCTCAACCAGAAATGTATATAGTTTCTTAATCCTTATTTTGTATTTTAGAAATTGGAAAGACGATTATATGGGCCATAGAATCCAAGATATAAACCTTTACTCTCTATTCTAGGTTATAAAGTAAATTCGAAATCAGATATTGAATGTTTAATATATTAAGACTCTACCAGAAATAATCCCAGACACCTATGGTCAATTAATCTTTGACAAAGGAGGCAAGAATATAAAATGGGAAAAAACAGTCTCTTCAGCAAGTGGTACTGGGAAAACTGCACAGCTACATTGTAAATCAATGACATTAGAAAACACCCCCATACCATGCACAAAAATAAACTCTAAATGGCTTAAAGACTTAAACATAAGACATGACATATGTTCCTAGAAGAGAACATAGGCAGTAAATACTGACATACTGACATAATGACATAAATTGTGCAAGTGTTTTATTAGGTCAGTCTCTCGTGGCAATAAAAATAAAACAAAAATAAACCAATGGAACCTAATCAAAATGACAAACTTTTGCACAGCAAAGGAAACCATAAACAAAATGAAAAGGCAGCATACACAATGGGAGAAAATATTTGCAAATGATGCAGCTGACAAGAGTTTAATCTTTAAAATATACAAACACCTCATACAACCCAAAAAAGAAAAAAAAACCCAATTGAAAAATGGGCAGAAGACCTAAATAGACATTTCTCCAAAGAAGACATTCAGGTGGCCAGTAGGCACTTGAAAAGATGCTCAATATCACTAATTATTAGAGAAATGCAAATCAAAACTACAATCAGATACCACCTCACACCAGTCAGAATGACCGTCACTAATAAGACTACATAAAACAAATGCTAGAGATGGTATGGAGAAAAGGTAACCCTCCTACACTGTTGGTGAGAATGTAAATTGATACGACCACTATGGAAAACATATGGAGTTTCCTCAGAAAAATAAAAATAGAATTACCATGTGATCCAGCAATCCCACTCCTGAGCATACATCCAGACAAAGCTATAATTAAAAAAGATACATGCCCCTCTAAAGGATAAAGATGGTACACATATACAATGGAATACTACTCAGCCATGAAAATGAATGAAGTAATGCCATTGGCAACAACAGGGAAAATGAAGTTCTTGATGCCTGATGTGTGATAAGGAATAAAGCTCTCTGATCCAGGTACCTTGTGTTTTCTGCCTACATCTGTGAAGCCATAATGCCTTTCACAGCAATAGGGATGCAACCAGAGATTATGATACTACGTGAAGTATGTCAGAAAGGTAAAGAAAATATCATATGATAAACTTACACGAGGAATCTAGAATATGGCACAAATGAACATATCTACAAAACAGAACAGACTGACAAATAAGGAACAGACTTGAGGTTGCCAAGGGAGGTGGGGGGAGTGGGGAGGGAGTAAGACAGACTGGGAGTTTGGAGTTAGTAGATGCAAACTATTACATTTGGAATGGATAAACAACAAGGTCCTACTGCATAGCACAGGGAGCTATATCCAGTCTCCTGGAATAGACCATGGTGGGAAAGAATATTTAGAAAAATGTATAGATATGTATGACTGGGTCACTTTGCTGTGCAGCAGAAATTGGCACAACACCGTAAGTCAACTGTAATAAAAAACAAAAAACAAATTAGGGCTCTAGGATGGGCTACTTATTATGTGCGGATTTTTTTTTAATTTAATTAATTTATTTATCTATTTATTTTTGTTTTCAGAGCTGCACCCGGGGCATATGGAGGATCCCAGGCTAATCAGAGCTGAATCGGAGCTACAGCTGCTGGCCTACACCACAGCCACAGCCATGCAGGATCTGAGCTATGTCTGCGAACGACATCACAGCTCAAGGCAACGCCAGATCCTTAACCCACTGAGCGAGTCTAGGGATTGAACCCACAACCTCATGGTTCCTAGTTGGATTCATTTCCGCTGTGCCACAATGGGAACTTCTTTTTTTGTTTTGTTTTGTTTTTTGTTTTTGTACGAGTTTTTGTATGGGAAATATAAAGCATGTTCTGCCTAAAATCTAGAGTTAGATGTTCCTTTACACCCCCACTTTTGTCCTTTCTTTGTCTTCTTTCCTCCTTTTTCTTCCTTTGCCTCCCTCCCTCCTTCTCCCCTTCCTTTCCCCCTCCCCTTATTCTTATATTTCTTCCTTTCCGTAAATACTAGAACTTACTGTTCTAGATGCTAGGAATAAAGCAATGAATACAACAAAGCACTTGTTCTCACGGAACTTTCTAAAATCAGTTTAATGGGGGTACAATTTTTATGCAGTAAAATTCACCACTTTAAGGTGTACAGTTCAGTGATTTTTTTTTTTTTTAATGGCATATGGAAGTTCCTGGGCCAGGAATCTGAGCCACAGCTGTGACCTATGCTGCAGCTGCCTCAACACCAGATCCTTTAACTCACTGTGCTGGGCTAGGGATCGAACCCTCACCTCTGCATCGACTGGAGCTACTGCAGTTGAATTCTTGACCTGCTGCGCCACAATAGATACCCCAGTGTTCTATGATTTTCAACAAACCTACACACTCATGTAACTGGCACCACAATCAAGTTTCAATATATTTTCCATCACCGAAAAAAATTCCTTCAGGTTCCTTGAAATCAGACCCTCCAGCTATTATCAGTCCCTGGTAAACACCAATCTGTTTTCTATTTCTTTAGCTAAACATTTCCTGAAAGTCATATACCTGGACTTATTCAGTATGTAGCCTTTGTTTTGTTGTTGTTGTTGTTGTTGTTGTTTAGGGCCGTGGCATATGGAAGTTCTCAGGCCAGGGTTGAATTGGAGCTGCAGCTGCTGGCCTACACCGCAGTCACAGCAACATCAGATTTGAGTTATACTTGCAACCTACACCACAGCTTTCATCAGTGTCACATTCTTAACACTCTGAACAAGGCCAGGGGTCAAACCTGAATCCTCATGGATACTAGACAGGTTTGGAACCTGCTGGGCCACAGTGGAACTCCCAGTATGTATCCTTTTGTGTCTGTTTTTTTCCTCTTAGCATGATGCCTTTGGGATTCATCCGTGCTGCTGTATGCATTAGGAGTTCTTTTTATTCCTGAGTTGGAGTCCATCTGATGGATGTACAACAGCTTGTTTAACTGTTCACCATTCGATGGTCATTTAAGTTGTTTCCATTTTGGGGTGATTATGAATAAATACTCACTTCTGGGTTTTTGTGTGTGTGGATGTGTGTTTTGGTTTTTTGGTGTAAATAGCTAGGAGTGGGACTGTGGGTCATATTTTAAGTATTATTTAACTTTATAAGAAACTGCCAAACTATTTTCCAAAGCAGCCAAGTGGTTTTGCATTCCCACAGGCAGAGAATGGTAGTCCCAGCTGCTCCTTGTTCTTGCCAATATTTGGTTCTGTAAGGTTATTTTTGTTTTTATTTTAATTCTACAGTAACCATTCTATTAGGTGTGCCTGAGCTTAGAGTTTATTGGAAAGCATCAGTTCTTCACCTAGTTTAATTAGTGCTGGTGCTTTTCAATCCCTCATACTTCCTGGTAGATCAAGAGAGCCCATCAAATTGTGGCAAATAGAGGAATCCAGTCATTCTAACTGGTGGTTTGGATCATGGCTTCTTTTCCACCGAGTCCAGGCAGACCTCTGTTGTTTACAGGTTCATCAGGTTCTGCTGGATATCAGGACAGCAGGTTCGTGCAGTGGAGTGGGGAAGTGGGTGAGAGACTCTCTCACTGCTGAAAGCCAAAGAGCCTGGGGAATCCCGGAGAAAATCTCTTTCCCAGATGACTCATCAGAATGGGCTGCTGGTGAGGGGACCAGAAATCAGGAGATAGTGTAGGAGGGTCCTCTGGAATCCAGTCCTGAGGTAACAGTGGCCTGAATTAAGTTGTAGTTTTGGTAAAGGCTGGATACGATTTTTTTACAGAGGAAGAGGGTGGCTATGATAAAAGCGTAATCTAAGTTAGTAGCTGAATATTGGGCGTGAGGATAACAAGGTGCTGATATGCTTAAAGCTTCAGATTTAAATAATTAGGAGAATTCCAATCTTAAAGAGAAACAGGATTTTGCAAAGTCCCCGTCTTGCTAAATCCTAAGGTCAGCCACTCTTCTAGTTGCATTCTACTTGACTGAGCAGCAATATTGACGTAGGTCAGTTGACACACCAGACACCCCATTCTTCCCTTAACCTTCGGGTACTACTTCCTCTTGGGTCCCCTCTGTGGCACAGCCTTCTCTTTCTCATTCTCCTTTGTTGGTTCCTCCTTATCACCTGTACTTCTGAATGTTTAATCTTTATATCTCTACCCTGATCCTTTTCCTTGAACTCAATGCATATCTAACTTGCTACCCAACACAACCACTCTGGTGTGTGATAGGCCTCTCAAACTTGACATCTCCATAGCCAGACTCCCGGTCTCCATGATCCCAAACCTGTGTCTCCTGCAGCCTTTCTCTGTTTATCTAAACACTCAGGCCCCAAACCTAGAGATCAGACTTGACTTCTCTTTCTTTCATATCTCCATCATCCTTATCAGCTGGGCTTTACTTTGAAAATAAGCCCAGCATCTGACCATTTTTATCTTCCTCTACTTGCTACCACCCTAGGCCAAGTCACCTACTCATTAAGCCTTATTTTCCTCACCTATAAAAGGGGATAACAGCAGTAATAATAAACCTTTTTCATAGAATTGTGCAGAGAATAAATGAAGTAGCCCATATAAAGCAATATAGCATCTTGCACAGAGTTAGCACTAAATAACTGTTATTTATTATTTCTGTAACTTACAGAAAGAGGTATTCCATATTCTAAAACACAGAAAGCTACATTTCAAAAAAAGAGTGCCTATTTTCCCTGGTCCCGACTTTGGATCTACAATTTTCAGTTGTTCTCTTTTAAGGATATGACTGTTTATGCTGCCACAGTTTGTGGTTGGGTTGAGGGAAGTTGCACAATATGCTGACCATTTAAAAATTTTTTTCTGTTGTTACAAGGAGTTGAATAGTTCTGAATAACCTAAAACACAGCTTTAAATGGGACTTTCTGGGTATTAAGAAGAACTTTCATGTTTCTGAGTTGTCGTTCAGCTGTTCTTTCTGTTTAGAGCAGAATAGGAAATGCTTTCTGTTGGCAGCCTGTCCATCGGATTGTTAAGAATAGAAGGTGCAATGTTTCTCATCTCCTTTATTTTGTCCCAGAAGTGAAACTTCTAGTCATTGCACTGGATACTCCTTAAAAACTGTAAGATGGTTTAAGTGTGTACTGTTTGATATAGAAGTCTACTTAAGGAGAACTTAAAAAAAATTAACCATGGTTATTGAGAGAGAAAGGATTTATGTTCTCTTTTTTAAAAAAAGTTTTATTAAAATATAGTTGGTTTACAATGTTCCTTCAATTTATGCTGTACAGCAAAGTGACTCAGTCGTACATATATATACATTGTTTCCATCATGTTCTAACCCAAGAGATTGGATATAGTTCCCTGTGCTACACAGTAGGACCTCATTGCTTATCATTCTAAATTAATAGTTTGCATCTACCAGCCCCAAACTCCCGTCCATCCCTGGCGACCACAAGTCTGCTCTCTATGTCCCTGATCTATGTGCTCTCATTCAAATTCTTTTTCATTCCAGAAGATGTGAAGCTTAGATTTTGGAAAGATGTTCCACATAAATGATCTGACGGCCGGTAAAAAAAAAAAAAAAGTCTTTGTTATGCACCCATTATCCCTAGTACTTGGATTGCTCTTCTGGTTGTGATTTTAAAAAGCACAGAAAAGAATATTCACTGAGCCAAGCTTTCTCTCCAATCTTCTTGTGAAAACTGTCTGCCCATTAGAAAAGGCTGACCAGGATGTGAGACACACACTCTAGGCACTGAAAAGGAAGCTAACTGGTGATGAAAGAGCTCCATATTTAGCGGGAGACAATAACATGAGACTGTGTTTATTCTTGCAGCCTCTAGTGTATATTAGTCAAATATTTGAGGGAACAAACCATAGAATTACGTTGGCTTCCTGGAAGTTCTGTTCGCTTGTGGATTGTCTTGATTGGCTGTGGTAATTGCAATCACTGTGTGTTTGCCAGAATTTATCAGCTCAGTGCTGGGAATACACATTTATTAAAATGAGGATGTGCCAGAATCAATTGGGCTTTTGTTTAAGATCCAAATGAGGGGTCATCAAATAGAGCCGGGATTCAGACCTGAGCTCTGCCTTTTTCTTTTCTTTCTTTCTTTTCTTTTTGTTTTTATTTTTGTTTTTAGGGCCACACATGTGGCATATGAAAATTCCCATGCTAGGGGTCAAATCAGAGTTGCAGCCAGCCTTTGCAACAGCCACAGCAATGCCAGGTCCAGGATATAAACCACTTCTGCGACCTGTACCGCAGCTCATGACAATGCCGAATACTTAACCCACTAGGATCAAACCCACATCCTCATGGTTAATTGTTGGGTTCTTTATCGCTGAACCACAATGGGAACTCCACTCTGCCTTTTTCTTATGTATTTCCAGGGGAATCATACAGCTTTAGGCATGAGCATGATTATTGGTCATTCTGAAAACTATAATTACAGCAAGAATCAAAGAAACATACATACTTAAATATAATTCACATCCTCTTCTCTGTTTCATAAACACTGGTTCTTCATTCTTCATTTCTTCATTGAAAAGAATAATTCTTTTATTTCTCACCAGACCTCAGGACTTCAAGCCACAAACACTCTCACGTTGTCTTTGAGAATTTCTACCCAACTTGTGCAAAGAAATCCCCAGTAGTCTTCTTGCAGCTTTCTGACTGCTGAGTGTTAAAATTCTTGCTGATTTTTACAGCCTTTCCTCAGGGTAATTCTTAAAGGTTCTCATTCCCTTTCTTTGAGTTTTCTTTTTTCCTTTCCTCCATAGGGAAGTAAATGAGACAGCATCTTCTTGTTGAGACAGGTGGGGACCTGGGACCTGGGACCTGGGACCCTTTGCTGCAGTGGCTGCTGTGCTTGCACCTAGACAAGCAGGTCCTCAAGTAACAAAATACAAACAAACTGTATGGACTAAAAATAATGGTGCATGACCAATTGGGGCAAATTATGGGCAAACCACCTAAGCCACCCCTCTGGCCTGACCCCCGGACACCTCTCTCCCGCCGCTGCAGAGGGGTCCCAATAAAGCCTTGCCTGAATTTTCCTGTCTGACCTCATCGATTTCTTTATTTTTTTCTTTTTGTTTTTTTGGGGCTGCTGCATCTGTGGCATATGTAAGTTCCCAGGCTAGGGGCTGAATCAGAGCTACAGCTGTAGGCCTACACCGCAGCAATGCCAGCTCCAAGCCAAGTGCTGCAACTCGTAGCAATGCTGGATCCTTAACCCACCGAGGGAGGCCAGGGATCGAATCTGCATCTTCATGGATACTAGCTGGGTTCCTTACCTTCTGAACTACAATGAAAACTCTCCAATTTCTATTGATTAAGATGACCAAAAACCCTGGACAGTAACATTATGAAGGGCTTTACAGTTGCCTGGATAAGCCCTATGGATATTGATTAACTACTCAAGAAATGCTTTCTCTATTCTTCCAACCTCATTTCCAGCTTTACTATTTTCTTAGAGTATATTAAATAGTCTCCTCATAGCTACTCATCTCAGAGCTACACATGTGTTACACTGTGTTATAACACAGTTATAACATGTCCAAACTTTTGAAAAAAATTTGTTATAGTCAATTTACAATGTTCTGTCAATTTCTGCTGTACAGCAAAGTGACCCAGTTATACATTTATTTACAATCTTTTTTACACATGTCCTAACTTTGTAAAATGCATTTAAGCACTTTTTTTTAGATAGAAATGTTTGAAAACATATATAAGGTTTATCTCCATACTAGCTTATTTTGTCACAAGCACCATAAAGACAGATATAATATTATATATTTTATTTATGCATTTCTTATTCTTTTTCTTCACCCCCCGCCAAATTTGTCTGCTTTTATTAACTTCGGTACTTTCAGCACTTAGAATGGTGTCTGGCACATAAAAGATATTAAAATATTTGCTGAGTCAATGAATTAATATTTTTTGTTTATGGCTCCTACAGATATAAAAGGTCTTAACATATTGCATTGTGTTTGAAAGATGGACTTGAATGATAAGTAAGTAGTTCTAAACAAGAGACTCATATATTTTGGTTATTACAAGAAGATATAATTATGTGATAGGCACAACTTTTCTGAGAACTCTGTGTAGGAAAACTGATGAAGATGTATTTATTTTATATATTATACAAACATATTGCCAGACCAAAGAAATTAGTGCAAGGATTAGAAGCTCTGGAGTCTGGTCTCAACTCTCTCTTTAGTTATGTCTGGAACTGTGAGCAAATTTACTCTTTTACCTTTCTGAACTTAGTTCTGTTCAGAACCAGCTTGGATTAATTATCTGCATTATCTTCACTTTGCCATGTTCTTGTTGTGCCTTGGCCATCAAATATACATGTTTCTCCCCACTTACCACATTACACTGAACATATCTGCTTATGTGTGTTTGACCCACAATACTTAAGAAACTTGGACTCTACCTTGTAAAAATAATTGCTACTGTTTTTTAGTGCTTTCAAGGGTCATATGCTACCTAATTGAATATTTTAAAGAACTTCGCTAAATGGGTATATCTCCCCTTTGCAGAAGAAGAAATTTAAGACTTGTGGAACTTAACCATCATGCGCCAGGTTTATAAATACTTGGGATTCTAACCTCTACTTTGACCCCAAAATCTTTGCTCTTAAACCATTCACTTTAGTCTAGTTTTCATTTACTGTAAATATTGTTACAGTAAGGCTTATTTTGTGATGGTTTGGAAAACAATATGGCTTTATCATGTAAAGTTATACATTTTATAGCCTATTCCCAGCTATTTCACCTATTTCTAGGCATTCGAGAAACTTCAGCACCAATGAATCAGGAGAGAAGGACAAAAATATTACTAGAAGCTTGGGTTATAATAGCAAATCATTTGTAAACAAGTCAAATGTAGATCTACCAGACAGTGGATAAGTAAACTACAGTTCATTTTCACAATAGAATAGAATATTACACAGAAAATGAATCAAATGCTGCTGCATGCAACAATGTGAGCTAATCTTAGGAATACAGTGTTGAATTAAAAATCCAAAGACCAAAAGACAACTTATTGTATAATATCCTTTATATAAAGTTCAAAAGCATGTACAATTACATAGTAAGGTATTTATGTATGCATGTATGTACCTTTTTTTATTTTTTTTATTTTTATTTTTTTGCTTTGTAGGGCCACACTTAAGACATATGGAAATTCCCAGGCTAGGGGTCTAATCAGAGCTGCAGCTGCCAGCCACAACCACAGCCACAGCAATTTGGGATCCAAGCTGCATCTGCAACTTACACTACAGCCTACAGCAACACCAGATCCTTAACACACTGATTAAGGCCAGGAATCAAACTCTCATCCTTATGGATACCAGTCGGGTTCGTTACCACTGAGCCAAAATGGGAACTCCTATCTATATATTTTCAGTTCACATATATTTATTGTAAAATAGAAAAGGCAAGGGAAGCATGAATATAAAATTCGGGATAGCTATGTCTTCTGAAGGAAGAGAGAGGTGTAAGATGGAGGAAGAGCAAATAGGAAGATGTGGATTATTGTGATCATCCATTTGTGGGTGATGGGTTCCTGGGTATTCATTTTATTGCTTAAAGCTATATACACAAATTTTTAAAAATTCAAGAGGGTCATATATAGAGTGATGAGACTGTGTCATGATTAATCCAATTAAATATATCTGAGATCCTAAAAGAAAATAACAAAGACCCTCTCACCCCCAAGTACATCTCTAGCAATCCTGAACTAAAATGTTAGATAAAACCAATGTGGTGAGAAGTATTAAGATATGATGAGCAGAACCCAAAGGAGACCAGAGTGCCTTGTTCAGGAGAAACAAATGGATCTTGACAAGGAAATTGAAAGGGAAAAAATAAACATAATAAATATAAACACAAAGATGTGGCTTAGTAAATAAGCATGCATTGACAAAACACTCAAAACAAAGAAATTTTAACTATCTAGGGAAAAATACAAAAAAAAAGTAAAAGGAAAGTATGGGCAATTGAAAATATGAAATACATCACAGAAAAATCCTAATATGACTGTAACTACAACCTGGTTAAATGGCTTAAACTGATTGATCAAGACACATACTTTGTAGGTTTTAATATGTTTAGTTGTAGTTTGAAATTTGTCATTTCAAAAAATATTTTAACTTCTCAGTTTTGACCAAAACACCACCAACTGTTTGCTAGAGAGCTTGCGAAATTGAATGCAGAAGTCTTGATTGTGAGGCAAAAATTCCCTCATCTTATTTTAAATAAAGTTCACAGGCCCTTCTTGGAAAAGTGCTCTTGGGAATGAATTTTCACCACCCTTGTTTTCTACCTCCTTGCAAGTGTGAAAGAAACCCCCATCTGTTTGGCAAGCAAAATATACTCCATAATTTCCAAATAAAAATTTGATACATACATATCTGGTACCTTAAATCTGTGGATCTAGTTTTGGTTAACAGCAAAGAATATTTATATACAAAGAATATTTGAATATTTAGTCAACACACAGAAAGCTCTGTTTTGAGTGGACCTAATTAAATCATGCCAAAAAAGCACAAATGAGGTAACATATTTGACAACAGTTTAAGTAAAATATTAATCATTCATCCTTTGTAAGATTTGAGTTCTAGCCTTATAGCAAATTAGATCACCACAAATTAAACTATCTGGTCCGAATTAGAGTAGCTTTTTTTAAGTAGTCTTTATTAATGTAACTTAATAATGTTGTCTTTGGCATTCTTGGACATCGACATTAGAAATGGTTGGTCCTTACCACTTATACCTTAAAATTAAGGTTTCTGCACCTTTTAAAAAGTCTCTGTTGCAAAGATTAATAATCTAGCATGGGCTATCATTCAGAAAGTACAGTGCAAGTTCCAGGCTTTACTGAATATCATTCTCACTATAATCTGGCCAAGTGGATATTACAATTCTCCCTTTAAAATTGTGGAAATCAATGCTAATTTAAATAACTTGTCCACAGCTAATAAGTGCTTAATACAGGGTTCAAATTCAAGCCTGTTTGATCTCAAAGTCAGGGACTTTAGCCAATGTTTTGCATTGTTACTGTGCTTCTCAGTATATCTACAATAAGGGTTTTAGTAATTTTTTTTTAATGGCAAGAGGTGGTCTGCAAAAGGGAAGCTATAAACACTAGAGAGACAGAAGTCTAGTTGGAACGGCAAGCTACATCCAGGATGATGTGTCAGAAAGAATTTCTCCGTGGGGGGGGGGCGTGGACAGGGAGCTTGGTGTTAGTGGATGCAAACTAATACATTTAGAATGGATAAGCAATGAGGTCCTACTGTATAGCATGGGGAATTCTGTCCGGGCTCTTGGGACAGACCATGATGGAAGATAATATATGAAGGAGAATGCGTATGTCTGTATGACTGGGTCACTTTGCTGTAGAGCAGAGATTGGCAAAACACTGTAAATCAACTATACTTTAAAAAAAATCTTTAAAAAAAGAGAATATTTCTTTACCCTCCAAAGGTTCTTTCAACTGGCCTAGTAATAAAATAAACATGACACAGATTAACAGGAGAAAAACAAATTTAATTTCATACAAATAGGAACCCCACATACACAAGAGGCTCTAAAACAGAAGGGTAAAATGAAGTACATATGTCACCTGAACTAGGAATGTGAAAAGGGACTAGGGCTTCAAAACAGAGGAAGGCAATTCATAGGACAATAAAAAGAACAGATGTTTGGTAATTAGAGTTTGCCTTGACATATAGATGGGATAAAACTTACCTCTGGTAGAAACCCTCATTCTGGGAAAGATCCACAATTTAAATTCTTCCAGATAGTGAAGAGAGGGGCCAAAGTTTCTCTTGAGCCCTCAGAATCTCCACTGCCTTCAGGTCAAAAGAATCCACCTGGCAAAGTGGCACATTTTGAGAAGGCTGGTTCTGAACACTTTCAGTGGACCATGGAATTTTGCCCAGAAATGCCCAGATTCTTCTTGACAAGCAGCTAGAAAACACCTGGACTTTGGTCACTCCAGCATGCTGGGGAGTCAGACTATTTATGACTTGGACATCAAAAAGAAACCCTTTCACAGGCAAGGATGGCTAGGCCATTTCGGTGACACATATGCACATGAGTTCACCTGGGATTTCAGAGCCTTGCATGAACCATGGGTGAAACATTCACAATCTCAGCCTCGATATTTCCTTGTTTTTCTTGGCTTTCAGGAAACCTAGTGTTGGGGGTCAGGGCAATCTGCCCCCAAATATGTCACAATGGCATATCGATTGCTTTGAATTACAGCGACTTAAGAAATGTCCAGTGCAAGCGAGACACTCTGACCTTCCTTTCTGTTTCCCTGAAAACAGGAAATAAAGCTCTCATGTGAAAGATGCACTACCTGCATCTGGAGGTAGATGGACTCCCGTGTCACCAGAGATGGGGAAAGTGGGCTGAGAAACCTGTACGAACCAAACTTGTTCCGTCTTTAATTCACTACCCCGAGTCCAACCTCTGTTTAGATTCTTCACTAACTGAGCACCCAACACGTAAGTTTCTTTGTCCTATCAATTCCTCACAAATGGATGGTTTCTTTGTATAAGTACGAAAGCTACCTACTTTGGCCACTTCGTAGGTCCCACTTCTAGGAGACCGCTGTGCTCACAACTGAAATTTGTTCCTTTTTCTCCTGTTTCTGTCTTGTGTCAGTTTTATTATTAGTCCAGCCCGCAAAACTCAAGAGGCGGAAGTGTCCTCCTCCCTGAGACTAGCATGGGCGAAATACTCGATTCTAACATTCTCCTCAATGTCTTTCTATGCTTTCCACTCTCTAAGTCGGTAAGTTTCCAACTTGATCTGTGCAGTGCTTGGAGTTCGCCAGGTCCTTTCTGGTCTGTCCCATCACCGGGGGAGAAAAGGGAAGGGATGGAACTCTGGCCAGGCATCTCCACACCCTAGTCAGCGCAGTTCCAGGACACGGAAGTAAAGAACAACGTGAGCTCAGTTCCACTGTTTAGTGACTCGGGATTTTTTTCATGCCTGAGTCCTCATCTATAAAACAAACACAAACAAACAAACAAAAAAACAAAAAATAGTGCTAATAATCCTACCTAGAAAACCCTGTAGCTTTTCAGTAATGATTACATGATCTAATGCAAGTATAACACTTAGATCACTGCCTGAAAAATAAACACTTAGTTATTGTTGGTTATTACTATTTTTATTGCTCTTTATATATAATTTCTTTATAATCGAGAGTGCTAAAACTAAAAAAAAGAAAAAAATTTATGACTGCTGAATTTGTGTGTGTGAACACTCTTCTTCTTATTTAATTCTTATGTTACAGCATTTTCACAGCAAATGGCATCTAATTTATCATGTCTACCACTTTTGAGCCAGGAAACTGCATTCCTTGAAATGATGAGTTATCCCTGACTCTTCCCAGTGAGAAACTTGGAAACTGCCTTTATTTCTTGGCTAAATAATCTGACAAATGAGATTGTGATTACTTAAAATATTTTCCTGTCCAATATGCCAATGAGGAAAAGCAGAGGTAAAACAGGGCCCTTACTAGGCATTTAATGTCTCTTACTTTCCTTGCTCCTCATTTCTATTTTTGAAACATCATGAAAGTAATAGTTTAATAAGGAAAAAAACTACATTTTTTTTTGTCTTTTTGCCTTTTATGTAGAGCCGCACCCACGGCATGTGGAGGTTCCCAGGCTAGGGGTCTAACAGGAGCTGTAGCTGCTGGCCTTCCCCACAGCCACAGCAACGCGGGATCCGAGCCGCGTCTGCAACCTACACCACAGCTCATGGCAACGCCGGATCCTTAACCCACTGAGCAAGGCCAGGGATCGAACCTGCAACCTCATGGTTCTTAGTCGGATTCGTTAACCACTGAGCCACAAAGGGAACTCCCAAAACTACCTTATTTTTTGGACTTCCCATTGTGGCTCAGCTGGTTAAGAAGCCAACTAGTGTCCATAAGAAGGTGTTTTTTTTTTTTTTTTTTTTTTTTGTCTTAAGCGCCACTCCTGTGACATGTGGAGGTTCCCAGGCTAGGGGTCTAATTGGAGCTGTTGCTGCTGGCCTATGCCAGAGCCACAGCAATGCCAGATCTGAGCCTTGTCTGCAACCTACACCGCAGCTCCAGGCAATGCCAGATAGTTAACCCACTGAGCAAGGCCAGGGATTGAACCCCCAACCTCATGGTTCCTAGTCGGATTTGTTTCCGCTGAGCCATGATGGGAACTCCAGGATGTGGGTTTGATCCCTGGCCTCGCTCACCCTGGCGTTGCTGCAAGGTGAGGGGTAGGCTGCAGATGAGACTCAGATCTGGTGTCGCTGTGGCTGTGGTGTAGGCTGGCAGCTGCAGCTCCAATTCATCCCCTAGCCCAGGAACTTCCTTATACTGCAGGTGCAGCTGTAAAAGGAAAAAAAAAAAACAAAAACAAACAAACAAAAAAACCGTAGGTTATTTTGGTAGCATTTTTTCCCATCTTTGAGCTGTAAAATACATCATGAGTACAAACTTGTATAAAACACATAATTTACTTATTTAAAAGGAGAAGTGAGTCCCACTGTGCGGATACCTTTGTTTGCCCTTAACCTTGATGCCCTTGCTGGGCTCTACCCCATGTGTTCCGTGCTCTGGGGACCTGACCCTTAGGGTCTCCATCTATAGCCTCCTTTGCCTTCCAACTTCGGTCGGCTCAAGGCAATGGGGCACTGCATTAACTTATTTTCTACACTCTGTCCCTACTTTTGTAAGCAACCCCTTTAGGAACTTCCTCTCAAATTCATTTAAGCACATCATCTGTTTCCTTTAAGGACCCAACGCATTCCTCAGGGTGGGATGTCCTACAGAGGTAGGTACCCACCTAAACTTTGTGTTCCTCATTCCCTTGCTTTTTTAAAAATGTCATTTCACAATTTATGTATTTTAAAACATGTAGTTTTTAGTTCTGAGTTTTTAGAGCAATATAAATGCAATGATTTCAAGTATCCTGCCACTTTCTGTTTTTTCTCTGCTCCTTTGGAACTGATTTGTACTATGTCCATATATTTAATAGCTACTCTAGAAATTTTAACATTCGCTTTTAACTTAAATGAACCTAAATGTTTTAGCCTAAATGAACAATTACCTTCCTTTTAATTGCTAGCATCTTAGAATGTTTTTACACCTGATTACCCTTCCCCAACATCAATGCAATTTTCAACCCAGCGTTTTGATTCTGCCTTCTCTTTATGCTTACAGAAAGTAGTCATGGCTGGTATTATTATCCTGTGTAATCAGTGAGTCTCTAGATTTAGTCATGTGTTTGTAATGATTTTCACTCATTATTCTATCTTGCATCAGACATCTTCCTTCTGGAATCATTTTCTTTCTTCTAGAAAAACATGCAGTCATCCTTCAGCATCCACAGGGGATTGGCCTAGGATCTCTGTGGGTACCAAAATTCCTGGATGCTCAGGTCCCTTTTGTAAAATCGCATGGTATTTGCATATAACTTACACACATCCTCCCGTATACTTTAAATTATCTCTAGATTACTTATAAGGCCTGATACAATGCAAATAGTTTTAAATAGAATGTAAGTGCTATGTCAATAGGTTCTGTGGTGGCAAATTCAAGTTTTGCTTTTTGGAACTTTCTGAAATTTTTTTTCCGAATATTTTTGATCTACAGTTGGTTGAGTACACAGATGCAAAATCTGTGGATACAGAAGGCTGACTGTACTTCAGATGTTCTTTAGAGGTTCTGTTGCTTGTAAACTGTCTTTATCTGCAAATGTATTTTATCTTTGTTCTTGAAAGATGGCTTCACTCAGTATAAAATTCTCTTAGCACTTTGAAGATGGGGATAAATATCTCTTCTTTCTGGTTTTTTGATATTCTTTTGTTTCAGTACATTTTCAATAGGTATACATTTCTTACTGTTTATCTTTCTTGAGGTTCCTTGGATTCCTGGATCTGAGAATTGTTATTCTCCATCAATTCTGAAAGTTTCTCAACCAATATCTATTCAAAATTTTTTCTCTCTCATTCTATTGCTTCATTCCGCAAAACAGATTAGATAGACTTTACATTTTCTCATTCTATGACTCAAATTTTTCAACCTCTTTTCTTATTTCTAGCTCATCATTTTCTGTGTTTTGATAATTTTCTCTTCAGTTGTCTCTAATCTGTTGTTCAATCAGCTGTAGACTTAAAGAAAAATGCATAATGTAAGAGCTGTGGGTTTCAGTTTTATAACTTATTGAGGGCTATAACCCTGGAAACAGCCTTTCAGTAGATTTGTGGGAACTGTTCTGCAGAGGTAGGGCAGAAGTTGGTATATGATCTATCTATCTATCTATCTATCTATCTATCTATCTATCTATCTATCTATCTATGGTTTTTGGTTGGGGAATCTGTGCAGTCAAACATGCATTTCTGTAAAGGAACTGATACCTCAGTTAAAGATTTGAGTTGAGTCCTTTTCTGTGTATGGGAAGATGCAATAATCTTCCAGAGACATACATCTATCTAAATACACACAGTGCCTCATCCTATTTCATATCCTGAATTCTTCTCAGGGTGCTTGTTGGTCAGAATCTGCAGTGGCTAATGACCCGGTCCTTGTACAACTTGTTGACAAGTAACCCTCTTTGTCTTACACATCCATTGAGTTTCTAACTTTATGTTACCTTTATTATTTTACCTTTTCTGCTTGGTTATTTTCAATTTCAATTGCTCATTTCTGAGAGTCTCTTATTTCTTCATCTTATTTTCAATTCCTTCTATTATTTCTTAAAAACATGGTACACATGTTTGCTATCCTGTATCTGATGATTCCATTATCAGCTACTTTGTATCTCATTCTGCAGTTTGTTATATCTGCTGGCTCTTGCTGACAGTAGCTTGATGTCTTGATAGTCTGAGGTCATGACTGTTAAGTCATGTCCCTTGGAAAAGTTTTTTTTCTGGAAATTCCTTGATGTCTGGATTTAAAATGTGTTCTCAGAGTTCCCGTCGTGGCTCAGTGGTTAAGACACCCGACTAGTATCCATGAGGACACGGACTGATCTCTGATCTCGCTCAGTGGATAAGGATCCCTGACCTCACTCAGTGGATAAGGATCCAACGTTGCCTTGAGCTGTGCTGTAGGTCACAGACGTGGCTTGGATCCCGCGTTGCTCTGGCTGTGGCTCGGCTGGCAGCTACAGCTCCAGTTAAACCTCTGGCCTATGCCTTGGGCGTGGCCCTAAAAAGCAAAAAAATATGTATTTAATATACAGGAGGTATATATATTATTAAATTTCAGTTTGTTTTTCTCCTGTTAATCTGTCTTTTATTACAGGGTGGGTCTCAGCCAAGAACTTGGAAGAGTAGGTGGAAAATTATTTTTCCTCCCTTACCACAGGCAATATGCCATTTGGCAAAAATGGAAGTGGAATAAATAATGTGATTTTTTTAAACTTTAGTAAAAACAATGAAATGAAATAAATGAAATTTTTTTTTTTTTCCCTTTTGTCATTTTATGGCCGCGGGTTTATGGCCGCACCCGCGGCATGTGGAGGTTCCCAGGCTAGGGGTCTAATCGGAGCTGTGGCCACTGGCCTGCGCCGCAGCCACAGCAACGCAGGATCCGAGCCGCGTCTGCAACCTACACCACAGCTCACGGCAACGCCGGACCGTTAACCCACTGAGCAAGGCCAGGGATCG